>JAAALK010000288.1:87074065-87674065 GCA_019279435.1 Zizania palustris | reverse complement strand
CGGGGCCACGATATCGTGCCAACGCAGAATCTACCACACATATGCCAATATGCGGTCGAGAGCTTCCTCTCCAACTGCTTCCCCTAGGCGGCACTAGAAGCTCCGACGGGGAGAGGCTCTGGCGTCGGCGAACGGAGAAGTGAGGCCGGTTAAATGTGCTAGAAGGGGATCGTGCTGAGGTGCTTCTCGGCACATCCGCTGAAAAACGAAGCATTCCTTCTCGTAATCGACATCGGAGTTCGAGATGTATTCTTCTAGAGTCCTACTCGCCTGCTTCCGCCTCCTGGCTGGGATTCCAAATGCGATGAATTCCATTCTCGCCGCAGCTGCTCCTCATTAAGGAATTCGTGCAGGATAACGGAAAAACAGAGGTTCAGAATATTGGTTGGTTCAGAGTTCAGACTTCAGAGGTTTACAGTGTTGGACTGTTGGTTTTTTTTTTGAGAAAATGCGACTCACAACGTGAGCGCCCTGCTTTATTGGAAAGCAGTAAACAAGGTACGGTTGTCGGGGAGACCGACTTTACATGGAAGACCAAAACACCCAAACGGACCCACGCCACCAACCAAGACATCGCAGACTAGGAACAAGTCGCTGGACACAGCCAAACACACACCAAGAAGCCAAAATACTACCACCATTCGGAACATTAACCACAAAACTGGACTAATCCTACATCAGAGAATCAGGAGCACATGATCTCCTATGTACCACACGCTTCATGAAAGGAGTCCCACCACTCTTCACGGAGGAGCGTCCAAGACAGGAGGAGCCCCCCGGTGAATGATCTGGAGGAGTCGAGCACGCAGCAAGTCGAAGCAACGAGATGTTTCCTCCTTTAGGCGTGCTGGCACCAGACGAAGCCACTGAGTGAGAAAAGCAATTAGTTTATAAACCACCTGTATAGCATCAGAACATATTTTATTGCGGAAAACGAACTCATTCCGGGTTAACCACAAAGTCCATGTAATCGCCCCAAACACTTGCATGGCAATTGTTTTCCTTTTGTTATTCTTCATTTTACCAAGCATATCTAAAAAAGCTCTCCTGTTTAGCACAAGTAAGCTCCACCCCAGACAATCAATGACTAAGATCCACAGCATACGGGCTAAACCACATTCGAAAATCAAGTGATCTACAGTTTCGTTACACCCACACAATTTGCAAGCCGGATTACCTTTCCAATTCATACGGTTCAGTTGATCCCCCACTTGAATTCTACCCTTCAAAGCCAGCCAAGCAAAAACTTTCACTTTCAGAGGAACCCCACATTTCCAAATGATCATACTGTCTATATCAACCACTCCCCTAAACACAATCATATCATATATTGAGCTAGAAGAGAACCCCTTCTTATCTAGTAACCACTTAATCTTATCCGACCCAACCCCCCGTCCCACTCTACCGATAATTTCCGAAAGCTCAACCCATTTTTGAACATCGCCCCCCTCAAAGACCTACAAAACAAAGTATTTTCCTGGGCCTTTCTAACAGTCTCCACAATTGTCAAGTTTTTATCCTGACACCCCTCAAAGAGATTCGGGAAAAGGATTTTTAACGGTACATCACCTTCCCACACATCATGCCAAAAAGATACAGCATCACCCGCACCTACTTCAAATCCACAACCCATCCTTACCCACTTTTTAACTTTGTTAAGACCTTTCCAAAAAAAGGAACCTTTACACATGTCCGACTGTAACGTCCCTCTGCTTAAATTGTATTTATTCCTCAAGATCGTATAGCAAGTACCTTCACGCCCACATTCAATGTTATATATCCATTTGCAAAGCAATGCCTGATTCATGGCCCTAATATCCATAAAACCCATCCCCCCCATGTACTTAGGCGCGCACACAGCCTGCCAAGACATCATATGATATTTCTTTTTTTCCCCTATCCCTTCCCAAAAAAACCTCGATCTAATAGAATCTATCTTTTTACACACACTTTCAGGCAGGGCAAAAACCCCCATAGTATATAAAGGGATACTACTCAGACACGCATTAATCATAACCATACGACCCCCATAAGATAACTGGCTATTCTGCCAAGAAGCCAATTTTTTATCAACTTTAGCAATGATTTCATCGAAGTCTTTTCTTTTCGGTTTTGACTTATTGATTGGTAAACCCAAATATTTCATCGGCCACACCCCCACATCGCAATTAAAAATGTTTGCTACCCCCTCAATCTCATCCTCTGACAAGCCAATACCAAACACTTCACTCTTTTGATAATTAATTTTCATCCCCGACATATTTTCATAACAATATAACAAAAATTTGAGAGTAACCAGATTTTGCTCCGTCAGTTCCATTAACAAAATAGTGTCATCTGCGTATTGCAAATGAGTCACACCCCCCTCCATCAAATTAGGTGTCACCCCTGTCAAAAAACCCCCTTCACTAGCTCGGACTAGCATTTCAGATAGAATATCACCCACCAAGTTAAAAAGTAAAGGAGATAAAGGGTCTCCCTGTCTAACTCCTTTATATGTTCTAAAAAACCCCCTACCTCACCATTAATATTAATCGCAACACGCCCCCCCGAAATGACTTTCTCCATCCACTTAATCCACATATCATCAAAACCCTTCCTGCGAAACACGTCCAAAAGACACCCCCACTGGACTTTATCATATGCTTTTTCAAAGTCCAATTTCAAAATCACCCCTTTTTGATTAATAATTTTCAACTCATGGATCACCTCATGTAGAGTCACCACACCCTCCAAAATATTTCTCCCCGGAATAAAGGCTGATTGCCTATGATCAATAATGTTGGCGGCACACTTAGAAAGACGTGCTGCAAGTACTTTAGTAATAATTTTGTAGCACACATTGAGTAAACAAATAGGTCTGAATTGTTTGATGTTATTAGCATCTTTAAGTTTAGGAAGCAACACAATCACCCCGTAATTAATACGAGCCAAATTAAGATTACCATGTCTCATTGTATCCAGCATTTCTTTGAAAACACATCTCAATTGTGGCCAGAATGCTTTATAGAAATTCACAGAAAACCCATCAGGCCCCGGGGACGTATTAGGTTTCATGGACTTAATGGCAACATCGAGTTCCTCCCAAGAAAATGGAGCCACTAGCTCGGCACACTCCCCCCTAGATAATCTTCGTCTGTCCCTCCACATTGATACATCCAGCTTAACTATGGGGGTTTGCTCAGAGCCAAACAGATTCTTATAAAACGATTCAATATGGGATCTCAATTCCACCACATCAGTAATACAGCGGCCCTCATGCTCCAGACCCACAATTGTTGATTTCCGTTTCCTTCTATTCGCTATTTTATGAAAAAAGGCACTATTCGAGTCCCCTTGTAAAAGCCACTGTTGACCACTCCTATCTCGCCAATACGCAGCCTCTCTATGGTAAATGTCCATCAATAAGCCCTCTGTATCATACATACACCCCCAATCTGTCAACATCATGTCATCATGTAAAACCTTTGTCTCCCATTTGTCGAGTTCCCTCATGAGCTCCGATTTCTGTTTATGAAGGTGACTAATCATATTCACCCCCCACCCCTTCATTTTTCTCCTAAGAGAGGAGCGGACATCATGCCAGTGATCCATAACATTTGGTCTAACCCTTTTTGGCCAAGATTTTAGAACCCAGTCCCTAAACCCCTCTTGAAGAAGCCAAGTATTTTCAAACTTGAAACCCCCCTTAACTTGCTGCGTCTGTCTATCTACATTTACAAGAAGTGGGCTGTGATCCGACCCAACTCTCTGTAAATTTTGTACAGAAGCAAGAGGAAAAAGACTATCCCAGCTGTTAGAAACTAGAATCCTATCTAGGACCTCTCGAGTGGGCGGGACAGCTTTATTAGTCCAGGTAAATAACCCCCCATTCTTGCGAAGTTCCTGTAATTCCGCATTAGAAATAAAAAGGTTAAACTCCCTCATCCATTTTTTATTAGGAACCCCCCTAGATTTTTCCGCAGGAAAACGAATAATGTTGAAATCACCCCCCATAAGAATTGGAACCTGCTGATTAGTCATTTTATGAGCCAACTCAGCAAGGAATCTCCCCCGGCCCTCTTCATGAGCTGGACCATAAACATTCATAACTTCCCACATTTTTCCAGAATCCTTCATGAAAATTATCACACTTATAAAAAAATCCCCCTGATCCACTTGACCTAAACTGACTTTATCCATATCCACCCCCATAAGTAGCCCCCCGGAGCGCCCATTTGATGGTTTACTTAACCACCAGAAATCTCTCTGACCACAAAGGAAATCTAAGTCTCTCTGACTAACACTATCCTTCATAGTTTCTTGAAGGCAGATACAATCGCAATTGTTATTTTTAATCATATCAGCCAACAACTTTTTCCTACCCCCACTACCAATACCCCTAATATTCCAGAAAATAATTTTCATTTATCACCTTCATCTTGGTCGACCCCCATAATGGCTCCATCCTCACCTTCATCATTCCCCCCCTCACAAACAGGACAAACATTGATGTCTTCAATCGTCTCATTTGGCACTACAGTTTTTTCTTTATCCCCAATATTCTTTTTTGCCACACAAATTAAGGCTTGAGCAAGTTCTTTAGCTTTTAGAAAGTCAATATTGGCATATATCTCGTTTTCAGATTCACCCAACCTCACCCCCGATTGTTGAGCGATCTCAGCAAGAATTTTAGATTCAGTATTGCTAAACGAGGTAAAACGAGATGTACCTGAAATGTCATTTATCTGATCTGCTCGCTGTTGAGCTTTGAGTTGAATAGGTACTCCATCCCTCTTAATCCTTGTGCTGAATCTTTGCGCCACTGGAGGATTCTTTTTGTTTTTGACTCTACGCCTAATTTCTTTCTCCCCAGCTTCAAACTGTTGAGCATTTCTCTCCTCACCAACTCGTTCATCAAGCTGCACCCTATCAGACTTTGCATCCCTTACAACCTCTTCCTCTTTATCAACCAATTCACCTTTATTCTCACACAACCCCTCCGAGGCAGATTCAGAAACGACATTATCCCCATAAGCAGATATCCCTTTATGTTTCTCAGACCCCTCTGCCATCCTCTGTTCTCTCATGTTTTCTTCAGGCTCCTCTAGCAAGCAGTCAGAGACTCCTGTTGGTCCCCCCATTTCAAAATGACAGTTCCCCATCTTTTTGTGTTGCCCACCATAGGTTGAATCATTCGAATCTTGCTTCCCTTTACCACCCTGACTAGAATCTTCCAACTTCTTAAACTCGGCGCCTCCACCTGTAGTATCCCCCACAACCTGTTTTCCTTTCCCTTTGCCATCATCTAAGCGAACTGAACTCCCGTTCGGTTTGAAAGGGAAAGGTAGCACCGAATCAAGCTCGGGAATCCAAGTAATGTTGTAACCAACATAATTAATGAAGACTTCGGTTGTTCCCCCAATTTTGTTCGGATCCTTACAAGCAACCTTAATTCTCACTGGCCCTTGTTGAATCAAACTTGAGACATCCACATCAATTGGCTTCCCTGCCAGGACAGCAATCTTGTTCATATCTACCAGGGTTTTAGCAACTTTGGGAACTCCCAACACCTTAACCCACACCTGGCTTAACACTCCACAGGAATCAAACACCCTTTCAGTTTCTTCTACTTTGGCTCTAAGCTTGAAAATCTGAAAGCACACTGAGTTCAATCGAGTTAACCCCCTCCTCATTTCCTTAGACGGGAACTCCACCAAAAACTGACCCTTATCGATCTCTTTGACCTGCCATACCCACTCCACTTCAAAAAAATGCCCTAGCTCCATCTTAATCTGATGCTCAGACCCCTCCCCCTCTTCCAAAGTGAGCAAACCCATCACTGCAGAATCCTCACCCTTAACCTCCGGGTTCTCGGTTTGAAGAAAATAGAACCCATGATGAGGGAAACCAAAACCACAAAACTCTATCGGAATATTAGCAAGAGATCTATTCCCCCTCTGATTCTCCAGCAGCGGGCAACAAGATGCCACATGACCAGGTTGTTTGCATGAGTAACAAATCACCGGGCGCTGACATTGAACCTGATGATGGCCTGTCATCCCACAGTTATAGCATACCAAATCTTCCACATGAGAATCTCGAGAGGCTGGATGCTCACGTCTCGGGAAATCCTGCTCAAACTGCCCACCAGCCCGGCCACCAAACGGCGTCCCCCCTCTGGCAGAGAAGAAACCCCCCCTTCCTTCTCGGCCCCAACGACCCCGACCTCGCGGGGGTCCGTCGCCACCACCCCGGCCTCCAGCGCCACCCCAAGGTTGCCCCCGCTCATATTGCAGTCGCTTCCCCCCCCAGATTATCAAAACCATCTCCCTCCACACCACCACGGCTTCCTCCTCCATCCCAACCAGCAAAACGCTCAGCCTCCTTCCGTTTCCCCCCAAAACGCTCCATGCAATCCCCTCGCACAATCGACGCAAAAGAACGGGAATCAGAAAACCTGGGCAGCACTTGGCGAAGCTTCCGAGCTCCAGCGCCGAATCGCCAAATATCCGCCGCTCTCGCCGGGAACCCTAAATGCACAGTGGACGCCGAGAGAGGAGTGGACTTGGGGAACCAGAGCCATCGCCCTTTAGTGGCCGCCAGCCCATCCGAACCCCCCCTTCCAAACGACCCCCCACGAGGCCCAGCCTCCACACCAGAAACCGGCCCAGCACCCCTCGAATCCTCCGCGAAATCCACCTGCTCCAGGCCCAGTCGAGATTCCTGCCATCCTGGGAAGCCCACCTCCGACTCCTGCGATGAGGATGGTTCCCCTGGATGCAGAGACCGTCTCGCGGGAATTGTCGCCGGAACAATCGCGAGAGCACTCATCTCCCCGCAGGCCGTCATTTTACAGGTATTCTTGGACTGTTGGTTGGTTCAGAATTTCAGTATTGATTAGTTCAGTGTTTCAGTATTGATTGGTTCAGAGTTCAGAGTAGGGCAGTAGGCTGAAGCACTGCCAACCTGACAGATCGTCGTTGCAGTTCGGCCGTTGTGCTGACAACAACGACGATATCTGCTAATTTGGTCTTTGCACGGCGTGGTTGTCTCCATGGTTGGTGGGTTGTCACCGTCGTCTGAATTTTTTACTCCATCTCTCATTTTTCAGGTGCTAATTTTCAAGGCAAAGATTGCCGGAGCGGACGGTGAAATTGAAGAACTTGAATTTTTAGCCATGTCATTCGTCAGTAAGAGAAGCATTCAGTTAGGTTGGATGGACTTCTGAACGGTGATCAACCAGACTGACGTAGCTGTGTTCATTCCACCAAACTCATTTGATTGATCAATGGCGGCTACTTAAGCCGTCCCTGCATCCATGCCGTCGCGGCGCAGATAGTCAGACACCACCTGAGACCAAGGCACACGCGCAGAGTTGGTTGAGACCAAGGGAAGAGGAGCTCACGGGACAAGTCCTAATTGCAGATTTCTGCGTCTCGTCGTCTTCATCTTCTCCCTCGCGGTGGTGGGGCGGACACTGGTGGGGGATGGACGACGGCAGGATGGCCGGCACGGTGGCGGCGCTGGGGCTCTCGGTGGTTTCCTCGGTGTCGATCGTCATCTGCAACAAGGCGCTCATGAGCACCCTCGGCTTCGTGTTCGGTGAGCGCCTAGCCATATCTCTGCACTTCAAATCTTGCGTACCTCTGGTTGCATGCATAGCAATGCTAGAAGTATAGAACCTAGAAGCGCGTACGTAGGCTGTGGTAGTACGAACTTAGAGGCACATAAATGAGTTTGCACTCTAGGTGTTCTTGGAATTGCCTGCAGAGTGCAGACTTGATGAGCATTTCTGCCTTTCCAATTCCGCATATCTGCTTATGTGAGTCAATTTCATGGTTCCATGGGTTCTCTTAATATGTGGCTATAGGGAGTTGAAGTGAACTCATTATCTCACTAGAAACAATTGAAAACTGGATAAAGTTATTGGTATCCTCTTCATGTATCGCTTTGAACTTTGAAGGGTACCAAAAGGACATCCTTCAGGTTTAGGATGCAACTTTAAAATAAACACATTTCCACTGGGAATGCATGAAGAATATATATAACATTCTCAGTATAATATGACAAATAATACCACCTGAAAAGAACTGTTTGTTAAGCTATATAGCCATGCAAAAGTCACAGCACTCTCCAAATTTCTTTCAGCTACTACGCTGACAAGCTGGCATCTCCTGGTGACATTTTGTTCCCTTCATGTGGCTCTTCAGATGAAACTTTTCAAGAACAAAGATTTAGATTCTAAGGCAACCATTGGATTTGGAATACTAAATGGCATATCTATTGGGCTACTTAATCTTAGCCTTGGATTCAACTCTGTTGGCTTTTACCAGGTTGGTTTACTCTTCAAAATTCAGGCCAATCATGCAAGTGTTTTTCCATTTTGAGCTGAACATATTCCATCTTCTGGAAGCAACACCTGTTTGAAACCTTAAAACTTAAATTCCCGCTGGAAATTTAGTAGTTGACTTTGATGGATTCCTCAACTGAAAATCAAAATACTAGTATACTACAGGCGATGACATTGCATTACAATATGATTTCCTGGTTTGTTTAGGGATGAAACAACAACATTTAACAGGTTCTAGTTTTGTTCAAGCCATAATATGAAGTGTGTGCAATTGTAATTTATTTTTAAATGTTCTTCATCTACATACTTAACTTTTGTCGTGTAAGTAGTCCAGTGCTTCTTCTTCGTCCAGGTCATCTCACTTTATCAAATGTATCAGGTGACCAAATTGGCAATAATACCTTGTACTATATGTTTGGAGACTATATTCTTCAGGAAAACATTCAGGTCTGATCCAAGTTTTGCCTTCTCATTTCACACTGAAAAAACCATTTACTACTAAATATATGATGATTGTTGGAATGCTTGAGACATATACCCATGGTACTTGAATATTTGAATTGCTGAACACCTGCAAGTTTTAGGTCTGCAGCCCTAGTGTTATACTGCCATTAAATAAAAAATCAATAGACTGTAACTGTATTTTCCCTTTATGCAGCCGGAGCATTCAGATGGCCCTGGCAATTCTTTTGTTTGGTGTAGGTGTTGCAACAGTGACAGACCTGCAATTGAATAGACTGGGATCAATGTTGTCTCTGTTTGCTGTTGTCACCACATGTATTTCACAAATTGTATCCTCTAAACAAACAAACTCTTTTTTTCTTTCTACTTAAAAAACGACACATGATTTTTTATGGGTCAGCAATCAGATTCATTCAGTAAAAAACAGCTTATGATGCTTGCTTTTGTGGAGATGATTTTAGTTTAACGAGATGAATGGTAGTATCATTATATTTCTATTTTGGCATACAACTATACATGTTCCTGCACTTATATCTCAATTTCAGACATAAAGAGGATGTCAACTTAACATAGTCTAACTCTGAAACACAGTAAGATTTTTTGTTGTTACTCATTTAAGTAACATCCATATTATTATATAATATTTTCCATTTTATTCATCAACTAAAATACGTTAATACAGTGTTATCTATTGATTTAACATTGTAGCCATATTTTCTCCTGCTATTATTATTTCCTTCCCTGCACAACTTAACCAATTCTGCTAGATGACAAACTTTATTCAGAAGAAATTCAAAGTTTCTTCAACTCAACTTCTCTATCAGTCTTGTCCGTACCAAGCGCTGACTCTTTTCATCAGTGGTCCATTTCTCGACAGTTCTCTTACTAACCAGAATGTATTTGCTTTCAAGTACACAAGTCACATCCTTGTGAGCATTTCCTGAGACAACGCTCCCTTTCTGAATTACTACTTATTCATTATCCAATAATATGCCTGTTTATTATCTGTTTGTCAGGTTGTCATCATTCTTTCCTGCGTAATATCTGTCTCCGTAAACTTCAGTACATTTCTTGTGATTGGGAGAACATCTCCTGTAACATACCAAGTACTAGGCCACTTAAAAACTTGTCTAGTCCTCGGTTTTGGATATGTTCTATTTCATGATCCATTTTGTTGGAGGAACATATTAGGGATTCTTCTTGCCTTGTTAGGAATGATCTCATATTCTTACTTTTGCTTGGTGGAGAGTCAACAAAAGCCCCCTGAATTGTCAGCTCCATTGTTCCTCGGTAAGGTACCAGATCACACTTCTTTGCTGAGGCCAGATGCTCCCTTGTTATAACTTGATACATTTGCAGGCTCGCATCTGTTTCTCGCATATCTTGTCCTTTCTAATCAAAGTAACTAATTATCTTGATCCTCAGTTATTCCTTGATTTATCAACCTGGCAGGTGAAAGGAGGTGAAGCAGATAGTCTTCTCCTGGTTCAGAATGGATTCACTGAAGTTTCAGATGGTGTCGTGAATAAAGGACCAATTTGGAACTCGGATAGAGATTTGGACGCATGATCATCTTCTGAATTCACGGTTTACCACGCTTCTCTGACGACATGTACATATGCTTGTGAAGCTACCACTCCACGTCCACGTCCACGATATGCTTGGTATATGTTCTGAAGGCGAAGCAGTGCGGTTTGCGTCGGCAAATTTGCTCCAGTTCACTTCAGCTTGCTAATTCTCCAGGTCCCTTGTTGTGCATCTTGTACATACGCATCCACCCTTTTGGCTAGCAATCTTGATCCTATATACATATTGTACATACGAATTCACCTTCTTCTACAAGAAATTACAGAAAACATTTGCACTCGTACCATTATACGAAGATTCTATGCGTGTTGTTTACCTGAAATCTGTATGTGAAGTGCACAATGTCTGTTAGTCCAATGCATTATGTCCTGTTGTTTCCTCTCTGATAAATAGCGTGTTAACAATTGCAAAGCGGAAAATGGTCATACGCTTTCGCTTATAAACCCCGTGCGCGTAATGCATTTAGCTGATAACTTTGACCGTCGATTTAACACACGAACGGGCGAGATGCTCCGCCGCTTCTTCTGGTTCCGATATAAAGGCCACGCGTGGCGCAAACCCTAGGAGAGGCGTACCTCGGAGACTTTGGAGCTCGAACTCGCCGCCGCCGCCCTTCCGCCGCCCTTCCGCCGCCATGGTTAGCTTGTGCTAAACACTCTACTGCGTTGCGCGATCCAGTGCCGATCTGACCCGTTTGCTTCTTGCCTGGCACAGACCTTCAAGCGCAGGAATGGCGGCCGCAACAAGCACGGCCGCGGCCACGTCAAGTACATCCGCTGCTCCAACTGCGCTAAGTGCTGCCCCAAGGTAATGCGGATCCCTTACCCTGTACTTGTGCGCGAGGCGCCAGATCGATGTTTTGATCTGGGAATCTTGTTTGTGTGGGGGCAGGACAAGGCGATCAAGAGGTTTCAGGTGAGGAACATCGTGGAGCAGGCTGCCATCAGGGACGTCCAGGAGGCTTGCGTGCACGATGGTGTGTTCCCCTTTGCTACTTTCGCTTTTGATTTCCCCCTACTGGATTTTGATGTGAAAATAGTCAAATATGGATTTGACAACACTATGATCTTGCGTGCTGCTCGAAATTGTTATCCCGCCCCTGTTTTGATCCTCTTGTTGAATTTGATAGCATGACGCCCAAGCATCTCGTTGCAGGATACGTTCTCCCTAAGCTTTACGCGAAGGTGCACCACTGCGTGTCCTGCGCCATCCATGCTCACATTGTTCGTGTCCGCTCCCGTGAGGCCCGGAGGGACCGCAGGCCGCCAGAACGCTTCCGCCGCAGGGTACCTGCTCCTCGTCTTTTAATTACTATTTGCAGTGCTTAATTGGTAGCATAGATAGTTTATCATCTTCTGATCAGATTGATATCCTGTATCTGCCGCAGATATTCTCAATCCTTTTCACAAGATATATTCTGCACAGTATTTGTAGGGATCTTTTGACTCCACATTGTCTCTAGGGTGCCGTTTGGTTCGGCGACAAAGTGGGATGGGATGGTTTTGTCCCAGTTTTTTAGATGGGATCGTCCCATCTCGTGTTTGGTTACGAGGGATAGGGATGTTCTAGTTTAATGTTTGGTTGGTGGGTTGAGAGAAACGGGATTCTACCCCGGAACCTTCGTCCCGCACCGAAACACCTTCCGTCTGTTTCAAAATCTCCGTCTCATCCCTAAAACCTTCATATTGGAACCTCCGGTCCGCCATGGAACCTCTAACTCGGTCTCGGAGCCTCCGAGCATGAGGTGGGATGAGTTCGTCCCTTTATTTTTGGGGGACGAGTTCGTCCCAAATATTGGAGGAATATTCCTTAGTGGGACGACTCCGTCCCACCTGACTCCGAACCAAACACTGTAAAAAATAGGACCGTCCCGTCCCATCCCACCTCGTCCCTCGAACCAAACAGTCCCAGCAAGGACAAGATGGGGCGATCCCAGCAAGGTGGGACGGAGTCGTCCCAGCAAGGAATATTCCTCCAATATTTGGGACGAACTTGTTCCCAAGAAAAGGAGGGACGAGCTCGTCCCACCTCGTGCGTGGAGGCTCTGGGACGGGGCTAGAGGTTCTGTGGTGGGCCGAAGGTTCCGAGACAAAGGCATTAGGGATGGGTGGAGGTTTTGAAATGGACCGAAGGTGTTTCGGTGTGGGACGGATGTTCGGGACGTAGTCTCATTTCTCTCAATCCACCAACTAAACACAAAACTAGGACATCCCCATCCCTCACAACCAAACACGAGATAAGACGATCCCATCCCAAAAACTAGGACAGAACCATCCCATCCCACTTTGTCTCTAAACCAAACGGCACCTAATATCTCGCAAACTTGACTTTGATCCCAAGAATAAAACAGTAGGTACAGCTAGTCCGTGAACAGCCAGCCATAAAAATAGGATAGGTTCGATCTATGATCATGGATGGCCTCCTAAAAGATCTACTAAATTCATAACATGAAAATTATTCTATGCGACGATTTTGTGAAAATTGCCCTCTTGCATCCAGTCAAATATACTGAGCTTCTGACATATCTCATAAAGCATATATATTCTGTTAGCTCTCAGTGATCTGAAACCAGCTGTATTATTCTGGATCACATGTCTGCCCTGAAGGCAAAATTGCATAGTGCCAATGGGATGAACTGGCCACTAACATTCATATCATCCATTTCACAATGGCCACTAACATTCATATCATCCATTTCACAATTGGCTGACTGTCTACATGTTTTTAGTCGATCATTTAGGGTTGGATACTGGGGGTGTGCGTCATGTAGAGGTAGTTTATTTTGTGATCTTCTACTCAAAATGTTTTACAAGTGGCATTCAGATTAGGGATGGCATTGCCCGATTACCCGTTTACCTCGCGGGTAAAAACCCTATTAGAATCGGGTTTGTTCTCAATTTTATACCCGCGGGTATATTATTGGGTCAAAACTCATACCCGACGGGTAAACGGGTACGGGTACGGGTATTAACTACATGTACCCGGTTTACCCATTTACCCGTTTAACATTAATATATAAATAAAAAAACCCAAACCCTAGCTTCACCCACCACTCCCAGCCGTCGCCCCACTCATTCCCATATCCTGCGCCGCCCATCCCTTCCCCCTCCCCTCCTCCTGCGGCGGCCACTAATCCTCTCCTCTCCAGCGGCAACCACTCCCCCTCCCCTCCCCTCTAGTGGCGACCTCACAAGCCGGTGACCCTCGCGTCGTCCCCTGCACGGCCACTCTGACGCCATCCCACCCATCCTCCACGCGGCCGTGTTGTCCTCGACGCCGACCCGCTGTAGTCCCCACGCCATCCTCCCGCCCCGAGCACTGGCATCCCGTGACCAAGATTCATCAGATTTGTGGATGCACTCGTGGAAGTGAGAAGAACTACAATAAGCTTGATTACAAAAAGGTGGCAGCCATAAATTTTACCGATGCTAGCTTCTTCGTATGTGGAAATTACAATGTTAATTCTTTATCTCATTTACTGTATGATCAATATATAGTGTGTTTGATGTTTTATTGACTTGTTAGGGTTGAATGAGCTGTTAAAAATCCTGAAATTTCAGTGTTGTAATATTGTGTTAAAATGTTTTTGAAAGAAGTTGTGCATAAATATTGATTTTCGTTGTTTTTTGTTCACGGGTAAACGGGTATACCCGCGGGTATACGACACCCGCGGGTACCGGGTATGGGCATGGGTTTCTACCCGTCGCGGGTAACGGGTACGGGTTTGGGTATTTTTCGCGGGTTCGGGTATGGGTATGTACTACCCATGCCCGTTGTACCCGATTGCCATCCCTAATTCAGATGCACTTACAGAGTACAATAGTGTCAGCCCCATATATTAGGATACAGGTCTCTGACATATGTATGCACTATGCAGTCAATATCACCTTAGGAATGTTGGCAAATTTGTCAAACCCTCTCAGGAATATCACCTTAAGTGCTGCTGTACACGATGTTTTTATGGAGGCCTGATTTGTTGTTATTGGCATCGGTTTCTTACTGTCCTTTTGTTATTATGATGTATTTTTTGAGTGATCTTCATCATTTGAGATGGTATTGTTGCAACATTGTAACTGATACTGGTTGCCTTATTTTGTAGGAGGAAAGACCTGGGGGCCAAGGTCCTCGTCCCGGTGGCGCTGCTCCTGCTCCTGGTGCTGCTCCTGCTCCCAACGTTGCTCGCACCTGATTGCTTCCGGAGTGATACCTTTTGCCAGTCTTTTACCCAAACGATAATCTGCTTTTTATCTAGGACATATCTGTTTTTCAAACATGCACTCAGAAAACGATCATTTGATCGTGCCGGTTGCATTTGTACTAATTTTTTTACATTTTTACTAAATGTCTTACAATAAATGCTCTACAACAAATGCCCTAAAACTACAATGTACTGCAACAAATGCCATAAACAACAGATCAAAGTCTTGAGCATTAATATTAGAATTAAAAAATCACCTCCAATAGTTATTCTAAATGGTTCTAAAAATAAAAGATTTCCAAAATTAATCATTTGATTCCTTGGAATGTAAAATTTACATACTTCAATTTAGGGACTAGTGAAGCGAAATATGTTTAAAATTAGTTGTATCTTCAACATAATTTTTAAAAAGTTATATAGAGAGTCAATTTTTTAGCCATTTTAAATGCTCCTATGTTACTTTACATTACACTGAATGCACTAAAACTGGATTTTTTTGAAATAATATTTTCTTTTAAAAAAATCAATTGTGTATAGCCAATTTAAAAAATTTGAAAAATAGGAACATGTTGGTTGACCATCGCTAGATCGACATCGCTTAAACTAGCTATGTCAGCATGTTTCGATCGATGATGTGGCAGCGTTCGGAGGCCACGTCAATATAGTTTGGTCGAACCTTGCTAACGTGACATTGTTCGGTCAAGATAGTCGTTGCGGATGGCCAGCGGTTGTAACGTTAGTATGGTTCGATCGAACCTCAATAACTATTTTTGAAGTTTTTTTATTTGGTTATACACAATTGATTTTTTTTCAAAAAAAATGTTATTTTTTTAAATATACCCCACTCAACACCAAACCCAATGTTTGAAAACAATGTTAATATAGTTCGGTCGATAATTGGTCGAACTTTGTTGACGTGGCATTGTTCGGTTGAGATAGCCGTTGCAGTCTATTATGGTTGGAGTGGTAGCATATTTGTTCGATGAGTAGCTATTTTTGAATCAGTTATATAAAAATGAATTTTTTTCAAGGACAATATTATTTTTTTAAAATATCCCACTCAACACCGAACGCAACGTAAGCGTTGCGACCCCACCGGGTCATTTGGCCACCGCCAGCCAGCCGTCGTGGCTCCACCACGATTCCAAAACCGTGGACTCCATCGGACCGTCCAAATAGCACCATCCATGGTCACCGTGACCCCACGTGTCCACGACCACCTACCAGCTCCCGTTCCCATGGTTTTTCTTTGTACCCACGCAACCACTACCAACCTCAAGGAAGCACGTCGCAGCCAAGGCGATCTGCCAACCCATTCATCGATCGTCGGCCGGCGGCATGACGGCGACGTCCAGGGCCCCGCGGCGACCCCGCGTCCGCTCCGGCGCGCCTCCTCCAACCCCGATCCGGACTGCGCGCGGCGCGCGCTCCGCGGCGGCCGACGAGCTCGTCTTCGCCGAGTTCCTCGAGGCATCCCTCCGCATCCCCGACCTCGCCCTGCCTAAGAAGAAGCGATCGTTCCACTATCCCGCGCCTCTGCCGGCCCCGGAAGTCCCAGCCCAGCCGCTCCTCTCGGGCGACGCGGACGCCGCGCGGACGATCGTCGGCGCCGCAAGGGAGACCGGTGCGTTCCGCGTTGGCGGTGCGGTCGAGGCCGGCGAGGTGCGCGCGGCCGTGGAGGCATCGGAGCCTGTTTTCCGAGCACCGGAGGACGCGAAGCGGGAGCTTGGGAAGTGGTTCCGAAGGAAGGATCGGGTGGCCGGAGAGGAGTTCTACTGGTTCCGGCCGGCGAGCTCGGACGATGAGCGGGTGCTCGACGCGGCGCTGCCCGGCTCGACGTACCAGGTGTTCAGGTCTCTTTCTTGCCTCGTTGCCCTTAAGCTGCCCCCCCCCCCCCCCCCCCCCCCCTCCCCCGGAAAAATGTTTCAGAGTTCAGGGCAATTCATAAACCGAATTTGATCAAAAATTCATAAAAAATACCTGTGCCAGTTAATCATGCAAGGTTTACTAGTATGTCAAAGTTCGGTTTCATTTCCAAGCTTAGATAGAAAGAACCGAGACGTCGCAGTGGCTTGTTCTGCTGAGCTATCCTCTCCACTGGGCCGAAGAACTGCGCTCTTGCTACACTCTTCGAAAACTACAACTTCAAGTAACGGAAGGCCCATTACATGTAGAGAGAGAAGTTTATAGATGACACTACGTATTAGCCCATGCAAGTATGCAACTAGAAATGCCAGTGTTTTTATTTGGAATGGAAGGTGTCGTTGCTGTCTTGTGGTCTCGTGGAGTAACAGTCACAGTCTACTACAGTACTACATGTTATTCCATCACTTATTTTGTTCCCATTCTGATGTTCCGGGAGGAAATATGAAATATCAGTGGATCCATAAAACTGCTCGCCCTGAACCTCCGAGTGAGATTTCTTAAAACTGCATAAAAGCAAACTGTCTCGTGATTCTTAGCTAGAGAATGCCTAGTTTCTTCGTCCATGATCAAATGTTGTAAACATAGAAATGGATAAAAAAAAATCAGGTGACTAATTGTATCTTCGAATGGATGTGCCAACAAAGCCTGTTTCAGAATGAAAATTTTACTACTCATCAGTCATGACTAGAACATATGCTGAGATATGTAGTTTATGTACTGACACAAGATCTTGCACTTATTCTAGGGAGAAGATGGAGGTTGTTGCGTCAAAAATGGAGGATCTTGCAAAATGCGTCATGATAGTTTTATCTGATGAGGCCAAGAATCCTAAAGATTCTACTCTGCCTACAGAGGCCGTGTCAATTCTTTGTCTGACACTACATGACCATAACAAGTTGAAAACTCCTTGGAATGAGTTTGGCAGCACCGATCCTCCAAACTCGTATGCTTTGAGCATCCACCTCTCTGGACGTGATCAGGAAATTTGTCTCCGGAATCAGGGCGGGTCAACTTTTTTCAGTTTGCCGGCAGGCTCTATGCTTGTTACAATCGGCCGGCAAATTCAGGTATCGATTTTATCATACCAAACCGTTATTTTCTCCATATGCCTTAAAGTAATTCTAACTGAATCTTACTAATAAGAGTCATGAGTTCTGTTTTTCTGCTCAAAACTTGCTAGATGAATTATTCAGAATGAATTGAAAATATCTTATATGGCACTGAATATTTGCACCATCCTTATGTACTAATCTAGCGATCATAATCTCAATGATATGGTTGTCAAGGAGACAAGGACCCAGGCCCTGGTCTTTCAAAAAAGTTCCGGGCCCACCTTGTCAGTCCGACAATAAGATATTTCAGCGTCATATAAGAGATCAATCCAATGGATGTTATGTAGGGCATGTTCTAATTTTCTGCCCCAACTTCCAAGACTGTAATGTGACCAGTGAGCATTAGACATTAGTTGCTTGATATATACTCCACAGTTTTGTCATTCCGTGTGTGGAATGTGACACAGTTTTCTCTGAACCCAGGAATGGTCGAGTTGGGAGTTCAAGAGTGCTGTTGGTGAGATACTATTTGAGCTGACTGATGAACCAAGCCCGTTCTTTTCCCTGGAACTCTTGTACTCACCAGGCGACCTGCATCTCTCTCACGTTGGTCGGCACGCTAGGCGCATTGACCCTCCCAAGACTGTTTCTTTCAGGGACCAGATTCTGATTGCTCTGGTTCTGCTGGTTTTGTTCTACCTCTTCTGGAGATAATTGTATCCAGGTTGCCCATTAATCCTGGCTTTTTTGTCTTGGCGACAAAGCGTGGCGTCAAGTGTCCAAGAAGGCTTATTTTGACAGTTTTCTTGGACTTAGCTTCCTGTACCTCTCCATTGACCATGAGGAATCACTGCATGGGTGGCAGTGATGGCAGGTGGTTTGAGTTTTTCCCTTTATGGTTTAAATTCAGATTTGTTTGTTGTAAAAAGAAAGGGGATAGAGTATATATCCAACTTGAAAGAATTGAGACAGGTGGATTTTGATTGATCGGTCGATTGAGGCTTGATTTTTCGGTTGAGGTATTGTTTGGAGATGAGGTTTTAATACGATTGAGGTGTTGTTTGAAAGTGTAATGTTTTCTATTTACATGGGGCAAACGGCAGTATGTTACTATTACAGCAAAAGAGCCTATTCATTCATGAGCATGATGAGTTTTATATTGCCATGACCATGTAAAACTGTTGATGGTATACCAGAAAGGAAGATTGCAAGTTGCAACTATCACAGTTTTCCTTGTACTTTGTTGGTTCCCGTTTGTCTTCGTACTTATCACCACCTGAAATGATCATGCTATGTACTGCAACTCTATTCAGAATGCTGCTCTCTGTCTCCACAGCTCTCCAATGTGTCGGTCCAGCCAGAAGCCCAGAATGCATGTGATGACCTCCCTCCTACTCGATCGACCTGATACTATTGTTACCGTGAACTCATGGTGATGGATTCCGAAAGTACATGCACGTCCAGACGTCCTGTCGTGTCTCGTGCTATTACAGTGCATGTACTAGTGCTCTTCTCCTACAGACTCTTCCAAACTAAAACCTTCCCTCTCTTCCAGTCTTTCCGTAACAACGCAACAACGGCATTTCAGAATTCAGATTGACACTGGTCATGCGGTAAACAACTCTTTCAGACTCGCAGCGTTTCAGATTGGCACCAGTCATCAATCATCATGCAGTGGAGTAAACAAATAGATCGACGGCGTTTCAGATTGAGATAAGTCATGCAGTAAACACGGCACAGAGCCACGGATTTCGCCCAAATATACGAAAAGATCCACGAGACGTACGAGCCCTTGTGACAAAACGTACGGGGGTCCAACTGAATTGAACGGCCACCCGCAAATGCGCCTCCTCCAACTGCAGACAAACAGTCGCCGGCTCGTACAAAACGGCCGGTCGTTTTCGTCCCAAAAAGCATCCTCCCATCGCCGGGGACCCAACCACCCATCCAACCTCCGCGAACTTCAGATGCATAGTGCCGTAGTGCGTACTCTCGCTGTGCGCCTATATACAATACGTACGTGTACAGTAGCCGCACATCTTGGCAGCAACCAACCAAGAACACCGCGCTTCTTTCTCCGTCAGATGGATGGCGGCTAGCTGCTTCTTCTTCCACTTCCTCTTCACGGGTTGGTTAATGGTTAGTACGGAGCATTAGGCACCTGAAAGATGGACGTGCGACCAGACGCCGTGCATGCATGCTTGTCGACGAGCGAGCTCGGCTTCATCTTCCGTCTTCGTCTTCGTCGTCGTCGTAAATGTGGGCATCTCTCGAGCGAGCGATCCTGCATTTGGTAGGACCAAACAAGGTGGCTACAAGGTAGAAGCTCTGTGGGGCTACAGGGCGTGATGCCAATCCCTCAACCCCCAGCCCAGCCTCCTGTGCGTAATGTCTATTACGTACTCACTCCTACTGCTAGTGTCTTGCTAATCATTGCAATCATTGGCGCGCCATCTTTGCTCGCGTCTCCGACCCAATCCTCCGTCTCCTTGTCGATTCTATTGGCTTCACGCCTTCACCCTCTTGTCATATCCTTCTGATCCCTGTTTTTTTTTTACTTCAAGTCAAAGCGGGAGCTGGGCGTGTCGCATCTTGCTCGGTTCACGTCGATTCCTGCTGCGCTGTTGATCATGGCAGAATTGGACAACGATGCACCCCCCAGTAAGTCGTGTCGTGCGACGAGTGAAACACTACTGTCTTTGTCAATGTGGTACATCGGGCTCAACTGCTTCGTGGTGTCGTCCGCTTTTGCAGCTGGTTTGTGCCCTGGTAAAAAGGTGTGATGACCATCGATTCTGAATGCTCATGTGGCGGTCACTCTTGAACGCAGCTGGTACCAAAAGTTTACACTATTGAATTAAATCTGCAAAGGGCCGTACTTACACTTACACTACACCGTCATTTTTTTTTTTGGGGGGGGGGGGGGGGGGGTGGTGGGAAGGCTACACCGTCAGTGGAGACATGAACAACTCACTCTGAACTGAAGGAGCCTGGCATGACATTCAGCCGTCTCTTCAGTCTCTTTCTCTGCTGTGCAGGGGTGTCACGGTCGCTAGCTTGACCGAGTTATTAATAAATTAAGCTCCCCATTTCCATTGTTTTACTGCATTCCCTGCTCCAGGATGTGATGTCTCAAAGATAAAGCTCCTCACTGACTAATCGCTGAGAGGCACTGGCCATTAAAAACCTCCGAGACAGAGAGAGTGTCGCAGTGAATGCCCGATGCGTATAGCTGCAGTGTTGGGGAAGCGCTTACTCTATCGGACGGTGCAAAGCTTCTCTCAATGTCCCGAAGCCTCACTTTGAAGTAGAGCCTATCGCCATACAACCTTCCTCCCATTGTCCGATTTAGATCAGATGACTTTGAGAAAAGAGTATCTCATTGGGCAGTGCAGGGCCTTTTGTCAGGCTTGCATGTACAGTATGTTGTGTTTCTGTGTATGTACTCCAGTAGTAATTGTGTAGAGTAGGAAGCAGCTTCTGATGTGCAGTTTCTTGAGTAGTTAATACTCCTAACTTTACACTGGATGGCAGTGCTTGCGCCCCCATTGAATCTGGAGCCTGCTGTGAAGCGATTCTTCTGCCTGTTTCCTGTTACCAGGCATTCATGATTCATCACCGTAGACTCGATCTTTACAAGAACTGTACACTGGAATACTCGTACGTACATGCATGAAACGGTCATAAGGAGATCCGTGTCCTGTCTGCTCTGTCGAAGCTGCAAAATGGGACACAGATTGCTGTGTGCCCACCACCATCGAAGGCATGCATGCAACGATGGGCTTGGGGTCGGGTCCTGTCATTTCCGAGTCCTGGTATCCCACTAGAAGCTCCTATAAACAGTACACCATGTATGAGTCATCTCTCTTCCACAAGACAAGAGTGAAGGATCGACGCAGGGCGCAGGCTGCAGGCAGTAAGCGTCTCCTGTTTGCCGGCCCTATCCATGTGCATGCACATACCTGTTGACTCGAGAAACACACTCGAAAGAATGGGAGTCCCAACTTGCAAGCTGTGCCTGTGCATGTTGCTCGTACGCATCGCGTGCAGATTCTGCTGGTACAGTACGTAGGACCAAGGACCGGCCGGTAAAATGGCTGGACACTGGACACTGGCTGGACCCTGTTCCCGGGTATTCAGAAGGCGGAAAATCTCCAAGAAGGCAAGAACCATGCAAACTTTGGTCGAAATTGATGTGTAACCAAGTTGCAGACATTCAGCACGCACCCTGGGAGTGGCACGTAGCCATGCAGGTGAATCGTCCGCGCCCTCACACCTGCAGATGCTAGGAATTCAGCGGCTGTTTTATCATAGTTGCATGACGTGAAGGCCGCGGTGGTTGTTTCCAATCAATATAATCATGCCGTCTTGTTGCCATGCTGCAGCATTTGGCGACGGAACGAGCTAGCTAAAGGCCATGCAAATGGGGTCGTCGTCGTTTTTTGGCGTTCGGGACCCTAGGGCTGCTCGTGGACAAAACTGGGGCGCGCGGTGCTACAGCTCCAGCTCCTCCAACCATTTAAGATATCGTGGGAGGAAGAAGAGGAGGAATTCAGAATGTTCAGATCTTTCGCGTAACAAGGGGAGCAACTTCACGTGCTAAGTGAGCTCATCAAGCTCAATACAATCCGTCTAAGATCCGCCGATGATATCTGGCGCTTGTGTTCATTAGATACGGCTATCATGCATACATGCACGAAGATTTTGTTTCTATGGTCCACTGTATAATGCAGCTCCCTATTGCAGCCTTCTTGACCAGAGACTGATCAATCTGAACAATCATTCAGTGAGAAGACTGTCATGGTTGCATTGGTATGGCCGTTTAAGTACGATCCATATCATTGTTTCGTCGAACGATCAAATTATTTGTATACTGTTATTAACACAAGAATGGCATTTGCCTTGTACTGCTTCTGCATCAGAGGAATAACCTAGCTAGTGCAGATTATGTAACTACTGGTACTTTTGACAAGTGAATCCGTTCGTGAAGATCTGCAGTTCGGCACACCCAAGCTTCTCATTGATGAGGAATGGAATCTGCAGACTATTACTGTAACAGTATCAGTAGTGACTAGTACTGGAAACATAGGAGCAGTAGGATTGCTCAGTGCTTCAATTGCTAGGCTTTTTGTCTGCAACTGTACGTTGCTACTGCTGTCCCCTGTTGTTACTGTATAATACTACATTAGTTTTATTCAATACGCCATACAATAATACTTCTGATTTTAATTTTTTAATATAAGTTATTTTACAAACTATAAGTAATTTTTTATCTTTTCTTCCTTGTTTATTTTTGTTAAATAAATATTATTCCTTTCATAAATAAACAAATCATATTCAGCAAAACCGTCCACTATTTCGCCACATCAGCAAAACCACCCTTCAAAGTTGTAGGTTGAGCTATTTTTCAATACCGTGGGTGTTTTTCAGATGGTAAAATTCTTTAGGAGGTTATTCAAACTTTAGTGGTACTTTGAGTGTGTAATTCAGACTTTTTTCGTAAAATTATTTTGATATCTTTGTTCTTTTGCACAAGAGGTATATTAATAGTACATGTATTTGATGCTTTAGATGATAATATATATATATATATATATATATTCAAACTTGGTCAAAATTTGAAAAACTCGGTCATAATATGATATGTTGAAAGGTGGAACTGTTCATGCCAACTTAAATGGATATGTACCAGCAACTGTCAACTGTATCAGTACTGAATATTGATCCATACCAGGTTTCCAATAAACAGAAAGAAAAAAAATGAGAGGACTGTGAAGCATTTAGATGATCGTACTAGCATGTTGACCTGTGCAGTGCTTGAAAAAACAAGCTTGTACGACAATAGCGTGTACTTATAATTTCTAAAGAAACAGACATTACACTCACGACCAGAAATTGATCTCGAATATAACGTGCACAAGGTGTTCTTATTTGGACATTTTCACTAGGCCTAAACCAATATCAACTTCGTGTGCCAGATTCAAAAACGTTTTTTAAAGCGATGACCAGTTCGTCCATTATCTAAAAATATATAGGGATAATTTAGATCAGGGAAGTAACTTCGTGGTGACAATAGAATAGCATCAAAGTGATAGTTTGATTGCATTGATACTACTAGGAAAGACTCGATTAGGTGCTTAACCCATTCAGCTCTGTTTCTAGTTCCCAACTAACCTGTCACAAGCTTAACCTAGGAGTAGTACAAAAGTCTTCAACTAAACCAATAAAAGTAGAGTACAATTCTACTGTACATTACGTACAGCAGTAGTAGTCTGGTACCAGTGGACACTATCACACTAATACTTCTACTGTTCGAGATTAGACTAGCAATTAATATTATCAGCAGCTATCTTTACAACAGTAGATTTCCAATTTACTACCCTGCACCCTCTTTACTTGGGGATTTAGTACCAGCAATGTAAAGAGAGAGAGAAGAACAGTATGGTTTCACAGGCTTGGAGAATTGTTTTTAGGATCATTAACAAGAGCTAATCAAGATTCTCAAGACAACATCTCTTGGCACGATGGGACTCGTTGGATTCACCGTGCAAAGACAAGACTGCATTGCGTTTGCTTGAGTGAGCTCTGCTCTGCTACATCTTGATGTCCGCGAGGTTGGCCCAGATATGCTCGAACACGTCGACGATGAGGTCGTGGTACTCGGCGGCGTTGAGGGACAGGTAGCACGCGAGGAGGTCCTCCAGGTCGGAGGCGGTGCGGATGCCGTTCTCGGCGATCATCTCCTCCATGGACTCCCGGAAGTCCCTCCTCGGGTCCTGCGACGACTTCACCACCGCGAAGCTCTCTGCCAGAGGCGGCTTCGTCGTCGGTGCCGGCGAGCACGCTACCGTGGGTGGCTTTGACTTTTTGGTCGCGACTCGCGGTGTGTTGGCGCGCGTCTTGAGCCGGCGCGCGGATGACACCGAACGCCTCGGCTTGCTATGATCGAGAAGAGGAGCGGTTTTTTTGGGCCGGCGCGCGTCTGAGGACATCGACGTGTTTGTCCTCAAGATCGCCGCCGTCGAGCTCTCTCCTCGCCGGCTTCGTCATGATATGCGGGAGCACCTTGTCGGGCCTCTTCTCCGTCCTCAGGTCGATGATGATGTCCGTGGCAGACGTGATCACCTTGCCGTTGAGCTCGTCACACGCGGCGACGGCAACCGTCGGCTTCTTGAATTCCGCCTCGTCGTCGTCGTCGTCATCGTAGCCGACGAACTTGTCGCGGCGGCACGGCGGGGTGTCGGGCGCCTCGACCACCATGAGCACTGGCTTGCGCTGGCACCGACAGCCGGTGCACACCGGCGAGGACACGGCGCTGCTTCCGCTCACCGACGGCGCCAGCTTGACGGACCGCCTCCTGTGCCGGCGCCTGGACCGCCTCGGCGGCGACAGAGCCAGCGGAGGAAATTGCGTGTCGGAGGCCTTGGGGTGGAGCGGCGACGCAACGAGGTCGCCCGCCCGCGGCGTGTAGTAGTAGGATGCCCTGTGCGGGAGCCACGTGCCGTGCCTTGGCGTGCTCGGCAGCGGCCGGCGAGCCCTCCCCGCCCGCGACACGGCCAACGACGCCTGCGTGACCACCACGCCGGGGCTTGCGCCGCCACCGCCGCCTCCCGCACCTGTGCCCAAGCCCGCCCCTCCCCGCGCGGCGCGCATGTCGCGCAGCTTGAAGAACCACGCGTTTGGGATCATGTCGGACAGCCGGAACTTGTGCCTCCCCATATTCTCAAGTCTCAACCCAGACAAGGGCAAGCAAGGAGTAGCTCGAGTGTAAGGCTTTGTGTGTGCGCGTTTTGGTGGCTTGCTGCTGCTGCTGCGCAGCTTGCTCTGTACGAGGAGGAGCAGAGCAGAGCAGAGAGAGAGAGAGGCGCAGGCAGAGCAAGGAAGGAGATGGAGATGGCGCGGAGCAGAAAAGGGCGGGTAATAGAGTGGGGGATCGGCGAGGCCGAGAGGCGCCTTTTGTCCTCGCTCCTCTCTATGCGGCGTGGGCCCCCACCTCGCATGGCTTCACTCCGACGCTCGCCTCAGTGACAACGCCGTCGCCATGCTGCTTCTTCCATTGCCCCTTACTACTCTACTCACTGTCACTGGTCCTACTTACTGCTGTGTTTTTATCTGAAAAATCACTGTAAAATCTCTCACGGTTTCGGCTGATCGATGTGAGAGCATAAAAAATTTCAAGGGTGACGGTGGATAGGAGAATAGGAGGCGCTGCGCATGGCAGTGCTGGTCGGAGACGGGTGCAGTGGACTGCACGTAGGATATACTACCACAGTGGACAAGATATGATATGAAATCTAAGAAATTTTGCTCGCTTGTGGTTACGTCCTTGCCTGGCTGCTGCCTTCAATCCTTTCTCATCTCATCAGCCTTTAATTACGCGTCGAAAAGCTCCCTTGTCCGGAAGCTCCCCCCTTTTAAATCTTTTTATTTCCATCACCTCTGCGACACAAGCAACAGTGGTGCTGCTGCTGGTGGTGCGTGGAGGCTGGCTGGCTCCGCGCTTGTGTTGCACAGGAGCACGCGCACGCAGCCTTCAATCGTTTCGCCACTTGCTCGTGTGCACGAACCGGCACCGACGCATACCCCGTTCTTAGCAAGCGGCGCTAAATTTAAGCTGCCAGGCGCAGCTTTTCGGGGCAATGGTCAAATCTTGCGCTGCAATGCAACGCAAATCGGCAAATGAATCCCTCATCCCACCGTTGCGCCGCATGGCTTATCGCGTAAGTTACACACGCGAAACCAAGCCGACATCCTGCATGATGCAGCGCTAACTCGCCTACTTAGGATGCATCAGAGTACGGCTGCTTGTCTTATGTGGAGTCATCTGGCAAAAGAGGGAGGGCTGAATGCACCGGTGTTTTTCAGGTCGTAGAAACCGAGTCGTCCTCGATCGGTATGCTCAAACAGGAGATCGATCCAGCAGCAACGGTGCGTTGATAGGATTGATGGCCGTATGCTTGGTGCTCGCTGCCCAGCGATCTCTCAGAAGAGGTAATTAGAGCGTGGTCCTGAGGCGGATACCGCCGCGCGCGTGCATGCACAGGCGGGCAGCCAGGACAAACACAAGGCTGCAAAAACGTCGATCAAAACCATAATATTTTTTTTCTCGCCTTGTTGCGTTGCGAGTTGCAGCCACGACGCCTCATTTCGCGCGCACGGGGCGCATCCATAAGCTAAACATGCATAGGGAGCTAAGCCGCACGGTTCGTCGTCGTCGCCGTGGCCGTGGCCGTGGCCCTTAGTTTTTTCGCTTCCTGTCGGGCGTTGCGCCCATCGCCGACTCGGATCGCCACCTACTTACCCTCCTTCCCCGTCCTCGCCGATCCATTTGTTAACCGCGTGGAAACAAAGCGCGCCAGGGCCCAAGCAATTAGGCCGTGGCCGCATGCTGACACGAGGACGCCAATACGCCATTAGTTTAAGCCTCGGCCGTGTTCTATTCCCGCCTTCTTTTCCGGGGCTCCTGATTAGCTAACTAGACTCTGCTGATCAGCACACAGTGTGTCTGCCTCTCGCTAGCCATGCGTCCAACTCACGCATGGAATGCGTATCAGCTGGCCTCCTCCGATCCTGGGACCAAATCGGAGGCGTACGTTGCCATGTCCGCGTCTGTATCCTGTAGCCACTGCTGATCGACGTGCATACGTACGTCGACGCCCCCCGTTGTGCATCGATCGGATTCAGAGTTTCAGATCCCACCGGTACGTACGTACGCGCGCTGCCTTTCGCGGATCATCATGAGCCTAATCTCCTGTTTTGTCACGAGATTACGACATCCTCACAATCCTAATCGAATCCCCTCGCACAGAGTCAGCGAGCGCAAAGAACGCCCACAAAGAGCGCAAGAGGAGGGTGGTGAAGGCCGAAGGGATACTGTACTACTGTACGTATTATTTGAGTATTTTGGCCGTCTCTCCTTTAATCGGTCCCGGCCGGGCGCGCGCCTGCTGATATGGTCGAATACCTGCTGCTTTCGACGGATACGCAACAAAAATACGGATGCTTCGGTACAGAGATGTCAATGGGATCCATTCCCCGATTACCCACGCGGAATTCTATTAAGAGTCGAGAATGATAGAGATTTTTCACCTGTGTAAATTATATAGAGAGAAAATAGTCTTCGTCCGGTTTCGCGGGGATGGGTATGATCCTCTATTTCTCATCCCCTTTCTCGCGGGGACCCGGTTCAACCCATAAAAATAGGTCTATTCCAACCGCTCATGTCGGTTATTTATAAATTTATTGATTAATGTTTTATTAGTGAGTGATTGGTTTGTTGTTTTTATAAATTTTAGTAAAACTTGGCTTTTATATTGTCTTAAAAATTACGTTTTAGATGATCATATTGAATCGAGAACAGGGAAAAATCTCTGCGCGGGTAACGAAGATGGAGATAAAATATCCCCGTACGGGGATAAAGATAGAAAAATATATTCTCACGGCGATAGGTATGCTGAGGTGATAAGTACGGGAAGGTAAAACCTGAAGGGAAATTCATATCTCTACTTCGGTAACAACTGTTGGAGAGTTTGACCAGACGTGACAACACACGTGCGAGATAGGCTCATAAAAGCAAAGTGCAGGGCTTCTGCGAGGCTGTAGAGCTAGCTACTCGTAGACGAGAGAGAGATGACGCCTCACGACCGCACGCTATTCAATGACAAGGACGCCGCAGCGAAGCCTGGCTAGGCTAAGCTAAGCTCCCGTTAATCTTCCATCTTCCCCGCCTTAATTGGGATCCACCTCATGATGGCAGTGGCCCGTTCTACATAGACTCCCATGCCATCTTCTTCAACTTGTTCGTCGGCTTGTTCCCAGCAAGAACGCAGTGCAGTGCAGTGCAGGTAGGTAATTTGGTCCTTGGAAATTATCGGTGCACTGATGATGATAGAAAAGGATTGGACATGTCGTGTCTCGGGACTTTGGTGTGGTTAACATTAACAGGAGAGGAGCCCCTGCAAAAAGGCACGCTTCATGGCGCCATGATTATATCTCGGCGTCGAAACCGCAATCTGATGGGGAATAAAGCTGCATGGAAGGGGGCAGCGTCGCTACGAGGCCATCATGGAGATTGCGGCACCTGAGGTCCACATGGTTGATTGCTGCCTTGTTCGATCGATCCATCCATTTCCTCCGTCGATTCATCAATTTAGCTCGCCTTCTTCTATTTATAATGACGATGTGAGCGCACGTTCGGCGGTCGGCCCAATTCGTTTCCTCACATTTTCCAAAGCTCCAAATGATCCCTAAATGTTAATGTAAAGTGCTGCAGCTTTGAAGGCTCGGTCTGAACGTCAAAGTCAAACCGACAGTGCAACTGTGCTACTTTGCACACTCGCGATGTGTTCAGTTAAAACATGGAATACTGTCAGCGACAGAACAGAGTAGGTTTCATCACCTACTGTAATAAACACGCCACTTTATTCAGCATATCACTTCCAAGACTTGGTTACAGAGACACAGATTCTAAGCATTTTGCTGTTGGTACTTGGTAGGCTTAGATCCCTAGAGCTTAATTCATTCCAGCCGGAGTAAAATTCAGTTCTGCTCGGGGCTCTATGTGTTGTACTTATCGGGAATCAGGTCAACCAACAAGAATAAAGAACCACGTCTATAATTGCTGTTTTGCACCCACCAGTCCACCACACGGCTGGTGGAATGGGCCGAGGACGACGGTGTGAGGCCATGGGCGAAGCTGGTCCTGGAATTCAGTTTCTTGTTCAGATCAGGTCGCCACAAATCTTACACTGATGAGTTAAATAATTAGAAGCAGGAATTTCGAGCTGTGAATACAAGCTCACTTCCACGAGGAGAAGAACCGTACGCCACAAATACCACCTCTTGTACACAGCACACATCAGCTGAATTAGCCAGCCACGCTGCCACAAGCCCACAATCGCTCCTGTCCAGACACATCGTGCAAGGCCGGCCGTCCTCTCGCCCGAAGCACTTGGACGTCGCATGCAGTCCTCTCGTTTCAGCAGGCTCGCCTTGCACCACGTAGCATTGCAGCCGCCACAAAACTGCCGTGCAGCATGTCGTCGCTTGCGCCACCGGCCACCACATTTATAAGCGGCACTGATCAGTTGATCGCTAGGACGCTAACCAGCTCGGTTTCTAGCTGTTGAGGATTCAGCCACCGAGCTGCAATTGCAGCAGCAGCAGCAGCAGCAGCCATGGCCATGAGGGCAATCACGCTGTCCCAGTCTCAGGGCGCCTCGTTTGGGCACCACCAGAGCATGACATCATCCTTCAGGCCAAGCAGTGTTTGCCCCAGATCAGTGAAGGCCTATGCAAAGGCAGAGGAGGAGGAGGAGAAGGGCAGCAAGCAGTCTCTGTTTGGAAGCATCACAGAGGCGCTAGACTTCTCGCAGGTCCGGTCGGAGAAGGATGCAGAGCTGCTGTATGAGGCCAGAGAGGCCACCAAGGATGGAGGAAGGATGACAAAGGAACAGGTATAATATCGAGCCATTGATCCACAACAATTGTAGATCAATGGTGAATTGGTGATACTACTGAATTTTCATGAGTAGTATGGTTTTTACCTATGCTGATAAGATTCTGGTTTGATTTGCAATGAAGTATGGAGCACTTCGGAGGAAGATTGGAGGCACCTACAAGGATTTCTTCAAGTCATATGTGGATGGTAACTGATTTATACTTGTTACAATAACTAAAATGTTGTCAGTAATAGTGGGCACACTGTCAGTTTTTTTACTTCAGATGTTGTCCACAGAAGTGAAAACTCCTCAAGGCTATATAAGATATTACAATCAGATAGATTTGTATGGTACTTTAGTTGATACAAAATTGCTAGAAACACTTGCCTCTAATTCAACACTGCCAGGATCTTTTAAAAAAAATTCAGTTTGTCTTGTATATTCTTCACTTTCAATTAATAGGGTCTTCTTGACCCTACTATTATCAGAAAACAAAATATACTTCTGGTCCAAATGATTATATCACATAGTCCTAATTGTATCTGAATTCTTATTTGCAGTTGATGGGGAATACGTAGAGGATGGTTGGGTGGACAAGACCTGCAAAGTTTGCAAGAAGGACACTAGGGGGGAACCCAGGCAGGTTGACAAGCTAGGCAGATATGCACACGTCGCATGCCTGGAGAACCCCAAATCGACAAACTTTTTTGCCAAATTATTCGCCAGATGAACCTGTATTAGATACATAGAAGGTGTTGTAGCCCCAAGAATTGGAACAATATTGTGTTCAAATTTTCCACATAAAAGAAGAATACAAGGAGCAGATGAGCATTAGTTCTTTGGTGGATCCATTTACTCATGAACAAAGGAATGGATGAAAATGTTCACCATAACATCAAATATTCTAAAACAAGTTATACGCTAAGCTATCTATTAGCTTATGCCCCTAGTCTAATACAACAGGAGCTCAGCAGAAACTCAAGTCAATAGAAATACTATATATAGAGCTAACTGATTCTGCTTTCCTAATTCTGCAGATACCTTATGCAGTTATGCGTTTAGAAGTCTGTCGTGTTAACCATGGACAAATAGACCCTGCACCTAATAACAGTGCATCCAATCTTAAACCCTGGCATTACTGCAAACCCAACACTAATCTTTTCTTCTGTGGTCATCTTGGCTGGTATATTTTCCATGTGTTTCCTTTTAAATGCAGTACCACTCTTGACATAGAACATTTCAGCCCTCGGATTCAAGGCGTGAGCAACGGTGAGTAACGCCCATACATGTCTTGACATCCTCACAAATGCCTGGTAAAATGGTGTCCTTGGATGGCCCCCATTCACAACAAATGCTCTGTGATTCAGATTTCCAAAGAATGAATCCTCCATGCTACAAGGCACAGCGGCTAGATACTTTGCTCGACAAAATCTCCCAAAATTAGTGTTTGGGGCCTCCATTAGAGCATCAAAAGGATCACTGAAACTCATGACATGATCGAAGATATCCAGCGAAAGATAGTCCAATTTTTCTCCCATGAACATAAAGCAAGCAACATAGCCCTCAACAGCATACTTCTTGTGAGACCTTTTCTCATAGACAACAGAATTGTCTATTGGGAATGTTGAGATGTCAAGGTTCCAGCCAGAAGCTTTCGCCAGACGGATGATGAGTTTTGCAAAATCATGGATAGACTTCGACGAAAGCTCATGCAGTTCCATGACCATATCAGTTGATACCCCACTTCCGATTGCAAAACTTCCTTCTTTGTGCATCACATTCTGACCGATCTTCTCTTTGAGTTCCTTATTCTTCCTTTCCAGTTCATCCAAATCTGCTCGCAACAAAACAATTTCAGAGTCTTTCTTGCACATGCCAGCCTGCAACTCCACTGCCAACTTCTGATGCTCCTGAATTCTAGAGCTAATACCTAACCGGTAGATTGGATTTCTCCACTTGTTCATATTGGCATACAAATCTTTTAACCCCGCAATGTCCTGAAGCTCTGATGTAAAGTGCTCATCGGCCATGGTAACCTCTTCAGAATCATATGGCACAAGAGCTTGCTGGAGATTGACATAATTCAGTTTGAGACCAGAAATCCCATCAAGAATCTTCTCGATTACTGCTTCTTCATAGCGAAGAAAGGGACATCCAGAGAGGCTCTCATGATCGGACACCTGATGCGGGTGAACTTTAAGGTGTGCGCCGTCTTCGCTGCTCTCTCCGGTGGCGCTGCTGTCGGTCTTGAGCTTCTCGCGGACGGTCGGCGCTACGCCCACGGAGCGCGCCTTGCAGATGTCAGAGATTCGGTGCAGTAGAGTGGACGTCGTCCTCTTCACCTTCCCCGTCGCCGGCTCCATCGCAAGATTGCGTACTGCAAGACGAGACACAGCAGCATAAGTCTCCGGGAATTCTTCGAGCTGTTTGAGACAAGAAGTAAAACATGCATCGATTCCAAAGACGGCAGTTTGCGGGTTCGGAAGAGATTGCTTTCAACCAGATCAATGCCAATAACACGATAAAGTTTCTGCCTTTCGTCTCAGACGACACAATAAAAGGTTTGGGGTTTAGCTTTAGCCGATTGCCATTTGCCATCCAGGAGAAAAAATATCAAATCAAAAAAACAATTGGAAACCAAACAAAGAACTCGACCATATATTATCGTAGTCTTTAGTACTCAACAGTACCCGCCGGAAGCGGGAAGCCCATTCAGTGGCCGTCCCCGGAAGCTCCAAGAACCGCCATTCTTGCAGGTCTGCACGGATCGAAGAAGCCAAACGCCTGCAAGAAAAAGCTGCAGCGAAGGTGAGGTCTCTCAGAATCTTCGAGAATCCATGTGACGGACTGATGGGGGCAGTGAGGTAGGGAGGACAGAGGAGGGTTTTGGTAGGCAAAGAAGACCTCGTGGGCTCCAATGGATTCGAACAATTAAAAGGGAGATAGATCGAGGAGGGGAGTGGGAGCCACTGCGGCAGTTTTCTTTTGTAATCCCCGGACACACTCGGTCCTCGGAGATGGTGCGGCCGACCAAAGGAAGCGGGCAACTATGGAAACCCTAATCTCGCTGCTCATTTATCTCTGACTGCCTGCAAGACTGTAACTGCACACCCCGTTTTAATTGTAGGATCTGAATAGACTGTAACTGCAGATCTGACTTCTGGATTTCTATTAGTACATCTTACCGCGGGGGAATATTCAGTTGTGTCACTACTCACCACGTTTTTTCATTTCTTTTACCGTGAGCAGGCGTGCGATGTCATGTTGCAGTAAAGTAACGATTTTTGGGCCGGGTGAACGTTGAATATAATGGCGTCCAGTGCTGTTCAGATCCTATGCATTTCTTTTTTCTGCTGCTGCATTCCTGGTTTCTTTAAATGATTGATTTGCTCTCCGCTGTCTGCACGTCATACCCTAGGTTTAGAGAATGGTAGATCATCGATTAAATACTAGCATTCTTAATGAAATTCATCCTTAAATCTCTTTGGTGTCCAACGTACTCCCAATATTATATTTTCTACATTTTAACATGCTAATAAGTTTTAGATCTCTAGAATAGCTGATAGCCCAATAGACAATCAATGGATCAAAATATCCGGCCCTTTCTAAGAATAAAAGCCTTAAAGGAGATCAAAACCAGTAGCCTCTCAGCCCAATCTTCCAACGACAACGTCAAAAATAAGCCCACGCAACCGAGCCCTGTCGCTCCTGCTGAGCCGCGCCTCCCCTTTCCTGAAATCATCGACCCATAATCTGCAAGACAAAAAAGCAATCTGGTCAACCTCGATGCGCAATGATAGTTCGTGCAGCAGGAGAGGAGAGAATCAATTGCATTGCTTATATAAACCATCACCAGCTAGCGTCTAGATCTTTTTTTAGTAGTGCAATTAACAATCCTGTCGCTGATTACAACATGTAAACTTCTTCTGGTCCTAACCAACCCGTCGCCCCCACAACCACACTGATAAACTAATCCTCTGATGTTTACTTTCGTATCCATATATTTCCTTCGTTTGCTGTCAATCGAGTCGGCATCTGCAGGTGCAGGACTGGCATGCAAGCTTTGACTACACAATCTTTCTTTTGTTGTTGCCACAGCGCGCTTACAGAAAGCCAAAACAGCCAAAGTTACAGACAGAGACTTTGGTTGACAAATTCGGCTGTATCCTGGATTAAAAATCCACTTGGCCATTTTGGAGAGGGGGAGTTCTTTTTTCTCCGAAACAAACAGGAATGGGAGCGATTTCCATCACGGTTTCGGATAATCACAAAACCAGCAACCAGGGAAGAAGCTGATAAGAATCATCGGACCAGCTCGATTTGTCTCGGCCGAAACCCACTTGATCTTATCAGTAACCTATTATATTTGACAGCACGACCTAATACTCAATGGAATTATTACATTTCTCCAATCATGCCTTGCAGTGGGTACTCCTGAATGATTGAGCTAGGATTTTTCAGTACAGGTAGAATTCTAGTTAGGCTTGACCTATATATTGTAGCAGAGTGAATGTTAGACACACCCCATTTTCTTTTTTATTTATACATCTTGTATATTCTAGTCTGTTTTTTATATACAAGAAAATAGACATGGCCGAAGATGATAGTGACAACTAGTTGATCAAACATCAGGCGGAGTTAACACCAGCTAGCTAGTACTGCCATTTCCATGGGCGCACTGTGGTTCGGGTGGCCTCAGCCACGCCGTCCACCCATGCTCGCTCGCTCGCTCGCCTTGCGGCTGCAATATCGACAGGTTTTTCCGCAGGACAACCGCATCGCGGCACAATTCGGGACCAGTCGATGGATACAAGAACAACGGGTCGCCGAATGGCCGTCATCACTAGTACGATTGATGGTGATACTGACCAAACGGTCCCAGAAAACGCAAAGTTTCACATCGTCCTTTTTTTTCAGATTTTTTCCATTCATTTTACTATAAGAGATAGACAAATATATATTAGATTTTTTAAAAGGCTGTCTAATTTTATGTAAATATCATGTGATACAAAATATGAGTACATGTCACACGTACAAGTATGGATATATGATACGAAATATAAGAATACGTTACTCATCCCATTATTATTTTTGTCTTAGTAAGTTGTAACAGTATCGATGCTAAGTTTCAGGTTTCCAATTTTGGTTTGGGGCCTTTTCAGTGTCTGTTCCTTCCATGATCCAACCAACTTTGCCGACAGCGGCGGATTAAATAGGGAACTAAAACCCTCGCCGACTGTTGCTGCACCAGTCACCAAGAAAGACTGGCATGAACTGGACTCCATATTGTCCAAGAAACGTTCAAACTATTGGAATCTGTTCTAGAATCAAATCAAAATTCGTTTTTAAAATCGACTGACTTCCTCCCTTGCGTTGCTTCCAGGGAAGAAATTCGGTTTGGACCGTAAGACCTGATGCAACGAACCCGGCACTACGGTGCCAGTGCAGTTCCAGGCTTTTCACAAGGAAGGAGGGCTGTGTCCTTCCTAAAACAGTTCAAAATCATGACACTAATATCTTATCTTATGTGGCCAAACCGCTAAAAGTCCATGTTCTTCTCCAAAAAGGGGGCGTCACGGCGTCAGTACGTCACACAAGCGCGCATGCAGAAAAGAACACCGCGTAATCCAAGACGACGCCGCAGGCTGGGCCAGACGCAGCAAAAAAACAGGGAGCTGGTCGGCAGGCAAGCGGCGGCACGAGCACGACGCCTTCCTCGCCCAAAAGACGGCGCCGCACGGCTGCACCTGCACCCTCGACACTCGGGCAAACCTTGAACCGGCCGTGGCATCTACTCCGCCTTCTACCTTCCGCCACCTGCCGGCCTGCGACGCGAGGCTTCCATCCATGATCCCCGTGCCGGGCAACCCTTCTGTTAGAGGAAAAGGAGTTGCTTGTGTTATTCAATGTAGGTACAACAATATATAGCCAAGACCTCATTCCTCAAATCTCAACCGACTTATAACAGAATCGGGAGAAGAGAGAAGGCTAGACACAACGCTTAACACCCCCCGCAGTCCCAACGTGTAGCTATCGAACGTTGAGACTGGAACGAAACTCAGTGAAAACTGGTGTAGGCAGTCCTTTAGTGAATATGTCTGCATACTGGGACGTAGTCGGTACATGAAGAACACGAACAGCTCCAACAGCAACCTTCTCACGGACAAAGTGAAGATCGAGCTCGATGTGCTTTGTCCGCTGATGATGTATTGGATTGGAGGACATGTAAACCGTACTGACATTGTCACAATATACCACGGTCGCCTTCGAAAGAGGAGAATGAAGCTCATGAATTAGTTGGCGTAACCAAGTGACTTCAGCGACAACATTGGCGACAGCACGATACTCGGCCTCGGCACTGGACCGGGAAACTGTCTGTTGACGTTTAGACGACCAGGATATCAAATTGTCACCAAGAAAAATAGCATATCCTGAAGTAGAGCGCCTAGTGTCGGGGCACCCGGCCCAGTCGGCGTCAGAATAGGCAAGGAGATCTGCTGTTGTAGAGCGCTGAATATGAAGGCCCAAATCCAAAGTACCTCGAATGTAGCGCAAAATCCGTTTGAGAGCAATGAGGTGCGACTCTCGAGGATCATGCATATGGAGACAAACTTGCTGAACAGCATAAGAAATATCCGGACGGGTGAAAGTGAGATATTGAAGTGCACCCGCAAGACTGCGGAAATCAGTAGGATCGGCAACTGGAGTGCCATCAGTACTGGGAAGCTTGGCAGAAGTATCCACTGGAGTATTGCAAGGCTTGCATTCAGACATACCGGCACGGTCCAAGATGTCAATACAATACTGTCTCTGGCTGAGAAATAACCCATAGTTCTTTCTGGAAACACTGATGCCAAGAAAGTGGTGCAGAATACCAAGATCTTTCATGGAGAACTCAGACTGAAGTGACGAGATCGTCCAGCGAAGCAACTCACTAGTAGAGGCAGTGAGGACAATGTCGTCAACATAGAGTAATAAGTAAACCATGTCGGAACCTCGGCGATAAATGAAGAGAGAATTATCAGATTTTGCCTCGACGAACCCAAGTGTTAACAGAAACGTAGCGAATCTGTCATACCAGGCACGAGGTGCCTGCTTCAGACCATACAGGGACTTATGAAGATGGCACACCCAATCAGGATGAGAGGAGTCAATGAACCCTGGTGGTTGCACGCAATAAACTGTCTCCTGGAGGTTGCCATGAAGAAAGGCATTTGTTACATCCAACTGATGAATGGGCCAGTCGCGAGAAACTGCCAAACTGAGAACCGTGCGAACAGTGGCAGGTTTCACAACTGGACTGAAGGTCTCATCGTAATCAATACCAGGACGCTGAGAGAAACCCCGAAGAACCCAGCGAGCCTTGTAGCGATCGAGAGTACCATCGGCGTTGTATTTGTGCTTGAAAATCCATTTACCAGTAACGACATTCGCACCGGGAGGCCTAGGAACGAGTTTCCATGTGTTGTTGGCGAGGAGAGCATTAAACTCTGTATCCATGGCCTTCCTCCAATTAGGATCGGCAAGAGCAGCTCGATATGTACGTGGAATTGGTGACAATGGAGCTGCATGAAGATTCAACCGAGTAGTCTGCTTGCGAATGCCAACTTTCCCTCGAGTCATCATAGGATGTTCATTGACGACTGGGGAGACACCAATTTGAAGCGGTAAAGTTGGACCACCTTGGCGAGATGAACGAGGCCGAGTTGGTACAACACCAGGCGAGGGCAGAACTTGGGAGGATGATGCGGTTGACGAGTCCTCGACCAGGACCCGTCCGGGAGATTGTGGTACGACTTCAGGTAGGTTTGGCTCAGTTGGAGAGGAAGAAGCTCCAGGTACATCTAGGTCAGTTGTTCGCCCGATCGGATGAACAAGAGGAACCGTCCTTAGTGACCTAAGAGGTGCCTGCACAACAGTAGCACAATCCTCCAAAAAATCCAGATTAGTAGCAGAGATGTTAGTAATATCAGCGAAGGGAAAAGACTGCTCGTCAAAAACAACATGTCGAGAGATAATGACTTTGTTAGTGACCGGATCAAGACATCGATACCCTTTGTGATGAGCGGGATAACCAAGAAAGACACACATCACGGAACGGGGTGCAAGTTTATGAGGGGTAGTAGCGGAGATATTGGGATAGCATTTGCAGCCGAAAACACGCAAATGAGTATAAGTAGGGTGCACACCGTATAAGGCAAAGAAGGGTGTGTGATGCGTAAGAGTTTTGGTAGGATGTCTATTCATGAGATAGGTGGCGGTGTGAAGAGCTTCAACCCAGAAAGATCCAGGAAGAGAAGCCTGAAATAGAAGGGAGCGAACAATGTTGTTAATGGAACGAATAGTGCGCTCGGCCTTACCATTTTGAGAGGAGGTGTGAGGACACGATAAGCGCAAGTGAACACCATGAGTAAGGAAAAATGTGCGTGTAGAGGAGTTGTCGAACTCACGTCCATTATCACACTGAACATTACAAATGGTAGTGGCGAATTGAGTTTTAACAAAAGCAAAGAAATTGCGTAAAGTAGAAAACGTGTCAGACTTGTAACGAAGGGGAAAAGTCCAAACAAAATGGGAGCAATCGTCAAGAATAACAAGGTAATATTTGAACCCTGAAACGCTGGCAATGGGAGAGGTCCAAAGATCACAATGAACTAATTCAAAGTTTACAGAAGCCCTATGATGAGAGCTAGGAAACGGAAGGCGAACATGACGGCCAAGTTGACAAGCATGACAGACTCCTGTCATATCTTCCTTGGTCATGGGAATGACGTCGGCGAGACGAGAGAGGGCGTCATGGCCAAGATGTCCGAGACGACGATGCCAAAGGATATCCGTGGTGCTGGCCGACAGAGTAGTGGCGGAAGACGACGGGAGCAGTGGATCACGATGAAGGGGATAAAGGGGGCCGGAGCTATTGAATCTGGCGATCACGGTCCTGGTTCGAAGATCCTTCACAGAGAAACCAAAAGGGTCAAATTCAACGGCGCACCAATTGTCATGTACAAAACGGCGAACCGAGATCAGATTTTTAATAATTTGTGGAGAGCAAAGAATATCCCGAAGAGTAAAAGAACGATTCGAGTGGTGGATGTGGGTGTGTCCTATGGTTGAAATAGGAAGTGTCGACCCGTTGCCAACAACAATATGTGAGGGGTGATGAGAGGTAGGGGGATGGGTAAAAGATAGAATACCAGCATCAAAGGCCATGTGAGCAGTAGCACCAGTATCCATGTACCACTCGTGAGAATTGGGTTGTGGCAGAGTTGCCGTAGAGAATGAACCGGCGAGAGAGGCTTGGTCCCACTGGGAGGGGGTACCACCATTGGACCAGTCCATGGAGTTGGATCCAACAGACATGGAGGGCTGGTAAGGAGACTGAGTCGGGGGGCCCATGCCACCGGTCGCGACATAGGGTTGTGCTGCGCAGGTATTTTGCATGGGCTGATATTGGGGACTACCAGGTGGGCCACCGAGAGCAGTACCGGCAAATGGATAAGTAGTTCCTGGGCGCGGACCTAGAAGACCACGGCCCAATGGGCCCGGCCACATGTGGATAGTGCCGGCCCACGGGTTGTGAGGGGAAGGCCAGGACTGAGCACCGGTGATAGCGCCTGGGCGAGGCGTTCCAGAGGGTACGGGCGGCTGGTTGTTGCTACGTCCTCCACCGCCACGGCGCCGTCGGTTGCGAGAAGAGCCGCCGGAAGGACGCTCCTGTTGAGCAGCGCCAAAACCGGTTGAATGTGCGGAAGAAGGGGCGGCGGGCTTGTTGGCGTTAGCAGCGCCAGCGAGGAAAACAGTAGCGTCGGAGGAGCGCTTGTTGGCATAGAGCTCCTCAAGATGGAGCTGGGACCGAACCTCGGCGAACGATGGAAAGGGGCGTTGCATCGGCACAAGGGTTTTGAGATGGCTGAATTTATCGGCGAGGCCATTCAAGGCGGTGAGAACGAGGGTGCGGTCGCCGACCGGTTCCGCAAGATCGCCGAGGGCATCAGCCATTTCTTTGAGTTTACGGCAGTAGTCTTGGACAGAGAGGGTTCCTTGGCGGAAGGTGTGGAACTCAGCTTGGAGATTGAGAGCCCGATGCTCCCTGTTGCCAAGAAACTGCTGCTCGAGAGAGGACCAGACACGGCGCGCGGTGGCGTTGGGGGTCAGAACCTCTTGGAGGAGGTCGCCGGAGATAGTGCCGTAGAGCCAGCCAAGAACCACGCAGTCCATTTGGGCCCAATCAGCGCGGTCGGGATGGGGTTCGTCGGAGAAGATGTGGTCCGTCAAGGCGTACTTGCCGAGGACGACGAGGAAGAGGCCGCGCCATCGGGTGTAGTTGGCGGCGGAGACATCGAGAGTCACTGGGACAAGAGCCTTGATGTTGAGGACGCTCACGGCCTGGGCGTGGAGGGCAACCAGAGCCTCGGCATCAAGGGGAGAGGTTGGGTAAGAAGGAGCTCCGATTGGGCGGACGGTTGAGCCGTGCGGGGCGCTGAAAGGGGAAACCGAGGCAGTGGGAGGTGGGGTGGGGAAGACAGCCGCCGTGGAGGTCGGCGACGAGGAAATGTTGGCGATAATAGGAGCGAGCGCCGAGCGGGCAGCACTGGAAGCTTTGGCCGCTGCGTCGTCGGCAGCGTCGCGGGAAGAGGAGGAATCACCGTCGGCGGGACAAAGGGCTTCTCGGACAGCGTTGGCGACAGCGTTGGCGATGGAGTCGAGGAAGGGGTGGTCGCCGTTGGAAGAAGCCATGTCGGCCGAGAGGAGGAAGGAGCTGGACGCTGACAGAGGAGAGCGGAAGCAGGGAAAGAGGTTAGGCTGATACCATGTTAGAGGAAAAGGAGTTGCTTGTGTTATTCAATGTAGGTACAACAATATATAGCCAAGACCTCATCCCTCAAATCTCAACCGACTTATAACAGAATCGGGAGAAGAGAGAAGGCTAGACACAACGCTTAACACCTTCCGTGTCGCTGAATCATTCTTCGCCAACTGAAAGGCTGCCCGCTGGGCCGCGGGGCTGCTGCTCGGAGCCGGGGACCCACCAGCCACCCAGTGATAGCAAAAAAGACAATTTTACTTTGGATCATGTACCTGAACAAATGTACCGGACCAAATAGGACTAGTTCAGCTTCAGAAAGATGAGAGCAATCTGCCAGAAAATGAGCTGACGAAACAAATTTCTGTTATATTTGTGTATCTTTCCAGCAAAAAAAAAGCAAATTTGGGTGGAAATTGACGGGTTACAAGTTACATTGGACCGAAGCCTGTATGCACAGGTGAACTAACTCGCCGTTATCTCTCAGAATAAAGAATCTCGGGGGGTGGCAGTCTAAACGGACTAATGGACTATGTACAGGAAGAGGGGGGGAATATGTTCTGAACTTATCCTACGAGGCAGTTGGTGATTCGTTTTACGATGCCATCATGGCAGGGGGTACCACCGAGTCGACGGGGCAACCGGCGCCTCGCTCCCCGTCGGCGGCAGATGCAGCGGCCCACCGCCGGCATATCCTGCCAAGCGACGCGGCCTTGCGACGGGCGCGATCGGTGCCGGTGCCCATGAGATCCCAGATCGCCCATTCCACGCCGGGCACGGCCATGACCTGAGCCACCGCCGGCGCGCCTAGGCGTCGGCAGAGCAGCACGAGCGCTGCCGTGGCGTTTTCCCTGGCCCAGTCCGTGCCGCGCCTCATTTCGGCCACGAGACGCGCCACGGCGCCGTCGATGTTGACGATCGCCTCCGCACCCCCGCGCTTGGCCAATGCTGCCAGCACTGCCGCGGCAGTCTCCTCCTTGCTAATAGCTGACAAAGTCACCTCGGCGACGCCTGCATCGACGAGCTTGCTGACATTCTCCCTCTCGCTGGCCAATGCCAGCAGCGCGGCCAATGCATCCTTTTTTGTGCTCGTCGGGCCGGTGCGCACCAGATGCACTAATTTCTCCACCACAGATTGGTTCCTCCCAAGCCTGCGGCGATAAGAATGCACGGACGCCAAGCTGAGCACGGCAGTAGCGGCGTTCTCCTTAGCGCGCCACGTGGCACCGGAGCTCATGATATGGGCTATCGCCTCGACGAAGCCGTCGGCGTGCATGATACGCTTCTTGTTGGTTTCAAGAATGGAGAGATTCAGCAGCGCCGTGACTGCGTTGAGCTGGAGCCCGGCATCCTCGGAGTACAGCATGGGCACGAGCAAAGGCACAGCTCCGGCCTCTCCGACGAACGCGCGGTTCTCTGAGCCAGACTTGGATAGCAGCCGGATCTCGTGCACGACGCGGTTGGCGGCGTCAGGGGAGGAGGAGACAGAGAGCTTCTTCACAAGAAATGACGCAGTCATCCGCGCCGCCTCGATCGCAGCCTTGTTCGCGGCCATCGCCTGGGCTTGCTCACTCTTGCTAGCCGCGCAGGCTTCCATGGCGACGCCGTTCTCCCGGCACCACTTGCAGATGAGATTCTTCAGAGCCTTGTTTGGCACGAGCTCCAAATTGGCCAGGACCTGCCCTGTCTTGGGGCACGTCGACTTGCCGGAGCTGAACCACCGGTCGATGGACTCGCGGTCGTACGTCTGCCCGCTTGCGACGACGACGGGGTCGCGCATTAGATCGAGAGAGATGGGGCATCGGAAGTCCGAAGGCGGCGCAGGGGGCTCCCCGCCTTCAACCTCACCATTAGCCTTGGAATTTGAATCTGCAGGCCGAAGCGTGGCGCTGAACAGGACGCACTTGGCGTACCGGAGTAGCCCGACGAGAGCAATCATGGAGGACGTCCATTTCTCAGAGGCACGGTCGCCGATCTCCCGCTCTAGGATCTCGATCTCGTCGCTGCAGGTCACCGGGTCGTTGATGCCGACTTCCTCCAGGATGTTCTCCAGCCTCTCCCGCTCTGGCACGATCTCGCGCTCGATCTCATGTATCAGCGACAGCACGCTCGCCTTCAGCGCCTGCTCTGCCTCCGGGACCGGCGAAATCCTCCGGCACTGGCGCGAGGCGAGGGCGAGAACGTCGAGCACGTCGTCGGCGAGCCCCAGCTCGACGACCGGCAAGAGGTCCAGCATCGTGGCCAGGTCGTGGTGGAGCTCCCTCAACTCCTCCTCCATCTCGTCCGACTGCAGCAGCAGCCGCATCCGGCTCCGCGCGGAGCAATCCGCCACGACCGCCCTGAACCGCTGCAGCACCAGGAGCACCTCCCTTAGGCACAGCGACGCCGACCGCGGCAGGTCCCCCGCGGCGGCGCACATCAGCAGGTCATCGAACGCCACCGCGAGGAGCTTGGACCGCCTGGAGATCGACGCCAACGCGGCGCGCATGAACGGCGCGGGCGTCTCTACCACCGATAGGTCGCGCGCCAGGCGGTGCAGCGACCGGAGCAGCTCCCCGTCGTCGGACGGCGACGGGGGCGTCAGGAACGCCGGCGAGGAAGAGCCAGACGACGACGGCGCGCAGGCCGCCACCGCCACCGCTCTCGGATTACTAGACATTGTCGCAGAAATCGCTCGCTCGCTGTAGTGGAGTAAAACGAAACGGAAACGGTGGACACGCAGCTGAGCTTGGCGAGAGGGAGACTTATACAAACACACGGAGACGGAAGCTGTAGGCCGTGTGCCGAGTGGCGAGTTGGTTGAAAGCTGGAGGGAATCGCTACACTGGTTTTGCTTTTCGGTTTATCAACTGTGATTGTTATGAATCATGTGCTTTGTTTAATGGTAACCAAATAACATTATCGTCGTGTATACATTATGGCGTGTAATGAAGATGCATGACGGGAAAGAGCCACTAAGCTCCAAGTCGTCGTCTGCTGGCCGTAGGATGTGACCCGTCGGACGGCAGGGATGCGAATGCCCGGCTGATTGGATGAGTGATGGTGAGTCAGCTCGGCTCGCGTCCAATCACTCTCGTCTGCGGCGGCTGGGTAAAAGTTTTTTAAAAAAACAGGGCGTTGACGGCCGACACGGCGACACTTCAGCGTATAGATGCCAAACCGGTGGCCCGTCCCGCCCCGGCATTGTCAGGCTGGTCGCATGGCACGACTAGTCACAAGCAAAAAAAATATCGGGGGAAAATAGTTGAGGGACTCGTACAATTCACTGTTCAACGGCTTAAGCAACCGGGCTAATCGTACAGCAAGCTCCCGTGAATACGTGTAACTGCTGTGAAGAACATGTTTGACTCACGGAGGAAAGTTATGCGGGAAATGGATAGATTACTAGTTGAATTCCCAAAGTAAGAATAAGAACGACGAAGTTTTGTGGGGACACAATTAATAGTTTTTGGTCGATCAGGGCAACTTGGGGGCATACGACGTTGAAGAGTACCAATTGTTGCTGGATCAAGTAATAAACTCCGTAGCTTCAGTTGAGCTATCACTGCATGCCATATCAGGTCAGACGTTTGCATCTAAACCTGTTCAGATCTTATATGATCCTTCATTTTTTTTACCGATTTGATTGTCTTATGCGCATGTCGTTACCAATCAAGTCGATAATACTATAGACACGGTCAGAACTTCAAAAGATACGGTCGGTTTTTCCTAAAAAAAATGTCACAATTAGTTCGGACGTGGTCTACAGGTTACGCAGATCATCAAGGATTACAACGAACGATCGATGCCAGCTACTGAGGACGATGCTCTACGTAACTACCATTTGACTCTATCAAATTGCAGGTGAGCAGTGCCATATGGGACATGGCACGACCGACGCCCTGCGCTGTTGCCGGCGCCGGACGACGAAGCCATTTGATTTGACCCTCCCTGATACAGTATAGATGATCAGACAGTTAGGCGACCTCCAACTAACAAAAATGGCGATGCGTGCCGGCCGCCGGCCGGAGACGCAAAGCGCGAAAAAGGCGCGGCCATCGTGGGAACCAGCACCAGCAAGGCAGAAAGTTAGGTTTCACGCAAGTGCAAAGAACCACGTGGTGAACTTGTGATCACTGATAAGCCGTCCGGGTCAACTCAATTCCATCGTTCAATTCACGTGTGCGCTCTTTCCATGGATTAATTGGCGGGGAGACAACTGCTTTCGCCTGAACCTTCGCTCAGCCAGCTCCGCTTCGCCGGTAAAGCGGCCTCTCGCGCGCGACGCGGTGGCGAAGCTTTTCGCCGGCCGGCGTGTTGGGCCACATGCCAGCGTAACATTGAAGCTACGTTTCAATATCAAACTATCATTATTCCCCCCTAACACAAATACGTATATTAGTTAATCTCTACTGTTACTACTATTATAAAACGGCTAGATCATCCATGGCCACGTCCATGCCGCTTTCCTCGCATCCCAAACCGCCCGACATGCAAAGAAAAACACAAGAAGAAGAAAAAAGAAAAAAAGAAAAAATATTTTTGTATTTCAGTCTTTTAATTTGGTATCTTGCGCAGAAGTACGAATTTTGCGTAAAACCTCTTAGATTTCTAAAAAATCACACAGAAACTAAGAATTTTACGCAAAGACCATTAGATTTCTAAAAAATCACGTAAAACTATAAATTTTGCATATAAACAGTTAGATTCACTGAAAATTTCAGCAATAAAATAAGGCTTGTCGTAAAGCACGGATAACTTACTAGTTTCATAAACAAGACAAAAAATTTATGGTAATATATATACACAAAACATAAATAACGAGAATTTTGGTGTCGTGAAATTTTGTGTACCGTCCAATCTACATGATCTAATAGTTTAGATTTGATACCGATGATCTATTATAATCTACAGATAATATATCTATCATATAGCATTACCTTAATATGTGTCGGCCTATATACATGCATCAATTAATTAATTTCTTTGCGTGCTAGCATATTAATTATTACATACACTAAAAAATAATCAATAAACTTTTTATAAAACTATAAATTTTGCATATAAACAGTTCACTGAAAATTTCAGCAATAAAATAAGGTTTGTCGTAAAGCACGGATAACTTACTAGTTTCATAAACAAGACAAAAAATTTATGGTAATATATATACACAAAACATAAATAACGAGAATTTTGGTGTCGTGAAATTTTGTGTACCGTCCAATCTACATGATCTAATAGTTTAGATTTGATACCGATGATCTATTATAATCTACAAATAATATATCTATCATATAGCATTACCTTAATATGTGTCGGCCTATATACATGCATCAATTAATTAATTTCTTTGCGTGCTAGCATATTAATTATTACATACACTAAAAAAATAATCAATAAACTTTTTATGCAGTAATATGCATGCAAATTGTTTCTGATAATTAAGTTGGTTAGCCTATTTTATTTTTGATTAATTATTTTAAACAATTATAATTAATGATCCAAATTAATTTTAAATATTACCTCTCTAAGAGATAACATTGTACCGTAAATGGACGCGTCTATAAGCATGTGAGCTTAGATGTCTTTTTTTCGGAAACACAACTATTTACACTATGTATATCCTCCTTATGGAAAAGAAATCCATGGATGCATACACAAACACAGGCCTAAAATCATTCGAATCTTACAAGAACTGCAGATGTGTAGCTAGAGAAAGACCAGCACGTAGATAGCCACTACTCACTCACTAGTCACTAGCCACTGCCCCACGCCTGCATCTCCCGTTGTACGACCCCTCGGCGTGTAACTTCTGGTAAGTGCCACAGCCCACAGGCTTTTCGCAAATACCGGGTGGTACCGCCGCGGTTCACGGCCAAGTGCGGCGCCTGGAGCCCGTGCTACCCGGTGCAATTGGCCGTGCCGCCTGGCGTGCCAGTCAGCGCCGAGTACTACCCGGAGGCGTGGCGGTGCAGGTGCGGCAACCGGCTCTACATGCCCTGACCGTTGACGGGTGACGCCGTCACGCGCCGGCGATGGCCGATGAGGTGATCTGAGCCATGAAGGTGGCGCGATGCGCTCACCGAGCTACGCATCGAAGCGTCCTGCTCCGGCCCGTCGCGCATGGCAGAGTGCGCCCTGCCGTGACTGTCGTGGCGCGCGCGCGCGCATGGAGCGGAGCTGCAGAGAAAGCGTAGTGGTGGCCTTCTTGGTCGCTGGGCTCTGTGCGTGTCTTCTCTGCACCTCGGAATTTGGACGGAGGTGCGGACTGCGGAGGCATTTTTTAAAAAAAAACAATAAATTTTTATTCAAAACTATGATTTTTTTACTTTGATTTTTGAAAAAAAAAACAAAAGTAGATATCTCGAGTAACTATTGGTCGTATAAGGCTTTGACACATGTATGTATGTAGGCCCATATTTTGTGGAAATTTCCTCCCCCACGTAGGACTTTACTGGCCCATCTAGTGGAGAGCCTTTGTGCTGTGTATTTGTCCGTGATCTCGCGCGGCGCACCTAGAGAATTTGAGACGCCGATCGATTTGATGGGCTTAGATTTTAACTCGTCCGGTGGATACAAGGATCCGGTGGTGGTCACCTTTTAGGACTATGGCCTGTCTAGTGTTGGAAGAATTATCAAGGCTAATGGGCTTTTCTCCGCTGATGACCGCGAACTAACGTTTTCCTTGCCCAGGTCAGATCCCCACAGATCACAGGTTAGTATTAAAATACTAGTAAGATCTCTTACTTTGCAACTTTGCAACGAAACCTTATTTATTCGAACACGTTTAGTAATGTTGCAACGATAAGAAGCAATATAGGGGGTGTTTGGCATGACTCTGGAGCCGAACTCCAGGCTAGAGTTGATCGGAGCTAGCCAAACACCACAGCTCCAAAAAATGTAACTCAGCTCCAGCTCCACTCAGAGTCAGCTCTAGCTGGATTTCTGGATTGGAGCTGCTCTGATTGGAGTTGGAGCCATGCCAAACAGGGCATAATATATTATTGTCCAAAATAAATTATAGACAGAATTTTAATTATACATTAACATTAGCTATTAATCGTAAAAAATACATAGAACCATCTACCTTTCACAAGATTTATATGCTTCGGGATAAAAATAATGTAATAGCAAATTATGATGACTACATATCAATATCAATACAATGAACATTAGAGGCAATACCGACCATGCATTATGGAAAATTTTGATGGCTGATGGAGCAGGGCCACTTGAGCTAAGCAACAAGTCTCCTACTCAAGTCCAATCTAGCCCAACATGAGAAATATGTGGTTGTAACTTATAATAGGTGTTGATCTTCATATAGAACAACATTGGCAAAATTACGATACTCGATTTTATCTTTAGGAACAAATCAAGAAGAGCAAAAGAATCATAGAAATACACATCATATGTGCACTACATGATGTCCAGAGTTGAACAAATAAAGCATACATGTCCAAAGCTGAACAAAAGAAAATTACAAAAGTAATAAATTCACATATTCAGCAAAACATATAATAGTTCCTAAAGCTTCTGGTACTTAGCTTCAAGTGCAGTTGTTCTTCAAAAAACTTTGCCTCATCATTTTGACTCTACATTTTAATAGAGAAAAAGCTAAATCTTCGAGGCAGTTGCAACATACGGAGTAAATGTAAATTTTATGCAAAACAGTGATCAGCTTTGTCTATAAATCACAGTCTAATAACATATTTACTTTTTACTTCACTTTTCTTTTCTAGTATCTTGGTCACACAAGGATATAAGCTCATTCTGACAAGCTAAGAGTCATGCATGACACAATTTTACTCTTTTGCAATTTTACTTTGAAAAAAGAGCAAGCCTGGATTCTAGATTTTGCAATAATGGTACAAAGGTATGAGGTTTTTGCAATAGTAGCAGAAAGGAGATATTAAACGTGTAGGCCAAGTGTAATAATTAGATACTGTGAAGTGAGGCTGCTTATCCTCAACCCGCAATGTTTCTCAACTAATTATTATCCACACGGAATGCTTTGTGAGCAAGGTAGCAATTCATCTACTTTTCCTCCGATATTCTTTTACTGCAATTGCATCTTGCAAAGGTATTGACCAAAATTAACTCAGGACACACTAACATGATTATTTGCACCTGCACTGTGCAGTAGCACAAACGGTAAATTAAGCAAAGCAAAGTGCATTGGTGACATGTCACAAGAGGTGACAGTAATAAGGATAATAGACATACCATCAGAACAAAAAATATTGTAGGCCGATGAACGAATTTTTGTAATGACAACTGAACACTAAAAACAATTGACTTTTCGACATGCATGGGCCAATAGGGGCAAATGACAACCTAGAAATTAAATATAAGAAAATTGAGATTTTTTTCACGAAGCACCTGCATAGCGCTTTTAAGTGAACAAGAGAAACAAAACAACAATCAAATGACAAGAAAATTAAGTCATAATAGCAAACTAAAAGCAAAAGCTAAACATTGGCAGTTGGGCTCATAATACTAATACATCCCTCCATCGTAACAACATGCAACCTAAATCCAACGCTTGAATACCATGAGGTATAAAAAATAGCAGAGAAACACAACAATTGGAGAAGAATCTCTAATTACATACCTCAATAGTAGCATTGACGCCGCATACAAGCACATGTGCTTTACTTATCCTGTTCCATGTAACAAAAATACAACAGTCAAAAACAGATGAAATGCACTTGAAAGTTTGGCTTCAGAAGCTGCTCTTCATCTTGCTCTCGTAGGTACCACCACACACACACACCACGCACACAAGTTAGGTCAGGTCAGATCAGCAGAACAAGATACTGCAAGCAAATAATTTGCTTAACAAGTAGGAGTAAATAAAGCTCAGCAGATGAACATGAGAAAATCGAGAATGTGCCATGGGGGTTTCCAACTGAAATTAGCTGTCTTCTATAATATAATGCAGCAATTCGCAGACTAAATTCGCAACGGATTGGACGGATTGGACTTTGCAGGGGCAGACCTAGCATAGTGTAAACCCCAATTTCTTTTGTGCAAACGAGTCGCTGCTATTAGTAACAAGGCTAGAGCAAAGACAAATGTTGCTCCTAGATGTACAAGCGAAGTTAAGGTTAAAGGTGTGTAGAGAGAAATGGCAGAATAGGATGTCCGTACGGGTGCTCACCGCGGCGGAAGCAGAGGGATGCCATTGCAGGCGTTGGTGAGGAGACGGAAGTGGAGGGGACGGCAAGCGAGGAGCCGTGGCGAGGTATATCACCCTCATCGGAACTCCGCTCGCGCAGTTCTTGGCTGTCAAGAGCCTTTCCACAGTGAGGAACTGGTAGCCCTAGTCTATATACTCCTAGAGGAGCGGACGGATGTGTGAGAAGCAGGTAGCAGGGACGGCGGTGATCTACCCCGGGACCGGATTAGCGAGATCCAGCAGGCGGCCGCGACATTCAGGGCAAAGATAGGGTCATGGCGGCAGTGCCGGTCATGGCGACGTGGGTTTGTGCGGTGGCTGCGCCGTTGAGTACGTGGTGAGGAGACAGGGATAGCGGTTGCGGTGAAGTGGAGGAGGCCACAACGGGCGGAGGGAAGTGAAGCGCAGACAAACAATTTTGATACTAAGCGAAATGAACAACTAGCTTCCAACATGTTCCAATAAACATTGTAAGATAATATAGTATGTTATGTATTAAATATATAGTATATATATCTAACTATTATATATACTAGTTAGATGACTGTACTTTACAACAGAAATAAATTCTACACAAAATTCGTATATCCGTGTAAAATGTAAAATAAAGAAATTTAAATATAAAATAAAGAAATTTAAAACTAAAATGCAAAAGTATATATTTCTTTTCTCTTATTTTCTTCTTTTTTCTTTTTTTTTCTTTTTTGTTTTTCTTCTTTCGTGCAGAGCTTCGACGGACGGCGTGCGCGGGAGCGAGAGCGCAGGCAGTTGCGCGCGCTGTTACGTGTAGGGCCGGGTTCAGGCGGTTTTTACAAGACACATGTTTTGACCGATTTTTTATGGGATGTGTGCATGCGTGGTGAGTGGTGACGGGAGCGGACGGACAACCACTGTCCGCTTTAATATAGTAGAGATATAACTATCTTGTATAAGGTTAGACTATAAAAAGGCGCATGCAAACAGAGATGTTTATTGGCGGGACGACGATGTGGAGTCTTCACCGGAGTGACTGTTCCAGTGTTCCATCACGTGCGCTGCATCGGATCGATGGGCATTGGAAAATCCAGGAGTGGCGTGTAGTCGGTGACTCGGTGGTACTCCTCTAGTTTCTAAAAACAAATTATTTAGACATGGTTTAAAGAATAAATAACTAGTGTTTTTTATTTGTTACTATTAAATACAATATAAGAGTAAAGATAATATGAAAATAAAGAAGAATAGTACATAACGAGAAATATAAATGTCTAAGATATTTTAGAGAAAAGGCACCCGAGAGAACTGGAAGCCCTGCTTTTCTTGAAAGCAAAAAAAAAAAGAAACAAAGGAGTTCACCGGGATACCAGTATTACATGGCGCACTCGAGCCACAACGTCAGAGATCAGTGTTTTAAGCCGTGCTACTGAATATATACAAAACAAGCGAATAAGAAAACCTGCTCCTGATCACACTCCCCACAAAAAGACCTACCAAACTGCAACAGCAAGTGCTAGCACCAACCAAAAGCGACACAAAAACACAGAGTTTTTCAAAAGGCCAATCACCAAAACGCTTGAGACAACTTCACAAACAGACTAGCTAGTCCTTCAAGGCAGCTTTGACAATGTTATGTTTGGGACCATGGCGGGCCGGATGAGTTGATATCCTTGCATGGAGCAAGCCCAAACATCTTGAGATTTCGTTCTTCAGGCGAGCTGAGACTAGTTGAAGCCACTGAGTGAGAAAGAATATTAGTTTGTGAATAAGTTGGAGTTCGTTTGTTGTGACAACATTTTGGAAAATAAAAGCATTCCTTTGAAGCCAAATAGACAAGCCCCAACACCCAAAATATGAAAAGCACTCAGTTTAAGAGTGTTATTTAAGCCTCCTAACAAATCTGTAAACCCCATCCTATTAAGAGAACATAAATTCCAGTCCAAGACATCTTTAACAAAAATCCACATAAATTGAGATAAATGGAAAATTAAAAATCAGGTGATCCACCGATTCTAATTGGCCGCAAAGTTTACACTCTGGGCTGCCTAACTAACTCATTCTCTTAAGTTGTTCACCCACTTGAATTCTACCTTTCAATATAAGCCATGTAAAAATGCAAACTTTCAAAAGCATACCATATTTCCAGATTAGCATGCTATCAGAATCAATCACACCCCTATATAAAATCATTCTATACGCAGAATTAAAGGAGTAGCATTCCTTATTTAGGAGCCAGAAGGCACCGTGTCCCCGTCACACTGCGCCGCAAGATAGAAATCATATCCTCTCATATTGATAAAATATAAAACGATTCGAATTGATAACTGTTTTATAAAACAAGAGGGAATAGTATTTAGGGAGTCAACGCGTGGAGGTGAAATAGTGTAAATTATTTGCAAGTGCAGACAAACCACCGTCTTCCATGTGTGACGAAGTCCGAGATGCTCAGAGACTCAGAGAGTCCAGAGGGCTCCTGGCAACGGCAACGGCAACGGCAAGAGCAGAACATACCAGCAAAAAAATTACTGTACAAGACAACGATTATTTATGTCTTCAACCCCTACTACTCAACACGGGTTTTTCCAAGAGATATGACCTAACATGTGTACGTATTTCAGTATTTGGTAGCTAAAAACATCGACGAGATTTATAAAACGAAACGGAAACACAAAAGGATATATAGTTTTGACTATTAGTTTGTTATGATTTTGTAAAAGTACCCAGTAAAATTGTAGAATCACAAAGGTATTGCCTTTCATGTAACGAAGCAGTGTGGACTTCATCTAGTCAATATGGATAATTTCAAAAACTCACAAAAGTTTAATGGCACCTCTTTCTGGAAACGACGATAGAAAACAACAGGGATAGTATATTCTTTAACAGTAGAGGAGGCCGGCCATTCAGAACATACAAGGAAAAGGTCAGGAAGATTACATTGGTTTTTCTTAAGTTGACTACTATACCGAACAAGATTGGAGTCGTCTCCTCCATCGTCAATCTCTCCTTGCATTGTGACCAAACCAAGCCCGAATTGAGCTTGGATCTCGTGGATAACCCGCAAGATCATCGCCATGGAAGAAGGCTCTGGTTCTTTACAGGTAAATTAACAGACAACCTTTTTCATCTTGCTTTGAGAGAATCATTTTCCTGGGATGCGCAAGAAAAGGCGACCAATTGATATGCTGCGACTTGCTATGATTTTTGTGTTGTCTACCGCAAAATCCTCGTACTGCTAACTAGTTTTTTTTTCTCATGCTTGTTTCCTGGTGCAGTGATGTAAATCCAATGTTTTTTTTTCTTTGCGTTTTACTTCGACTCAAGGAAAACAAGTTCTGTATGGAAATCATATGTACATAAGATTTGTTTTGAAGATAAAAGTTACAAGGGATTAACTAGTTTTAATCGTTAAAAAGGGAAAATTAATGACCAGTTTTTTGTTTTCTCTCCCCAGAATGACCGCAAGCAACGCCAAATGCAGGCGACAAACACGACGTTGAAGCGTACTGTATCTCTAGCCAAATCCGTCATTGCCATTGATACTGGCATCGTCGCGACTGCTTTCTCATCAGCCAAGGACGTCCATCTGCACCGGCACGTCCTGGCTGCCGGCGGTTGCTTCCTGGTCGTGACATACATGTCCGCTCTCCTGCTGATCTACCTGAAGCTGAGCTTGTCAGAGTACAGGCAGCTGCATCGATGGCACGTCAGATCACTGCAGGTCCTGTGCGTAACAAGCGGCGCTGCGCTTGTCGCGACGAACTCCCTGCTTCTGGTGCTCATCGGCGGCGAGGGCAATGGCTTGCTGTCGCTCAACCTGCTGCCCATACAGGCCATCATCGGCGTGCTCGCGTACCACGCGACGCCGACGGAGGACGACGGCGTGCGAGACGAGGCGTTCGAGGTGCATATCAATAGCGGCCGTAGGGTTGCCCTCTTCGCCGCCGCGACGTCCTTCGCGGTGCAGACCGCGCTCGTCTTCGGGTCCATCAGCAACACGAAATTCCAGGCAATGGGCGGATGCCGACTCGACCTCTCAGTGTCCTTCCTGGCGTCGGCGCTCAGCGTGTTCTTGCTCGTGGCTACCTGCATGCCGCTGTGGTTCAGGAACGACGGCGCAAGGGACAAGGTGTTGTCCATCGTAAGGTGCCTGAAGGACGGCGTCTTGGCCGTGCTCGCGGTCAGCGCGGTGATTCTCGGCCAGGAGTTCCTCGGCGGCGCTGCCGCGCTCGCGCTCCTCCCGGAGATCACCGTCGCCGCCATGTACTACACCGTGAGCCTGGCCGACCACGACACTGCCGCGCAGGACCAGTTTGACGCCCGGGACCAAAAGACGGATGTGCTGCCGACCGTCGTCGTGGCGACGCTCGGTTTCGGGATGCTCGGAGCGGCTTACGCGGCGCTGCTTGGTACGCCGGAGTACGATCTGTACACCAAGGCCTTATTCTTCACCCTGCTCACGGCCGTCATGTCCAGCTTGGTCCGAGTGGCGCGGCCACTCTGCAACCCCCGGCTTGACAAGAGCTCGGCGGCGTGGGTGGGGTTCCTCGGCAACGTCCTCCCCATCGTGGAGATGCTGGTTGCCGTCCCTCTCGCCGCCAAGGTCATGGTTGACTTTCTCGCTGTGCCCTAGCACTTAATTATTCAGTACATACTTTATACAGTTATACGGTTATACCTGTAAATCCTGCGGTGTTTATTTCCGAGAGTGATTTTACAGTTTTTTACAAGATTCTAAAATTTTTAGCATAATTTTGATACATCTTGATATCTTTGATATCTAAGATAACATGAGGTATCAAAATTAACACTGAAAATTCTAACATCTTGTGATATTAAACTGTAAATTTACTCTATTTCTGAATTTCCGTTAGATGATGTCATTTCATCATGCACCAATATTATCGGTGCAACGGAAAATAATGTATTTGAAAAATAAGGTGGTGTTTGGTTTGCTTCAGGTAACATAAATGATAATAGAATTAATTACGATGTCAAGTGATAACAATGTATCAGATTATTAGATTTGTTTGTTTAACAAGTGTAATGTATTTTGTTTAAATTATAGTGTTTGGTTGATAAGTATAATGTATGTTAGTAATATAATCTGATACCAAACTGATTAGAGTATAATAGGTTGATTACTAGTTGTAATCTGATTACGTGGTATTTAATACTAGCCCATTCAAACTAAACAAAATCTAACGTAATTAGTTTAGGCTGCAAACGTATAACACTTAAAATAAACCTCCCAAACGCCTTTGTCGGACGTAATGCAAAGATTTATTATTTTTAAAATATACCTGAATTAATCTAAAAATAAGAAAATATTTAGCCCAAATGCTATCTACGACTACGAGACGGCCGAAGCGGCCTGGAGGGATTCATGGGCTGAGTAGATTGATGGGCTATTTTTCCACACAGAATGACGGGTCTGGCTGGTGATCAGCCTTGTGGTTCAGAAAACGACGCGGGCCATTTCAGCACTCGATACGCAGACGTAGGTGCAAACTTGCAATGTTTGTATACGTAGAATAAACCAAGGAATTAAAGACTGATCACGAGTTCATGCAGCTCATCCGGCGGCGGCGGCGGCGTCGGCAGCTCCGGCGACGACGACGGCCGCACAGCCTCTCACTCTCTGACTCTCCCTCTCCGTTGGAAGAGACACAACTCGGCAATTCATGACGGGTCCCGTGTGAGATTTGGTGCGGCCGGCTCGCATCAAATTTTTTTCCCGAATGGTTAGAACGTGACTTTCTTCATCACCGCCGAATGGGATTGCAAATGCTGAGTTTTCTTGGGCGGAACATGCATGCACGTCTTTTTTTTCGCCGGTCCATGCGCATTCACTTCTCACCCGTTGTTTCCGGCTTTCCGCTTCGGTTTAGCACACCTCAGCTCAGCGCGCCGTCTACTTCGTGATCTCGTTAAGCCATGATGAACAAAACAGGGAGAAGGTGACGCGTTACTGTTCCTGTGATGCTGACCTCGAAACGCTCTACTACTACATCAGCGACGGGGCGAACTACGAAAACCAGAAGAAGTTTTTTTTTTTTGGGTACGCGGGGAAAGCAGGTGATGAACTGGTGATGATATCCCAAGCGGCACTTTCAAACTGCTCGCCGATACAGAGTTCGTCAATGTACTCGAACCGATTCGCTATACTGTCTCGGCTCTGGGTTTGTTTATCAATTATCATGGCCCTGCTACAGTGGTAGACTTCAGTACTTAAGTTGGGTTGTCGGTTTCAGCTATTTCAGGGACAAGTGTTCAAGTAACCTGCCACAACCGGATCATCAATATCCGCCGTGCTCGGTGCTTTCGATGGTGCAGTGCTCTGCTCTCTCGCGAACCGATTGACTTACACGCACTCGCAGCAGCAGCAGCAGCAGCCAGCAATGGTCGACATTATTGTCGATCAGCTCGGTCGTGAAGGTGGAGCAAGCGTACGGGAGTACGACAAGTGACGGCTAACCACCGAGCAAGTTCCGCTATATAGCACGATGCATAGTGAACACACACCTTCCAGCTACATGTGCACTCCTGCAAGAAGCACGTACACGAGGCAGCTAGTTTGGACGGACAGATCAGTAGATCGGAGATGCCTCCCAACGCGGCGGAGGTGGCGCGACCGCAGAGCCCGCTCCGGGGCATCATTCCACAGAGCCCACTCCGGATCAAGCAAGACGGCAAGTTCTACGAGCGGCTCCTCGCCAAGGAGGCCTCCGCGGCCAACCGCTCCTTCCGCCACTACTGGACCGCCGAGCCCGGTTCGGTGCCGTTTGATTGGGAGTCGCAGCCGGGCACCCCGAAGGACGTGATGCGGATGGCCTCCGGCGCCGTCCCGGCCATCACCCCGCCGCCGTCGTACCTGCTACGGCGCGCTAGTAGCGGCAGCATGGTGGGCGCGGCGAAGGCGCCGGCGCCGGCGGCGTCACGTCGTCCGCAGAGCAAGGCGAAGACGGGCAAGACGCGGTACAGGTTCAAGCGGATCAAAATCGGCTTCATCGCCGGCATCTTCCGGAGGCTCACCCTCTCCCAGGCGTGGCGGCGGTCGGCGCCGTCGGTCCAGGCCTCCTCGTCGTCCAGCCGGTGGCTCTTCTCCTCGGTGGCCACGGAGAAGGTCGACCACCTCCACCACCACGAACCCGCACCACGGACGAACACCGAGCTGTCCACCCGGCCGCGCCCGAGCCCGTGGATGCAGCGGTTTCGCGGCTTCGGAAGCCGGAGCCGCGACGACGTCTGGGCGTAGCGCGTAGGTCGCTCTCGGGGTGCGCGACGTCAGCAGCGGAGTAGAGCAGGATAAGTGGTGTATGGTTGCGAGAGATGTTAATGTTTGTATGTACGCTCGTTGTTGCTAGTGTTAGTGTTTAATGGAAGGGTTAATAGCTTCTATGTCACCATTATTTTCCCAAACGTTAAAAATACAGCTACTATTCGTCTAATAGCCTACATGTCATTATTATTACAAATTCACTTCAAAATGTCATTTGGACCCACCCGCAGAGCACTGTTTTTCGCAAATACCCATATTACCCCGCACTATTCATCTTCTTCCTCGTGCAGCTCCTTTGTCGGCACCGAGACCCTCCCCCACCGGCCCGGGGAGGGGGAGGGGGCGGGCGGTGCCACCCGGATGGACCAGCGACTCTGGCTTCGAGCAAGGGACCGACCTCGACAGCTCCTGGAGGTACAGGTGGGGGTGGGCCACGGGGCCCGGCGGTGACTGGGGCTATGGGCACGGCCACGATTCGGCGCAGAGCCCCGGGGGCACCTCGTTCGGGTTTGGCTACGGCGGCGGCGGCGGAGGAGGAGGAGGAGGAACCGGCCACGGTGGCCACGCTGGCGGTTTCGGCTGAGCTGGCAGGCAGGGCAAACACGTTGGAGACCACGGCGACTGGGGAGCCGGCGGCGGGGAGTTCCGAGGCGGCAACCATGGCTGGAACGTGCGCGGCGGATTCTACGGCGGTGGTGAGAGCCACCGGCCACAGCGCGGCGGCGGCAACTGAATCGCTGGGCATACACCTGTGGCAAATACGGCATCAGTATTCAGCGGTACTTCAGCAGCTAGAGCTCGATCACAGGGGATGATTGAGGGAAGAAGAAGGGCAAAGTGAGCAATACGAAAAATCAGACACCCTGTAGGTGGGCCTAATGGCATATGAGAATCGATTGGAAAATTGTAATGTCATGTATGCTATTAGATGAATAGTAATGGTATTTTTGGCGTTTAAGAAAATAACGGTAGCACGGAAGCTATTAACCCTTAATGGAAACCATTAATTCTCGTCTTGATCGTGTTTACATGTGATACTTGACGTGTTTGGGACCGTAGATCTTGTCGTTCCCTTTGAATGGGGTAATAATTAGGAATTTTTGTTCTTATGTCAAAAAGTACATTTATGTGTGTTTGATAACTGGACTCAAGAACCACATATCATACACTCATATGAGACAAAAGATTAAATTCACGAACTTATACGTGACATAAGAATAAATCTCTATAATAATTAAGTATGCCTACTCTTTTTTTAATTGTACGGAATATGTACACAGTACACACGAGGTCAACTTGTTAGCAACAGATCTCCCGGGAGGAGAGGGGGACTAAGTCCCTCTCCTCCCCGCATGCACAAAGGCCATGTGCATGCGCCTGATCCCAGCGCAATGATCGGGAGCGCCCAATAAAATTGGTTAGGCCCCCTGTTGCGCGGCACTATATAGGGAGAGGCTAGACTTACTGATGAGGGTTCGACCATCTCCTCTACCTCTCCCAAACACCCTAAGTCCTACCGATCTGAGTTCAGTGCCGAAGCAACGGGAAGGTCCCTGACCTCCACCGCCGCTCGCCGGATTTCGACGCCACAGCACCGGCCATGGCGTCGTCCTCTTCATCAGGTAACCCTAAGCTACCCTACTGGTCTAGCCCTAGCGATCCTAAGACACCTTAGACCTTTCTAACAATGGTATCAGAGCAAGAGTGATCTAGGGTTTAGGCCATGTTAGGGCATACGGGTGTTATCGGAACTCCTTAATCCGATGCCACCACTGCACTAAGCAGTCTCCCATCAGATCCGGCTGAAATTACCCCTATTCCCCTGGTAATCGCCTAAGTAATCCCCACTAAGGCTCCCTCTGTAAGACCTAAGTACCCCGCACTAAGAACCTAAGAACAGAGAGGAAGAATAATTAGGGTTTCGAGTAGAACAGAAATGACTCAGAACACACAAAAAAAAATAGGGTTAGGGTCTAACCCATATCCGTAAGAAATCCCCAAAGGCATTAAGTTTTGTTTTCAGCCGAAGAAGAACTCAGAGCAAGAACAAAGAAAGGGGAAGGAGGCCGAATCAGAGGATTAGGGTTAGGGTTAAAAACCCTAACCCTAACCCTAAGATGAAGGACAGGGTCGGGGTCCTTACCTCGGTCCTCGCCGCCGGTCGCCATTGGACTCTGCTCGCCGGAGCTCGGGAAGAAGCCTTCGGGCCGCGGTAGCTCGTCCTTGTCGGTTCGGTGATACTTCGGGCGGCACCCTCGCGGGTTCGGCCGAGCCGTCGCTGCCGTGGAATGGCTTGACAGAGGCTCCCTCACCCTCGGGTGAGAGGGCACTCCGGCGAGCTTTTCCGCCGGCGGCGCTCAGGCCACGCCGCCGCAACCCCTTCTCTCTCGGGTGAGCGCACGGCACCGGCCAGCTAGCTGGCGGCGGCGGACCACCGGTCGCGCTCGCCTGTCGAGCTACGCCGCACCGCGCCGCTCGCGCCGTGTAACACCCCAGAAATTAAAAAGGAATAAAATAAAAAGAAAATAATATTTAAATCATTTCTGGAGTTATTAATAAAGGAAAATCACAAAAGAACCTAAATAAAGCCAAACAGGGAGAAATACTCAAAATCTGAACCTGAAATTTTTATGAGATGAACTAGAGCCCAAGATATAATTTTAGGAATTTTTACAAATTTTTACCAACAGTGATTCAACCCTTAATCAAATAAATGAATTACTGGAATTATTTTAAATCAGAAAAGAATTAAAATGCTTAATGGGCCGCAACCTCCAAAGTGCTCTCAACCCAGCCCAGCCCAGCCGTCCCTCACTGACCCGTGGGTCCCACCTGTCGGCGCTCGCCTCCCCTCTCTCCTCCCGCCCGCGCCTCGCCTGGCCCCACGCGTCAGCCTCTGTGCGCTCGCGTTCGCCCACTGACAGCCGTGCCCCGCCTGTCGGCCCATTTCCTTTCCCGTTCGCCCACTGACAGGTGGAGCCCACCTGTCAGGTCCTTCGTCTCCGATGGAAGGGGATCGCCCCCTTCCTTTCTCCCGGCGATCTCCTTCTGTCTCCTCGCCGCCGGCCACCGGATCACCCTGGATCGCCTCGGATCGCCTCCCTCGCATACCGCCGCCCCCTTTCCATCCGTGGCGACGCATCTTCGCGCATAAGGAAGCGTACCCGAGGAGAATGGAACCCTCGCCGGAATTGGAAGGAGCCCTCTCGGTTTCCTCCGATAACCCTACCATATCCACCGCCGGCGACCCCTATAAAAGCCCCTCCTTTCGCCGCGTTCAGCCCACACCGCCAAAGCCCGAGATCGAGTGAACCAGAGCGCTCCCTCGTCGTTTTCGGGTTTCCCCTCTGCTCCACCTCCGGCGAGCGATCGCCGTCGATCCCGACCCCCTTCGCCCTAGCCACCGCCACCGGATTGATCGTCGACCACCGCCCGTCCTCGTCCACCCCTCCGTTGGCCTTGGAGCCCGCCGGATCACCGTCGCCGACGAGCACCCGAGGACCCTTCTTCGTCTACCCTCGCCGCCGGTCGCCGTCCTTCGTCCATCCTCGCCGCCACAGGTATGGTTGGAACCGCCGTGCTCCCCTCGTTCCATTTTCGCCGGTAGCTAGGCACGTAGACCCTCGCCGCCGCCGTCACGGGCGTACCCGAGCCCGCCGTCGCCGGAGACGAAGGGGGGTACGAGCCCCCTTACGCCGTGCCGTGCCGGATCGCGTCGCAGCCGTCCGATCGAGATCGGAGGGCTACGACTAAATCCCTCCGGGATTTAATCTAGGCCCTCGGATCTGGTCAAAGGGGTATCGAGGCCTCTCGGCCGTCGATCACCACTTAAACCCCAGGACTGATCTCGAGCGTCCACGTCATACCGCTTCGCGAGATTTAATCTCAGCCGTCCATTTTCACTTACGCCTCCCGCCTCGCGTCCGACCGCCAGATCCAGATCCGACGGCTCTGGATCGGCCGGTCCACGCGCATAGTCACGGGTTCACGGTGAACCTGGTTCACCGTGGACCAGAGACTGATTTTAGTTTAAATAAAATCCCAGAAAATTGTTTAAACTTCAAAAATTCATATCTTGCTCATTTTAACTCCAAATTTCACCATTCAAATTTTGTTAGAACCAGAATATTATTCTCTACACATTAATACAATAAAAACAGTATGTTTCTGTTACTTAAAATATTATTAATAAATAAATGAATAAAAATCCCTTAGGGTTGAAATTAAAAATACAGAAAATAAATAGGGAAAATTCTAAAACATTAAACTTTACTGTTTTGAACAAAACCTTGAAATATTAAAAACATTACTTCACATAATAAAACCTACAAATGTGTATGTTTAATATTTGGTGAATTTTTATCTGTTTATTGAATGTATTGTTTATTTTCCGTATCGAGAAGACTACGAGTTCGTCGAGGAGCAGGAGTTCTACCCCGAGGTTCCTCCATCCCCATTTGCTGAGCAAGGCAAGTCATCGACCATCTCTGTGGAAACAGTTGATCATATTGAGCCCATGTTTTAATAAATTATCGCTATAACCCATAGGTTAATATTGCATTAGTCAAATATTCAAGCCTTACACTTATATTTATTAGATCCCCGTCCTTGTGTGCAAACCCAAGCCATGCTTATTGAGCCTTAACTCCTTGTCACTCTACTATAAAAATATTAGCTAGTGCCCAATGTACCGGCACAACTGCTATAGGATAAAAAGAACGAGTCGTAGATAGCTGGATTCTGTATATGAATTTCCCTGTTATTCTCGTCTCTGGACTCTGTTGGAGTTGGCTAGGTTATAAGTATGGTGGGTTCCGGGTGCAAGCTCGGGCACTGGTTTGTCGCACCCGGGGCACTATAAGGACCGGTCTGCGGGATCTGTTGCAAAGCACTTCCGTACCAACCACAAGTCTAATGGGTAAGTCCTAACTGGAAGTATGGAATACTCCGGCTTGATGCACCATAGAGGAGGGGGCAAGGGGCTAGCCTGCGGGCGACTTGTACCGACGAGGCTCAAGGGGGGGTATGGTGGGGCTCCGATGCGTCGGGACACCATATGAAACCCATAAGAGGGTGCTATTGAGTCGGGGAGGACTATATGGAAGGTTTTGGCACGAGTTCCCGTGTGATGGGTCATCTCGTTACACTTCGGTGTAGGTGATGAGTGCGTGCCTTGTGGGTACAGTGGTACATCTCTGATCAGAGTAATACAATCTTTTCGAAAAGCCGAGCCCACGGTCAAGGGCGGGTTGTGTAACTACTCGCAGTTAGTTTACAATTGTTTGAATGTTCAAGTTATTCATGGCACGTAAGGACTGTTGAGCGAGGTGGGGCTGACTGTACCCCTCGAGTTAGAAGATGATGATACACATGCACATGTTTACTTTTCCGTACTAATAAACTGCTCACATTTAAAGCTTTACACATATGCTGCTTCCGCTAAATTAGCCAATATCTCCCTTGCTATTACCTTGCATTATATTTGCATTCGGTGGCTTGCTGAGTACATCTGTACTCACCCCGTTGACTTACAACATCAGAGCCAGTCTACTACGAGGAGGATGAAGGTCTGGAGTAGCAACCCAGTCAAGGCGAGACTGGAAGGAGGCGTTCATCTAGGACCCTTGTTTTATTAGTTTCTCTTCATCTTTAATCACTTTTGTATTAATGCGGTCTACGAACCGTGAATGATTGCTCGTATTGTACGTGGTCGTGTGATGAACGTCTTGATTTATTGATTTTCTATGGAATTTCAATAAAGTCCTGATTTATTAAATCGGGGCGCGACAAGATGGTATCAGAGCCGACTTGACTGTAGGAAGCCAAACAGACCTGACCTTAGGACTTATATATTCACTATATTTTACAAAAGATTACGTATCCTCTCATCTTCTAAGATTTTCACAAAAATTTTCTCTCTTTTGTAGATGCCGGTTCACACCATGAGCGGGACTCTTCGTGACGAGGCCGGATTCATCCGCGAGCTTCGCGTGCTCGTCGACTTTTTGGGGTTTCCCCATGAGCCTGCGTTCCACGGGATTTTTCCCGATGCGAATGAGAGCTACTGCGAGGTCACGGTTGTGATCCGCCCCTCTTCCACGCAGCCACCCTTCTACACCCATGGAGTTGGAGGACCTTCATTCGTGGTGGCCAGCCAGCGAGCCGCTCTCCAGTCCCTCGCCGAGCTTCGACTGGTCTACGACTGCCACCTCCGCGACACCGTCTACCGCTTCATGCCCATGCGCACACCCGGGAGTCACCGCAGCATCTACATCAGCCCCCTCACCCAGAGCAGCTCCGCCATCACCCGCACGATGAGACTCTTGGAGGCCATGGACAACCTCCACACAGAGGCCGTCCTCGACGCGGACAGCCAGCACGACACCATCAACTTCTACCGCCACACTTCGGAGAACCTGACCAGGGAGAACGCCGAGCTCCGTCGACAGCTAGAGCAGAACCCTCTGTTGACCCTTGAGGTAGAGGAGTTGAGACGTCAGAACGAGCTTCTGCGCCAGGGCGCCATGGTCCATACCCAGCTTCGTCAGCAGCTCAGAGAGTTAAAGAAGGACATAGAGGAGATCGCACCTCTTCCGCCTCGCCGGAAGAAACCCATCCAGACTCCCCCGGTGAGGCCCAAGAGGATCTCCCGCAGTGCACCACCCGCCGGACCGTCCAGTTCCTCGACCCCACCCGTCTCCCACGAGCCCGAGATCGAGCCGTCCCCCGAGCTGCCTTAGACGTAGTATTACGATTGATTGTTTATCTTTTATTTTGATTGCTTGTATTAGCATTCATGTCACAATATAAGGCATGAATGAGGAAATTAATAAATGTAACCGCAAGAACGGTACCCTTTTGAAATAAATAAGATCACCCAAAATAAATATGTGTACATTGGAAATTCCAGGATGACCAACACCCAGGGATCAGACGCTCCTCAGAACGGAGGGGAGAGTGGCAACCTGCCACAATGGGGAGCCACCGGGCAGAGGCAGGCCCCGGTCGCCAACCACCCCACCTTGGCTGAAATGATGGCCACGCAAAACCAGTTGGTCTCAGCCCTTCTGCACCAGATGCAGCAGCAGCAGCAGCAAATGCAAGAGCAGCAGGCTCACTTCTTCCGCCTCCACCAACAGCCCGAGCTGCCCCGACCCGCCACACCAGCTCCCGCTCCCGCAACTCAGCTCTCGGAGTTCCTCCGAGTCCGCCCACCGACCTTCTCGAGCACCACCAACCCCATGGAGGCTGGGGATTGGTTGCGGGCGATCGAGAAGAAACTCGATCTCCTGACCTGCACTGAGCAGGAGAGGGTGGCCTTCGCCACCCACCAGCTACATGGTCCTGCCGCTGAGTGGTGGGACAACCACCGCGAGACTCTACCCGAGGGCCACGCCCACACTTGGGCAGAGTTCTCGGCTGCCTTCCGTGCCGCCCACATCCCCGACGGCATCGTTGCTCAGAAGCAACAAGAGTTTAGGGACCTGCAGCAGGGGAGCAGGTCCGTAACTGAATATCTGCACGAGTTCAACAGATTGGCCAGGTACGCACCTGAAGAGGTTCGTACGGATGCGGCCAGGCAGGCTAAGTTCCTCCGGGGACTGAAGGATGAGCTGTCTCTACAGCTTATCTCCGGAGACTTCGCCAACTTCCAGAAGTTGGTGAATAAGGCTATCATGCAGGAGACCCAGCAAAATAAGGTCGACCTGAAGAAGAAGCGCATGATTGCCTTCAGGCAGAATCAAGGAATGGCCCAAAGACCCCGCTTTGCTCCACCTCCACCAGCGCCACAGTACCACCCCCGACCAGTGTATCGCCCGGCGCCACCAGCTGCCAACGCCGGAGCCAGTCAACCTCGCACCGCTCCAGTCGCACCTACCGCCCCAGTCGCCCCGGCCAAGAAGCCGGAGGTCTTGAGAGACAGGCATGGCAAGCCTGTGGTATGCTTCAACTGCCGCCAAGAGGGACACTACTCCCACCAGTGCCCCCATCCCAAGAGAGCTCAAGGAGTCACCTCCAACCCCGCCGTCCGCGCCAAAGTGAACCACGTCTCCGCCGAAGAAGCCCAGGCTGCACCAGAGATTGTCATGGGTAAGTTTATGGTTCATTCATCGCATGCAGTGGTATTATTTGACACCGGAGCTACCCACTCCTTTATATCAACTGCTTTTGTGGAAAATAATGCACTGGACATAAGTGAACTACCCAGGCCCGTACTAATAGCAACCCCAGGAAAGCAAACCCTCGCTTGTTCCTTTAGTCCAAGGGTATGGGTAGATATCCAAGGCACGATATTTTGGGCCGACCCCATCCTAATAGAATGTCAAGGTTTGGACCTCATTCTAGGGATGGATTGGCTAAACAAACATCAAGGTGTGATAGAATGTGCCCAGAGAAAAGTAACGGTGACTAATGAAGAAGGGATTATAGTCACGTTCCAGATGCCCAGCATGAAGGCCGGAAGAACAAGACTACATCAGATTACCTTGGAGGAGATACCAGTAGTCAGCGAATACCCGGATGTATTCCCAGAGGATCTACCAGGGATGCCACCTAAGAGGGATATCGAATTCAGGATTGACTTGGTGCCCGGAACCACTCCTATTTATAAGCGACCATACCGGATGGCCGCCAATGAGTTAGCTGAGATGAAGCAACAGTTGGAGGATCTTGAAAGGAAAGGTTATATCAGACCAAGCACATCACCGTGGGGTGCTCCCGTCATCTTTGTCGAGAAGAAAGAAGACAAGGCAAAGCGTATGTGTGTGGATTATCGCGCCTTGAATGAGGTAACAATCAAGAATAAGTACCCATTGCCTCGGATCGATGATCTCTTCGATCAGCTCAAAGGAGCTACGGTATTCTCGAAGATCGACCTGCGGTCTGGTTACCACCAGCTAAGAATCCGAGAGGAGGACATACCCAAGACTGCTTTCACGACCCGCTATGGATTATATGAGTGCACAGTTATGTCATTTGGATTAACCAACGCCCCTGCATTCTTCATGAATATGATGAATAAGGTATTCATGGAATATCTGGACAAGTTCATCGTGGTCTTCATAGACGACATCCTTATTTATTCCAAGGACCAGAAGGAGCACGAGACTCACCTCCGGTTAACCCTAGGAAAGTTAAGGGAACACCAATTATATGCCAAGTACAGCAAATGCAAGTTTTGGACGGCAGAAGTAAAGTTCCTTGGACACATCATCTCTGCGCAAGGAATCGCAGTAGACCCTGCCACCGTAGAAGCAGTCACGGATTGGTTGCCACCCACGAACGTATCTGAGATACGAAGTTTTCTGGGATTGGCCGGATATTATCGGAGGTTTATCGAGAATTTTTCTAAGATAGCCAAGCCTATGACCAAGCTGTTGCAGAAAGGAGAAAAGTTTGAATGGACTCCTGAATGCGAGGAAAGTTTCCGCACCCTCAAGACTCGTTTGGTGTCTGCACCTATACTGACCCTACCGGATATCCGCAAAGACTTCCATGTCTATTGCGACGCATCTCGCCAAGGATTGGGATGTGTTCTTATGCAAGATGGGAAGGTTATCTCTTATGCCTCCCGACAGTTGAGACCCCATGAGTTGAATTATCCGACCCATGATTTGGAATTAGCCGCCGTAGTGCACGCCCTCAAGATTTGGAGGCACTATTTGGTTGGAAATCGCTGTGAGATCTTTACGGATCACAAGAGCCTGAAGTATATCTTCACACAGCCAGACCTTAACTTGAGGCAAAGACGATGGTTGGAACTAATCAAGGACTATGACTTAGGTATTCACTACCACCCAGGAAAAGCCAATGTGGTAGCTGATGCCTTAAGTCGCAAAGGATATTGCACAGCCATGATGATTCAAGAACACGCACCCTTGTTATGTAAGGAGATGGAAAACTTAAATCTTGGATTGACCACCAGAGCATATCTAGCCACCTTGGAGACCCAACCGGTATTGTTTGAGCAGATTCGTGAAGCTCAGTCAGAGGACCCGGATATAGCTGCCATCAAGAAGAATATGAGACAAGGAAAGGCCCCCGGATTTTCAGAAGACGAGAATGGCACCATATGGTTTGGAACTCGGATATGTGTGCCGGATAAACCTGAAATAAAGACTCTTATCCTAAGAGAAGCCCACGAGACGTTGTACTCCATTCATCCCGGCAGTACCAAGATGTACCAAGATCTGAAGGAACGATATTGGTGGGTTAGCATGAAAAGAGAGATTGCCCAGTTCGTCGCCGAATGTGACACCTGCAGAAGAGTAAAAGCCGAACATCAGAGGCCTGCAGGATTGTTACAACCACTTAAAGTACCGGAATGGAAGTGGGAAGAGATCGGTATGGATTTCATCACCGGACTCCCAAAGACCCAACTCGGGTATGATTCTATATGGGTGATCATTGATCGGCTTACAAAAGTAGCTCATTTCATAGCCGTCAAGACGACCTTTAGTGGCCCTAAGCTAGCAGAGCTATATATGGCCCGGATAGTATGTCTTCATGGAGTGCCCAAGAAGATAGTGTCTGACCGAGGAAGTCAGTTTACCTCTCGTTTTTGGAAGAACCTCCAAGAGGAGATGGGCACGAGATTGAATTTCAGTACCGCCTACCATCCTCAGACAGATGGACAAACCGAAAGAGTAAATCAGATACTAGAGGATATGCTTCGAGCATGTGTTTTGGATTTTGGAGCCACTTGGGACAAGAGCTTGCCATATGCAGAATTTTCATACAACAATAGCTACCAAGCCAGTCTTCAGATGTCTCCTTTTGAAGCCCTATATGGACGTAAGTGCAGAACGCCTCTTCTTTGGGACCAAACTGGTGAATCCCAAGTATTCGGAACCGATATTCTCCGTGAAGCCGAAGAGAAAGTACGGATTATCAGAGACCGACTCAAGACAGCCCAATCTCGACAGAAGAGCTACGCAGACAATCGCCGTCGAGACTTAGCCTTTGAAGAAGGAGATCATGTCTACCTTCGGGTTACACCTCTTCGTGGGACTCAACGGTTTAACATGAGAGGAAAGTTGGCCCCTCGATATGTTGGACCATTTCTCGTCATTAGACGCCAGGGCGAAGTCGCATATCAGTTGGAATTACCACCTTCATTGGCTGGAGTGCATGACGTATTTCATGTGTCTCAACTCAAGAAGTGTCTCCGCGTCCCCACGGAGCAAGTGGATCTTCAGCAGTTGGATGTCCAAGAGGATCTGACTTATGTGGAGAAACCGGTCAAGATATTGGAAGTCAAAGAAAGGACCACCAGGAGTCGAGTAATCCGCTTTTGCAAGGTGCAGTGGAGCAATCATCCGGTAGAAGAAGCTACATGGGAAAAAGAAGATGAACTCAAGGCACAGCATCCTGAGCTATTCGAGGATTGATCCGAATCTCGAGGACGAGATTCTCTGTAAGGGGGATAGGATTGTAACACCCCAGAAATTAAAAAGGAATAAAATAAAAAGAAAATAATATTTAAATCATTTCTGGAGTTATTAATAAAGGAAAATCACAAAAGAACCTAAATAAAGCCAAACAGGGAGAAATACTCAAAATCTGAACCTGAAATTTTTATGAGATGAACTAGAGCCCAAGATATAATTTTAGGAATTTTTACAAATTTTTACCAACAGTGATTCAACACTTAATCAAATAAATGAATTACTGGAATTATTTTAAATCAGAAAAGAATTAAAATGCTTAATGGGCCGCAACCTCCAAAGTGCTCTCAACCCAGCCCAGCCCAGCCGTCCCTCACTGACCCGTGGGTCCCACCTGTCGGCGCTCGCCTCCCCTCTCTCCTCCCGCCCGCGCCTCGCCTGGCCCCACGCGTCAGCCTCTGTGCGCTCGCGTTCGCCCACTGACAGCCGTGCCCCGCCTGTCGGCCCATTTCCTTTCCCGTTCGCCCACTGACAGGTGGAGCCCACCTGTCAGGTCCTTCGTCTCCGATGGAAGGGGATCGCCCCCTTCCTTTCTCCCGGCGATCTCCTTCTGTCTCCTCGCCGCCGGCCACCGGATCGCCCTGGATCGCCTCGGATCGCCTCCCTCGCATACCGCCGCCCCCTTTCCATCCGTGGCGACGCATCTTCGCGCATAAGGAAGCGTACCCGAGGAGAATGGAACCCTCGCCGGAATTGGAAGGAGCCCTCTCGGTTTCCTCCGATAACCCTACCATATCCACCGCCGGCGACCCCTATAAAAGCCCCTCCTTTCGCCGCGTTCAGCCCACACCGCCAAAGCCCGAGCTCGAGTGAACCAGAGCGCTCCCTCGTCGTTTTCGGGTTTCCCCTCTGCTCCACCTCCGGCGAGCGATCGCCGTCGATCCCGACCCCCTTCGCCCTAGCCACCGCCACCGGATTGATCGTCGACCACCGCCCGTCCTCGTCCACCCCTCCGTTGGCCTTGGAGCCCGCCGGATCACCGTCGCCGACGAGCACCCGAGGACCCTTCTTCGTCTACCCTCGCCGCCGGTCGCCGTCCTTCGTCCATCCTCGCCGCCACAGGTATGGTTGGAACCGTCGTGCTCCCCTCGTTCCATTTTCGCCGGTAGCTAGGCACGTAGACCCTCGCCGCCGCCGTCACGGGCGTACCCGAGCCCGCCGTCGCCGGAGACGAAGGGGGGTACGAGCCCCCTTACGCCGTGCCGTGCCGGATCGCGTCGCAGCCGTCCGATCGAGATCGGAGGGCTACGACTAAATCCCTCCGGGATTTAATCTAGGCCCTCGGATCTGGTCAAAGGGGTATCGAGGCCTCTCGGCCGTCGATCACCACTTAAACCCCAGGACTGATCTCGAGCGTCCACGTCATACCGCTTCGCGAGATTTAATCTCAGCCGTCCATTTTCACTTACGCCTCCCGCCTCGCGTCCGACCGCCAGATCCAGATCCGACGGCTCTGGATCGGCCGGTCCACGCGCATAGTCACGGGTTCACGGTGAACCTGGTTCACCGTGGACCAGAGACTGATTTTAGTTTAAATAAAATCCCAGAAAATTGTTTAAACTTCAAAAATTCATATCTTGCTCATTTTAACTCCAAATTTCACCATTCAAATTTTGTTAGAACCAGAATATTATTCTCTACACATTAATACAATAAAAACAGTATGTTTCTGTTACTTAAAATATTATTAATAAATAAATGAATAAAAATCCCTTAGGGTTGAAATTAAAAATACAGAAAATAAATAGGGAAAATTCTAAAACATTAAACTTTACTGTTTTGAACAAAACCTTGAAATATTAAAAACATTACTTCACATAATAAAACCTACAAATGTGTATGTTTAATATTTGGTGAATTTTTATCTGTTTATTGAATGTATTGTTTATTTTCCGTATCGAGAAGACTACGAGTTCGTCGAGGAGCAGGAGTTCTACCCCGAGGTTCCTCCATCCCCATTTGCTGAGCAAGGCAAGTCATCGACCATCTCTGTGGAAACAGTTGATCATATTGAGCCCATGTTTTAATAAATTATCGCTATAACCCATAGGTTAATATTGCATTAGTCAAATATTCAAGCCTTACACTTATATTTATTAGATCCCCGTCCTTGTGTGCAAACCCAAGCCATGCTTATTGAGCCTTAACTCCTTGTCACTCTACTATAAAAATATTAGCTAGTGCCCAATGTACCGGCACAACTGCTATAGGATAAAAAGAACGAGTCGTAGATAGCTGGATTCTGTATATGAATTTCCCTGTTATTCTCGTCTCTGGACTCTGTTGGAGTTGGCTAGGTTATAAGTATGGTGGGTTCCGGGTGCAAGCTCGGGCACTGGTTTGTCGCACCCGGGGCACTATAAGGACCGGTCTGCGGGATCTGTTGCAAAGCACTTCCGTACCAACCACAAGTCTAATGGGTAAGTCCTAACTGGAAGTATGGAATACTCCGGCTTGATGCACCATAGAGGAGGGGGCAAGGGGCTAGCCTGCGGGCGACTTGTACCGACGAGGCTCAAGGGGGGGTATGGTGGGGCTCCGATGCGTCGGGACACCATATGAAACCCATAAGAGGGTGCTATTGAGTCGGGGAGGACTATATGGAAGGTTTTGGCACGAGTTCCCGTGTGATGGGTCATCTCGTTACACTTCGGTGTAGGTGATGAGTGCGTGCCTTGTGGGTACAGTGGTACATCTCTGATCAGAGTAATACAATCTTTTCGAAAAGCCGAGCCCACGGTCAAGGGCGGGTTGTGTAACTACTCGCAGTTAGTTTACAATTGTTTGAATGTTCAAGTTATTCATGGCACGTAAGGACTGTTGAGCGAGGTGGGGCTGACTGTACCCCTCGAGTTAGAAGATGATGATACACATGCACATGTTTACTTTTCCGTACTAATAAACTGCTCACATTTAAAGCTTTACACATATGCTGCTTCCGCTAAATTAGCCAATATCTCCCTTGCTATTACCTTGCATTATATTTGCATTCGGTGGCTTGCTGAGTACATCTGTACTCACCCCGTTGACTTACAACATCAGAGCCAGTCTACTACGAGGAGGATGAAGGTCTAGAGTAGCAACCCAGTCAAGGCGAGACTGGAAGGAGGCGTTCATCTAGGACCCTTGTTTTATTAGTTTCTCTTCATCTTTAATCACTTTTGTATTAATGCGGTCTACGAACCGTGAATGATTGCTCGTATTGTACGTGGTCGTGTGATGAACGTCTTGATTTATTGATTTTCTATGGAATTTCAATAAAGTCCTGATTTATTAAATCGGGGCGCGACACGCCGCCGCCGCCACTCGCATCTGCGCCGCCCTGGCTCCTGCTCGCACGCGCGTGTGCTGGGAAAAGTTCTAGGGTTAGGGCAGCGGCGTCGTTGGCGCGTTTTATTCGGGCGACGATCACGCTCGGCCGTCGGATCAGATCCGACGGCCAGCGTAGTCTGGACCCGCATTTGGCCCAGGCGGGAAGAAGCTTTGGCGGCCCAGGCCCAGGTTGTGGCCTGGGTGCGCGCGCCGGGGGAGGGGGTATTGTGGGCCAGGCCGATTTCACAGTACGGGCCGGATTTTTAGCACTTTTGGGCCAGATTTTCATTTATTGATTTCTAGAATTTTCTTTAATTGTTTTCTGATTAATAATTTCTAAAAATTAAGTGATGGCCCAAAATTTAAGATAAAAATAAGTTGACAGCAGGAGAAAGTTTTGTATAATTTTGTACAGATTCAGTAATTTATTCTGAGTTTTGCAGCATTTTTAAGTATTTTCATGATATTTTCTTTATTGAATTTATTCTAAGGACTATGTTTAATTAAGAAATATTTGTTTAAGAATTTTGTTTAAGTTTAAAATTCAGATTTTATTACTGTTTTAAGCAGTGTATTAATTAAGATTAAGTTTTTTGTTGTACATGTTAAGTTTAAGTGTTCCGCTGTGCATACACTGTTTAAAATTAGTATCATGCTGTAAACTTAGAATTTTATTACTGATTAAGCAGTGTATCAATTATTTTTTAAGTCTTCCGCTGCGAATACACTGTTTTAAGATTAGTATCATGTTCATCCTATCAATTAAGTAGCATTTATTCTGTCAATTAAATTTGAACCAACGAGATAATTTAATTTGGCATTATAAATGTTGAATTTTGTTAACATAGTGATTTTATCTCCTGACCAACGTTGGTGATGAAATTACTGTGGTTCAGTTGAATTGATCCTATTTCTGCCCAACGGTGATGTAGAATTAATTCGCCTTTTAAGTTTTAAGCATGTCACATGTTAATTTTGACCAACGTTAAATTTTCATGTATCATATTATATCTGTTATAATATATATTTTGATAATGTTCCTTATTAGAAATTTGCTAAGTCATATCTCCGGCATTGAGTCTCTCAATTGTGAGAACTAAGGTTCCCGGAGATGAGATATTAAGATAGCGATTGAGCTATAGAACATAAATCTTGCTTTAATGCTTGATAGTCTAACTAAGCATGCGAAGCCCGTGATCTGAGAAGATGAAAGCCAAGAGGCTTTTGTCATAAGGTTACGTGACTTCGCCGAAATAAGAATAAAATAAGACATATAGTATTAAAGGAAATCAGTGGAAACACAAAATGTATTATGATTAAGAGCTCCTTTATGGAGCAAATTAGGGGTTCTATCCCACGTCATGATACTGCGAAGAGTATCTGAAAGTGACTTTTCTAAGGCGTATGCTAGCACGCTTATTAAGAAAAGTTTAATAAGTTTTGCGACATGGTTTTCAAAGCTGAAACCCATGCATAAAGAGCTCGATAAGGATGTTGTCGTCCAATTTTTTTTTTATTATGACGTCACACTAAGTTTTCTGATCATTTTGTGATCAACTACAACTTACAACGAGAGTGTTGGAGTTTGTAGATGCTGATTTCAAACTATACATAAGAATTAAGTAAGCACATAATGATTTAGGTCATCATGTGCAACACGAATAAAGGGGAAGAAGCATTATAAGACTTGTTCTAATAATGCTAAGGACTCCTCTTATAAGCTCACATAAAGGAACATGATGTCCTGAAGGGCATGTACAGACATGTAAGGAGGAACACCACATGAAGGAATATGTGGAGTTCCCAAAATGGATGAACGAGAATGGTAATAGATGAATTTTTGCACTTAGAAATAAAGTCACTAGTCTTGCTTTTGAGCATGATAAACTTTATTTATTTCTCAAGATGATTTTATCATTTGAGAATAATGATAAGAACAAAAGAATTGATGACGTATTTCGAAATTATGGCACTATCTAATGGACCATATTTCGAGGGGGAGGATTGAACGTTTAGTCAATTCTTCCGCTTTAGTTTCTTTAGACTGAGTTTCAAGCATATATTGCACTAAGATAAATACGTCAAATAAATTAAGAAAGACGCGAAATTAAGTGTAATGATTGTAGTAATTTTTTTTATCTCCTGACCAACGTTGGTGATAATGTTATTATATTTAAGTTCAATTGATTTTAATTCTGCCCAACGGTGATTTAAAATTAATTGATTAACTTTTATCCAATCTAAGAGGGATCGGATCATAGCGATCAGATCATTAGTTGCTCTGGATAAATTTAAGATGTTTTTAAGGCTGATTCTTATGTCAGCATGATCTAAAGTTTGAAAGAGTAAGATCTGACCGTGCTACGGTCAATATACCCCGTATGGCCGATTTCTCGAACTCCTTTGCAGTGTTCTATAGAAAATGGCAAAATAGCCCGATATTTTATATCGGGTGTATCTTGGCTAAATAGAGTGGCTATAAGGTGCACTCGCACTTCAGTGGACATAGTAAGTAGTATGGTAAGTTATTCCACTCTACCGATTAATTTGTGGATGGAGGCATTCAAACCATCATTCATAATTTTAATTGGATCCTTAATAAGTCTGTGCCTAAAAGCACCATAAGAATTATGGACAAGACGATAACCATTTTTCTAAACTATTTTAGATTAAGGGTATGTCGTCCCGCTAAGGATATATTTTAACCCAAATATTAATAAATTAAAGTCCTAAGACAGTAAGTTGTCAATTTTATTGACTACAAAGATAAGTCTAAGTGATCTCGTTTTGTAATGTCCTAACAGACATGTTAAGTTTGTAGAAACGAAATATGCATTTTATAGAAGATGCTTTAATCAGGGGGAGCACGGTACTTAGAAAAATTAATCTTGAAGAGAAGTGGTTTAGTGAATCCACTCCTATGATTCAAGAACAATTTTCCATGTACCTGTGGTAGTGTCTTTTGTCCAACACTTTAGTTTGGACCTTCACTAGCGACATCTATTGTACATGAGGCTTTTTGTACTTCAGGAATCTACATTTCTAGATGATTCTAATGAAGAAGTAAATGAACAACTCTCTAACTTAGCAAATAATGTGCCAACTTAGATAAGAAGCAGATTAAATGAGACATTTTTGTATGTCTTATTTAAGGATTCTTTAAGAATCATTGAGGCATATTATGACTTAGAACTGCATCAGATTGATATAAAGACGACATTTTCAATAAGTTTAAATGAGAATGTCTATATGACACAACTAAATGTTTTGTCATAGAAATAAAAGGAAATTTATGATACTATTTTATCTAAGTCCAATGGACTTAAATAAGTTTTAAGTAAGGGTATCTGAAATTTAATTAGACTATTAGAAAATTTTGGGTTTTAAGAATAATGAATAGGACAATTGTGTTTGTCTAAGTTTAAGAATGGGGATTTATTTTCCCAGTTTGGCATGTGGATGACATTCCGTTTTCAAGTGGTAATGTCCATCTACTATTAGAAACTGAGAGATATTGTCCTCTCATTTGACATTAAGTACCTTGGAGAAATTTTTCCTATGTGTTAGGATTGGAGTTTCTCTAAGATATCAATAAGGGGGTATTAAGATTATCGCATACGGCATACTAGAAGATATACTGATAAAGTATATAGTATGCATGCGTATAAGCTATCGCCTGATCCGATAGTCAAGGGTGATAAGTTGGGAACCTTTAGTATCCCAGGAACCAATATGAGATCGATCAAATTAGATTGGTTCCATATGCTTCTGTTGTCGGAAGCCAATGTATGCTCAATTATGTACTCGCCCTGACTAAGTTTATGCCGCCGGAATGCTTGGCAGATATCAGAAAAATCCAGAAATAGATCACTAGATTAAATTAAGAAAGCCTTATGATTTATATAAGGCACAACGACCTCATGCTAATGTATGAAAGATTAAATAACCTAGCGATTGCGGGTTATTCAATTTAAGACCTTACGAGATGAGTGAATGCTAAGTAGTCCACATTAAGTTGTGTATTCACACTCGCAAAGGGAGCTGTGTCGTGGAAAAGCTCCAAACAAACTATGATGGCATCTACCACGATGTATGCCAAGTTTGTAGCAAGTTGTGAGGCCGTCGGACAGGCACTATGTTTCTAAGAAATTAATTCCGGTTTTAAGAGTGGTCGACAACATTTTAAAACCACTTAAGTTATATTGTAACAATGAGTCAACAGTATATTTCTCCTATAACAACAAGAAGTGTGTTGCTGCCAAACACATCTAAGTTAAGTGTTATATTGTTGAGGAGAGAATCCAAGATCAAACAATAAGTAGAGCATATAAGTACCAAGCGAATGCTTGCGGATCCGCTCATAAAAGGCTTACCTCCCACTGTGTTCAGAGAACACTTAGTCGACGTGGGTTTTGAGGAAAGCCTATGATCTATGGATTTATAAGGGGCCCAAAATAAGTTGAGATTCTGTTTCAGAATGGAGAGGTGTATTGTAGTTGTTGAGTCACGTAGTACGTAACTGACTAATGTGATGCAGCATGCTCGATGCATTTATCTATAATGAAATAGATATTATGTTAAGTGCAGTTTAAGAACTAAGTAGAGATCTGGGGGGAGAATGTTAGCAACAGATCTCCCGGGAGGAGAGGGGGACTAAGTCCCTCTCCTCCCCGCATGCACAAAGGCCATGTGCATGCGCCTGATCCCAGCGCAATGATCGGGAGCACCCAATAAAATTGGTTAGGCCCCCTGTTGCGCGGCACTATATAGGGAGAGGCTAGACTTACTGATGAGGGTTCGACCATCTCCTCTACCTCTCCCAAACACCCTAAGTCCTACCGATCTGAGTTCAGTGCCGAAGCAACGGGAAGGTCCCTGACCTCCACCGCCGCTCGCCGGATTTCGACGCCACAGCACCGGCCATGGCGTCGTCCTCTTCATCAGGTAACCCTAAGCTACCCTACTGGTCTAGCCCTAGCGATCCTAAGACACCTTAGACCTTTCTAACACAACTACCACACACGCATACGAGTAGTGGTACCTGAAAAAAATGATAATTTATAACTCTGAATATTCCCCTTTAAATAGGTTTTTACTTCCAATCTATATTGTATGTATGACCAGACGAAGCCACTTTTTCTTCGTGATAACTAATTATCAAATCTCTGTGTACGTTTACGCATTCAGAAAGTCCCTTTAAATACAAATCAAATAATGTATTAACCGGGTACAGCAGATTACATGCTTCATGTAATTTTACTTTTTTTATCGATCTCTTTCTTTAAATCGGTAGGAGCAAAATGCCTCTGTTCGATTTTAGTAATTATTAGTCCATCGCTTGTGATTTTTGCGGTTTTGCCTGGCTTAAACGGGCCCTAGCAGGTTCGTGTGAACAGTCCAACTCGTTAGCTCTGAATTCTGATGGGAGGTGATAGCTCCTCCTATCAATGGCGATTAGGTGCAAGACTCGTACATATCTGAACTCTGAATTTCTCGTATGCATGGTGCAGCTAGCCCAACCGATCGATCGATCTGACAGTGCTATTGCAACAAACTCGATGTTCAGGGCAGTTAACAACAGGATCTCCTGCGTCTCAGTGCATGGTCCAGTTCGTTCTCTATATGAACAAAGGCAAACACTACGTAACCATACACATCGACATGCTGCTACTCCATTAGCCAGTAACTTGTACTCGAATATTACCTGGTTTATTTGTACTAGTGCTGATCAGTAAAGTTTCCATGCTACTTGGAGACGGCTGTAAAACACATCGGATCGAACTAGTGCAACCGGCCGGTAGAAATGTAGCCTGAACTCTGAAGATAAAAAGTTCAGAGTAGACAGGTTTGATTATTGACAGGAGTTATGAACTCGAGATACATGCTGACGATTGTAGTAATTAATGTGGCCATCATGCAACTGGCCTGATTGGAAGGTCATGGCGTTATTGACTTATTAAGTGTAGAGGTCCAGAACGAACAGTGAAGAAAGCAAGGTCCCACTGAAGCGGGGCTTGTCTGCATGAGCAACTGCCAACTGAGCATGGACACATGCACGATGCATCGTCCACGCCTGTTGGAACAACGACTTTCTTCAGATCGAATTACGTTTATTTCGCTTAAACTGCACGCAGCGTACCCGTCTCAACATATTTATTTTTTCACGCTGCCAACTAGCCAGTTGATTTACGAAGTTAGGTGTACATGACATGAAGAACGTGCCGTCCTTCTTGTCAATAGAGTGAGCATGCAGCTTGCTTGCACCTTGAAGTGGACACACCTAGCTATTATGTAGGACTGTAGGAGCATGTAGCCGCGTACGTTAACTGACAAAACAAAAGGTAGATCGTTAAGGTATACATTTGGCTCGTCAGCTAGCCATCACATCGTCTAACACGAGTAAAACACTAACCATAACAAGGGCGTTGATGCACCTTTTGGAAACAGGGGTCAAGTACGTCCACGTTCCAAATTAAACAAAAGCAAAATTCGTCAACTGTGAGAAATCAATCTCCTGTGGACGCCGATGTTAATTAACACGCTACAGTCTCTACTACTTCCTGTCGTCTGGGTCTAGAGCAAAGAAATCAAGATGCATGGCTAATGTTGTCGCTGGCCGCGACGGTGCTCTGCTAGCTGCTGCGTCACTGTGACTCTCTGATTGACTGTGAACTCCGTTTGTTTCTGTCTAGTCTCAGTCTCGTACTCTCGTATCCGTTTGCAAACCACTTTCGACGGAAATACTCGTATTACATTTTGTGCAAGAAGCTCAAAAGTCTTGGAACTTTTTTTTGGATGTTTTGCACGAGCAGGACAAGGAGTACGTCTGGTATTCTAGTTGTTGATGGACTGGCCCAGAATACCAGCAAGAAGGCTTTCTTGGGCTGAATATGACCCAAGGAGATGGAGCTATATGGACTAGAAACGGAACGACACAGATGGCCTTCAACCTGCCATGAGAAGAGGACCCAGACACCCAGTACTGTGATAAGAAACTCAGCCCAATAGTCCGATTTTTTTTTTAAAAAAATAACTTGCAGGATTCAGATGTACGCTCGTGGAAAATTTGTGTGGCGAGTGCTCACATCTTTCCTGCACAAATAGTTCTATTGCGAAAACAGCATGGTATGCCACATCTTACCAACAAATCTGGACAAAATTGCTGCATCCATCCAAGCAACCTCTGTGTAAAGAGTCAGTCATGACGCACAAGATGGCATCCTGGGTGGCACTGAAAACTCTGGAACTGAAACTGAAGATGACGCAAGCTGTAAGGTTCACTCCAGAGTCCAGAGTGAGTAGCAACTTGTAAGCTGTACTCGGTAGCGGTAACTGATACAAGTGACCGACCAGCAACACAAGACTACTACCCAAGAGTAAAAATTGTGGGAGTTGGTAGGTACGCCGGGCGGCTGCTGCTTGCTTCTCTTTCAACAGCATTTCATTCCCTTGACATGAGCAGAGACACCCTCAGGGACAAGAGGGAGTGGATGGGGCTACAGGCCAACCAACCGAGTCAACCTCGAGTTCACTCGCCAACATTTCTTCCTCTCCTGCCCAATTTACTTGCCACCAATTGTACAATCTGCCCATCCCCCTCATTACTCCCTTGCCTTTTAAGCACTCCTTCCTTCGTCGCAATTCCAAACTTTACACTTGTATACCAATACCACTACCTATCTGCGCCTGCACATCTCTCTCTCTCTCTCTCTTTCTTTTGTTCTTCTTGGTGTCCATCTCCTGGTCTCGTCATAATCTCTCCAGGCACAGGAGTATGCCTCAATGTCCACAGAGAGGTATGTATGTAAGAGGCCACCTCCAACTGGTGATGCTTTCAGTTAATTCCTCCTCTTTTGTTCCCCTTTCGTCTTGGTCTCTTGATTTTGTTTCCAAGTTTCTCTCTTTCTTGATTTGATTTTGGTTTCTGTTTAGAAGGATTGATATGATTTTTGTTTGTTCCTGTTTCTTGAAAGGTTAATCAGGAGATAAATAATACCGGAAATTTTTTGTTGTTCTTGTGGTTTGAATCATAAGCCCTTGGAAAGCAGAAATCCACCTCTCTGATTCCATGCAACAAATAAACCCTAAATATATAGCAACTTAGTATTTCCATCTTCCGCCAGGGAGAGACTCGATGAGATCGGCAAGAAGATCAAGCGAGAGCCGGACACCGCCGGCGTCGTAGTGGCGGCCTCCGCCCCCGTCCCCGCCGCCACGCCGACCGAGCACCGCATCCCGCACCGCCTCGGCATCGGCGGCGCTCTGAACACCTCGACACCCTGCGCCGCGTGCAAGCTCCTACGCCGGCGCTGCGCGCTGGAGTGCCCCTTCGCCCCCTACTTCTCGCCGCACGAGCCACACAAGTTCGCTGCCGTCCACAAGGTCTTCGGCGCCAGCAACGTCTCCAAGATGCTCCTGGTACGCGACCAAGGTAGCATCCATAAAAGAAAAAAAAAACTGTACCTTTGGCTGGTGCATTAATGGCTTCGGTGCAATACGTTTCAGGAGGTCGGCGAGGCGGAGAGAGCCGACGCGGCGAGCAGCCTGGTGTACGAGGCGAACCTGCGGCTGCGCGATCCGGTGTACGGCTGCATGGGCGCGATCTCGATGCTGCAGCAGCAGGTGAACGCGCTGGAGGCCGAGCTGGAAGCGGTCAGGGCCGAGATCTTCAAGCACAGGTACCGGCAGACCGGCGCCGCCGGCGCGGCCGTCTTCATGGACGACGTCCATGCCACGGCCAGCTTCGCTCCTCCTCCTCCTCCTCCTCCAATGCATGCGAGGGACGTGGTGTCGTTGGCGGGAGCTGGCCATGAGTTGGCCGGGGTGCCAGTGATCTCGGCGGCGTCCCCGTCGCCGGTGTATGCTGCCGGACAACCATCAAGTACAGACTACAGCTCTCTCAACACAAGTGAGCATGCTGCATACTTTGGCTGACTTGCATGGATTTATCTAACATTTTGTCCGTGAGATCACAATTAAGCCTGGAAAATAAACTGCGTAAGTTTAATTATATATGTTTTCTAGAAATAGATATATCTGTGGATACCTTGGTGAAGAAAAAAAAATTGTCCAATGGATGTATCGATCCTTAATTTTCTTGTATTGTTCATTATGATTGGTTGCTTAATTTAATTATCGAGTGCACGCTTAATCCGAATTAGCTCAAGCGTTTTTTCTTAGGTTCCAGGACTGAAAGGTAGTGGTCAGTTAAACTAAGCTAATTTTATAGCACATTTAGTTATGCGTGTACTGATTATGGTCGATCGTTTTCGCCCTATGTGTTTTCATGAATTTTTCAATTATTGACATGAATTTGCGTGTAGGCTAGAATGATCTAGCAGTAGAACACCAACCTTGAACTGCTTGTTAGCTTGGACCGAAACCAGTAAGGGCAGGTACTGTTTGGAAACATAATTTTTTATAGTTTTGGAAGCAATACTGTAGTATCGAGCAATACTACAGTATTATTTACTAAAAGGTGTTCGGCAACTCTATCTGAAATCTTTGGAAAGTAAACTGTAGTATTATAAATACTGTACTCAATCTACACTATTGAAAACTTTGGTATGAAACACTTTTTCCAAAATTGTGGCATTATAAACTGTGGTATTGTCATTGACATAATATAATGTAGTTTTTGAAATACTGTAGTTTCCAAAAACTGTGTTTCCAAAAAGAGTCTAAGATTGCAAGAATATATAGGTCATGTGCCGTCGTGCTGATGTACCTAGTGTGCACCTGTGTTGTACAGCGACATGTCTCCGTGGATATTATTTACTTGCAATGAGAATTCATTCCAATTAATTGTTTTGATTCATACTCCGTGATTACTACTATTCGAAAGATAGGTCAGCTTGATACTTACATATGGTCACATGATTTGTCTTGTCTCAACTGCTTGGTACTTCCTAGTTCTAGTCTTGTTCACATAATTTGACAAATCACAGTGCACAGAACTCGTGAAGGAAGCAACCCAACGGAACTACTGTTGCACACACTTGCATGCCTACATTATAGAGTCTAGTTGTGCAATGCAGTATTTTTAGACTACCAAATCTTTGAGGATAGATTTTCTTTTTCTGCGTCGTTAAAACAACATGCATTTTTAAATCCTGTTGACGCATGAATTATTTGAAGGAATATAGCTGGCATTTTAAAAATCTTATGCCCCCTAAATAGTACTAGTGATAGCAAGCAAGGCTCTGTGTGGGCCGACGTATTCATTAATCTTTTCACATGCTCATATTTTAGTATTGTCTTCCCTAATACTATAGACCCTGTACTTGTGCTCAAGTCTGAATACCTGCAGAGCATTATTCGTGCAGAAATTTAACAAACAACTTCGTATATAGGTCATATACGGCACATGTTGTTAGTTCATTGCTGTTCAATACATCCTTGTTGCATGATCTAGTAGTAGCTGTTTTGTCTGGCCATGTCTTGCATCTTTTTTTTTTGAAAGCATTAGACTGAACATGGTTCAGAAGGACGAGGAATTGAAGGTACCAGTCCAGTGAGTCCATACACATTCATGAGCACTTCTTCTGATCATTTAATGATTCAATCTCCTTATTTGCATGCATGTATTGTCCCAGTAGAAAGCAATGTGGGTCTTTGCACGCAGATGCTGATGGCTGAGCTGAGCTGAGAGCTGAGTGGGCTGTCGCTCCATGGACTGGCTGTCAAAAATGTCAATGGCTCGCTAATTAGATCTCTGCCAGCTGATAGCTAATTGCATTACTAAAACCCCTGTAGGACGAGAGGGGCCTTTCCTTGACGTGCAGTGTTTGCAGCTAGCTCAGCTCGTACTAACGACCCTGTAATTGGTTGAGTTCCAAGAAGGCAAAGTAGACCCCCGGACTCGAACTGTCTCTCATTAAAAACTGCAGCACCTGCTCGGCTTCTTTCAGAGAGGAGGAGGAGAGGGGATAAGGGTTCGTCAATTTGTTTATTTCTGGTGGAGCGATGTGTGGGTGTGATGGGATTTGGTCCAGCGTCGTGCTTGCTTGAGATGGCGGGCACCGCTGGTTGTCCGCACTCAACACCAATGCCGATGCTTAAAAGTCTTCTCCTCTAACCTCGAATAACCCAGCACGGAATGGCCACGCCACTACTCATGCAGCTCCACTGTTTCTGGTCGTACTGCTACGGCAATTTGCGTTGCATGCATGTACATCAGTACATGCATGATGCATCATGCGTGGTACATATGGTCAGTATAGTAGCAGTATACAGACATGATTGCTGAAGCTAATTGGCATGTTGCAAGGCTGCAGCCTGCAAGCTACAGTATATGTAGGACGTACTAGTTAGGTTCAGATTATTCTGGAGCTGGGATTTCAGGGGGTGAGCTGAACCCGGGCAGACACACTGCATGTTAGGATTAGGTGCGTGTGCAGTGCAGTTCGTGGCTCACATGCTTTGACCGGTCGGTCGGCGCCGCGACGGTGCAAGTACGCATCGCCGATCGGTTTCGCCGAATTTAGTGTCAGTGGCGATGAATAATAACGTAGCATCGCCGCTCCATTGACTAGGGGAGGATCGGAGGAGGAGCTTGCCGACTGCACAAATCCTGAGAAGAAGCACGTGGTGATGGCAGCTATACGCGACCTGTGGCATCGTAGCACTGTCTGCTGACTGATCGAGCATTCCAGCGTCGAAGTCTGACTGTCTGAGCCGATCGAGCGAGTTGGATTGATTGCTTGCACACATGTCGCGCAGATGCGGTAGCTACCGTTGAGATGTTGATTCCTTTTTGTTGGTAGCGAAGAGGTAGATGCATATCTGATTCTCGACGCCTGCAAAGCTTGTAATTGTAGCGCTCGGCGCCGCCGGTTACCACTATGACGCTAGCATCATCGTCAGTAAAAAAAACCGTAGTTGCCTAGCATCAGACGGTCGGCCCGGTGCAGGCGTGCAGCTCTTCCTTGAAGAAAACATTTGTGATGCTGATGCATAAATAAAAAAACAAAAAAATCATGTTGAGAGTGGGATTTGAACCCACGCCCTTTCGGACCAGAACCTTAATCTGGCGCCTTAGACCAACTCGGCCATCTCAACAATGATATCACAATGTTATTTTTTATACATATTCGTACTTCTGACTGACATCTCTCTATCATTTAGAAATCAGAATATGTATTCTTCAAAAAGAAATAATATTCTGTGAATGAAAAGCAAGGATATATATTACTCCGTAAGTAAGTAATTCAGCCCGGCAGACATCGCTCTATCGCAGCGGGCCGGCAAGCCGCGCGGTGACAGATGCGCTAAAACGAAAAAGTTGTGGTAGTGTGGGCCGCGCTTTTACTACCAAGACTGACCCATGTCCAGCCTAAACAATAGTCTTATGGAAGAAAATCCAGCCCAAATAGTTATTGCCACAATTTTTGTCACCAGCGTTGTCTGCTTGGAAATGGCAAATTAAAGGGAAAATTACTCTCATACTATTATAATTTTTAAAAATTGCTTACATACCACTATCTGATTGTGGTGGCCCTCATTTGTCATTGACACAACAATGACATATTGACAAACCGTGAAAATTATAATAGCATAGAAAAAATTAACCCCAATTAAATAGTCTAAGGCGACCTTTAAATCCATGATCCTTAAAGAAACAAAAAGTCATCTTCGAAAAAAAAGAAAAAAAAAGAGAGGATGATACCTCTTGACATACAGTTGCTCTGCATCGTTTAGAAGTGGTGTCGATCATGCCTGTGCACGACTGGATGACGTAGACCGTGTGTACATATGTACGTAGCACGGGTCTCGTCTTCTAGAAGAATTTTTTTTGAAAGAAGGTCTTCTAGAAGAATATATCTGGTCATTAGCACGTACGTACATACATGTCTCGTCCACTGGGCTTACTAGTTACGATCTGTGGCTGGGAAAGTAGAGGCAAATTAACGCACCATTGCACCCTGCTGATAGTTTTGTGGAGACAGCACCGGAAACCGGATCTGCAGAAAAAGCGATCACTTCGATCGATCGATCGACTTCTTTCTTTACGCCAAAGTGAGAACACAGATGTGCCCGTACACCGTCACACCGGCATCAGCGTGATGCATACATAAGCAACAAGACCTGTCCTAGCAACAGTCACACACACACACATGCGTAGCATCAGATCTATCTATGAATTGATGTGATAGCCGGTTGACGCGAGGCTGCAACAAGGCTAGCTGCAGAGATGGCATCCAGAATAGCATCTGCAATTAATCAGGGGTCTGTTTACTTATTTAGGAACGTCTGCTTCGACTGCTCAGCTCAACGTCGATGTGCTGTGAACTGGGCCAACGCTAGCTAGCTGACAGATCAGTTCAGATCACTTGTGATGAGTGAAGACACGCACACGTGAACACGCCTGATACTGTTCGAGTAGTGTTCTCCTCCGATTGCTTGCTAGTTGCTAGCCAGCTAGTAATACTAGTTTGTGAATTGTGATAGATGATCTCTCGTGTTTTTTTTTGCGGCAGATGGTTGATCCATGCATGACGCGAGGATGACGTGAGGGTGGCGTCAGGCGGCGCGACCGCTGTCGGGGCGGGCCACGTCCGCATCCGATTTATCCGGCATGCATTCAGTGTTACTTCCGCCTAAAAAAAAATGCTTGACCCAGTGGCAGCCATGGGAGCCAGCGGCACCCGTAGCAGCAGATGCACTGTGGTCTGTGGGATGCCTTTGCTCGCCCGTCGCCGTCACCACCTTTGCCAACTCAATATTCTCCCCGTAGCTGCAGGCTGCAGTTAGTATAGCGTACGGGGAAAAACGAAGCTCTGCTCTGCATGGTCAGCTTTGTCACGCATGCCCTCTCCACGGCAGCCATTAAGAGGGTGTTTGGACGGGCTAAAATTTTTTAACCCGTGTAATATCTAATGTTTAAATTTTATTTTGGAGTATTAAATGTAGATTATTTATAAAACTCATTCATAATCGGAGATTTATTCACGAAACAAATCTAATGAGTCTAATTACACCATGATTTGATAATTTGATGTTACAGTAAACATTTGCTAATTATGGATTAATTCGGCTTAAAAAATTCGTCTCGCGATTTAGTCTCCGATTCTGCAATTATTTTTATAATTAGTTCACGTTTAATTCTTCAAATTAATTTCAAAATATCCAATACGACGAGGGCTAAAATTTAGCAACACGTCCTAAAACAGGAGGCACCAACGACGTCCCACCTTGACTAGCTCCCGGCCCCGCGCCGTGCAGAACGCACGACGTACATCGCGTTGTGTCACATTATTTTTTCTCGTAACGTACGCCTAAGGCGACGCCGGGCCGGAGGCGCGCCACAAATGCATGGCGCGCGGTATTTACTTTACTACACGTACCAACTACCAAGTACCGAGTACGAAGGCTTCGCCATCAGCGGCGCCACATCTGGGTCTCGCAGCTAATTTACAGCGCGCGAGCACTAACGGCACGAGATCTCACCGACCGCGCCGTCGCGCCGGGTCGCGTGCCCTCCCGAGCAGCGGCTATCGTACGTTGCCCGTGGCGCCGGCTGCCCGGGTCGGCGCGCGCCGCGCCCTGGCTGACGGGCAGGAACACCGAACACCATAATTACGGCGCGTTGTTGCCCCTGTCGCGCGGGACGGATCGGCCGGGCCAGCCAGTAGACGCCATTCCGTCGCATCGCGGCCGTTGCTTTCCGTCCCCACCCCTCCCCGATAATCTCTCTCTCTCTCTCGCATCACGCATTATCACGGACGGGCTCACACACGGTCGGTGTGCGAGTGCGCGCGCGAGACAGAGAGTTCATGTACCGATCTGCTCGTTTCGTTTCTTGTTTGCTTTCGATCTCTTTTGCTTTGTCCAGTAAGTGATCGGAGTTCATACCGCCTTTCCTTGGCATGTACTGATGCACGTCTCTTTCGATCCCTCTTCACGCGCACATGCACGCGCTAGCGAGACGGTCTAGCATTTCCATTGAAAGCTCCGGCCACTACACAATTAATATCTCTGTTTCCCCCTCTCATCGAGCTCGCAGTTGCTAGCTCGATCTCCTGCTGATCCTTTTCGACTAGGATTCTACACCGCCCCGGCACATTTATGCACCACAGTCACACAGCTGCCCGACCGCCCGACGTACTGTTTCATCCATACATTCTCGCATGCATATTCAGTTCAATTGATCGTTCTCTTTACACGTGAGAATCGAAAAGGTAGACGGCGTGATCGATCCATGATCGCTAACCAAAGTAGCTTGGCGACCGGCACTACACTGTAAATGGTCGAGGCGTTTACTCGTCAACTAAGGCAAGCAACACTAATTAGGCCAAAGTCTAAAGCTAATCGTGTGTGTTCACTTACGCGCCACCCGTGCCGTGACGACGTCTCTATCCCCCCTCGTATACCACCGTACCGACGGATGCCGGCCGCCTCCTCGGCGTGCCGTGTTTTTTTGGCGTTTTTTCTTAGGTACCTAGCCTATGGATCGATCGTGCAGTTAGCCGGGACACCCGACCCAGCCGTTGCTGATGCGAGGGACGGAGAAGTTTCAAGTACTCTGTTTCCTGTACTCTGCGCGATGCAAGCCAGTCCAGTAGCCACAACCGAGAGGGAAGGAAGCTTACGGCCTACCTAGCTTAGACACGTGTTTTTCAACTATTAATACGTCGCTACAAATTAATATGGAGTCATGCATCGAGACAAAGAATTCAAGCTATTGGCAAACTTTGAAGCGATGGTGCATTTGGCAAGAGCTCCATATCAAACTTTTTTGTCATATAGAGATAGAGCTGAAGCTAAATATTTTTTTTTCTAATGAGTGGATTTTATTGAGTAATAGAACAAGATCTAATAAGCTTCAAGTGTTCCACTCCAGTTTTATTATAAGCTCTAAATCTGATCATTTAAGGATGTTGCAGTCTCAACAATGCTGCCAACGACCAACCACACAGACCTTAAATGATTCAGCTCACCAGAAAGATTGGCGAGACGTCCGTATGGGGCCAGACGGCGAGCTATATAGCAAGCGCATCCAGGGCCGGCCGGGTAAACGGGAGGAAGCGATGGCTCTGCAAGCTTTCGGCGAATAAATGGCATTTGTTCATACAGCCTACAGGTACCTGGGGAAGATGGAACTGAACTCTGGATCGATCGGATCATCGGAGTGCCATCATGCAACATGCATGGGGGGAGGACCACAAGAGGCCGACGAACGATCGATCGATCGATCGACCTACTCTCTGCCCATCCTTAAATTGTTGTGCACGATGCATCTGCCTCACATGCATGCCAGAGCTTGAGGCAATTCATGTATGGTCTATGGTTACTGGTGAAAGCAAGGAAAGCTAGCTGGAGACGGGAGTATATGTTGGGGGGCGACGAGACGTCTTTCAATTCCCTCCGAACTGATAAAGCAATGGTTCTCTTCTTCAAGGAAAAACCAAGTTTCGAAAATTATAAGGCACTGTTCAGTTTGTGTATGGGTTGGGTCATAGACATATCAATGCTGTTATTGTCGGATGGGATAGCCGGATGGGTCTCATGACAATATATTTTGTCAAGATCCTGAAATATGAGTGATGATTTGATTTTGGTAGACGAGAAAAAGATAAGTCTTGACATTTCTTCACTGCATCTTTGACGCACGATGATATAACAGAAATTGTTTTTAACAGTATTTTTTTTAAAAAAAATCAAATTTGTACGGTGATTTCAAAAAATTACAAAAATAGCATCCGGTCAGTCAACTATCGAGCGACTGGTGCCACTTGGTAGCCAGTCGACACTTGGTTGACCGACTGACGCCACGTCAGCGCCAGTCGACCGATAGACCACCGACTGACGCCCGAAACGCGCCGCACCTCGGCCGCGCCCGCGCCTGCCCCGCGCCCCCTTGCCTCCCGCACCCCCGCAATCCCTCGCCGACCGCGCCTGCCCTGTGCCTCCGCGCCCCTCCTCGCCCCCTCGCCTCCCGCGCCAGCCGGCCCCCGTGTCCGCTTCCTCGGCTCCCGTCCCCACGCGCCTCGTGGATGGGCGAGAGCTGAGGCGGCGGGCATCGGGCGCGGGGTCTGGCGCGGGAGGCGAGGGGGCAGGACGCGGCGCGGGCGCGACGCTTTTCAGGTGCCAGTCATCGGCCGACTGGCGCCACGTGGCAACCAATCGGCCGATGGGCATCCGAACTCATAGTTTTTAAATTTTTTTTGAATCCGTTGTACAAATTTGATTTTTTTTAAAAAAATACTAATTAAAAAATCGGTATAACACCTGCTGAATACAATTCACATTTCTTCTCTCTTGTTTCATGTGGGGCCACAAATCTGTTGTGCGCGCCTTTCACTTCAAAATTTGCTATCATGTCTTTTTGTAAGTATTTTCTGGCTGCATGTCATTTTACAAATATATTTGATTATGTATTTACGTGTATATATTTTTAAAATATTGTGGTGAAATTTTAAATATCCGTTTCATATTTGAAATAACTCGTCCTAGACCTACGGATTGGCTAGTATATATGGTACGAACAAATAGTTGCAGGAATCTTATGGACAGTTATTGACAGGGCATCTGGTTTGGCATATACATCTACGGTGCGTATCGTACCTAACGATCAATCACTAGCTAGGAGTAGGATTTGTACCTGACAGTTTCGTCTGTACTCGTGTAGATACACCCTGCCTACCACTACTCACTCCATCTGCAACTATCAGGGTGAAATGAACAGCTAATTTCTCACTGAAAATCATCAAGCTATTCAGAACTGTTTGTACTGGTATATGCGTGCCCGGCTTTTCATTGAAGAACTTGGAAAGATATGATCCAACTTCAATGGACCACTCATAAATGCGAATTCCAGCTCCATGTATTCCGTACATACTACATAGTACTCCACAAAACCTGAATTCCTCTTAACCCATCGTGTATATATATGCATAATATATTCAGTGATTGAAAATAAGGTGATGAGCCTGCACAATATCTACTGATGAGGCTCCAACCTTTTCTGTATCCCCGTGGGATAATTCAGTCAAGAAAACCAAAGGAAGCAGACAAAAAAAAGATGGTGGAAATTAAAGAGACGAAACCTACTTACATCGCCTATTGCTTCGTGTATGATCGTTCAATTAATTGAGCTGAAGCGGATCGAGAAGCTTAATTCTATCACCTATACAGGGTTAGCTAATTAAGCGGGCGAGGCATGACGGTATCCTTACAGGTAGCCTCCCGGCAAAATTGCGAGACCGCGCGTAGAGGACGGAGCAGAGCAGCGTCCCCACGGCGCAGGTCGAGCCCCACACGGCGAACGTGTCCCTGTAGCAGCCGGCGCCGGAGCAGGTGAGCGTCCCGCGGGCACTGGCCTCCCGCTGGTAGAGGAACGCGGCGAAGTAGCCGAAGCACAGGGAGCCGACGGGGATGTTGGCCACGACGACGTTGTGGTTGACGCCGAAGTTCTTGGGGCCGAACAGCTCGCTCGTCGCCGACACCGCCACCGACGTGATGGCCCCCGTGCAAGTCCCGATCACGGCCGTGCCCAGGTACAGGAAGAAGTCGCGCTGGTTGAGCAGCAGGAAGAAGGCCCCTGCCATGGGCGCCATCAGTGTCGCCATGGACCCCGTCCTCGATATGGAGTAGCCACTTCTGCGCAAGCGAACAAATTTTAGTTAGCGAATCAAAGACAAGAAGACTCTGCAGTCTCCAAAATCTCAGGAATGAAAGTAAATTAACGTGACAAATTTGCTACTCTGTTTCAGCTCTCAGTCTTTTCTGATTTTTAATCATGGAATGGTGTGAAAAGAATGCTCGCTTACTTCTTGGAGTAGTAGTCCATGAAGGCTGGGAGCAGGCGCCCGAAGAATCCAAACGAAGACGAAAGGGAGACCAGAGTCGAAGTCTGCGCGAGCCCTCGCGACTCGGCGATCTGTCCCAAGTTGTTGAGGAAGACCAGGCCGAGTGTACCACTGAACATATAGCTGAAGAAATAGAGCCAGAAGTCGGGGCTCCTCAGCAGCCGGAGTCCCCCGACCTCCACCTCGGGCTTCTTCACGACGCCGTCGGCCTCCTCCTTGGCATCAGTGTCGGCGTCGGCGGCGACGTCGATGACGACGACGCTCTCCACGGACACGGAGTCGTCGGTGCCAAGGTCATGGATCCTGTTCTCCCGCTTCGCCTGCCGTATCTTGGTCAGGGTCTCGCGGATCTTGAGGGCTACCGGGATGAGGATAGGCGTGGCCAGCAGCACGGCGAGGCTGGCCATGTGCTCCTTGGAGGACAGCCCGTTGGACGTCGAGCCGATGCTGCCGACCACGGCGCAGGCACCCGTGGCGAGCGTGATCGCGAACATGGCAAGGAATGCCGCGTCACTACTGCTCGCCTCGCTTTTGAGGTCGAACACCCTGAGGGACGGCGCCACCACGACGGTGACGAACACCGGCACGACGGCATTGAGGAGGAGGTACGTCCTCGCCTTGGAGTTGGCCATGCCGGGGAACGTCTCGGCAAGGCTGCTGTACACCTTGGCGCTCAGGCCGAGGTAGCTCGTCGCGAGGCTCACCGCGACGCGGCTGCTCGACGCGAAGTTGTTGATGCAGAGGAGGTAGCAGACGGTGTTGATCCAGCAGATGCCATTCCCGGCCAGTGCGGTGAGCACGAAGAGATGCCAGTACCGGAGCCCGGCGCTGTCCAAGAACATGTACTGGATGCCATAGCCGACGAGCCCGAACGCGGCGCCGACGAACGCGACGAGCCATAGTGGCAGGTACAGGGCCGCCACCCCGGAGAACCATCCGAACAGCTTGCCCGCGTCCGACGCGAAGGCGAGGAAGTTCAGCTGCACCTGACTGATGTTCTTGAGCTCCTTGAGCTGAGACGAATACACCGGGAAATCGGAGTTGGGACCGTTGATGGTCTGGAGCCAGATGCTTCCGATCAAACTCAGCCAATGGGCCGAGGAAGGGGAAGAAGGCATGGTGAGGAAGGCTTGTTTCCTCAGTGCTGGTAGTGGTAGCACTTGAGCTGTAATGGCCTCTGTCTGCTAGGTATTTATGCAATTCCGGCGGCTTATTAACCGCCAATAAATTGGCCGATTGTGATGGCTGTGGCTGCAAGCAAGCTATGTGGTTTGTTGTTAGCCAGAATGGAATGGACTATGGGATCAAGCAATTAGGTCATGAGCTCAAATAAGTGTCGTGCTCATATACACATTTTAAATCTGTGACATCTATTTCTCATCTAACGGTGACCTTCAATTTTACAGAGAATACCTCTCACCTTCACTGGCGTTGAAATTTTTGCAGCTGGCCTCTGGGAATAAATTGAATGTCACCGTTGGATGAAAGATATATGACACAGATTTAAAATGTGTATATAAGCACGACACCTATTTGAGCATCGGATATGTTGCATTTCTTTACTCTTTAGCCTAAAAAACAGCAGCCCAACTGAGGCAAGCAGCAGTGTCTCGGCCGGTTGGCCCATGACGTAACTTTCAGCAGCTGTGACCAAAATTCAGAACGGAGTTCAGATTTCAGACTGCTGAGAGCCTGAGATCGCTTGCAAGATAACCGGTTCTGGCACATCATGACATCTGTTGCTAGTGATTGCCATTAACCGGGGAACAATGAATGACACCAATGGCTGTATCTAATTCATGGCCCGGAATAACCGGTGACCACCCTGCAACCACGCCACGACGGATCGATTGCAGCGATCGCCGGAGCAGGCTGTTGCTGACTTGCCCCTCCCGTAGACGTCACTGTGATTTGCCCGCTATTACGAGTTAAAAACGAATTCAAACACTATGAGAGGACATAATAGCTAGCTCCACAACTTTGTGATGATGGAGTATTTGCCTACAAAGGTACAAGCTTGTTCCCCCGGCTGGTAATGGCACAATGCTTGGCTCTAACCGGCATATATTTATGAGGTTTCTTCTCAAAGTTCATTAATTCCGTTTCGGCAGTTATTTCGGTTTGGTTTTTAATAATATAAATAAATTTTAAATACAAATTAATATAATTAGATATGATATATTTGAATATATTAATATATTAAATATAATATATAGTTTGAATATGTTAATATGTAACACATATTTTAAAAAATATAAATAAATTTTTGCCTAGAATGATCGGTATTAACCAAAATGGCTGGTATATACCGGTATTGACCGAAATAACTGATATCGATCAATATTGAAAAAAGAGTGGTATACCACTTAATATATACTAGTTTAACTGATGGAATAATACATTCCTCCGTACAGACCGTTCCAATCGATACCGAAACAATTTTGATAAGCTTGCTTTCTTGGCCCGGTTGCAGTGTCCAAATACGAACATGAAACGCTCAAGAACAGAGCGACAAGTGTCATATTTTTACCTGGATCGATGAGAAATCCGAGTGAGATGGCCTAGTTAAATTTGTTTTGCTAATTGAGCCGTAGCTTAGTGGGACGGTTACTCGCTGCAGCACTTCTCACCCAGGTTCAATCTTGAGCATCTCACTCTTTCTTTAAAAAAATGGTATTGCATCTCCCCTTCCATCTTCGAAAAAATATCCTACAAAATAGCAATCCTGTCTCCGCAACAGAAGAGAATTTGTGTGGTACTCAGGTTGCAGCAGCAGTTTCACTTGAGTACCTGACAGTGCAGCAAGAGATCATTTCCTCGCCGTTCACACCATCTGTCGACGTGAAGGTTTTCCCGCCATTCCGTTCAATTCCGCCCATGCTTCAAATACATTGAATCGACTGCAAATGGTACTGTTCACTGGATCTGTAACCCATGGTTCGTCACACCCCGGCGGTCGCGCTCAGGCCGGTCTCGGCCTCGAAAGGTCGCTACTGTTCGCCATTTGCCGGGAGCAGTGGCGTCACGGCTAGTTAACTCGTCCTCGCCGGCTCACCCGCGTGCTCCTCCGTGTCTGGCCGAGCTCGCAGCCGCGGTAACTCTCAGCTCACCTCAGCGCCATTAGAAAACAGAGGCTGGCCGGGGATCACCACATGACCAGCACGAATCGGCCGGCGATATCAGGCCGCGTAAATATGATCCGATGCATGAACTCGTGTATCGATCTCTAACCACGTCTCTAGCAGCACTCGCATTCGGGCTTCAGAGTTCAGACCGCCTTCAACCTGAAGCTGAATTGAATCACCGTTGCCATTAGGTCATGGTGACGTTAGAACGCCACAGAGTGTACGGAGTGCAGACTGACCTTACCTGAGAGCTGATTTCTTCTGAAGATTCGGATCAACATTTCGTCGGAGACTTGGATTTTTCCGTTGTCGTTCGGTAAATGATGGCATCATGGTTGCCAAGACTTGCAAATGTAAACGTATTCAGTATTCTCATGCCCACCAAGCTTTCCTGGATTCCTGCAGGTTCAGATTAACCAACAACATTTCTTTTAGCAGAAAAACCAATGATCTCTATGATTTCTGAGTAAATCCTGATCTCATCTGATGCAATGTTCAATTTGTTGTTTACAATTTTCCTGCTCCGTTTACTTTTGTGGTTGGAAAGAACGCAGAGAGGCCAAAAGTGCACCAGGAAGCTCGACGAGACTTGAGTCGACATTGTCAGAACATAAGAACACAAACCACATGGTCGCACTCCAAAATCGGCTTGACTCACTTTATCCAAGTGAAAAGCAACGGCGCATTCGGTTGCGCTGCCATTAGAACCACCCTTCAATTGTCTCGTTGGTTGAATCCACAAGGAGGATCCATCATCCATGTGCAGTTCTACGTGGAAATTCATAAGATGCCTCCAAACTATTATAGACTATTATTTTTTCTTGTGATCCAACCGTATAAATTTAAATAAGACAATGTATTACCTCATGGCCGGGGGTAATGTGCATGTGCATGCAAAAAATAACATGCTCATGAAGAGGTTAAATTCAGTAGCCGTGTGCACATGCGACTAACAACATGTCAACGTGCAGAAGGTAACATTTTGCCGCCATTAAATACACACATGCAGATAGCTAGTTGTTACTGCAACCAAAGAATCCGAATGCATAATCATTAGTTCAATACAACCATTATAATAATACATGATTTTATAGGTATTGGAAATGATTTTTATTTTGATTATATTGGTAACAATTATTTTTTTGTTTGAATGTGCGATTTGTTGAATTCATGAAATTTCAAAGTTCATTTTTAATCTGCTTAGGTGCTGTAAGCTTAAAAAATCATCAAATAGGTAGACAACATAGCAGTAAGATTGTATTTTAGCCAACTTATTTTTTTCTCGTCGGTGACCAACGTCCACAGTCTCTTACTATGTTACATGATTCTGAAAGTGCGTGATTTACGTTGGTCAGATTCGCGGGCGCGCCTTGATCCAATAAATTATCTTGATCCAATAAATTATGACTGGCTCTAACCGGTTAAATGAAAATAAATTAAAATCTATTTTATTAGTAAATATAAATCAAGTAATTTTTGTTTTTATGTCGCAAAGTTAAGTGATATTTATTTTTTTGTCACGTCTGGGCGTAGAGGTCACATGTCATACATTTATATGGAGCAAAAGAGTAAATTTCACCGATTTATGTGTGGCATTTGAGCAAATCTCCCGATAATCAAGGTTAACTTTTGCCGCTAATGACAACGCACGCCGTAGGTCACCGTAAATCTCTGGTGGGGCTCAAATGTCATACCGGGGATGCAAGCAGCAAGCGACTGTGTTACGGTGTAGGAATTAGGATTGACCCAAAGAGCCTAGCTAGCTACCCGTCATGGGCTTCGCATTGTGTTACCATTCGGCCTACCTAGAAAAATATCAACATGGGCTTTAAATTCTAACATCAAAAATATCAAAACGTTTCATATGCTTCAGCCCACAGTTTAGACCAGAACTAGTTTTAATATTGTATTCTCGTATTAGCCATTCATCCGTAGACAGACACACCATTCATCTCTCTTCCAAAAGACATCCGCTCATCTATCGATATAAATAACCATCATTTGGGTTATAATCAAACACAAAAAACTGAATAGAGAAATCACTTCATTCTTTCTTCTTTCTGCTGTAATTCTAACCAGCTATCGGCATGAAGTATTAAATAAGCATGATTCGTTGCGCTTTCATACATTCTATAAAGGTAAGAGATAAAATCAATATGGACCATTGGATTGAGCATAATTAAATTAATTAAAAAAATTAAATTTTCTCTATTACCCATTCTCTCTTGCCTTACCTCTTTTCCCTCGAGCCGAAGAGCTTTGTCCCAAGGCGTACGTCCACTGTCGTCGTCGGTTCACCCCGCCTCCCTTCGCCATGACGGCCTGACGTGGCCACAACTCCCTAGTCAACACCACCCCGCACCCTGCCATTACGCCACTGCCTGTCTGTCCCCGCCCCCGCGCCCCGCAGCCCACAGCCTCATCCGCATACGCCCCGCAATGCCCCAGTGCCTCGTCCACCTCTGCCTCCGCAACACCCATTGCCTCGTCCACCTCCGCTGTCACGACGCCCCGCCGCCTCGATTGTCCACCTCTGCCGCTGCACGCTCCGCCCCGCGCCCGCCACCTGCCATGTCCGTTACCATTGCCTGTCCGCCTCCGCTGATGTGACGCCACGCCACACTGTCGAGCCGCCCCTATCGTTTCTCGTCCATACTCACGACTGCTTTTTGTTGCCGCCATTGAGAGGAAAATAAAAGGAGAGAAAGAGCCGCCGGTGAGAGGAAGAGAGACTGCGCTCCAAGCACCAAAATGGGTGATACGACAAATTGACAAGCTTCGACGTGCTTTCTTATTGAAAGGCACAAATGAAGTCAATGGTGGTCACTGCCTTGTTAGATGGTCTTCGGTGTGCACCCCGAAGTATCTCGGGGGGTTTGGAGTGCTAGACCTCAGTCTCTTTGGCCGAGCGTTGCGCCTCCGTTGGCCTTGGAAGGCTGCTTCAGACCCCCTTCACATTTGGAAAGGCTTTTCGTTCCCTTTGGACAACATGGATAAGGATTTGTTTAATGCCTCAGTTGAAATCTTCATTGGAAAAGGGGACCATTTCAGTTTCTGGAACTCTCGCTGGCTCAATGGCCACGCTCCAAAAGACTTGGCTCCTAGTCTCTATCGTCTTACATCTCGGAAACACAGGTCAGTTGAGAAAGATCTCTCCAATAACAATTGGATTAGGAGCATTTGTCATCTTCATGATCACTCCCACATGACGGAATTCATCTCTCTTTGGGGCTTAATTTCCAACATCCATCGAGATCCTATGGAATCAGATAGAGTTCGATGGAAGTGGACAACAAACGGATCCTACACGGTGAAATCGGCCTACATCGCACAACTAGCTGGCTTCATTCGGCCTTCTTGGCCATCGACTATTTGGAGAGCGAGTGCAGAAGGAAAGTATCATTTTTTTTGCTTGGTTGACCATTCAACAGAGGATTCTAACTGCTGACAATCTTTCTAAACGAGGGTGGCCATGTAGACATTTTTGCATCTTTTGTGACTAGGAGGTTGAAACTGCTGTCCATATCTTTTTTAATTGCTCCTTTGCAAAGGAGGTTTGGCTCCTCGTCTATGTGTGGAAAGCCTCCCCAGGCCTTTTTTCCTTCATCACCGGTGACCTCAATGGCGGACCACTGGCGGCTCCTCACGAATGCTATCCACAAAAATCAGCGACGTGCTTTTAATGGTGCCTTCATCTATGTTATATGGAATATTTGGAAAGAACGTAATCGACCTATCTTTCAAAGCTCCTCGTTCTCAGCCCTTCAAGTATTTCACCAGATTGTACAAGATGTTTCAATTTGGCTTCAGGTTCATGCTACAAAGTTTCTCTAGTACATGTGTTGTAATAGAGTCTGTTTCTCTCCTTTCTTTTCCCTAATCTCTTTCTTTTTCCGTTGATGTTCCCCACGTTTCCGCTTCCTTTGGAGTGCCCTTGCGGCTGCTCCCTTCTTGTACCTTCTTCCTCTTTTTAATACAAGGGCAGATCTCATGCCTCCTTTCAAAAAAAAGAGGAAGAGAGATAAGGGAAAGAAAAAAAGAAAAAATGAGAAGTAATAGAAATTTGTTGTTTAAATATGGACCGTTGAATATTTTAAAATGAATGGTTCACAATTGTTAAAGGCACCGTAAAATTTTCCTCGTACGTTATTGCTCAAAAAGTGCTCGTTCCCGTTCCCTTTTATTCGTTCTTTTATCAGTTGTGTGAAGGTCCACTGTCGTTGGGACGACGATAATCTTGCGCCGCCGCGGCTCCTCCGTCGGAAGGTGCTGCCTGTTCCAGATCTTCGGCGTCGGTCTCGTCCTTGTCGATGGTTGGGATATGACGGAGATAGACACAGTAGTACGTGTACAGCCCTGCAAACACGCACACGCCAAACACGTCGACCGTCCCGAAGACGATCATGATGTTGTTGAGCATGTGGTACATGGCGCTGTCGTCGTCCTCGTAGTTTCTTGTCGCGGGAACCTTCACCCAGTAGCTGTACCGGTGGCCATTATCGCCGGTCACCTCCCGGGCACCCGCTGTCAGCTCGAAGTGCGAGCACCCGCCTTGTTTGGTGGCGAGGAGGTCGCCGCTGTCCGCCGCGACGTAGAGCGCGGCGGCGCACCAGCAGCTGCGTAGGCACGACTCCACGCACTGATCCATCGTCAGGTTGGTCGTCGCCCGCGAGGCGGCGGTGCTTCTGAGCACCGTGGTGACGCCTTTCATCACCGCCATGTAGTGGCGGTCGGCGACGGCCGTCGCGTTGCAGGCGTCGCTGCCGGCGTGCGGCGCCGCCGGCTGGATGCCGTGCGCGGAGAAGTCGTCGCATTTGCCTGCGGCGGAGCAGACGCCGCGGAGGCCGCAGGCGAGGGGCCGCTCGCAGAACTCGAGCGCCTTGTACGTCTCCATGAACTTCTTGTTGGGGCGGTCGTAGACGTACATGCCCAGATTGCCGTCGTCTCCAAGCGACAGGAAGCTGACCGGCCCTGCGATCGCCGGCCAGATCTGCGCGAGCAGTTGGTGTCGCCGGTCACGCAGCTGCAGCCCCAACTCGACCATTCCCGCAAACGCCATGCTCCGGTTGCGGCTAGGATTAGTGAGCTCCCAATAGGTGTACCTGCTTAGCCCAACGTAAAGATTGGCTGTGATCGCGTGGCCTTCGAACTCCAAAGAGTAGAACGCCGTGGGGTTCGTTGTCACCGGCACGGTGAGGTAGAAGGGAAGCCTAATCCGCTGGCCCCGTACGAGTTTGTCCATTGGTTGGTCGAAGCTTTGCCATACAGAGTGGTTTCTGGCGTTCTGGAGCATCAGGTTACCGGTCGACTCCAACCGCAAAACCTGTAGATCGATGTGCCCAACCGGCCGGAAGGGGAACGTGAATATATAAGAAAATAACAGCTTGAAATAAAATGAGTCGACAGGACGTTTTGTCAATCTGTCGTCGTATAAATATATAAGAAAATATCAGGTCAAATATCATATTTAAAGAGATAGAGTCAGCTTATTGATCCCTCGATTGAATATTCTTTTGTTTATTTCTAATATATATTGAATGATTATAAAAAATCTAAAAAAATTAACAACGCTGAGGATAAAATGTGAAATGAATTTAACACTCAACTTCAAACTGTTGATTCTGAAAAGAGTAGAGGGTTTTCCACTTTAAACAACATTTCTATTTTAGAAACATAATCAAACTTTATGCCCTTAATGACAGATATTGCATCATTGAAAATTTTATTAATCTCCCTTTGATATTTATTTTTCCCGCGAAAAAAATTGTATTGCTGAGTTAGTCTATTGTTAATAAAGACATAGTTCTATTCTTTGCCGCGCTTTTTCATACACAAAAGATATTTCTCGTGGAATTATACTTCGTGTCTAAAAACAAACTTTTTTTTGAAACCGGATTTGCTGACATCCACCAAGAAATGTAACTTTATCTCTAGACAAAAAATTGCTTGTGCGATTACATAATTGTATTATAAATCTACTAAAACTACCATAAAAATGAGGATTGGGTACTCAACAATGGTGTCTTGTTAAGAATTTGTCACTCTATATCAATCTCGATGCTACATGTCACATCTGTCCTGATTATACATGTCACATACATAAGATTGATTGATTGATCCTTAATGTCATGGTCGAGGTGACAAATATCGAAAACCTTGGATCGATAAGCTGGAGCATCGCATATCTACTTATCTAGCTTAGAATAATCCTATCGTTTTGTGTAGATCCTATTTCTTAATTTCTCACAGCAAGAGCAAAACAATGGCGAGATTGCAAGAATCGAGCAGACAAAAATGGTGAAAAACACGACAGAAATTATCTATGAGTCGAGTCGAGGCATTCATCCATCACCTTGGCGCGCCGCTGTGCCGTGCCGGACGACCACCCGACGACCCCGGCGCCGTCCGTCAGCCGCAGATCGCCGTCCTGGGTGAGCTCGAGCCGGCAGAGGTCCCGCGCCGAGAACTTCCCGGAGTGCTCCGAGGTCCAGACCGTGACGTCGCCCATGAGGACAACGAGCGAGCACGTGTACAGACCACGGGAGGAGACTCCCGTGCCGGCCACCACCCTGACGGCGGCGGCGACGGCAGGCTGCAACCGCGCGCCGTCCGACGCGTTGAGCACCGTGGCCGTCACGGTGAAGCCGGCCGGCGGGAGGTAGTCCCGAGGCGGCTGCACGGTGAACTTGTCGCCGAGAGGGAAATCCGACCACGACGCGAGGGCTGCGTGGAGGAGGAGCGCAACCGAGAGCAGCACCGACCAGGGGCCCATGGCCACGGCCGTCGCGGTGGTCGGAGAATTCTCCATTTTTTTTTTGAATTGGAGAAGGAAAAGTGAAAATGGATAGAATTTGATTTGTTTTTCTCGCAGATTTGCTCTTTATTTATCACAGGGGAAGATTATCGACGGGGGGTCAGACGGGGAGAGGGGATTTAATTAGCTGTTGAAATTAATTCGTTGGCAAGATTAGCGTTTAAAAATGGTAACATGGCCGTCAAAATTAATTGTAGTAGAGAAATGAACCAAAGAAATAAAAGTGTGAGATCATCCCCACATGATCCTCTTGATTGCTAACAGCTTGATGAAAGTTTAACCATTTCAAAAAAAAGTAATTGTTTCTATCAAGAAAGATGGATTTTTTACCTGAAAAACAGAGGGAACGGCAATGTTTCCTCAAATATATGTTAGTACACAAGTTTCAGTACGAAATTTCAAATAAAGATTTAAATACGAAGAGTATATTCTTCCATAGTAAAATACAGTACTTTTAGAGTTTAAATTTATTCTAAATAATAAATTTCATACAATCACTGAATTTTATGATTTATTACTTATTTAACCACTTTCAGGTTCACCCTTACTCACCGTGTAGAAGATTATTATAATCTTTTTTATAGTCCATTTTTATATAGCTCATTAATAAATATGCGTAAGTTAAAAAAATTACTGTATTTTAGAATCAAGATATTGTATTCTAATATATACTCGTCATCACTCGTCAGCAGCATTAATGTTTGGAGAGATTTCGTCATTAATTGGCGGTTCATGTAGTAGAGTGACGTGGATTGGCGAGCGCGCGGCGACACCGCCGTTGTCTGCAAAGGAACGTGACGGTAGTAGTAGATCCTGTGTACCAACGCGAAGAGCGACGAAACGGAGGTGCTCAATCGTGTGCCAACTTGTGCCGCCGATTGAGCGGCAGAAGCGGTTGCAGCTGATCAACACTTGTATCTGCAGCACGACAACACGAGTACACACGATATTCCTTGGTCACCTCGGAGGCTCGATCGGACACGTCACGTTTGTCGTCCGTTACTAAAAAAATATCATACGTTGTAGTAGTAACCAAAATAAATGTTTTTTTAGCGTCAAGTGGATTTGAGTATACTAGTAGACGTTGCTCGTACCATTCCTCTTCTTCGGCTTTGTCCTCGTGCTCTTTCCCTCAGTCTCGCTTCTGCCGCGGCACCGCAACCGCAACCGCCGCTTGAAACGATTGCGGGAGTGGTGGTGGAGGGGAGGCCGAGGATAAAGTGATAAACACAGCGGAACATTACAAAATCATGGATATTACTAACGCCCACGTAAGTTGGTTCATAGCACATGCAGGGGCCAGGAACTCAATAAATGGGTAGCCAAATATAGATTTATGGAATGGAAGTGTGAAACAATCCACGCCAGGGCAATGCAACTCATTTATATGTACATCAATAATGTTATGCCACCTCTACTTAAACTGATTAGTCAACACTCAGCAGCCATTAAATTAACCAATGTAATCAAACATGTAAATGAGAGGAGATATACATGAAATGTACACCAAACTGGGCATCAGAATCCAAAAAATGGACCCAACGCTCACGACGACACCACCATCAATAATATTCAGAAACTTACTTCTTTCCTCCAATCATCGGTTGACCACCATTCGCGCTACTCATGCTAGTGGGTACACCCGTCTTATTTCCGCCACTGAGATTCTTCAAGTCAATCAAATCACTGAATAAATTACCAGGTATGTAGTAAGGTTTGCTTGCTGACACTGAAGAATCTGACGATTGTTGATTCCCGTTCATCTGCGCTTGTGTTGCAGCTAGTCCATTGCTTGCAGGAGAACCATACCGCTGCATGGGCAAGGAGGCAGAAGATGACACATATGCCACTGAAGGGTTAGTATATGAAGCTGAGGGAGCTAAATAGGTGGCTGTTGAGGAAACAAAACCAAAAGGTGGGGGTGGTTCTTGGTAAGCAGCTGACTGGAAAGGATTAGAATTGACACTTGGAGGTACAGCCCATTGTGGTGCTGGATAATATTCTCCAATTTGTGCCCAAGGTGCAATATAGTTGCTGTTGTGTGGAATATATTCCTGATTTGCTGGATGCGGCTGGTGGTTTGAAGGATACCGTGGCACACCAGAAGGGTTTTGTTGACCACCAGTGACTGCAGGTTGCTGATATCCATTGTGACTCTCTGTTGAAGAATCTGTTGAAGCTTCAAGAATAGGACTGCACAAGGTGAGGCTTAAAAGGTTGATCATATCCTGCTCTTTTGTTTGAGTACTGCTACTAACAAGAGCTGGGTCAACAGGAACTAAAGCGTTGCTTGCACCAGAAGATGAAGATTCTGCACTTGCCATATCAATGGGTACAAGGGCAAGATCTCCAGTGCTAGATAATTTATCATCAGTAGTCATCACAGATTTATTTTTTCTGCAAATGCACAATAAAGCATCAGTGTAGATAAATGCTAATGGCTAAAGGAAAGTGTAGCTGCATGCTAAAGGCTACTCATAATACCTTTGTGCTAGCCGAGTGAAGTCATCCTCCTCATCCTCAACACCGTTGTTATGTTCTACAGGAGGTGCAGACAACTTTTCTGCTGGATCCCCTTTAGGAGCCTCGACCTCCTCTTGGGGAGGTGCTTCAACTGTCAAATGAGTACCAGAGGCCATGGCATCATATTTTGAAAGAACACTTTGTAAACGGTCATTTATCTCCAGTCCTTGCTTCAGTAACTGTTCATTCCTAAACAACAGACAAATGATCCCAAATATCACATTTTTTACAGACTTGTGTGCTCTGCCTATGAAATGTGGTGTATTCATAAGCTAGAGAGTACGAAATAACAAAGGGGAACCCTGAAATACTACTGCAGTCTAAAATACAAGGGGCAGCAACAATTACAGAACTAAAAAAAATGATAGTATTACCCTGTTGAATTGACAAACTGCATGAGCTTTTGTTGATTTGAACGACATTGGCTCACAAGATCTGTGATAATTTCATCTTGGATATCCTGGGTTAAAAAGAAGATTGTTCGTTAGAATGAAGTCATGAGCTCGGACAAAATTTACTGCCAGTAAGTCCATATATGATCACAAGCGAACAACTCAAGTATGAATATTTTGTTACTACCGTGAAATCATATGGATTCAAAGCATGCACCATGTCGCTTAGTAGTTCCAACACATTTCGAATATTGTTCAGGTCACCTAAACTGTAATAACAAAAAGAGAGAAAAATGTTAAAATCATAAAATGGAGTAGCTTGGATGTAGCTGACCAAGCCAAATGATCCAATGCATAAATAAAGAATAGCTTAACCTTAGTGTCTCAACATCAGAAGACATCCTCTCACTCAGACTTCCTGCCTCATATCTAGGTGAACCATAGCTTTGAGAATTATGTGTCACAGGAGGAGTAAATATCGGTGGTGCATCTATGGGACGTCTTGGAAACACCACACCTATCCTCTGAATCAAAATTGACAATGTGCAAATATGGTTACATTTAAAAGGAATGTTTTCAAAGAAAAGACAAGAATGTTATGGCATAAACATATGATCCATGCATGTTGAACAGATGACATGCCCTTTGGAACTGTCATATGAGGCCAGCACTACCAGCGCCGGACATGGGCCAGGGACACCACCAGGTCCGGTGTGGCAGGCCAGCCCGCCCCCTAAGTCAGGGGGATTTGCTTCTTAAATCAGTTAACTAAATTAGTTAAGATATATTCAGCATATCTCCCTTTAGTATTTCCTTCTATATGTCCTTAGGCTCTATATATTAAGATGTAAGCCCCTTGGACAGAGGCAGGCAATAAAATATCAATCTCCAATCTCTACCTCAATTCTCTAAATCTTCTCAGTTCTCCAACATAGCTCGGCAAGGGGATCAACCCCGCGCCGTCATACCCCGCTACTACGATCTACGTAGTTGAGGGCCCTCAACCCTAGGGGTCAACGCCCTTGACAGGAACCATGCACAGTCCACATATTGATGATGAATATGGCACAAGAAGTTTCCCCTTCTTAAGGAGCAAACATAGCATTAATTACATACCTTTACTTCAAGATACGCCAAGTGATATTGCCGGTATTTACTTCCAGGTCCACCAAATGCTTCTTGCCAAGAGTCCAAAAGTAACAATACTTTATCCCTTACTAGCATATCATTCTGAAAGAAAATTAAAAAAACACTCATAAGATTAGCAGGGAAATTCTCACTTATTTCCTTATTTGTGTGAATATAATAACATGCAAATGCCAACTGACAATTGACTTTCTAAGAAATAAATACTATGACATGTGAAAATGTCAGGCATTGAGAGAGAGATAAGGTGCACTACTGCACTCTCAATGATGATTCAACTTCAACCAAAGAAAAAAAATCAAGGTGAAATGAAGAAATCGGCATGAAAGTTCATGTTTTGTTAGCACATGGGAAGCATAAAATACAAAGATTAATTCAATTAAGCCAAATATGGGTTCCAGTAACTTCATAATATCTAATTGTAAACAGGGCATTGAACAATGATATTAATGATAAGTTGATTACTTCAAGAATCTCTGCAGGCTAGTTACTGTAGTGCTCTACCACTAATAAATAATCAATCATCATATGATGAAAGAGCTCCTTCTTCCACCCTGATCTATTAACTCTTTAGCAAACAACTATCCAAACACATTTGAAGATTAGTCAGTGTTATAAAAATCGGTGATCGGTAGCTGATCGGTCGACCACCGAGTAGTGATTAATCAGTTAATCGGGGATTAACTGAATTAATCGGTCAACCTATTAATCGGTCAATAAATAATTAAATAATATATTACCTGCCTATTTTTCTATCTCTTTCTCTTTTATTGTATCTCCTCACAGCCCCTTACTTTTTACCTGCATGTTTTCTGCATATTTTTTTTATCTCTTTTACTTTATCTATCTCATTGCACCTGCCCCCAACTGCCTCAGTGTTAGCACTGCCCAAGACTGCTCTCTCTCCACTGCCCATCCCGCATACACTACCTCTCTTGTTCTCTCTCCTATCTCCTTCTCCCTTTTCTCTACTGAAAAGCAAATGCCGGAAACAGTTTAATCCAACGAGCCCGATGGCGACGGCGGCGGCGGCCTAGATTTGGCGGCGGACGACTGCGCTCGCGCGGACGGCGCGCAGACGACGCGCGGACAACTCGTTGTAGGGCGCAGAAAAGCGGGGACGAGGCACGGACGACGCGAAAGAAGCAAGGGCGAGGCGCGGACGGCGGATGGCGGGGACGCGGCGCTGGATCTGCCAAGCTGGGCACGTCTCCGTCCAGATCTGGTGTGCGCAGGAAAGAGGGAAAAGGGGAAAAGTGTGTAGGAGAGAGGGAAAGTGCTGGGTGGGGTGTGCAAAATCTCATTTTTCTGTACCGGACCGATTAATCGGTGCCACCGATTAATCACCGATTAATCGCCGATTAATCACCGATTAATCGGGTTGACTGACCGATTAATCGGTCCACCGATTTTTGGCCGATTTTCCTGTAAATTAAATGGACTGGGGCCGATCACCGATTAATCGGCCGATTAATCGGCTGATCGGCCGATTTTTTCAACACTGAGATTAGTTGACTGATAATTGTACAAACCAAACTAAAACCAGTCATACAAAACAGGGGATTGTGTTACACATGAAACTCTAATAGTGTCGTCTCAAATTATACAATGCCATTAACAAGTCTTGGGGATGAAAACAATCTACTTTGAAAATCAGCATGTGCATAAAAAGGAGGGGACTAAAAAATGGGAAGAGCAAGTAACTTATAGTAAGGAGGGGAGTAAAGAAACCTGCTTCTGGACGATTTTAACCATTTCCTTCAGAACATGTTGCTCAACAACTTCAAACTGGACATATTCACCACAATTCTTCATCATTGTCTCCAAGAGCTGCACCGGTTTTAAAATGAAAGGGATAAGATAAACAACAAATGTGCTACTCCCTCTAATTCCTTATATAGGTTGTTTTGGACTTATGCACAAGAATTAAAAAATCAACTCAAATGACTTTGTTGCCCCTCATTTATTGTGCTTTGGAAAAAGGTGAGTAGTTTATTTGTGAGGGGTAGCATTTATTTGACAAGGGCAAACATGGAAGAAAAAATGATATTGTCTAAAAGTTCTAAAACAAATTATATTTGGGAAAGAGTTGAGATGGCTAAAACGACTCATATAAGGAATTGGAGGGAGTATGTAGGAAACTTTTTAGTTTGTTTGGTGAAATAAAACATGCATTCTGTTCAAAGATGAAAGTTGATGTAACCGGAATAATACTACATCCATCATATAACAAAATAACGTACCGTCAAAGCATAGAACTGAACTTTTGGGTCCTTGTTCTGCAGTCTCTTTTTCACTGCCTTTACCACATCCTTTGTTTGCCTGATAAAGATTCTTAAATATTAGCATGGAATGCAGGTAATTACTTGGAGTACATAAAATAAATTAGTTAATTCCACTATGATAGTATGGGCCCATAAATCATAATTTGCACCAATCTATGGGCTCATATGAATACTCTCATTCTTAGGGTCAAGCAATCCTCCGAATGCAAGCGCAGTTAATTATCAAAACGGTTATTATCAATAGCTTGGAGTTGGCCAGTTGGGAGAGACCAAAATCTATACTTACGCAGTTATGCTAAAGTTTCGAGGATAAACTGCATCGTATTCACAATAAAAAAAAGTATTGCAGGATTAACCAGGTCCTTGAAGCTATCTATCTTGCTTCTACTTCAGCTACATACATCCACCTATCCAAATGTCAAAATCGACAAAAATGTTCCCATAACGAAAAGCAACTGACTGATTAAGCCAGCCAGCCATCACTAGACACTAGAGACTAAGCAACCACCAAAATTTTCCACGGATCATCTAATTTCCAGCGCAGGAACAGGAACAGACGCACATGCAAAGAGGGTCGGAGCTGAGACAGTGCGATCACCAGACGTCGGCGTTGATGATGTCGCAGATTTCCAGGTTGACGGCCCAATCGGGCCCCATGAGCAGGTGGCTCGTGGCCATGTCCACCCGCGCCGCCGCAGGCCGCGGCCGCCGCGCCGCCGCCACAACTGCCCCCGCCGGGTGCATCGCCGGAGACAGCGAGAGGGTGAGGCCGAGGGTTTCGGCTCTCTCGAGGAGAAAAGCAGTGATACCGTTGCTAGCGAAAGGGGGGTAATCTGCCCTGTCCGTTAAGCGCCGCGGAAGCAGGCGTGTGGATTAACAATTTGTGTCAGTCATGACGGGTGGTCCCATCAATGACGTGGCACCCCCGGCCTCACGCCAAGCATTACTGGTCAACGAGTGCAGGAGTTTCCCTGCTTTTTTTTAAACTTTTTCTCTGCTTTTTCATCCAAACTCGAGAACAATACCAGTGCTACGTGAAATAGATGTATTTTTTTCATCTCAATTTGCTACCAGTAAAATTTTTGGATTCCAAAGACCGGCTCTCAGCGTTGTTACAGTGCATACGTACTAAACCAATCAGGGAGTATTAGTTTCGCGTCAGAAATTATAACACTTTGCGAACTGCCCGTGGACATAATGTGACGGCATGGCACGCTTTACAGCGATGTTCGCATTTCAGTCTCAAACAATCAGTCGTGGAGGTGTTCGCATTTGGATTTGGGAGTGGTTGGATTGGCCGTTGCCATCCGGAGTGACTTGCTGGGATTTGGTACATTTCTCGTCACGGGATTATGTATGAACAGCCTTTCCATTTGAGAAACACATAGAGAAGCGTATAAAATACTGTTGTTGCGTGCGCCTAACCACTTGCAACCGCCAAAGATCGAAGATTGCTAAAGCTAAGATCATCTCTAATGTAATTATTGTTTTTGACTTGTTATTTAGGACAATATCAAGCCTACTTAAACCCTTATTTAAGTTGGATTCCTATTTTGTCATATATATACTATAATGTATTTCTCAAATATGACTTCCTATTTAAAGCAAGTGCTTATGTCTTGTTAGAAATAGAAAGTTTATGAAAAAATATGACAACCCACGTAAAATAGCAATTCAAATAACAAGGACAATGAAGTTGATTTTTAGACTACACTTGTAAAACGAAGGATATTTTTCCCCCGGCTTCATAACAACAAGTCGTTTTAGACTTATACTAAGAGTTGTCTATAATAAATTGTTTTGTATTTTATTATATATTTTAAACGTTTATACCTCTGATTTTACCACTTACTCCTCGTCCCTGCAACTCTAAGTTGTTTTACTTACACATTGTATTTAATAGAATTAAAAAATACATACAAATTAATCATTTTTATTATCAAAAATTATTTCAAAATGATTGTTTTTAGAAATAAAGAGGAAGACATAGTACTTTGTCGGGACTCGTGAATAGGGATGACAACGAATATGAAACTCGTGCATTCGATGAAAACCCCCGCGAAGCAAACCCGTGAAACCCATGACTTTAAACCCGAATCTGAACCCGTTGAGTACCCGAAACCTAATGGGTAATCTACAAGTTCAATTTATACTCTACATAAATTATATTATAACATAAATAAAAATAAAAATTCACAACAAACATGACATTACCAATACATAGTTTAAAATAATGAAATCACTCAACATAATATCATCGTGAGAAAATAATAGGAAATGAGTTAGATTGTGTAATTTTAAGTAATCGGGTAAACCCACAGATTTAACTATAAATTTGTGTCCGATCCAAAAATAAACGGGTACCCGAATCTACAAACACATGGACATAAAATTAATCTCAAACTCATATCCGTCGGATCGGGTACCCACACCCACGGGTAAAAGTGTCATCCCTACTCATCATGAATGGCTGACGTCCCACCAATCAAGTATTGCTTTGGAGTGAGCACTAACTTCTGGACTTAAGACTCATTTAGAACGTATGAATTTTACAGGAATTTAACTATTTTTTGAAATACCTGTAAAAAAAGCTTTCACATTAAACTGCCGTGAGAAAAAGAACGAAGTAAACCGGCTATTTAGCGGTCGGAAACATGATGTGCTGATGTGGACGTGCCGCAGATTTGGGTAAGATCCACGCGAAATTACGTGAGAAGTCTGGCTAGTGTGATGGTTGGATTGTTAATTTGAATATGATCAGTTCGAGATACTGTGTAGCGAGGACACCGACAGAGATGCTCAATATTGAAGGAGACCGGTCCAATGTTTGCATTTGAAACACACGGATTATTGCAGAAAACGGTGGAGCACAAACATTCTTACTATACCTTCAAGGACTATTTTGAAAATAAACGTATTGCTACCAATAACAGCGACCCAAACAGAGGCTGTTTTGCAAAATGTCTTTTTCGCACCAACGTCGAACCAACAGCGACTACTGTGCTAACGAAAGGTTACATCTTAACTATATTAAAACGGGGATTTACTCGTTCATCCGCACCCTTCCCCGCACTCCCGCGCGCTTGCATGCAGAAAAACCGCCCGCCCCGCGCAAAACTGAAAAAACCCGGTTCGTCCATCCACTGCCTCCCTCCCCGCGCAGCGCGCCTCTCCCTCCCCGCCTCGACCGCGCGCAGCGCGCCTGCACGCCGCCTCGGCCCATTACGTGCCCGCTCCTAGCTAAGAGGAAAGGAGGTCGGGCCGCCGCCGCGCGCCACGCCTCGGGCGGCCGCCGCGCTCGCCGGAGGCCGGGAAGGGGCCGGCGAACCCTCTCGGGTTCCTAGGGTTTGGCCGCCGCGGCTAGCTCGACGGAGCCCGCTCACCCTCGGGTGAGCGCGGTGCTCCGGCGAGCTAGCCGGTGGCGGCCGACCACCGGTCGCCGTCGCCGTCGCGGGCCGCCGCCGCGCGCGAGCTCCGCCGCGCCGCTCGCCGTTCTCGCGCTCGGAACCGGGGAAGGGGGAAATGAGAACTAGGGTTCTGGGGGGCGGGCGATGGCCTTTTATACGAGCGAAAACTGCGCCTGGCCGTCGGCCAGGATTGATTGGGCTCAAACCGGCCCAGGCGGGGTGGCCAAAAGCATGGCCCAGGCCCAGGTTACGCGCGCGGGGCGCGCGACGAAAACCTGGCCTGGGCCCAGGAAGGCTTCGGCCTGCTGCTTTGCGCGTTTTGGGCCAAATTTTTTGCACTGTTGGGCCGATTTCCATTTTTAATTTCCAGAATTTAAGAAATTGATTTTCTGTTTTGTTTATTCCTGAAAAATTAAGAAAAATGCCCAAAAATCAGATAAATTTAAGTTTAATACGGGGATAATTTTGTAAATTTCATCACATTTAGTAGTATTATTCTGAATTTTATGAGAATTTTTTAGAGCATTTTTTTATAATTTCTATAATTTTATAATTGCATTTTCTTTTTTATTATTCCCTATAAAATAAGAAAAATACCCAAAATTAAGATAAAGTAAATTTAGATGTGAGGAAACTTTTGTATGATTCATCATGTTCAGTACCACTATTCTTAATTTTTTTTCTCATAATTAAGAAATTGTTTTCTGTTTTATTTATTCATGGAAATTAAGAAAAGTCCCAAAAATAAGAGAAAAATAAGTTTAATGTGGGGAAAATTTTAGTAAATTTCATCATGTATTGTTTTGAACAAGAATATATTATTTTGTTTCTTATCATCGCAATATTACTAAATAAATATGTTCGGCAAATATATCATGTTCTAAATATATTACCGTTAAAATTATGCATCCGTTGCAACGCACGGGTCTCTCACTAGTTGAATTAAATGATTCTAATTATCATTTTTTCGAAATTACATAATACTCAAATGGGTCGTATTATCTAGCACACTGTCGCTCCAATGGAGCCGAAGAGCACTCCTCCACGACGCGCCCCACTGATCCGAAAAGCACAAAAACACTCCCAAGGCCCAAACCGCTTCCGCCTCCTGGCGTCACGGCGCGGCGGCGCGGCCGAAATGGAGGGGGAGCGCCGTCGCGAGGGGGTTCGGCCACGTGCGCGGAGCCGCTTCCGCCGCCTTCGTCTCCGACTCGCGCTCTCTCGTCTTCAGACTCGAGGTACCGCGTTCCCTCCGCTATCCTTGGTCCGTTCCCGATTTCCTGTTTCATGCATCTCTGATTCTCTGCTCGATTCGTTTCGGTTGTCCAGTGCGCATGCAGATTCTGTGTTAGGTTGTAGACGCCACCGTGTTCGTTGTGACTTATTGTAGTCAAGATGGTATACGACTCGTGTGGTGTTTGATTTGGGTTCACGGGCGGCATAGCGGCCAGGTTGCTTCATGGTTCATGTTCTTTGTTTGTTCCATTCTCCAACTCGGCTAATTGCCTTCTGCCCTTCTTATGAATGCCAATGGTATTCTCATCACTTTTAACGCTAATGTGGTACAAGTCTTGTACAACAACGGCTCAAATCTCTCCTTGGGTACGAGTTATCAGGAACGCTATAGGGGCAGCAGCCTTTCCCAGTCTTGATGCTCTCCAAGCCTTTACATACTACCTAGTTGTGGCATGGTCCCCTCGACCTTGCCACCGATGGAGCTCATGATGTTGGAGGCGATGGCGATGCTGCTCGTAATCACGGCCAGAGTGATCATCGTCGTCGCCAGTGCCTTGTCCTTCCTCTTTGCTATCCCATGAGCATCCCTGCAAAATAATTTGAGTGTTATATTACACTGTATTACTGTAAACCAGAATTACACGATGAGAATATTATGGTAACGGCGTACCTGAGAACGATGGCGCCGGGGAAGATCAACGAGATGCAGACCGCGAATGTTGAGCCCGAGTACTCGAAGAGCGTCCAGATACTGGGGATGGCGAAGGCGAGCGCGTAGAGCACCGCCATGAGCACGACCGTGAGCGTCACGAACCGTCGCGTGTCCGTGGCCAGAGGGCGCCGCCCCGGGAAGAGGAGCTCGTCGACGTTGACGCGGAGCGAGAAGTGGAGGAGCGGGAACACGAGCACGAGGTGCAGTGCGTAGCTGAGCCGCGCCGCGTCGTTGAGCGGCTGCGGGACGCCGGCGCCGGAGCTGCGGTCGAAGTTGGCGAGCACGTCGGCCATGGTCGCGTCCCCGAAGAGGAGGACGCCGAAGAAGCCCACCGCCGCGTAGATGACGGCGCAGAGCACGAGGGAGATGCGCACGGCCGTCTTCATGTCGGACGTCTTGCTCAGCTCCGCGCGGATAGGGTGCACTGCAATGTGCACATCGGCGCGACAGAAGCAGAATTCAGTCACAATATGCTGATGTCGACGGGGGAATTGCACATATGCCCCATAGTTTAAGAGCACCTGCAAATTTGCCCTACTGTTGATGAAACTAATGCCCCATAGTTGCTCGGATGATTTGCTAATTTGCCCCATTTTTCATTTCTAACATATTTTAATTGGTTTTCTATTTTCTTGGCCCATAAAATATCGATTCTACCCCTGTCAACTAATTTTCCGCTCTCATATGGATCGATGCACGCCATGGCGTTCGCCGCACAGCCCCGCCGCCGGCCCCGCGTAGCTTCAGCCGTCAGCTCCATGTACGCCACCACCGTCGACTCTCACCTCATAAACAGCGAGCTCGCTCGGCCAGAGAGCAGTGAGCTCGAGCTGCAGTGGCGGCTGGACGGCGGTAGGAGCGTCTTCACGAGCTCCGGCAGTGACGGGAACACAGTGAGGTTGGCCAACTGGAGAGCGGCGCGACGAGAGCTCGGCTTGGTCCAACGACGGTAGGGCGCAACGCTAGTTCTAGAGGTGTTTTTGGGTTGCTTCAGGAACACAACGAGGAAGGAGATGACCTGTTCTGTCAGCTACAGTTGGATTAAAGAGGGTAGGATGGGAATTAACGGAATGAGAAGGGAATGAGAAGAGTAGAAAATAATTAAAATCAGATGAAAATGATCAATGGGGCAAATTAGCAAGTCATCCTAGCAACTATGGGGTATTTCTGCAAGCTTCATCAACAATAGGGTAAATTTGCAAGTGCTCTTGAACTTTGGGGCATATGTGCAATTTCCCCGATGTCGACAAAGGTCAAAGGGTTATGCTAACAATGGTGTGTCCGATGCCACACCGTTGAAGTGGAAGGTGAAGGCGACGACGATGACGGGGACGGCGGTAAAGAGCTCGAACGGGGAGGAGAGACGAGAGAAGTCCGGGAACATCCGCGGTATCTTCGCGGTGCCACTGAAGAGAGCATACACCGCGATGCCCAGGCTAATCAACATAAACACCACCGCAAGTAGGATGGACACGGCCGATGTGAACTTCAGTGAATCTGCATTTCGTCACAGAAATCTTATGGCACACGCCTTTTTGGAAATTGGAAACCTGGAGATAATATGATGTTTCTAGTTGGAAACTGGAAATTGTCATCGCAGGTCCAGGTACTTACCGACACGCTTGCGGAGTACAAGAGGTAGGAGGATCACTGCTGCTGCAACCAGCACCACCTCCCGTCCGGTCCACCACTGCTGCCCGAACCACTCCGGCAAAACCCCGGCGTGCGTCTTCCCGCCGATCGTCGTGCCGGACATCACGTCGCCTGTACGAATAGTCAAACCCACATCCCTGGAAACATCAATCGCCTGCACGTTTCTATGGGTATATGATTCGTGGAATCGTGGGAGTTATGTTGGTGAGTTACCGATGATGATGAGGTAGACAGTGAGGGTCCCGATGGCATTGAAGGCGACGAAGACGTTCAGAAGCCGGGACCCGGCGCGGCCGAACGCGTCGCCCATCAGCGCGGCGTAAGACGACGGCCCGTGGGTGTACCGGAGCATGAAGTCCACAGCGGCGTTGGCCAGGAGCGCGACGCAGGCCACGAGTGCCACCGTCGGCGCCACCCCGAGCACCCGCATGGCCGCCGGAATCGACATGATCCCGGCGCCCACGACGCTCGTCGACACGTTGAACACCGCGCCGAGCACTGACGCGCCAGGGGTCGCCGCCTCCGCAGCGTACTGTTCCGGCAGCAGGGGCGTTTCCTCTGCCCCGCTGTCGCCGCGGCCTCCTCCGGCGACGGAGGATTTCTTGAACAACATGGTTGACACGATCAGCAGGAGTAGATGAGAGTTTGGTGTGCGTTTCCTTGGAATCGGCGGTTCGAGAGCGTGGGAAAACGATGGGAGGGTGAGGATTGATGAGTGTGCAGTGTGTGATAAGAGCTGAGTCAGATGAATGAACGGAGCTCAGCTACCATATTATTGTGAGTGAGAGTTTTAGATGTAGACCAAATTGTTGTCGCATACACGCCTGGCTCTGGGAAGGACCAGGTGAGTGACTGACAAGTAGGCCAGGTAACCAGGAAGCCAGGCCCACTTTCTTTATTCTTTTAGACTGCATTTTTTGTGGTGCGACGATATCTTTTTCATTGCGTGGTGGAAGTGCATTTGGAGCAGAATGTTTTTTTTTTGAGAACAGAGAGAACGAAGTCCCCCCATTTCCATTAAAGAAATGACAAACTACAAAAGTTGTTCCCACCAGTGAACTACACACGACACCATCGGCGATAAGCCAAACCGGAACAAAAAAAACCACAGAATCAGTAGCTATTATTACAAAACAAAGAGCCAAAGACAGTCTACCCAGTTTGCAAACAGCACACACCCGAAATTTCAACGACAAAAGCCAGCCCAGATCAGCTCTCAAAACCATCCTCCAGATTGAAGAAAAGCCAGTCTACTCATAGCAGCGCCTTCACAAAATTCCAACCATGTCTTTGAGAGAAAACCTCACTTGCTAGATGCTCGAGTAGACGGACCCCCAATTCCAGCTTTTTTGCCTTTACCTCCGATCTCTGAAGAATTGACCAAGATGACAACCAATAGCAAATCAGATTAATGAATACCAAAGGATCAGTTGGAAAGTTCCCTCTAAACACAGCATCATTTCTAACTTTCCATAGACTCCACAGCACTGCTGCCAGCCCCACCCCAGATAAGGATCTCCAGCTTTTATCTTTAGAACAGGACCAAGTGTGCCACATAGAATCCACCGAGATGAAAGGGCCAACATTAAAGCAAATGTACAACATTCTCCACACAAATCTTGCAACAGCACAATCCAGGAAAATATGATTCACAGTTTCATTCTCACAACAGAAGAGGCACTTAATATTTTCACCTTTCCATCCTCTTTTAGACAAATTATCTTTTGTCAATATTTTATTCCTCCTAGCCAACCACAGAAAAATTTTTACTTTCAAAGGGATCTTCAAATTCCAAATAGGATTACAGGTTTTCATTATATTTTGTGTCTTCAGCGCCAGATAGAAGGATTTAACAGTAAACACCCCAGATTTAGAAAGCACCCACACTACAACATCCGCAGCATTCCTAAGGGAGATTGCACTACAAGTATCTTTCAACTGCATCCAAGAATGAAATTTATCCCCAATAAGGTCTCTTCTGAATTTGAGACTAGTAAAGTTATTATTCAAAACTTCCGCCACCGTAATCATCTTATTTACAGCTATACCAAACAAGTCAGAGAATTTATCACACAAAGGCTTAGCCCCTATCCAGAAGTCATACCAAAAGGAAGTACTCTTCCCATCACCAATTTTCATAAAGCAATACTGTCTATACAAGTGTTTAATATTCATTAAAGTTTTCCAGAATTGAGAATCCCCACATTTGCTCTTCACATGAGTCAAGGGTCTATTTTTGATATATTTACTCCTCAAAAGTTCATGCCATAGCCCTTCCTCACTGTCCAATTTCCACAACCATTTTCCCATAAGAGCCACATTCATTAGCCCCAAGTCAAGAACCCCAAGCCACCATAATCCTTAGGAGAGCAAATCACACTCCATTTCTCCAGATGATATTTCCTGACCCCCAGGTCCTCTTGCCACAACAACCTTTTTCTAAAAAAGTCAATTTTCTTTTTAACCCCTTTAGGCAGTTGGTAAAAGAAAGCATATAAAGAGGAATACTACTCAAGCATGAATTCAATAAAATGAGTCTCCCTCCCATATCCAATAATTTTCCTTTCCAACACCCAAGTCTGTTCTCAATCTTGCTTTCACAACTTTTCCAGTCTGCATTATTAATTCTGACCTGGTTAATGGGTAACCCAAGGTACTTCATGGGCAAAGCACCCATTTTACAAGAAAGAATCCGACTAATCATGTTACTCCGCCCCTCATCCATTCCAATACAGAAAACTTCACTTTTGTGGAAATTTATTTTCAATTCTGACATTTGCTCAAAAAGACATAAAATAAATTTCAAATTTTTAACACTCTTCAAATCATCCTGAAGAAGGAAAATCGTGTCATCTGCATATTGAAGAATAGAAATTCTTTCAGAGAGGAAATCCCCCCTAGACCAGAGATCAAACCTGCTTTATCAGCATTTCTCATCAGAAAAGGCAACGCATCAGCTGCTAGGTCAAACAACAGGGGGGAAAGTGGGTCCCCCTGTCTAAGACCCCTAAAAGTTTTGAAATAAGGACCAATTTGATCATTAACTCTAATATTAACTCTACCCCCCATAACAACATGCATAATCCAGTCATTCCATTTATGAGGGAAGCCTTTTGCCTCAAGCATTTGAAACAAAAAGGACCACTTAATCTTATCATAGGCTTTTTCAAAGTCTACTTTAAAGAGGATACCAGATCCCTTTTTCCTATGCACAGCATTTAGAAGCTCATGAAGAACCACCACCCCATCAAGAATGTATCTATTTTTAATAAAAGCTGTCTGATTCCTAGATATGATGTAGCTAATACTTTTTTCTAACCTAACCATCAAAACTTTAGTAAAGATTTTGAAACTCACATTCAGCAAACAAATAGTTCTAAAATCCTTCACCTGTTCTGCATGCTCAGTTTTGGGCACCAGAGTAACCAAACCACAATTGAGCCTAGAAATATCAATTTTTCCAAAGTAGAAATCATCAAAAATGTTCAAAAGATTATCCTTAACAGTGTCCCAGAAATGTTTATAGAATTCAATGGGGAAGCCATCAGGACCTGGAGATTTATTATTTTCCATACTCAACACCACATGATGAACCTCACTTTCAGAAAAAGGTTTTAATAATTCCAGTTTATCATTCTCCTTAATTCTACTCATCCCCTCACCAACAATTTTCATACTAGTTCTCACATCTTCCCCAAACAACATTTTATAGAAATCAGTCACATGTGTTAAAAGCTCTCTTTGATCAGAAATCTTATTATCCCCATTTTTAAGAAAAGGAATCAAATTTTTCCTCCTTCTGCCATTAGTTTTGGCATGAAAATATTTAGTGTTGCTATGACCTTCTATAACATCTCTCTCCTTACTTCTCTGAAGCCATTTACTATAATCTTCCTTCATCAAATTCTCCAAATGGATTTCAAGTTTTCTTCTATCATTTCTCATATCCCAATTCATACCCTTAATTTCAGCCAATTTGTCTATATCATCAAGTTTTTTCAAAACCTCCTTTTTACTTCTTTTATAAACCCCCTCCCAATTAAGATTCCAGCCTTTTAAGTGTTTTCTCAAAGCAGCTAGTCTAACCTGCCAATTATCCAGAGAAGAGCCTTTGCACTTAGTCTTATTCCAAACTGTCTTCACAACCAAATCCAAATCAGCTCTAGCAAACCAACAATTCTCAAATCTAAACATTGCAGTCTTACCAACAGCCACCCCCAAATCAATCAAGAGAGGGGTATGGTCAGAGAGCACTCTTTCTAAGGGTAAGACTTTTGCCAAGGGAAACAACATCTCCCAGTCAACTGTCATCAGAAAACGATCCAATTTCTCAAAGGTCGGATTAGAATGGTTATTGCTCCATGTATACATTCTCCCACAAAGAGGGAGCTCTCTCAAATTATTCTGCTCAATAATTGCATTAAACAGGAAACTCCATTTGTTACAACCCCCATTTTTATTTTTCTCTTTATCTTTTCTCAGGATGTTAAAATCACCCCCAAATAGAGTTGGAACCCTACATGAGTTGCAGATTTGGGAGAACTCAATAAGGAACTCCTCTTTCTGAGCAGGCTGAGCTGCCCCATAGATGACCACTAGGTTCCAAACTTTGCCATCATTTCTACCCCCCATCTTAACTTTCATAAAATACTTCCCCATCTCAAAATAGAGCACATCCAAGTTATCCAAGTTAATTCCAACCAGTATTCCTCCAGACCTCCCAACAGAAGGAGACCATTGCCACCAAAAATTCTTACCCCCACTCAGAGACCTCAAGAGATGAGGATGGAAATCAGCCTTCATAGTCTCTTGAAGACCCACAAAATCAATATTATTACTTTTAATAACATCTGAAAGATGTTTGATTTTTCCTACACTTCCCATTCCTCTAATGTTCCAAATTAAACCCTTCATTTAAATCTTTTTTTACCTTTCCTCACCACCTTTTTTTTCTTTGGATTAACCTTAGTCATACTAAGGTATCCACTTTTCAGCCCAACTCCATCTCTTTTACCTGATATCCTATCTAGCAAAATTATTTCTGAGTCCCAACACGACTCATCAATCTCAAATTCTTCACTTAATTCATTCAACTCCTCCATACCATGTGAATTAACATCTACTTTGACAACAGAATCAATATTATTAGTATTTTCAGCAGTATATAGGGCCATCCTAGCTTTTTCCAGATCTTTGATCAAATTCAAATTAGAATCAACTTGATCAATGGTGCAGCCTAAAGAGACCCCCAAAACCCCAGCCATTTGAAACAAAGAGATATTATCATCATGAACAAAAGAAGGAATCATATTACCTTTATCGACAAAAGCATTCTGAGCTTCTTTCCTTGATGTAGCAAGTTGTAACACATTCTTTTCTTCCTTGGCTTTGAGTCTATCACATCTCCTCCTCTCATCCTCCTCTTGAGTTTTGTCTTTCCCAGTAAGAGCAAGCCCTACTCTGGTCGCAAAGTCAACAGACTCTTGAGAGTCCAAATAATCTTCACTATATGTGATATGAAGTCTACCCCCCTCATCCCCAGAGGTATGATCCAACTCCACATTTTCATTATCAGCCTCACAGCTAATCCCACATTTATCCAAATCCCCAACTTGAAAAGCTTCTTTACATGCCAAATCCACTTCCTTATCTGGGATACCCTGCAGACTAGCTTCAAACTGAATGACTTCTTCCAGCTGAAGCTTTTCAGCAATTATCTCATCACAGCTATCTTTTGTTAAACCCCCGGAGTCAAGAACCTTCTCTTCTATCACAGGCAACAACTCATTGGACAAACCCACATTCAGCCCAACTACAAGGTCACTAATGTTGCTACCAGTTTTGCCCATATTTCTCTTTTTACTAGGGGTATCATCAGAAGAATCTAAAGCCAACCCCCCTCCAACATCCAACACCCTTTTTCCCTTATCCCTATTCTGGAACCACCCCACTTTGACCATCTCCTCCAACAAGAAAGTGACTTCATAGATAAGCAGTTTAGGAGTAGCAAGGATTAAGGACAGGGGCAGCACAAATGAATTCATCATACCAATTTTCATTCTCACCATATCCCTATTCCGCACCGATTCCATATCCACTTCAATCACCACCCCAAGATTGGAGCCTACCTCACACAAGGCAAGATACCCTTTCATAGAGTCTGGAAGACCATGAACCACCACCCAAACCTCATGCATTTTCCCAGTTGCCATAGCCTCTTGAGTCCATGCACGAACTTTAATACGCACATTAGTTCCCTTAAGAGTAAATTCCTCAAAATTGGATATCTCTTCTAACCTTATCTTTGAAGGAAACCTCACTTGGAAAGACCCATTCCCCATATCCTTGGATCTCCACATCCAGTTCCATTTGAACTGCTGAGAAAAACCCTCATCCATTTGTTTCTCAGAAAGCTTTTTACCCTCCTCCACAGTAATTAACGCCATAGGGTTCAGATGCTCTTTATTAAAAGCATCTTTCGCATTCTGAATAAGAACGCAGCCCAACCCGTCAGCACCGCACCCCACAAATTTAGCCACCGGCTTAGGTTGTTTATCCAGGAAACAATCAGCTGTCCTATGCGAATGTTTACCACAAATCACACAATATACTGCAACCTTACAGTCCTTAGCTAGATGACCAACACATTTGCAACGTACACAGAAAGTTCTACCCTGCCCCTCTTTTTTCTCCTCCTCCACAATCATAAACTCTTTCCCAGCAGACACATTAGAGGTTACCTTAACCGGATTTTCAGCAGAATCACCAACAGGAACATGCCCTGTAGCCTTCTCCCAATTAGACGCCGAAGCAGCGCCATCACCTTTGGAACCCTCAGCTTTCATATCTCCCCCTTTCTCTGACCCGATGTCTCTACCTGCCACCACCATCCCTTCCGAAGGCTTAGCTGGACGAAATGAGGCTCTGGAGCCGCCGTCCAACCCTCCCGCCCTCCATGTATTGGAAGGACGATGTGGAGGACGCGGACGCCAAGCCCTACCCCCAGCCCAATCTGCCATGGAGTTTACCGAGATCCCTCGCGACAAATCCCAGCAACACCCCTTGTTTTCCCTACTGCTATCTCCCCCTATCCCGATCCTTGGCCACTCCTGTTCCCACTGGGACGATCTTTGTTTTTTAAATATATATAATTTGTAATAATTTTGTGTAAAATTATGATACTTTTAAATATGTATATCGTCTAACCCATAATAATATATGGGGAGAAAAACAATGCCCACACAAGAGAAAAATATGTGTGAGTGGAAATAGGAACTTCTCAAGCTAATTTTATATTTGAGATATATGAATAGTGATTAAGAAAATGTACTAGAAAAGAGACTCATTTAGGATTTAGGGGGATTGATGGAGTTTTATTTTTCACTAAAATACATAAATTCTAATTTAAATAGTAGTACTACTAATCTTTTGAAGATGCTCTAATACACCCACTTTAAGTGGAAAGGCTTTTTCCCTTCTTGGCAGCTTTGTTTTGAGGAGTGACCTATGCTGAGTTTTTAACTCTCTAACGACTAATGTTATAGCCAGCACCAGCCACAATTCAATACATTATACTCCATTGATATGGAAATTTTATTTCTGTTTGAGTTATTTTAAGCATAAACATTATGGGAATTGTCGTACGTAGAGCTGTCATGCCCCTTTCTTTTCTCTGGCTAAACACACGGATTTTGATCCCTGCAATCTACTAGGCCTAAGTAGGCCCCCACTAGGCCTGGCCCAAATACAACGAAGATCGATATGGGTATCTTGTTGCAAAGTGTGTGTGGCCTGCCGCCTACGCCCATGATAAACTAGCTCACGCTTCGACGGGAAAGCTCTGGCCCTCTGGGTCTTCCTCAAGTCCCGTTCCCCTCCGCTCGGTCCTTGTGTCCGACGCCACGTCGTTGAGGAGTGGAGGCCGTCAGGCCGACCTGCGACGCCGGCGGAAACACGGAAACCGTGGAGGATCTGCGCGCCTGTCCGGTGTTCCTCCGCGCATCTCCAGTTAACTACGATCTCTGACGGGCCGTTTTCCTACCGTTGTACGGAGTATTCGGTAAATATCTCCTCTGTGGAGAAAATTCACGGAACCTATGGATTACCGTCATGGACACGCTGCCCTCCCTCCAAGGCTCCAAGTCAATCCCGTCGTGCTGCCTGCCTCACGCGGAGCACAGCGAGTCATCATCGAGGACGACTTACCTCGGAATTCAGACGCCTTCCTTCCTGCGTTTCAACGCCAGCCGGTTTCTTCTGACCGGGCAAAACCGCTTGCTTCAGCCTTCATGCTTGATGGCTCACCTATGTCGTATGTGTACACTGCACACCACCAATCCCCAGCAATGTACTTTTATGGCCATGCCTGCAGGCTTGACTGCTTCGACGGTCTTTATATCCCGTGGCACAGCAACATCAACTCTGACTGCTGATGAGTGAAGCTTGCTTGCTTTGTTCGTGCACAAGAGTACGAGACTGCGATGCTCTACTACAACATGGGAAGCTGACAAGTTCGAGTCAAATGCCGACACGACAAAGTCGTGCCATTTTTCAAGAATTGAAGGACAGTTGAGCTACCTGCTGCTTTCCCCTACCTTTGAGTTCTCCACATCTCCACGTTCGTCAGAAGTTCGAGCTTCAGGATACTTCAGGCCTTCCGTCCTGCTAGTTCGGATGAATTGAGCAGCTTTTCGCCGGATTCATTCGAGGGGCTCCTTTGTTGCATCTTTTTTTTTTGCTTCTCCTGTACTCAGAGGTATGTCCCCTAATGACTTGTGTATGCCTTCTGTCCCAACTCGTGCATAGAATTGTTCTTGGCTTTGGAATTTGGGGATAATTTTTGTGACTGTTGGATGTGACCAACTGCATCTGATTTTTAGGTTGAAGAAGAGCTGAAGAGGAAATACCTGTTTGTTCTGAGTTTCAGCTAAACATACAGAAAGAATGGTTCAGAATTTCACCGAAGAAGACATGGAAGGCTTACCTTGCTCAGATCAAACTTCACCAATTTTGACTGATTATATCACAGTTCCTGCTCTTCATGATGGACAAGTGCAAGGAGAGGTCCATCACGAGAGAAGGCTCCTGGATTGCCTCAAAGCCACTCCCTCGGTGGAGTGGCTAAAGAATATCAACCTCTGTTCGCCACTGACAAATTTCCGGCTGCCATCTGCCGGCGTCCGCCGCTACCTCCATGTCGAAGTTCACTTCATCAGAAGAATAAGCTGGAGCTCACTCTTCACCTTCTGCAAAAACTGGCTCAAGCATCCGTTGAACATTGCTCTCCTCGCATGGCTGATCTGCGTCGCTGCCGCTGGTGGCATGTTGATCCTGCTCCTGCTAGGGCTGCTGAACAAGGCGCTCCCTTCCAAGCCATTGAGACACCACTGGATTGAGATCGACAACCAGATTCTCAACGCGCTCTTCACGCTCATGAGCATATACCAGCATCCCAGTCTCATCCACCACCTCGCTCTCCTCTGCCGGTGGCGACCAGAGGACGCCTCCGAGCTCCGGAAGGTGTACTGCAAGAATGGCGGCCGCCGTCCCGGTGAACGAGCGCACATGTCCGTCGTGGTGGCTCTTCTCCACATCACTTGCATTTCCCAGTACATCGTTTGCAACCTCTACTGGGGTTACCCCAGAAGATCGCGCTCCGAGTTCGCCGACAACTTCTTCTTCGTCATCGGCATCGTCGCGCCCGTCATCGCTGGAGCGTACATGGTATACAGCCCTCTAGGTAGGCATGCGGGTGATGTCCTCGGGGGAGAAACCAAGCAGCAGTACACGATCGAAGCCGACCTGCCTGAGACGAGGACGGTGGTCGGCGACCCCGTGTGGGCGGGCGGCCTGCTCGACTGCGGCGAAGACCCCGCGGCGTGCTTCCTCTCATCAACGTGCACCTTCTGCGTGTTCGGCTGGAACATGGAACGGCTCGGGTTCGGCAACATGTACGTCCACACCGTCATGTTCCTGCTGCTCTGCGTCGCGCCGTTCTGGGTGTTCAACATCACGGCGCTCAACATCCACGACTACGTCCTCTCCGACGCCTTCGGCGCCGCCGGTATCGCGCTGTGCTTCTTCGGCCTCCTCTACGGCGGGTTCTGGAGGATCCAGATGAGGAAGAGGCTCGCGCTGCCGGGGAGCCGGTGGTGCTGCGGCTCGGCGTCGCTCACGGACTACGCGCAGTGGCTCTTCTGCTGGCCGTGCGCGCTCGCGCAGGAGGTGCGCACGGGGAACCTGTACGACGTGGAGGGCGGCGGCTTCTACGAGAAGCCGATGGACGACATCGATGTGGAGGCAGGCGCAACATCGACGGCTACGACGGAAGCGCCGGTCTCGGTGGGAGGAGACGGGGATGGCATTGTCGGTGCTGTCAAACTCGCTCTGGACGGCGAGATGATCCCACCAGCCCAGCCAGTGATTGAATTGGAAGCTGATGATAGCCAAGGCAGTGGTGCCTACATTTTTGCAAATGGTGGCACCAAGCACAAAAGCTAACCCAAAAGGTGATATAAAGGATGATTCTTTGGTTGATGTTATAGTGTGCAGAAGCTGCAAAACAATCTTGTTTTATGGGGATTGGCATCATCTTTTCAGCATTATGCTCTTGTTTTGTCATGATCTGCTCAGGTTGACTGTCAATCTGTCATCAGTGAGTTCCCATTTTTTCAGTTCAGCTGCTAGGCTGCTAGCCTGCTACTCACAAAATCAGTGACAAGTTTCCTGTGCGCTATGTAATTGTACGCCAGTTCAGGAATTAGTTGGAGCCAGTTCAAAAGGAGATTCTTTATCCTTCCCATGGTGGCCTTCCGCAATATGTAGTAGTGCAATACATCTTTTCGAGTGTGAAATGTATAAAGTGAATTGATGCTGTGGCTGTATGGGCTTTAGTTTTTCACGGTGGAGAACAAAAGCTGCGCTTTCTTGCAGAAAAGATAAAGGCAGGGGCATTGCTATTTAAGCTTCAGACCAGAGAGGCATCATCTCTTCTGACACTGTGTGAAGAGAGGGGGATACGCGGTACAGTAATCGATCTCCTGCTCTACTCCTGCAACTGCAACCATGGCTGTAAGATCTAGTCGGTTTTTGTGTTATGCAACACTACTGCAAATATGTGAATATGTACTACTGTACATCTACAATTAGACCGTGTGTATACAGTACTCTTCTCAACAGCTAGAGCCTGAATTTTTTTTTTGTTGCGACAGGTAGTGGAGTTGAAGGTAGGGATACACTGCGAAAGGTGCATCAAGGCGATTAAGAAGGCAATAAAAACGATCGATGGTAAGCCTGTGTCCTACTGAATATGTTATTGTTATGCGCCACAAAACAGGCACTTCCACAGTTGCATAATCAACCATGCTTCTTGGGTACAAATGAACAGATATGGAGAGTTATCAGCTTGAGACAGAAATAAACAAGGTCACTGTGACAGGAAATGTCACCTCAGAGGAAGTAGTCAAGGCTCTGCAGAAGATTGGGAAGACGGCAACTAACTGGGGTGAAGATTGAAGAGTTCATATTTAGCTAGTTAGTATTAGTTCATGTCCTTAGACCACCATGGATACTAGGAGCTAGCTACTTACACTGCAAATATAATAATTGCAGTTACCGGACATTGCTTCTTCTCCCTGAAATTTTCCTTGATCCAATGTCCACGGGCTTATGGAGTTGCCGTGTTTGATTACCTCCTCTGATACGTATCTGATTTGTTTGCAAAATTTCCTAGATGATGAGCCAAACTTTTGTACGTTTCATGAGGAATAATATCTATGCTTACCAGTATCCATTGAACATCTTCTGGAGACAATACATTGATTTACGCTCCTCTGTTTTTGGTTCGGGCTTAGGGCCCCGAAACCATGATTTTTTCCCCTTCTGCTTGCTGCTTGTGCTGACAGTTCTTGCAAACAGGCGAGCTGCAAAAGCAGGCTCTTCTTTGTGCTCCATCCAATTCAAATATCTGACTTTTTACTATGCTTCGGTCTTGACATTTGACACTGTTTATGGTGGCTGCAAGTCAAGTCAAGAAGTTCCCCTTTTTCTCTGAAAATGGGACAGATATCGTTCTTTGTTTCTAGCTAGCAGCTGCGATCTGGCACCGTAACTTTATTACTAACATGTGAAATCAATTATTCTAGAACTTGTATGTCTCTGGTTTTATCAAAGTCACGGTGAGATCAATTACATAGGATCGTGATTGAGCTGCAATGTGCAATTCGATCACAAACTGGTGTACGAACAGAGGAGATAGTTGCAACACCTTCGAAGTTCGAAGACAAGAAACGGGGAACTTCTGTACCTCATTGGTGCATTGATGAATATCCCACATAGATTCATTTCACAATTTCAACCATCCGTTTTGACAAGAAAACATCGCCCATTCGTTTCATTCTGAAGCTTCCTTTCTTCATGGGAGGGAAGAGCATGCATGTGTCATGCGTGCTGGCAGCAATGGCTGTCTCCGATCGGTATGCTGCATCTTCCCAGAAAGTTTTCTACAGAAGTACAGCCCACGCACCACATCTCAGAGAAAGTCTTGCACACGCGTTGAGCAGAAAAAAACCGAGCTGAACCTTCACTCGCCGTAACGTACATAACACAGTAGCAGCAGTGCAGTACTGCAGTACGTCCGTGTGACATCTCGGTTACTGCTTGAGTTGAGCTGCCTGCGTGTCAGCAGTTGCGGCATCGCCCTCTTCGGTTTCCGCGAACGATAAGGCATGCGGTGACGTCCTCGTTCGGAAATTTGCAGCACACAAATTGAGAACAACACGTCAGGTGTTTGCACGGCATGGGCCGGGGGTCAAGGCTTTGTCTGTCGTCGTGCGCTCACACGTACGTACACGGCGGCCGCGGCGTTGCTTCGTGCGTGCGTGCGTGCAAGCAGCTGCACCGGCACCGGCGTGTACAGTAATAGTGGACCTGAAGGCGGCTAGGACGTACCACGGACAACGCTAATAACTGCTTGCCGTTGTCTCCATTTTTCCGACGAGTAAGAGATCAGATATGAGTGATCAAGTCAAGGCAGCTACAGTCTGGGAGCAGTATCAGACTATCGGGAGTAGTATATGATTATAAGAATCATGTGGCTAATTAAGTAGGGGAAACGCTCGCCTCCTTCCAAGAAAGATGGCAAGGAACATATGACAGATTAGAAACGGTCGTCTTCCATTTCTGGGAGAGAGATCAAAGCGCAGAGCTAGAGCGCTACGCTAGGCAAGCAGGGCGCACAGTAGAGTAGAGTAGAGGAGATGCTGCTCGATCAGTGCTCACCAAACACAGTAGAGAAACGTCAGCTCGGAGACCCTTCCGTCCAGCGCCAGCCAGCCAACCAAGTCACAAGCACCAAAACGGAACACCGGATGCCAGGATGGATCCCTCTTTGCGGCTTGAAGCCAACGAGCTGCGATTAATCGGTCGTAGCGCCTGCTGTCACTCTGTCAGTCTCAAGCAGCAGCTAGCCAGCTACCATCTAGTGAAGATGCGAGATCGTTTGGCGTTCTTGATCGATTACGTCATGAGTGAGAGCTTTTCTTTCTGTAGTGCAGTGCTACAGGAAAACAAAGCAAAACAAAACAAAAAACATCACCAACAAGGTAGGATCCTGTAGGTACAGTAATACACAGTATGTCAGGGCTGCATATGCACAGTTGTCCGACCAAGAAGTAAGAACACCAACAGTTCATCCTGGTGACTGGGTCGTCCTGACTGCTGAATGGTATATGCATGGCTGATGACTGAGAGCAACTTGGCAGTAATGATCACGGATTCACGGGAACATCTCTGCTCCAAACTCAACTGCAAAACGGTAAAACACGCTAGTTAGCACGGGCGTAATTTAGAGATTAAGGACACTCGTCAGGCCGTCATGAGCCTTGACGGCCAGGTCCTTCCTTCACAACTGAAATATTCAGATAACCAGGTTTCTCAGCAAAATCGAGCTGGTCCTTTAATTCGTTTTCTGACATAAAACAGCAAGGGAGGGTCTTGTGAACCCAGAAGTTTAAACGAGCTTAATTAACCTACTTTAAATCTAAATATAAGTACTAGTACAGCATGGGACTTCATATGTATGACTTATTACTGTATCAGCTGTAGAATCTCCTCGTGCGTCAATATGCACGACCTAGTATAATCCTGCGTCAGTGAACAATGGCCACGTTTATACTTGCTCACTACAGTTCTGCCGTGAGTAAAATGGCGATCAATCAGAAAAGAGGTCAAACCCACTCATACTTCCCTTTAAAATTAGCAGAAGTAGCCATGCATCTAGAAAGATTAGTCTACTGCAACAAATATTACGATCAAAACTCAGAATGGAATAGAAAACACAAGGGGCAGTTTAGATCAGGGTTCACAGTTCCGGAATTGAAAAAATTTCGGCGCTAGCCGATAAACAAGGAATTTCGGAAATTTCGGAAATTTCGGTTCAAATTCAAACAAATTCAAAATAAATTTAAAAAATTTGACATGATTTTTATTAAAACTATCTATATTTCATATACATCACAATTAAATATAAAAATAACAACATATCACATGTTATAATAACCAATTGGTATACCTATTTCACTAAGTGTCCAAATATGAAACATTAGTCTAAACCGTCTCAAATATCATGTATAAATTTAAAATCCTAATATCTATAGACAATAAAAGGAGATTTTTGGCTAGATTTAGAGTTTTGTTGGGCAATATCTTACTTGGACAGGTTGGGGACGAAAATTTGACTTATTTAATGCGTTGAAAAAATGAATTCAACTGAAATTTTTTGAGTGGTACAATTTTTTTCGGACCTCACCGATAAACAAGAAATTTCGGGAATTTCGGCGAAATTTCGCCGAAATTGTGAACCCTGGTTTAGATCCAAAATTAAGAACGAACCATAGAAGGTGGCCATGGTAGCAACAACATTCATGTGTAAACGTACAACTGTGTAACATATATAGATCCAATAAATCAAACTAAATTATATACAAAAAACATTATGACCTGCATATTGAATCATGTTTTACCCCCACACAATATTCGCTTAAAACCAAAGTTTATTTAAGCGAATCCAAATCCTCCTGGTTAACCCAAAATCCCATTGAAGTTTTTGATCAGGTCAAAGAAACGATTCCTGACCACCAACCTCTCCGTCACCAAAAATCCTACCCGCCTCCGCACCCGCGTAGGCACAATTCGGGTCTGGCGGCCCCACGCAGCAGTGGATCTCGTCCTCCTTAAAGCGGCGGGTATGATCGCCCGCGTCGCGCAAGACGCCAACGCGCCGCCAGTCAAACCCCACGAGCTTTGACCAGTCAACGGTCAAATTTTCTAACCCGCTATATATCTCCTCTCCCGTCCGTCCAAAGCAATCCAAACTCTCTCCCTCTCGTCGTCTCCCTCCGCCTCTCCTTCACCCCGAAGTCCCGAACGTACACGCCGGACAGAGACACACACCGCCGTAAGCCTGCTCTCCGTGAGACGCCACGGTTTTGGCTGCGAGTTGAGCTCCTCCGATGACAACCTCGTCCTCCGGGAGCATCGAGACGCCGGCCAATACGCGGCCGGGGTCGTTCTCGTTCGGGAGCACGAGCTTCACGGACCTCCTGGGGGGGAGCTCCGGGACCGGCGTCGGGAGCGGTACGTCCACGTATAAAGCTATGACGCCGCCGTCGCTGCCGCTCTCACCACTGCCGCTGTCGCCGTCAGCGTACTTCAACATCCCGACCGGCCTGAACCCGGCCGACTTCCTGGACTCACCGGTGCTCCTGACCTCCAGTGTAAGCACGCACTGCACGCACGCGAATCGGCGAATGAACTGACCGCCATTAACGGCATGACGTCGCCTTGTCATTCTCTGAATCTCTGCGCAACCTCGACTTTTCTCATTTCAATGCTAATGCGACTGCACCTTGCCGGTTTCAGATCTTCCCGTCGCCGACGACGGGCGCATTCTCGTCGCAGCAGTTCGACTGGAGGCCGGAGGCGACATCGCAGAGCGCCGATCAAGGCGGCAAGGGCGAGCAGAGGAATTCGTACTCAGACTTCTCGTTCCAGACGGCGCCAGCGCGCGAGGAGGCCGCCAGGACGACGACCTTCCAGCCACCGGCCCCACCCGCCCCACTGGTGGTGAGTGACATCAGCTCTCCTCAGCTGTTGCCTTTTCTAGGGGTTCTTCGCTGACTTTGTCCAAAAAGAAACTAGTACACCTAGTATAGTAGGGCCTTTTCGGTTAATTTGCAGTTAGTCAAAAAGCAAACAACATATACGAGTCGCTGATATGCTTTTATGTTGTCAGCAGCAGCAGCAGCAGCCATGGGTTTATCAGCAGCAATCCGCTGGAATCGACGGGAGCGCCGCCAACCAGACGAACTTTGGCGAGCCGTTCCAGGCGACCTCGTCGGAGATGGCGCCACAGGTGCAGGCCGGTGGCGGCGGCGGGTACAGCCAGCAGCAGTCGCAGAGGCGTTCGTCGGACGACGGCTACAACTGGCGCAAGTACGGGCAGAAGCAGGTGAAGGGGAGCGAGAACCCGCGCAGCTACTACAAGTGCACCTATCCGAGCTGCCCGACGAAGAAGAAGGTGGAGAGGTCGCTGGATGGCCACATCACCGAGATCGTGTACAAGGGCGCGCACAACCACGTCAAGCCGCAGAACACGCGCAGGGGCTCCGGCGCGGGCTCGGTGGCGGCGCAGGTCCTGCAGAGCGGCGGCGACGTGTCCGAGCATTCCTTCGGGGGCATCTCCGGCACGGCCGGCGGCGCGACAGCCGAGAACTCGTCGGCGTCGTTCGGGGACGAAGAGATCGGCGTCGGATCCCCGCGGGCCGGAAACGGCGGCGGCGACGAGTTCGACGACGACGAGCCGGATTCCAAGAGATGGTGAGTTCCTGGTTACATAACCCTTCGCGCCAAATTGTAACAGGCCAGGGACTGAACTTGTAGTGCTTTGTTGGTCTAATTCTCAGGAGGAAAGATGGTGACGCCGAGGGGATCTCCATGGCCGGCAACAGGACGGTGCGGGAACCGAGGGTCGTTGTGCAAACCATGAGCGACATCGACATCCTCGACGACGGGTACCGGTGGAGAAAGTACGGCCAGAAGGTCGTGAAGGGCAACCCGAACCCAAGGTAAGAACCAAAAAAGATCCGTTTTTTTTTTCTCACTCTCTAGTGCACAGTATGTTCATCCATTGGTGTGATCGCGTTGTACTTATCAAGCATGCTGCCTTTGTGGGTACAGGAGCTACTACAAGTGCACCACGGCCGGTTGCCCCGTGAGGAAGCACGTGGAGCGCGCTTCCCACGACCTGCGCGCCGTGATCACCACGTACGAGGGCAAGCACAACCACGACGTGCCCGCCGCGCGGGGGAGCGCCGCGCTCTACCGACCCGCGCCGCCGCTGCCGGACAACGCTCGGAGCAGCAGCAGCAGCAGCCACCACCAGTACCTGCCGAACCAGCCGGCCATCGCCATGTCCTACCAGGCCAGCACCGGCGTCCCCGCGGGGCCGCAGTATGGGTTCGGCGGCCAGGTCCCGTTCGGCCTCAGCGACGGTGGCGCGCCTTTGCAGAGCGCCGGCGGGAGCGGCTTCAACTTCCCCGGGTTCGACGACGCCATGGGGTCGTACATGAGCCAACACCAGAACCAGCAGAGGGAGAACGACGCGATTCACGCCTCCAGAGCCAAGGAGGAGCCCAGGGAGGACATGTTCTTCCCGAACTCGCTCTACTGACTGAAGATTGAATAATCATAGGAATCTCGAAACATGACACCGTTGAATTGAATTGTAATTTAGGGGCGTTGTACGTAACGTACCTAGGATGATACATTTGTTTATTTTTTTTGGAGGGCTCGAGAGTGCTGGAAGAAAGGGGTACACCCCTCGTCCTCGCTTATATTAACACACGTCGATACACAAAATGATGTACTCATGTAGGACATATACAGCAAGTTTTGTTCTGTAATTTTTTTCACGTTGAAACATGTTGTATACGAATTTGATTTTTACATCATCAAAGATTCATGTTCGTCAATCGTCAACTGTGTTTTACTGGGTGATAACTGATAATCTGTGTGTGTTTTGTCTTTACACTGGGTCTGGGTGATAACCAGTTTCATCAGCTGAGGCTTTTGCCGCTTTTCGCGTGGAATGGACAGGAGAGCAATAAAACTGAGTAGAACTAGTCAGCAAGCAAAGCGTCTTCGAGTGATCGAGTTTAACATGCCAGGATAGGATTAGTACCGGACAAAAAACTCGTAGCTCGTTAGCTCGTTCAATTTATTATTAGTTTCACTCGGCTCGGCTCGGTTTGTTCTATATTCCTAATGAGCTGAACACATGTTTTAGCTCGTTAGTATAACAAACGAGTTTGAGCTAGCTTGCGAGCTTAACGAGCTCAACCTAAATAGTTAACCTAATTTACTATAACAACAATAAAACATTATGTGAGAGTATAAGACTCATCCTTTTATAGTTTATTTGTTAGTGTCTAGTTATTACTTAAATTACTATTATAATTTTATTAGTATGGTCTATAAAATTATCGTATAGATGTATGAAACAAATAACATAATTGATGGATCGATGAAATCATAGAAATAGTAATAAAACTATATATTTGAATTTTAGAAATTTATGCACTATATTTATTTCATATTTTGATGTTTGATATATAATTATTTAAATATTTATTATTTAATTATATTTTAAAAATATGTCTCACAAGAGTAGAGACAGACTTTTAAAATATGACAATTTTTATTAGGTAACGGTGACTACAAACGACACCCGTATTAACCAAGCCGAGCCGCGCGTGCTAGTGGGTGGCAGCGGCGCCGGCAAGGGGACGGCACGGCGCACAGGACCGAATCAAACGGGAGCGAAGCTATAGATGGCTAGGTCGCTGCACCTCTCCCCGTCGTCGCGGTGCCTTTTTGCACTTTCCGCTCGCTCGATGGACCACTTCGTTCCGGCGATGTTGATACGGCCAGGTTCGCGGCCGGGCGCCGGGCGTGGCAAGGCTTATCGATTCGCCAGAGTGATCGCTACCGATCGAGGAGCCAATTTGCCCAATTGTTGTGCGTACGTACTGCGTACTGGAACTCATCAGTCATCACCTCCGATCGCGCGCTCGCACCCGGTGCGGCCGTATGTGACGCGGACGCCGGGCCGGTTTGCTGCCACTGGCAGTGGCAGTAGGACGATGGATGGATGTCACCGGGTGATCTTCGAGGGTGCAGTCAACTCTGAAATGACACAGAATGGCACTGTTCTCTGTTCTAATCGTGGAAGCAACATGAACTGGGGTTACCTGACGATTTCTTCAACCAAGATAAGTGGTTAATATGCCCCAAAAGCTCCAATAAACAAGAGCTCTAGCTAGGAAGATGCAAAAGTAAACAGCGGTCTCGACTGCTTGAAGGTGATCGCTGCGTTTAAGTTTTAGCAGAGTCGGTGGGTACTGCCACACATCACACATGCGAGTGCTGTACTAGCTTTACAATGCCTAACGTCGGGACTCGGGAACTTGAAATGTCAGCTCCAATCGTTAGCATTTTGACTAACTTAATAGATAATGCTGACAGTACTATGCCCAGGCTGGATCTTTCAAAACAAGATTGGGTTGACCGTCATTTTCTCTTCGCTGTCATGTGCGCGTTCAAAACTTATTGTGGATCCTGTACGGATCACTATTGAGTCGTAAGCTCTAAATTTTATTGGTAGTCTCATAATTTGGTATACATGGACGGAGGAGATAAATCCTAGATGAACACTTGTTATATGGCTATATTCTTGAAATACGTGTTGTCGTTGCGTACGAACAACGATTCTCGATGAAAGTACCCGAAGAGAGGATTTAGATTAGGCTAAGGGGGTGTTGTGTGATGATCTGATGGCTCTAATAACGAGACAATGATAAATATTTTTAGATAGGTTCAGACGTCGTGCGGATAATAACATTATTCTTATATGTATATGCTTTAGGAATAGTTTGTCGTGATCTCAAAGATCTTGGATTTTGTCCATTTTTAGGACTTCCTTAATTCCTTTATAAGGGAGGAATTGAGGGTTTCAAATCACAAGTTATTAGCCCTATTAATGAATGGAAACTGATCAGAATATGGCAATAACTCTAGAGATAACTGCAGGATTTATGAAGATTAATGACGATCTGGATCTTAATGACAATCATCCGAAAGTTGGTGGTTGGGGGCCCTCTTCTCGAGTACGGAACTCGGGATCATTGACACCCCTAAATGTTGACCATCTAGAGAGTTTCAACCATTGATAGGTCGGCTTAAAAGCGCTCGAAAGGTAGCCCAGAATTATATTCCCGACACATATGCAATTGCATTTGCCTTGAAAATGATTTGTCATGGAAATTATACTGCTCCACGTTTTGTTTTAAAAACTGAATCCGCAGAGCACCTTCTGAGGTGCTCCACAAAAGACGTGGAGTGGAATCATGGATCTGTATTTTTCGCGGATCCAAAAAATGAGATTTGAACCTGTTTGGCTAGACATTTGTGGAGCGAAGCTATAAAACGTGGAGCGGAGCAATCCTAGATTGTGAGAATCAGTAGACAAGAAATGTAGAAATGAACTAGAATCCAGAAGCTGGAAAATACCAACTACTCAGACTAGCTAATTACTGAGAATCTCTAACTGCTAGAATCTAAAACAAACATGCCCTTAAGCTCACAAAGGATACATCCCTTTATTATCTCCCCTTACTAGTTATTTCTGTAACTTTTACATCAAAACATTTCAAATGGAATTATATATTATATATGATAGTAAACCCGATGAAAAATCCAGTCACAGAATTTTCACACAAGTTTAAACAATTTCAAATGTATGAGTGGCTGGTGGCTTAAAACATTAGTTAAAATAAGTAGTACAGTATATGTCAAACATGAACCTTGATATTTTTTTTAGTTAAAGAAGCGAGTCACAAAAATCTTGAAGCTGTAGCCTGTAGGCTTAGATGAGTACAAGACAGTAAACAAATTAAATTAAACTGGACGTACATCTGGGAAAAAACGAAGCCTTTTTTTTTCGTTTAGATTTAGAAAGTGTCGATGGAACTCAACCAATTATCTCCTGTACAAGTTGGGACGAACACTTACATTATTCCGTCACAATTTTCCCCTCATCTCCCGACCTAAAAACCGCTCAAACCCGGACATCACTATACATAATACATGTGTCAGTGGATCGAAGGTGAGAACCGGAAGTATTCACATCGGAAGATGAGAAAGAAAACCAAAAGAATATATAGGCCGGAGTGGAAGAAGAAAGAAGAGAGCTCTTCGAGCTCGCTAATCCGATGCCTCCTCCACTATGCTGTCGAGCTGCGGCCGCCACACGCCCACCCGGCTGCTGCTCCGCCGCCTCCGCTGGCCGGCGGAAGGCGTCGTCTTCTCGGACAGGATCTCTCTCAGGTAGTTGTCCTGCTCAACCGTGCTCGTGGCCGCCGAGCCGTCGCTCTTGTGATGGTTGCTCGGCCGTTTGCTGCTGTTCTTGGAGCTCGGCCGGCTCTTCTTCCTCCTGTCGTCCGGCAGGGTCGCCGAGGGGATGAGGAAGTAGATGCGGCCGCGCTTGAGCTCGGAGTCCGGCGATACGATGACGAGCTTCTTGGTGGGGCACCCGGCGCCGGCGGAGGACCACGCGGTGGTGAGGATGTGGCTGGGGTGCGCGGCGAGGACTGCGCCGGCGGTGACCGGGCAGCTGAACTCGTCGACGTGGCCGCTGAGGTGGACGACGCGGACGACGTCGAGCGCGCCGCAGGGGAGCACGCAGGCCAGGCAGCACCGCAGGCTGTTGCCCATGTCGTCGTCGTCAGCGGCGGCGGCGGCGGCGGCGCTCGATCGTTTCTTGAATGGTTGGTTGCTTCGTTGTGACTTGTGAGTTTGATGGGAGTGGCAAAGGCAGCAGTGCCTATATATAGCGCGCCAAATGGAGATATGGGGCACCATCACAAATCATAGCTACGTTGCTGGTTATTAAATAGACAAGTGCTACATTTACACACAAGTGTCACACGCTTTGGGCTACGTGATATTGATTTACACGTCGTTCATAAGAGCATCTACAAAAATATCTAATATAATTTCATATCTACGATGGGTTTCATAGCACTGTTTCCTAGAATGTCACGTCAATTTTACAAATGAATGAAATACCCTCTCTCAGTTGAGAGTTTCATTTCACTATTTCCTAGGCTAACCAGTGTAATTAAATGCAACTAGCTCTCATAAAATACCCTCTCTCTACTGAAACGATTTAGCTCTCAATGGTTGTTTCATTTCGTTTCATCCGTCTTAGAAACGGGTTAGCACCATATCATAGTGATGACACTACTTTCTTTTTTTTCTTCATTAATTGAATGTCATGTAAGCAAAAAATATGATGTTACATGTTAATTAATACCATGAAACACCCCATGAAAACCCCATTGTGAATAGCCTTAGTAATATTATCAGGAATATGACTCTGGATACTCTGCGATAAACTTTATCAGTTCAGACTAAGAGGAGGATTAATCCAAATTTAATTAATCCAAATTTAAAGTCCAATATGACTCATAAAGATGGATTCGATTCCAAAGTATACAAAGTCATATCTAAAAATCAAAAATCATAATCTGGTATAAGGCGATATACTTGTACCATAATTCTTATAGATAGAAAATAGGTCTAGATTTGGTACGTAATCTCAGATATATGAGAACCGATTCGAGATAGAGTACTGGAATTATTGAACTACTCATCCCTTGATTATATAAAGGGGACGACACACCCGGAGGACACACTTTTATGTTTACATAGCTTTTATTGCTCATTGCATTGTAAAGCTTAGACAATCATTCGCTTCAAAAAAATCTTAGACGATCAGTAATCCACCAAAGCATAACACGTCGAGGTATTATCGTTCGAAATGTCTCAATTTATATAAATCTTGGCTCTATTTGGAGTCGACTATAAGACTCGAGAACGCTACGCTTTTCTACCAATCTATTTCATCACCTCAAATACCTTACAGGTGAACTGCTCGATAATACACCAATAATACAATAAGCATTTTTGCACGACTATATCTAGACAGTAGAACAGAAAAGGAGCAATGCAGGCATCTGCATCATGTTCTCTCTGGGTCATGCAGGATTCGTTTTAAAGCTTTTTTAGTGCTTTGCTTAACTGGATACGTGTTCTCTTTCACATAGATTCCTTTGGAGGTATCTCTACTAAAATTTTCTCTACCAGCAGTCCAAAAACCGAGATGGCAGTGTTAGATTAGTAAGCAGATAATTTGAAAATGTTGGGATATCAGGATGGTCGTGGTCTTCTGTTCTTATTCAGGAAGTTGCCACGAAAGAGAGGTCTGCAATGATTAGAACTAATAATTGTTGGCGATTATATATTTACACTAATTAATCTTACCGTAGTTTCATCGCCATGTCTTATGTTAACTAACCATTATATGAAATCATTGCTTTGAATCTTTTCTCTTCTCGCTGTTCAAAAACTTTAGAGCGTAAAAATAGTGTTAGAAGAGTTGTCGCATTAGAAGGAGGAGAGAAAAGGAAAGACTAGGAGAGCGGGCTATAAGCTTACGGTCCACTCATGTAAAGATTTTTAAAAACTTCGTAAGATAATAGGATATGTTATATATTAAATATTATTAGAGGAAAATGGAGTATTTTGGAGGTTAAGGTTCGAAGCCCTTCGGCAACTTTGGGGTACTTCGAAGTGGTGGATTCGAAACCCCTTGGCGTGAGCTCTGAAGGTTGTCGTGGGGGTGTCCAAAGCCCCCAAGACCTAATAACTCCGAAGAACCCTTCGCCCCTCCTAGGAGGCACCGTTTCGAAGGCACGTTGTAATCCAAGACAAGATGCTTACTTTATAAGTTATATTTACACACGTCTTTACTATTATGACCCTATGAAGCTTTGTGAATAGAGTCTACAGTGACGGTTGTAACTAGAGAACAAAATAATATCTTCATGTTGTATCTTTGCCTATAAATACCCGTCTCATGTACTGTAATAAGGATGGAAAATGGAAAACTATGGAAGAGAAGACACTTGGAACTAGGGTGCTTTAAATGTAAACACCCTTCGAGGGTCTCTAACGACAGTCTCAACGTAACAACATAAAACTCTTCCGATGCTTTGAAAATTTAGAGAATTAGGATAGAAATCGAACGTCGCTTTTAAAATAAATTCTCATCTAATACTCTCTTTTCTCTATCTTTTTCTTCACCAATATTCTCCTTTTCTTTTGTGATTCTAACGTAGAGTTGATAAAACTCTCTTTGACCCGATTATCACGTTAGCTTTTTACATAACACACAAATTAACAGTGTAAAAACTATGATAGTCATCGTATTATCGGACTGAAATAAAAGAGTCGGAAGTGGTTTTTACTAATAGAGAAATGAAAAAAAAATCTCAAGCACACCAACCAAATCGCTGTATCCACGATCCTCTCTACAGTACGGAATACAGATCATATGGGGAAAAGTAGCTATACTGAACTTATTTTTATCAAAACGGAATCGGGCTCTTGTATTATTAGGTCGAGCTAATCAAACAGACAAACAAACCATTCCTGAACATTACTACGCGGAACAAGAACAGAGCTGGATAAAACAGATTACATTAACAGCTGCATCAACAAAGCAGCAAACGCAACAGGGAATAATTCCAGACATACCTGTCACGACGCATGGAGAAATAAGCAAGCGAAAAGATGTCACCATGACATTGTCATGTTCCCCAGGTCGTAGGAAGCGTCGCCCCGCTGCACCTGCACGGTGGCGGCACGGCGACCGACCGGCTGGGTGCAGTGCAGTGCGACTGGCGAGGGCGTGAGTGACAGATGGACTCATGGAGCGTTCACGTGCGAGTTGCGACGAGCTGCAGGTAGTTCCCGCAGCTGGGGAGGAAGGAGCCAGGAAGCTTCATGGCCGCCCCGCCCGCCGCCGGGAGCTGGCACGGTATCGATTGCATGCACCAGCCGAAACCGGCACCGACCGCCTCGGCATCCCGCATCCACCCACCCGTCAGAAAATACGAGTATAATTCAGAATTTCGGATCAAACCCACCGTTTCCTGTCCCGGACGACTCCAGAGTTGAGAGTCCACACTCGGATCCATCGTCTTGCTCAGCTCGCCAGCCAGGCAGGCAGAGTGGCACTGTGGAAATCATCCCGGTCATTACACTGAGAGTGCTCTAAATTAATTTTATGTGATACTGTAATTAGTTTTTATTATTTCTCTTTCTACTTAAGCAATTTACCTATGTGACACTATAATTAATTCTATGTAAATCATCATGTTCATTACATTGAGAGTGCTCTAAAGCAACCAACCAGGCCAGTGCCAGAACTCATAAATGGGAGCACACCGTCCTTTGGCCGGTTGGCGCGCTGGCTACACGTCGTCGGTATGTCATGTGATGTGAAGTACCAGCCATGCAAAACTCTCGCTCGTATAGTTGTACGGTACAGTAATTGGACTTTTGGAGTAATTAATAAGTAGTTCCATCTTGTTTATATATCTTTTTGCCTCCTTATATATGTGTGTGTGGATCTCTGCTTCTGTCCTATATATCATTTGTGCTGTTAGGCTCGATTTGGATATATGTGATTTTCGGTGGTCTAGAGACTCGGTGGTGATGCGTCTTCTCGTTGTTTTAATTTATAGGTACAAATTAAAGAATCGATCAAATTATTTTGTTGCCATCGTTTATTCTATTTAGAAAAGGTGGCTAATTCATTTATAAGATATGTATTACTTACTTTACAAAGAAAAACATTTAAAAAACATCTATAAGTTTAGAACAACTTATATTTAGAAAATAATTTAAAATATCTTATATAAGAAATCATAGCCACGTATTTAGGTTCTTAAAAAATATGAAATTCTCCGAATTCCTTTTGAGGTGAATACTGTTGTGTTGGATAGTTGAGAATGGAGAAGTGGATTCGCGTCGCAACGGCCGCTGGCAACTAGGCAAGTGCACGTGCCCTTGTTTGATTTTTGCCCTATTGGAGTTTGGCATATTGAGTATTGGCAGATAAGCCTGGTGGATACCTGAAGCCTGCACTCCTCCGATGTATTTGAATCTTGGATGGACAGGCAGAACCTATGCGCTAAACATCCACTTGTCACAATTCACAACTCAAAGTTAGGCCATGATGTTGAGGTACTGAGCACAACATGTTATTGAGTGTATTTGGTTGCTTCAATACCTTTCTATTTAATTGACTGTATCATATGAAATTATCTTGGAGGAGTTGATTTATATTCTCAAAATATTCTTTCCGAATGCTGAACTGTTTCATGTGATAAAAACAAACTAATTGAGCTGTCTAGGATGGGAGCACTGCATGCTGATACGTGCTTGCAAGAAAAACAACTCGCAAGGAATGAGTGAGAAATATTATGTCACGAACAGGACTGTATGGCTGGAAGATTAGCAAGAGTGAGACTGCCCAATGTTAGGCTTGTGGGCTAGAATGGCCAAATGATTTATGTAACCTAAAGTGCTGGCGTGAGCTTGTGCTAAAGGACTCCCTCCCTCCGTTCACTTTTAAACATTTTTAAATGACGCAGATTACTTTTATCTCAACGTTTGATCACTTATTTTATTAAAAAAACTTTTTTAAATATCATTTATTTTGTTATAATTTGTTTTATTATTGAAAGTACTTCAAGTATAACTTATATTTTTGCATATTTGTATAATTTTTTTGAATAAAACGAACGGTCTTGAGCTGTGTCATTTAAAAGTGGGAGCAGTATATAAGCATATATGTTTTAACAGAAAAACTAGGACAAAAAGAAGGAAGAACCGGCCGCTGGCTCGGCTGGGTTCATCCTGGCGTGAGATTTTCGTTTTTCAGTTTCTGCTGTGATTTCCCTGTGTTCTGTGTTCTGTGTTGATTGTGTTCCAGGCTGCTAACATATTAATTAGTGGGCAACAGGGGAATGAAGAAGAAATACCCTTAGAAGTTGGATCCATCTGGCTCAATGAGTAGGCCTGACAGTTGCCAATCCTCAAGAGTACATTGGTTTCAGAATGAGTAAATAAGAAGTATTTAGAATGAACTCCTTTGTGTAGTTGGTGGTACTTGTTTCAAAATTGATTAGTTTCCTCCATCGATGTACAAACAACATGCAACCTCTTCGATCTGCCGTGTGGAGACTTTTTCATGTATATGCCTGTACAGTATGAGGTGTATGTCAAAACCACAAGAAGCTGCTCCTTGTGTTGAATGGCCACAATCAAATAGGCCGAGGAGTCATTGGCTGCTGTCATCCACATTCTGTACTTCTGTTGTGCCACATTCTAACAGCGGCATGTCAGGTGAGTTTGAAATCTCTGGTGACGGTTGCTCTTTCTTACTAGTTTGCAAGCCTGTAGACCGTGCAAGATCAATCCATTGCTGCATAGATCAAACATAAGTGTCAGTAAAGAAAGATAGTTTGCAACTCCTAACTTCTGTGATATATACAAAGCTGGAGAACAGGGATCAACCTTTCTATGTAAGCTTTTCGTTACTGTCTATGAAGGTATTTAATAAATGTTCTACCAAATAAAGAACCTAAGGACTAGTTAGTATTATAATCTAGTGAACGGTGACAATTTCCCTCTTCATTTCTACCAGTCAAATTCCCTTCACAATTGTGTTATTAGATACAAATACATGATTGCAGTTGAGAATCTTATTGCTGAAACTATAACTGTACCAATTCTTATATTTATCCGGTCAATATATAACCAGTCTGAGGCACCTTAACTATGAAAAAACAGAGGCAAAAAGTGAAGAAACAGTGTACCTGTGTTCCCCAGTATGAATTAATTGTCCTTGAAACAAAGGACATTAGGTTAGCAAGAAGTGGCTGATTATAGTAAGCCATCAGATACTCTCCCAGCCGATGCTCCACTAGACCAGCAATGACCTTAATATATTTACGGGAAAGGTTAGAAATCATTCTAAAAATGGAAAGGATAATGATAAGTTGCCTTTATTTTCATGATAAATTATTTGAGAAGGTATTTAATTGTTGTATTAATAGCATGTGAGTTGCACTAGCAAAATTACAAGGACCACGAGTAAAATTATACACAGATCACAGTGAACTACCTGATATCGCAGATTTGCTGATGTTCCAAGGAAGCAACTATAAACAGCCGCTGATTTCCAGATAGGGGATCTTTTGCGCCCTGCTTCTATATTTGCAGAAGGTCTCAAAACTTGGCGAGCACCATACAAAACATCTGAAGCAACTCCAGCTCCAATACTAGAAATGAATCCAACACCAGCAAGTTTAATACCACCCATCAGCACTGACGCAAACCTCTGGTTCATGTTCCAATTCTGCCCTATAATACCCTTTTGAAATGCATTATCTGGAAGTGATCCTAAAAATCCTTTGACAAGCTCCAAGCTCTCACCAGAACCATCATCGGCAAAAGATAAAATTGAAATAGTAGGAGCAGGAAGCCACACTGTGAAGAAGTCAACAACAGAACCTCTAATTGTATCAGTAAGGACATAGTCGATCTCTTCAAGAAATCTTCCTTTCCGTTTTTCATACTGTGCTATGAGAGTGGTAGTAATTGATATACCCTCTTCAATAGCCAATCTATGCAGGAATTTGGGATCTGCTAGCAATCTTTCTCGGAAACCCTGCATAAAAATGATTATTTATGATGATGTATCCAAGGAAAGGCGTCCTATCAATTATCACCAATTAACATTTTCCTGATAGTTAAGGAAAGCATGTACTTCAAAGAGTAGTATTCAGTCAACCACTAAAATGCATAAATAGGAAACAAGAGTACAAGGGAAAATAGCATGAGATAAATAGTGCAATAGAAGTGTACTTGGAATCGGTGAATCAGTTCATCCATAACAGGATATTTTTCAAGGTCAAAAAAGTTCTGCAATATCTCAGGAGAAACCACACCAAGATCTATTCCTTTCTGAAGATCCTGTCATAATTCAAAGCAGAAAGTAACATTACCTCCTAGATAAGAAAAATGTTGTATTAGGAAACATAAACTGCTTGATTGTAGCAAGATCAATTATGCTATTTACTCTTTTCTGTTTGATGAAAAACAATTACGGCCTCATGTCATAGGTAGGAAGTGGGCCAGGCCCAGGCCCTACAGCCCATGAACAGTACCGCGTGTACTGTTCATGTGAACAGTACCGCGGTACTGTATCAGATAGAATAGTCAAATATCAGATTTTGGTTAGGAGTCTTAATGACTAAGTATTGTAATCAGATTAGGATTGGTTTGTTAGTTGTTAGAAGTATTGTAATCAGATTAAAGTTGGATTGGTTTGTTAGTTGTTAGATCCGGGGACTCTGAGCCTGACCGAGGATTTAGGTCGTCAAATAGTTCAGTTTGGCTATTGCCTTCTTGTAACCCTGCCTCTTCGGCGCGTCGCCGCAACGGCGCTGCTGTGACGGAGAGGTCTAGGCCCTCGACCAGCTACATCTTTTAAATATAGTTTGAGACGATTAGTACCTACCAATTTTACGAAACCCTTGCCGGTGACACCTCATCATCAAATATATAGTTTCTCTGCTAATGGTTGTAATTTGCCTTTAAAATAATGCCTCTATTGAGTCTATTCACAACATTTACAATTTGTAGGCCATGTAACATATCAGAGCGTACTAGAAATATTGAGTGAGAGCAAGTGATACCTGGGGTAAGGCCTCACGCCTCCTACCAGCAGCATTCATAACTCTAGCAATTTCTGCACGGTCAAAGCAATTTCGACTGCATGGCTTGGCAGCAGAATACCACAAAAAATCAGCTACAGGGATTTCACCTTCTCTCCTTATACCTTGCCTTTCAGGATCAAGAAGTATTACAACTTGTTTTTTCTTTTGCATCTTTTTAGATATTCTGGCAGGAACTCCAATTCCACGTGAACCATATATAACATGGCTTGAACCAGTTACAACAACAAGCATCCCTGAAGGATTTCCATTAGTAATTTCTTTCATTATTGTTTGGGACATGGTATAATCATCAACTACTCTTGCCTGTGTAGACAGATACGAGCTTGGGCCAAATGGAGAGCCATGAGTTGATGAAATCTTGTCTATTAATGATCGGCCTGAGATGGATGTAAAACCAGAAATGAAGCCTGAGCCAACTGGAGGAGCATACAACTTTTTTTGTGCTTTTGAAAGGCCTCTAATTCCTTCTGCTTGGACAGTTCTTGCCACCTATCAGGAAATGGACTATATAATTTTCACTAAATAATGTAAATAAAAGAAAATTAAGACATATATTGAACATAATGCAACGATTGTCAGAACATTTTCTTCGACACGGGAAAAAAGAAGGGCATGTAATAGTTTTTTTTCTTGCACAGAGCAAAAAGAAGGGCATAGAATAGTTCATATTCAGCAAGTAAAAGGACTAAACTAACTAGTGTAACAAATATCAAATGACTAAATTACCACCCGTCTAGAAACTAAAAATTATCAATGAGCAAGATTGTGATGTCAATACTCCTGAGCAGATCACATGCAACTTTTGCTGGACAATGTAACATATATGGATTACCTCAAGTGGAGTTCCACAGGCAACAAGCTTGACTCCATTATCACGACAGTAGTTCAAAAGAGGTTCATACTCCTGCCAGCGCTCTGGTGCCCAGTGAGATGTGTACGACCTTAAGCTGTTTCCATCAATTCTGAACAAAGAATAGACTTGTTAGAATATCATCAGAACGTTACTACGTTAGGGTATTGAAATGCCTAAAAACTTCACGTGTGACGTGTTATAATCATAATCAGCCCTCGGACTCTAAATTGAGATTAGTTTGTGCTGAAATCTTCATGGTCATCATGCTAGTAGTCTGGTAGGCACAGTATAATTCTAGAAAATCCTTGTGGGTGGTCCGGTTGGAACATCTACATTACGAACATTCGGTTGGTGGTGGTGTTGCAACACAAATTTACCTTTCTATAATTTACTAGAACTTAAGTAATCTCACAGATCACAGCTCAATATCGAATATCAATCATAATGAAATTACAGTATAACAGATATTAATTGCATTTGAATATGAGACACTTAGAGGTTGTTTGGTTCCCCTAGTCTAAAATTTAGTCTCATCACATCGAATGTTTAGATACTATTTTGGAGTATTAAATGTAGACTATTTACAAAACTCATTCATAATTAGTGGATTATTCGCGAGACGAATCTAATGAGCCTAATTACGCCATGATTTGATAATGTGATGCTACAGTAAACATTTGCTAATCATGGATTAACTAGGCTTAAAAAATTTGTCTCGTGAGTAATCCTCCAATTCTGCAATTATTTTTATAATCAATGCAAGTTTAATCCTTCAAATTGATGAACATCCAATGTGACACGGACTAAACTTTAGTCCAGGAACCAAACACCCCATTAGTACTAGACTAATCACAACAAATAAGTAGGTAAAATTGGTTCCCTCAGAAAAAAGGACAGTAACAACCTCCCATCCATGAACCGGTTGAGCTGCTCCTGGAGGTTGCAGGGGAAGGCTTCGAGCGCAAGCGAGATGTTCCTCCCGGTCTCAGCGCACTGGACCGCTAGCTTCCTCACAATCTCAAGCTCGAGCACCCTGTCGTCGCGGTCGGGCACGAGTTCGGCCTCTCCGAGGTACACCACCCGTGCAGCCATCAGCTTCTCCCATACCCTCCGCCGCGCGTCCTTCCCCACGGCCTGCGGCTCCCCGATGACCGTAGCGTCGTACACTCTCGACAACGCCTCCGCTTCGGGCTCTCCCGCCGCGGGCGGAACCGGGGCCGCGGCAGGGGCCAGAGCGGGCGGCGGGGCCGGCTTCTCATCGTCCGCGGCGGAGGCGGAGGCGGAGGCGACGATCGGGAGGTACTGCAGCACGGTGGATGCCGCGGCAAGGGAGGGTACGAGTAGCAGGAAGTCGCGGCGGGAGGCGGCAGCGACGCAGAGACTGCCGCGGGCGGAGGAGGAGGCCGGAGCGAGAAGCGGCTTTGCTGGGAGAAGGGGTATGAACCTGAAGGCGGCGGCTGGGTTTCGGGAGGGCGCGTGGGGCAGCATTCTCCCCAGGCGGAGGCGTTGCCGTCACCGGAGACGCGACCCCTACGCGCCGGCGGCGAGGGGAAATGGAGGGGCTCCAGACTCCAGACTTCAGAGATGGAGCAGCTTGTGGTCGCGAGCGCGAGTAAACACACACCCTTTCCTTCGCTCCGTGCGTCGGATGAGCCTTCACTTTTATCATAAAAAATATTTCTATTCTTTATATATAATTGATTATTACAAATTTTATTACCTTCATACTCTTTAACTACTGATTAACTATCACTTTAAATTCCTACTCCCTTATTAATAACAAATGTTTTATTCTTTTATTCTCGTCACTAATTTGTTAATTTTAAAAAAAAATGTTAGAGTAAGTATTAATTTCGATCAACCTACTACACACCAGATTTTTCACTTCCGGAAAGGCTGAAATGGCACCGTGTTGCAAGAGTGATTTATTGGATCGTAAATTTTTACAGAAAAATGGAACGAGTGGACCAGGGTGCTGCAGAAGCTACGCTGGCGCCCGGAGTTGAAATCTAGATTTTGGAGGAATTTCTTGTGGCCAAAGTTGGGCTACTTTTCACGGTGGAGCACTGGAACTAGAATGCTGGATTGTTAACCCTCACTCTTATGGCGTGTTTGGTTGACTTTTAGATTTTAAAAAAACTGTTGTAGGTTGTAAAAAAATTGCTGTGAACTGTGAGCTATAAAAAAATTGAGAAGTTGTTTGGTTGGAATAATTGCGGATTTATATTTTGATAGTTCGTGATGTTTAGTTATGTTATTAATGTTTAATTTTGCATGTAAATCATTCTAATCATGATATTTTGTAATGTTTATATTAAAATCATATATTTTTAAATTACACTAAAATTACATATTTTACTAAAATTTTACTTTTTCAAATTTTATATGAACTAATATGTTTTAATAGCATGGTAGGTAATATTAATTCAAAATTGAACTGAGAATCTATGAAATCTGGGTTATACCGACTTTTAAATTTATACTATGTGCAGATTCTTGAAAAACTAGGTGATCAAAAAAATTATTTGATTTAAATTCTAGTTTCCGAGCCAGAAAAGCTGGTTCAAAAATCAGTTCTTACTTTCCTCTCCCGTGGAGGCGTGGAGGGGTTCTGAACTTATGTACCTGCCATTCTGCCGAGCAAACGCAAACTGTACACCGTGCACACAGAAAAGTGGAGAAGAAAACTTCGTCGCATTACAGGTTCGCCGAGGCTGACAAAATGATCCTTGCGTGTCGGGATAAGCGGCAGCCGGCAGATGCCGATGGGCCCAAAAGGAGGCGTCAGGTTTTATTAATCGCTACGCCTACGAGCAACCCATACCACCGGTTCACGAGTCACCGGCAATGCCCAGTCAGCGCAGTGTAACACGAGTGGCTCACATTCCGCGGAAACGTGCCAAATACTTGTACATCACCAAATCCATGTTATCCATCCAGTCCAGTCCTGCCTGCATACAGGAAAACAGATGCGTGGATAAGTGCAAGCGTACAAACAGTTCGGAGTAGCGAAAGACCAAAACGGAATCTCATGTATGTATGTGGTTCTCGTTCTCTCAGGAAGCAGAGAATTCCAGCCAGCTAGTTCCGTGTAATTGTACAGAAACTCAACATTACAATAAAGCCCAGAGTGGAAAAAAAGACTGGGGAAAGGCAGTCATGTTGTTTGTTGGAACTTTGATTCTCTTTCCTGATAATTATTGTATACTGCCGGTGATACTATCTCCAGAAAAATCAAAAATCCGTGACCCCATGCCCTTTGGATCGTGGCGAGTATGGCATCTATGCATGTAGTCTATACTGCTGAGCTATAAGACGATTGTGAATGCTGTAACTGATGTTGAAACGGCTAAAATTCACATCTATATTTACATCCTACTTCAGCTACTCCTGCCTGTATATCCTTTGGTTTCTTCTGCCACCTTTGTCCATATACTAGAAATGTGATCCGAGTATGAAACCTGCACATTGCAAAAAAAAAGGCAGTGGTGCAAATTTTAATATGTTTGTGATGACTGCTTTTACTGAAAAATGTGAAATGTACTGTTGATGACAAGAGCATAGCATGGAATTTTGCAATAAATGAAAAGGAGATAGCATGAATTCTGAACCTGATTCTGATTGCAATGAGATTGCAAACTCGTTTTTCTAGAGAAATGAACACATAAGGCAACTAAATCATTTATAGGCATAACCACCAATATGGGCCCACTAGTGCTCTAATATCAACAATCTTACAATATAATCCCTCCTCTCCAACATTCGAGGTCATTAGGTGTGCATGGTTTCTGTAATCAATGGGAAATGTAGGTGTTGTCCTAGAATTACCAGCGGAATCATAAAAATGACAGGCACATTTCACATGTCATTATATTTATATTGACAAATACAACCAAAGCTGAGAATGCAAAGAAATGAAACAGCCAATCACTTGTGCATGGATAGAGACGCAGGGTTCAAAGTTGCGCAAGGTAAATTTCATAGAATCATGGTCACCACAATACCAAATTCAAAGTGTTTGCTTTTCAGTTTGATAGAATGGAAGCAACTAGGCTTCATTCCCTGAAATTTAATTAAAAACAAAGACTACAGGGACTACACTATACAAGCACAATAACTCTTGTTCCATGTCAGCACTAAGTAATTCATTGGAATTTTGTCGAATTAGAGATGTAAAATAACTGGTTTATTTATCATTTATTTTTCATTAATAGATTCGAAGGATCCACAACAGCAGACAAAATAATAACACTATCGTTGAATTTTAAAGATTCTACCTGATTTCTTATGAAGCCTTTCAGCATCTCAACCAAACACTGGTGTTTTTCTTTGTTAAACCTTCTAATCTCATTCATGTTGTTTTCCTGCATTACAGGAAATGGTTAAAAAATCCAATAATTTTACAATCAGCTAATGAGTTGAATGTCAGGATCAACCATATTCCAGCATCACCATGAAGAAAAAAAAAAATCAGGTCCCAGTACATATAGTAGCATACCCAAGTAATATACCGAATTATCATCTTCTAAATTGCAGAAAGATGCATATTGAAAACTTAAGAACAATGTATACATAGCAATCTCATTTAACATCATAATGATGAAAGCACTCAATGTTTTCACCATAACTCAAAGTCTCAACATGACCTTACTTTGGAACTAATTACACTTGGTCATTTAGAAACAATCAGCAATTATCCCCACACTGCTAGTAATGACAGCACATCTCTAAATTCATTCTGACTTCTGAGAGCTTAAATTGAAAAACTATGCTCCCTAATGAGCAATATATAGAATGGACGGATGATGCACATTGTCATGTGGGGGCTGTATTATAGCCGACGCCCCAAGCCCAAAGAGGCGCCCAAAGAGGCCCTGACTGGCTGATAGGATAAGGCTGTAGCAATTAGGAAAGTAGTTAGGAAAGTAGTTAAGATGGTTGTGCTGTGTGCCGTATAAATATGGGGGATGTATTCAGATCAGAGGCAGCCAAGAATTAATAAAGATTCCATTTCCCTCTTGTCTATTCTCCCACTCCGTGCTGTCTTCTTCCTCCCCAAGCTGGCGCCCTCTCTAGCGCCATTCTTCTCTCTGTCACGGTGACGTCTCACAGCTACAACCTCCGGCCAAGAGCGGGCCGTGACAATTTGGTATCAGAGCCTCCTCATGGTCTGCTTCCGCCTCGCCGCCATGACCATCATATTCATCTCCTGCCCGGAACACCTCCTGTAGCGGTTCGTCCATACCGCTATGCACAACATCAAAAGAATGAGCTCGAGAGGCAGTGCATGGACATGCTTGAGCAAGGCATCATAAGGCATAGTTCATCTTCATCACCATTCTCTGCACCAGTGCTTCTTGTCAAGAAGCATGATGGCACGTGGCGATTTTGTGTTGATTATCGGGCTCTTAATGACAAGACAGCAAAGGACAAATTTCCTATTCCAGTGGTAGAGGAACTTTTGGATGAACTTAATGGTGCACAATTTTTTACTAAGTTGGATTTACGATCAGGCTATCATCAGGTGCGCATGTGCCCAACAGATGTTGAGAAGACTGCCTTCCGGACTCATCAAGGTTTATTTGAGTTCCTGGTTATGCCATTCGGACTCACAAATGCACCGGCAACTTTCCAAGCATTAATGAACGATGTTCTTCAACCCTTTCTACGTCGGTTTGTTCTGGTATTTTTTGATGACATTTTGGTTTATAGTCCTTCTTGGGCAGAACATCTCAGGCATGTCAGAGCAGTCTTCACTTGCCTTCGTGCGCATCACCTGGTCCTCAAGCGCTCCAAATGTTTTTTGGAGTCCGATCAGTGGCTTATCTGGGACACGTGATATCCGGTGATGGTGTAAAGATGGATACACAGAAGGTACAGGCAGTGTTAGACTAGCCAACACCCCGCACAGTTCGTGCATTACGAGGATTCTTGGGTTTGGCCGGGTATTATCGGCGTTTCATCAAAGGGTTTGGCGAAATAGCAGCACCTCTCACACAACTTCTCAAGCGGGCAGCTTTCGCCTGGTCTCCAGAGGCCACTCAAGCTTTTAAAACGCTACAACAGGCCCTGACATCTGCCCCAACTCTTCAACTACCAGACTTCTCCAAGCTATTTGTGGTAGAGTGTGACGCATCTGGTTTTGGATTTGGTGCGGTTTTAAACCAGGGTGGGGGTCCGATTGCTTTCTTCAGTCGACCAATTGCTCCACGTCATGCCAAGATGGCAGCATATGAACGGGAGCTCATCGGCTTGGTTCAGGCAGTCCGCCATTGGCGGCCATATTTATGGGGTCGACCTTTTGTGGTACGAACAGATCACTACAGTTTAAAATTTTTATTGGATCAGCGGTTGTCCACTATTCCACAGCATGCATGGGTGAGCAAGCTTCTGGGATTTGATTTCCAAGTGGAATATAAGCCAGGAAGACAGAATATTGTGGCTGATGCATTGTCACGCCGTGACTTAGAACTAGTTGAATTAGCTGCTCTTTCAGCCCCAACATTTGAGTTTTTTACGCGGCTTCGTGAAGAGCACGCAAGCCATCCGGCTATTCAAGTACTTAAAGATCAACTCCGGTTGGGAGAACTAGTGGGACCATGGGCATGGGTGGATGATATTCTCACGTTTGGGGGCAAGGCATATATCCCACCCGATTCGGTGCTACTACTAGAAATTGTATCAGCAACACATTCGACTGGACATGAAGGAATCCAGAAAACTATGCATCGCTTCAAGGCTGATTTCCATACTCCACGTCTTCGCCAAATAATACAGGAGCATGTTAGCAGTTGTACAGTGTGTCAGCGTAACAAGATTGAGCATTTGCATCCAGCGGGATTACTACAGCCGCTGCCGGTTCCCTCTCAAATTTGGATGGATATATCTTTGGATTTTGTGGAGGGACTGCCCACAGTGTATGGCAAATCAGTAATCTTAACAGTGGTGGACAGATTCTCTAAATATGCGCATTTTATTGCTCTCGGTCATCCTTATTCAGCCTGCTCAGTCGCAACGGCTTTCTTTTCTGAGATTGTACACCTACATGGTATACCATCATCAATTGTCAGTGACCGTGATTCAGTTTTTACAGGAAAGTTCTGGCAGGAGTTATTCCGCCTGGCAGGTGTTAAGCTGAACATGAGTACAGCATTTCATCCACAATCGGATGGGCAGACAGAAGCAGTTAACAAGTCAATAGCAATGTACCTAAGGTGCTTGACCGGGGATAGGCCGAAGTAGTGGTTACGGTGGTTGTCGTGGGCGGAATATTGTTATAATACCTCTTTCCAAGCATCCTTACGAGAAACTCCTTTTTCCGTGGTTTATGGGCGGCCGCCCCCATCAATTCAGTCTTATGAACCAGGATCTTCACGAGTGGCAGCTGTGGCAAAGAATCTCCAAGAACGAGATGAGTTTTTGGGGGACATTCGTGAAAGATTGGTGCAGGCCCAAGAAGTTTATAAGAAGTATTATGATGAACAACATCGAGATGTGGAGTTTGCGGTGGATGATTGGGTCTGGCTGCGATTACTTCATCGGGCAGCAGCCTCCCTTGGCTTAAGACCTCGTGCTAAGTTGAACCAGCGTTTTTATGGGCCTTATCAGGTGGCAGAGCGTATTGGACAGGTGGCATACCGGCTACGTCTTCCTGCCAAATCAAAACTACATGATGTGTTTCATGTTAGTCTGCTGAAGCCGTTTCACGGAAGCCCTCCAAATGCGCCACCGGCCCTGCCCTTGCTGATCCATGGTCGTGTTTTGCCTTCGCCAGAACGTGTCGTCCGGTCTCAGGTAGCACGAGGAGTCTTGGAACTTTTGGTGCAGTGGAAAGGGTTATCTTCTTCAGAATCATCGTGGGTTCCTTTGGATGAATTTCGGCGTTTGTATCCAGAATTTCAGCTCGAGGACGAGCTGCTTCAGCAGGAGGGGAGAGATGTCATGTGGGGGCTGTATTATAGCCGACGCCCCAAGCCCAAAGAGGCGCCCAAAGAGGCCCTGACTGGCTGATAGGATAAGGCTGTAGCAATTAGGAAAGTAGTTAGGAAAGTAGTTAAGATGGTTGTGCTGTGTGCCCTATAAATATGGGGGATGTATTCAGATCAGAGGCAGCCAAGAATTAATAAAGATTCCATTTCCCTCTTGTCTATTCTCCCACCCCGTGCTGTCTTCTTCCTCCCCAAGCTGGCGCCCTCTCTAGCGCCATTCTTCTCTCTGTCACGGTGACGTCTCACAGCTACAACCTCCGGCCAAGGGCGGGCCGTGACACACATATATAGTATGGCTGATGTTTCAATACATTTAACTATTGCAAAGTATTGTGTAAAAAACAGCACTCTGTAAGGAACGCAGACTGGACAGATACAATCAAGTTACACATCCAGTTGCATGAAACAATTACTCCTTCTAAAATAGACTAATAGAGAAATACAGCAAACAATATTGCAGTTTATTTTGTCATTGGAACTTATAGTCTTATACCATGACAACCTTGCACAATACAGTAAAACTATAACAATTATGAACAATAAGTCAACATTCGGCTGGTCAGAATGGTAAGTACAATGCATAATTTCATACACACTTTAATCAAAAAGTTAATGTGAATTACCTTGATAAGCTCATAATCCTCACGTGCATGGCTTTTTGCTTCTTCTGTTGCTCTTATTGCTACTTTCAGTTCTTCGATCTTTTGATATCTTGATCTCTCCTGATCGATTCCTCTTGATGATACAGACTCAAGTTTTGATGCCCGGGTGTGCAAGAGAAATAATTCCTCTGATAGATGTTGCACATGAAGCAAAGCATTTGAGCGATCAGCGAATGCGCTATGAATAGAAGGCATTGTCTCCAAGTATTCATAGATAGTGCCCTGTTAAAGCATAAATAACATTACTGTCCAAGGAAAAAACTAAGAGGCAATATCCAAGTAAGCATTCCTTCCATTACAATTTCCCACATACCAGATGTTTCGCAGTTTCAGCATTTAACTTTGTCTGAGATCTGCTCACTTTAATAACAGCATTTGCAAAACTGTTGATATCAGCAGCTCGTTTAGCCTGAGAACTACACGTGTTCTGATCCTTTTCAAACTTTGCTAGCCTAATGAATGTCATTCCCAGGTGACCTGTAGTTGCTCTAAGATCATCATTAGATTTAATAAGAGACTCTACCTACAAAATACGCAAAACAAAATATTAGTTGGCGTGCTTCTGCACAGTAGTGCATATCACTGAAAATATATGGCACAATATATATATATATATATATATATATTTATTTGTTGCCCAGATCGCAAATTATAAGCAAGCAGGAACTCTTTTGCCATTTGCTTCATGCCTTCATTTATCCTATGTTCCTGTCAGCGATGATAATTCACTAATTATGCAGAAGGGTAACATGAGTGCTCCACCACCCAGCTAAACCAGCACAAAGCACAGGTACCTGCTGAGATGTTGCCGCGATGTGCTGCTCAAAGTCCTCGAGCTTGGCCTTGTGAGCGAGGAACTTTGTGTCAATCTCCTCTTCCACTGGAGGCGGCCTCACTGCCACCCACCCATTCGCGACCGTCTGCCTCAGGTCCTTAAACATCCCAAAAAAATCTCTCCCAGCCTTTGCAGGTGCCGTTGGAGTAACGGCCGTGGACGTGGCAGCACTCAACGCAGGATTCGACCTGGGTGACTCACCCTCGGAGGTGGGAATGCCGCTTGGCTCTGTGAGGAAGGCATGCAGGTCCGCGCATCGGCCGACGGTGGGGTGCGCGGCGAGGCGACCGAGGTAGCGCTGGAGAGCGGCGCAGCGTTGGTTCACGAAGTCATGACTCTGCATGACCTGCGCCTCAACGATGCTCTTGTCTGGTCGCGTTGGGACGAAGAGGCCGCGATGTGTCGCCGCTAGGCGGTCGGCGAGGGCGACCACGTCGCGGAAGCGCCGCCGCACGCGGAACAGGCCCCCATCGGCCGCACGGGTGGTGATGAGGTAGGAGAAGTAGCTCCCGGAGCCATGAATGACGCCTGCTGCTCCAGTTGACGGCTCCGCGTGCTTCTTAGGCTCGGAAACGATGATCTGCGCGAACTCCGGGGATGCATCGTCGGGAGTGACTGGGACGTGGGGCGCGGGGACAGGCACGGACTCATCATCACCGTCCTCTTCGATGAACGCGTCGTGGTCCGCGGCCGCGGTGAACGAGGACGAGGGGGAGGGAGGTGGGTGGAGCAGGGGGTCGGTAGAGGCAGCGGAGGAGGAATCAAGGTTCAGGTTTCCGAGGTCCTCGCCGGCGGTGACTCCCGCCGAGGACTCGGCGCCCATCATGGATGCCGCCGGCTGTTAGGATTGGGCTAAGTGAGATCTGCCGGGGGAAGCCGTGGAGGAGTCTGGGTCAAAGTGAGGGAAGGAGAAAGGTGGGCGTCGTGTACACTCTATGCCAGGTGGGGCCAACCGCCAATGAAAGCTTTTCTTTCTGTAGGCACTGTAGGCGGATTTAAAATAAAAAAAATGATAGTACACTCTCTATTTAGGGATTGTTTGGATCCAGGGGCTAAATTTTAGCCCGTGTCACATCGGATGTTTGGACATCAATTTGAAGGACTAAACGTGAACTAATTAGAAAAATAATTACAGAATCGGGGGATAATTCGTGAGACAATTTTTTAAGCCTAATTAATCCATAATTAGCAAATGTTTACTGTAGCGTCACATTGTCAAATCATGGCGTAATTAGGTTCATTAGATTCGTCTCGTGAATAATCCATCGATTATGAATGGGTTTTGTAAATAGTCTATATTTAATACTCCAAAATAGTATCTAAACATTGGATGTGACAGGGGCTAAAATTTAGATGTGTTTAGATTGAAAGATGTGAACGTAAAATCTCAATTTCAATCTAAAGGAAAGGTAGTTTTATTAGAATCTAATGGTGTGAAATAGAGTCCCATAATAGTTAGGGTATGTTTGGTTGAGCCGGATCGTAAAATCCACACTGAAGCTAAAGTGGAGCACTTGAAGCTGGTTAGACACTGTTCGATTACTCCAATTCATTTTTCTGGAACGCTCTCATATTGGAATTCCGTCAAACACACCCTTACCGTCAGAACAGCTAGGGATAAGGCTCTTACTGTAAGATTCTAACGATTGAAATCAGCGACCGCTTCGTGGTGTCAGGATCAGAGATCTGTTTCCTATGGGCGGTGATGGGCGATGGAGCAGCTAGCATCGGCTCTAACACAAAATCGCGTTCGAAATCAATATATAAATTCGTAATCAATGGATATTCCCGGCGAATAATCAATGGGATTCGAGGTGTAGCCGGCGAAAATGGTATAACGACTTGATCTACAATGGTGCAATATTTTTGTTTCTCGTTACAACAAATGTGCGCATCTTGCTTTGCAGCAGAAGCCGCCCGGCAACATTTCCAAACACTTCTCCCAACAAATCCAGTCAATAGCTGCAACATTTTTTTTCTGTGTTTTAACACCTGGCTAACATTTATCAGATACTAAGCTAGCTAGGAGCAGATGCACCAACTGTATCTGCAGAATTGCACTCATACTTGGACGACAGGAGGACGCCTCATCCAACCCTGAGTAAAATAAGGTGCAGACGACTTCAGGTATACTGCATTTCAACATCTCTGCAACCTCCAAAGTCCAAATTCCAAATCTGCTCTGCCAAAAAAAGAAGAAGAATTGAACTCCTCCGGCATGGGCAGAGACAACGGCAACTGTCATCCAGTGATAACCTCACTAATGATTGCAAGTCAAACTAGATGTCCGAAATTCTTCTCCGATAGGTTGGATTGGAGCCTTGAGATAGAGTGGATCGGAGTTGGTCGTTTTGGCTTGCCCATTTTGCTGTTCGATCTCACCTGCCCCCTCCTAACTCAAAGAAGACGAGTCATCAAGATAGATATTCTGACGCATTGCAGCCTTGAAGCCTGTTGCTTTTCTAGTGTCACTGTTCTGACTTCTTTCAGAGCTCAGTGCAGTGTCGATGTCAACGGCAGAAACGAGAGCATTTCACCGCCATTTTTCCTCAGTGGAAAACCCCAGCAGCGAGGAAGCTAGCACTTCGTTGCTTCATAGTTGATGTCAATCTCCTGGAGGAGTTCATGCATATATGGCTAGGTTTGCATGTAACAATCTTAGCTTACAAGTTCATTTCACAGAAACATGAAGGTTTGGAAGGTTTGTTACTGTCAGGAGATCGTATTGGAAGATCTGTTGGAACAAATACTGGCACTTGATGTACGTTAAGGTCATTACAATAAGACTACTTTCAATCAGATTATGTGATGGATGGACAGACAAAAAGCTCACAGTCATGGGGCAGGAACGAACGATAGAAAATGTTGCAGTTAACTCCTAACCATTATATTTCCAGTCTAGGTTTCCTTTCTCCACAAGTTTTAGCAAAAATGCATTGACGTGGAGAGGGACGTGTATATGTATTTCTCCCTAGCTAGCCATTGACAGTGGCAGACTAACTGAACATGAGAGGGATGGTAGACGAACGCTCTCGGTTTCGTCCGAAATTGGACGTGCAAAAAAGGTAAGTAGGAGTAAACCATAAATCCAGAACAGTAGGCTGTAAAGCACTAATTCATGGAATAGTTGCTATCGTGTATAGATTAAATGATCCATAAAATTTGACGGCACTATAAAATTCTTCCCTTTGTGTTGTCTCAGTTGAACAAAGGAGAATTTTTGTTTTCAGACTCAAATTAAAGAAGAGAGGTAAGTGAGCATTGTATAGCCTAACGAAGTAATGAGATGCATGACAACAAAAAAGCAATGTACAAACACAACTTTATGAGTTGGCGTGTGAAGAAAGTGGTAAGCTTGTTGTGTGAAACCGAGGGAGCCAACGGGAGCAGGCCAGTGGGTGCACCAAACTATATCTGCATAGTTGAACACACGATCGAACTCGATCAGAGCATGCATGCATGCATGCATTTCTATGGCGGCGAACTTTTCCTAGCTCCTCCATGCAAGAATCAAAACCAAACCTAACCGACCAACCATGGAACTATGGGAGCAACGTGCATGACGAACACATAAGAACGATGTCGTCCTTTCTGACGCTATATATACCGTGCCCTCGCAGCGGAAGCCTCTCATCGCTGCGGCTCTCTGACATCTTCAGGCAAAAAGGTAGCAAGCTAGCTAGCCAGCTACTGTGACTCGTTCGATCGGTGAGCGGACACAAACGAACGCCGGCACACTGCACGGCATGGCGTCGTTGTCGTCCTCGTCCCGGCTGCTCTTCCTCCTCGCGTGCAGCAGCTGCCTCGTGTTCGCGCTGCTCGCCGGCGCCGAAGTGCACCACCATGAGTTCGTTGTATGTGTGCCTCTCTCTCTTCTCTATCATCCTAGCTAACGCGCGCTCTGCCGATCGACAGTATGCATTTCTGTATGTGTAAGTGTAATGTATTGGCACTGCTTTTGTGGCATACGGCGATCATGCATGATGGATTCAAGGTACAAGAGACGCCGGTGAAGAGGCTGTGCAAGACTCACAACGTGATCACGGCGAACGGGCAGCTGCCGGGGCCGACGCTGGAGGTCCGGGAGGGCGACACCCTGGTGATCAACGTCGTCAACCAGGCTCAGCACAACGTCACCATCCACTGGTACGTGTCACACAGCACAGCTAGCTAATTAAGCTAGCAACCAAACATGCAGTCTCCCGATCTCCAATGCTTTTGCCGGTGGTCAGCGACGTACGGTGATCGGTGAACGCTCGCATGGTGTGCAGGCACGGCATCCGGCAGTTGAGGACGGGGTGGGCGGACGGGCCGGAGTTCGTGACGCAGTGCCCGATCAAGCCGGGGGGCAGCTACAAGTACAAGTTCACCGTCGAGGGGCAGGAGGGCACGCTGTGGTGGCACGCGCACAGCTCCTGGCTCCGTGCCACTGTCTACGGCGCGCTCATCATCCGCCCCAGGGAGAACAAGAGCTACCCCTTCGACAAGCCGGCGCGGGAAGTCCCCGTCCTGCTCGGTCCGTCTCGATCTTCTCGTCTCAAATTCTACAACTATGTCACAGATTCCTTAACCGTCATGACATATTTGGGACTGAACTGGCACTGAGAATTAAATGGTGACGATATGGTGGACAGGGGAATGGTGGGACGCGGATCCGATCAAAGTCATCCAGGAGGCTCAGAGGACCGGCGGCGGGCCGAACATCTCCGACGCTTACACCATCAACGGCCAGCCCGGTGATCTCTACAACTGCTCCAAGCAAGGTAGAGAAAACTCGCTCCAGTCATCTAGTGTACATAGATACACGTCACATGAGAGTCCAGTGAGGAGCTCAAAATTTTGCGTCTTGGTTGGCGTGCAGATACCACGGCTATCCCGGTGAAGGCCGGCGAGACGGCGTTGCTGCGGTTCATCAACGCCGCACTCAACCAAGAGCTCTTCGTCTCCATCGCGCAGCACAAGATGACCGTGGTCGGCGTCGACGCGTCCTACACCAAGCCCTTCACCACCTCGGTGCTCATGATCGCGCCGGGCCAGACCACCGACGTCCTCGTCACCATGGACCAGGCGCCCACCCGGTACTACATCGCCGCGCGCGCCTACGACACCGCGCAGGGCGTCGCCTTCGACAACACCACCACCACGGCCGTCATCGATTACGACTGCGGCGGTGGCACCGATTTCGGCCCCACGATCCCGCCGGCGTTCCCGGTCCTCCCGGCGTTCAACGACACCGACGCCGCCACCGCCTTCGCCGCGGGCATCAAGAGCCCCCGGAAAGTCAAGGTCCCCGAGCCCGTCGACGAGAACCTCTTCTTCACCGTCGGTCTCGGCCTATTCAACTGCCAGCCGGGGCAGCAATGCGCGGGGCCGAACAACACCCGGTTCACTGCCAGCATGAACAACATCTCCTTCGTCTTCCCGCAGACCACCTCCCTCCTCAACGCGCACTACTACAGCATCCCCGGCGTGTTCACCACTGACTTCCCGGCGCACCCGCCGGTGCAGTTCGACTACACGGCACAGAACGTCCCCCGCGGCCTGTGGCAGCCGGCCCCAGCGACGAAGCTGTACAAGCTCAGGTTCGGCTCCGTGGTACAGATCGTCCTGCAGGACACCAGCATCGTCGCGGCGGAGAACCACCCCATCCACATCCACGGCTACGACTTCCACATCCTCGCCGAGGGCTTCGGTAACTTCGACCCCAAGCAGGACGTCGAGAAGTTCAACCTCGTCGACCCGCCGCAGCGGAACACGGTGGCAGTGCCCGTCAACGGCTGGTCCGTCATCCGGTTCGTCGCCGACAACCCTGGCGTGTGGCTCATGCACTGCCATCTCGACGTGCACATAGGCTGGGGCCTGGCAATGGCGTTCCTGGTGGAGGATGGATATGGCGAACTGGAGAAACTGGAGGCGCCTCCTGTGGATCTTCCAGTGTGCTAGTCATCACTCATCAGGAGATGATAATGTGTTAAGAATACGAAGGCCTATTCACATTGTATTCTAAATCAATGTTATTTATTTATTTATTTTGTGATCTCGAGTAACAGAAGGCTGATTTTTCTTCTTGGTCTGGACTTTCCCCTGTAACTAAGAATTTTTCAGTGATTTTATGAATATTATTTGGGAATAAATCCTTTTTGCAGCAAGTGTTACTGAAATTACCTTTTTTTTAATTTTTGAGAATGTAAAAAATCATATAGAATGGTCAGTGACAGGTCAACATTTCATTTCTGCCAATTATGAGCTACGGATAAGCTACTCAATAACAGTGCAAAACATGAGTGCACAAGTCAGAGAGCAACATGCAAAGTTTCTTCTGGCAATAGAATAATAGTAGTTCACAAACTGCAATACCTTTCCTAACTAACATATATAGACGTCAGAGAATAACCGAGAAAAAAACCTTCGCAAATGGTCAACTCTTAAGAAAATTCAATACAGAAGGTGAGTTTACTCATTTTCTACAACACAGATGCAAACTTCCATAGAGAGGCAATGTTCTACTGAGCATTGACAATTAGTCAACACTCAAAACAACATCTGACTCGTGAGGATATACAGGTGCCGTAGTAGCTTCCAATTTACAAGCCGACTCATTCTCACACAGGTCCAATAGAAGTAGTCAAACAAGGAGTTGGACAAGCAATCTAAGCTAAATTGAATAATCATCTATATCATGATCCAAGATTCCAGTGCAGTTCAAACAGGTAAGAAGTATGAAAACACCTTCACAAGCTAGTCGTTTAATAGTGACATCCTGTGAATCTGTGAGATAGTTATGCAAGGATATATTTGTACAAAACTTGCAGGGACTCAAAACATCATCAAACAGTAAGGTGGGCATGAAGCAATCAAAATATTGAGAAGGAATCGAGAGGTATCACGCTTTGAGAGTTAATTTATGATAGCACAACACCCAAAAGTTACTACTATACAGTAACACCTACTCAAGGGCCTTAGAAGACCACTTTAAAATCTTTCATTGCAATCCTTTGGGCTGCAGCCTGTAAGCCACTAAGGATGCGTATGATTGGAGGGATGATGGGATGTTAATTACCATGGTAACTATCATCCTATTCCATACATTCGTCCCTCTAACCAGGAAATTTAATTATTTGTCACCTCTTCAAATGTCATCCTCTTCCTCACCTTTAATTATTTGTCACACTTTTCGTGTGCCAATTAGTTTTTCACCACTTTGCAGCCAGTCACATTCCACCTCATTTTTTTGTCATGTCATTGTCTTCTCCCTCCTCCCTTTCTCCCCAACACCTCCCGCCACCCCCCCACCGGCTGCCGCCCCCACATCCCCGCCGGCCATCGGGCCTCACCCCCGTCGTGCCATGCCCCCGCAGCCTCCGCCCTCGCGCCACATCCCCACCGCCCCCGCATGCCACAGCAGAGGCCTCGGCTGCGGCGCGCAGGCACGGGAGGCGGCAGGGATGCGGGGGCGGCGGACGACGGCGGGGGTGGCAGGAGGTGTTGGGGAGAAAGGGAGGAAGAAGACAATAACATGGCATGTGACATGGCAAAAAAATAACATGGCGACAAAGATGATGACATTTAAAGGGTGGCAAATACTTAAATTCCCCCTCTAAGAGCATCTCCATTGTAATTGCTATTTTTCACTTGCTATTCATAGCAATAGCAAGTCTTCCTATTTTAATTGGCTTGCTATATTGCTACTCACTCTATTGTACTTGCTATTTGACTTGCTATTTTAGAAAACTTGCTATTTCTCTCATCAAACTTGCTACATGTAGCAAGTTTGGTGAGAGAAATAGCAAGCTCCCTAAAATAGCAAGTACAATGGAGACAACTTTTTGACAATTCTTGCTATTTTTAAGGATAACAAGTTGGATAGCAATTACAATGGAGATGCTCTAACCAAACACCTTAAGTTATCCAGAAAGGTTTATTGGCCAATGCAAGGAAACTGTAAGATTCTACATCCTACATGTAACATAATTGAAATACCTTAGCTTTGTGTAACTACTCCAATGCTGAAGGCATTGACTCTGTAATAAACAAGTGTGTTAAGTTCTGTACATATTTCTAAACAAGACAGTAAACATATAGTACCAGACTTCTTAACATAACAGAACTATCGTACCAACAAATAAAGGATCGCAGATAAGCTTTGCTGTATTACAAATTTACAATGAACTGATTCTCCAAAATGTGTATTGAAACAATTATATCTAGCACTGGCAGTTTAGCACTGCATCATAAGCATGACATGAAAAGAAAATATTACACCACAACACCAAAATATTTAGATAAGGCAACGAATAAACAAGCAGATCAAATGCTCTAAACTGCACAGTAAACAATAGAAGGACCATAAAACTACTCATGATTTTGGTGTTTAATTTTTTTGAAAGAGCATTGATACATGTTAACATTTGGCAGCTCTTACCAGTCACCACTCCGGTATAAAACTAAGTGAATTACAAATATTGCAGATCTTTGCATAAATTGAACAACATATTAAAAGCAAATCTGATCTGCATGTCCATAACTACTCGCAATTAAGTACAATTGGAGTGAGAAACAATTAGCTACATCTGGCGAACCAGATCTATAGCAATTCTTACTCAGAATAAACTCCACTAGCCGAAGAACACCACCAGATCTTGTGCCGCATCAAACCCCAGATCCGGGAGACGCGAGGAAGGAGAGCAGCCTGTTGGTGGTGTTGCCATTGGACCCAGAGCTCGGCTCATCAAGGAAGAGATCCTCTGGCACGCGGAAGGCGCCGTGCACGGCGACGATCGCGCCGCCGACGAGTAGGCCGGAGATGATGAGCGACGCCACGGAGGTCAGGAAGAAGGATAGAACGGACGCCACAACGAGGCCAAGCAGCGTCTCACGGTCGGTGAAGGTGCGGCCGAAGAGCACGACGGGCTGGTCGGGGGCGCGGAAGACGTAGAGTACGCACCAGGCTCCGAGGATGCCGACGAGGACGAGCAGGGAGAAGGGGTGCGCCAGGAGCGAGGCCGCGAGGGAGAATGCCACCACGGCAGCGTAGTTGACGCGGAAGTACCCGATGTTGCGGCGCAGCCGGGAGGTGGCCTCGGAGAGCGAGTCCGGCTTCGAGATGGCCGACCGGTCGACCAGCTCAGTCCACGGGCGGCGGTCCGCGAGCGACCTCCGCGCCGTGTCGTTGAGCCGGCCGAGGAAGAGCCGGAAGGCCGGAGCGGCGAGCGACGCGTCGGAGAGAGCGCCGCCAGAGGACGGCGCGGAGCCGGCGGCGGCTTCGTGGTTGGTCACGGGGAGCAGCGGCTGTGGCGTCGGTGCGGAGGCCATGGCGCTTGTTCTGGGCAAATCGATTGGGGGTGAGCCCACTTTTATGCCCACCGATAGGTGGATATATGCCCGTCTCCACTCTCCACCTCGTTCCCAGTGGGCTCGGGGCTAACTTCGGACCCACGCGTCAGCCTCCCTTTCCGTTCTTTAAGTTTTAGTTCGTGACTTAACATTTTTGCGATTCAAATTTTGGGGGCTATTGCTTGAAATATTTGGTTAACCCGAAATGAGCTTGTCTTCCGAAACAAAATCTGTGTTGATGCTTTTCAGATTGTGTATAAACTAATCACATTTCTCACTCAGTGGCTTCAACTGGTGCCAGCGCGCTTAAAGGAGGAAACGTCTCGATGCTTCGACTTGCTTCGTGCTCGGCTTCATCAGCTCGTCAGCCGGGAGGTTCATCCTGCCCCGGACTCGACGCCCCGAATCGCTCTGTGACCCCCAGTGTGAAAAGGGTGGTTAGCAGGAAGTCCGCGTCTTATCTTTGAAGCTTCCCTGTTTTGTCGTGTTCCTAGCTTCTGCGATGTGTTGGTTTTTTGTGCTAGGGTTGGTGGTTCCTGGTGTTAACCTGTTTGTTTAAACTGTGTCTTGTTGGACTTTGTGTTGGGTTAGCCCCTTTTGTTGAAGGGTGTTGTGGCCTGTATGGCCGTTCAGTGTGCTCCTCTGTTTGTCGGTATCCCCGACTGGACTGACTCTTGTTTACTGCTTTCTAATAAAGCAGGGCGCTCATCCTGTGAGTTGCCTTTTCTCAAAAAAAACTTGGGCCCCTCATGTTCCTTGGTGGACCATGGAGATGGACGGGCCCAAATGTCACCACGGCGAATATCGAGCTTCTCGTCCCTCTCTTACAGCACTAAGCATCTATACTTCCTCGGGTTTGATTAGAAAAAAATATTTACTCGGATAACTCATGTATAAATATGAATACTATTTTTTCCCAAATTCATATACATACGAGTAAAATATCGGATAACTCATATATACATATGAATACTATTTTTTCTCAAATTCATATACATACGAGTCCATCGGGTACTCATATCCATCAATAAGCACCATTCACAAAACATGTTAACAAATAATAATTGTGTATTTATCCTCACAAAAACAATATTTCTTTGATCACTCATTCAATCATAAAATGAAAATTACATATATATAAATAAACTTCTAAACATAATACATCAATAATTTAACCTACAATAATAACAACAATAATTTAAACTCCTAAAAATATAGCATACTCGATGATAAGTGCCCATCAGATAACAACAGATATTGATATTAAGAAACCATACACATAATTTTACCCGTAATTTGCACTAATAATAGGAATCCTTTTCGTCGTCACCCACCAAAATTGGACAGGAACCAATGGTAGTGATAGTAACGTGGGCTGTGTTGGCCCGCTATCTGTCCGAGAACCAAGCTAAACTCTTCTGGTCCAATGGGCCTACAAAACGAAAAAATGGGCCTAATTCGGTCTCGCTAAGTCGCTTTCGTATAGTACAAATCATGAGCGAACCTCGGCTTTCGCGTCAATCACGCCATCGCGGGCCCCGTACCTTTCCGTCACGTCGGAAAAATGTGTGGACCCACCTGCCAGTGAGATATTAAAACCTCACCTCCTACCCACCGGCTTACCGCTGTCTGCATAACTGCATTTATGCTTTCTCCACCCACCATTCCACCGATGTTCCGCCCGGTAAGTTCTAGAAACAACGTGGGGCACCCCTCCAGCGAGCGGACTGTCCTTGCGTTGTCGCTGTCCGCCAGAGTGGGGCATCCCCCGCGACTACTCGAAGGAGCTCCGCCTCCGTGGCCGCACGCCGTGAGCTAAACCCTAGCCGGAAGCCCGGAACCATTCCCCAGGCCGCGAGGAGTTGCGGGAAGTTTTCTGGAGGCGTGTTCCTGCGGAAGCGGATGGCGGAGGACGGCGAGGAGAAGCTGCTCGAGGCGGTGCAGCACATCGTCAAGACCCTGGGACGCACCGACACGATGACGGAGGATATACTGAAGGTTTTCTCCAACTACGACGGCCGCCTCTCGCGGGACAAGCTCTACGCCACGCGGGCCGTGGCGGCTGGAGGGGGTGCTGGGGAGCACTCGGTGTTGGCGTCGCCGCCGATGATGCCCCCTCCCGCGGTGCCCTCGGCCGCAGCGGCGATGCCGGCAGTGACGTCGCTCGAGCGGACCGTCCGCACGCTAGACCGGCAGATCTCGCAGTTCGTGACGATGGATAGGCTGATTTGGGCCGACTCGGCGGACTCCGACGCGTTTCTGGAGGCGGTTGACGACCTAATCGGCACCGTCCAGGAGCTGGACGCGGCCGGGACCAACCGCGGCCTGCTCGACCGCGCCGATGAGCTGCTGAGCCGGTGCATGGTTCGGCTGGAGGATGAATTCCGGGCGCTCATAGAGCGCCCCGATGACGTGGCCCCCGTCGCGCCCGGCGGGTTCGCGTCTGATGAGAGCGAGGAAGAGGACTACGACGCGGACGACGGCTACGGCGATGAGCCAATCCCAATTGCCAAGCCGGTGTCGGACTTCGACGTGGTCATCGACGCCCTCCCCCCGGGATCGGTCTCCGACGTGCACCAGATTGCGCGGCGGATGGTGGACGCTGGCTTCGGCCGCGAGTGCGCCGAGGCTTACGCGGCCGCGCGCCGCGGATTCATCGACGAGAGCGTCGCGCGCCTTGGCATCCGTTCCCGGACTGTCGACGAGGTTCATTCCTTGCCGTGGGAGGAGCTCGAGTTCGACATTGCCCGATGGATCCCAGCTTTTAAGATGGTGTTCCGCATCTTGATTCCCAGCGAGCGCCGCCTATGCGACCGTGTCTTTGACGGCCTCGCCCCTTATGGCGACCTCGCCTTTGTTGCTGCAGTTCGCACCCAGGCGCTGCAGCTTATCTCCTTTGGCGACGCAGTTTCTGCTGCTAGCCGTGCTCCAGAGCGTCTCTTCCGTGTCATTGACATGTATGAGGCCGTGCGCGACCTCCTTCCTGACCTCGACCATGTCTTTTCTGATCCCTACTCTGCAGCACTTCGCGCTGAGGTTTCTGCTGTGTGCAGTACCCTCGGTTCCTCTATCAAAGGTATATTCATGGAATTGGAAAATCTCATTCGCCGTGATCCTGCCCGTGTTTCTGTTCCTGGTGGCGGCATACATCCAATCACCCGATATGTGATGAACTATCTCCGTGCTGCATGTGGATCAAGACAGACACTGGAAGAGGTGATGGAAGGTGACTTAGGTGGTGGAGCATCTATCGCTATTGATCCTGATCGTCCCACTTCATCACTTGCGGTGCACATTGCGTGGATCATGGACGTTCTTCACAAGAATTTGGAGACCAAATCTAAGATATATAGAGATCCACCACTTGCATCCATCTTCTTGATGAATAATGGAAAGTACATTATTCACAAGGTGAATGATAGTGAGCTTGGGATTTTGCTTGGTGACGAGTGGATGAAACAGATGATGAGTAGAGTGCGCCGGTGGAGTCTGGACTACCAGCGTGGGGCTTGGGCGAAGGTCTTGTCAGTGTTGCAGACGGGCGGTCCTGGCATTGGTAGTCTCCCTGCAAAGGCCTTGCTGCAAAAACTGCGGATGTTCCATGGCTACTTGGAGGAGATCTGTGCAATCCAGTCAGAATGGGTGATTGTAGATGAGCAGCTGCGTGAGGATGTTAGGGCAGCAATAACAGATTCTGTGAAGCCTGCATATACAGGCTTAGTTTCAAGGTTGAAATCATCGCCTGAAGCTGCACATGATTTGTTCATCAAGCATACCCCAGAAGATGTTGAGGCACGGATCCAGCACTTGTTTGAAGGAGTGTCCAAGTGACTATTAATTTATTATTAGTTGATTATAGCAAACTATGCTTCTATAGCTGTGATTTTGGGGCCATTAACACAACTATGGTGGATATCTGAACACTGGTCTTAGTGAAATTCTGCCACTCTGTGTTAGCTGGTGTTGTGCCGTAGGGTTCAACTTTATCTTAGATGAGAAAATCATGGGATTCTTCTGCCTTTGTAAAATACTGTAGCTGTTTCCATTTAGTTATAAATTGGTAACGGTAATCTAATTTATGATGTTATTGAAATTTATTTTTTGGCATAATTTCTCATTTGGTTTTCACAAATCAAGTGTGCTGATTTATGCATTTCAAATTCTTATTGCATTTAAGTGATAAGCACCTAAACCATTTTCAGATCCGATAGGTTTTAGCCATTGTATGTGGCCTAACCTTTATGATTGTTATAGTAAGAACCCTATAATAATAAACATGGCAAGCTAATCAGTCTTTTCCTCTTTTGAGTTTGTTTTCCCAAAGAGATTCAATCATAAATATTATATATTCCTATACTTTGTTTACTAATGCCACTGTGATATAGTCTCCTGTATTAAATTTATTGACAATTGTGTTTGTTTCAACAAGGAATTTTGTTACCTAGAGGCTAGAGCATGAACCATGAAGGAATGTTTCAACAAGGTCCATTGTTCAAATGTATAATATAAGTTTCTTGTGGAAAAACGTCCCTGCCTCCCTGGGTGAGTCAGTATGGATCAGCCATGGATCTTGTTGATTGCATGACTATTGGCTACTTGTTGATTGGATGCAAACCAACTGCTGGCCATATGGGTAGTTGCCCCCACTCACACGTGCATTAACGTATCTACTAGCTGCAAATTGCATGAATCCAGTATTCCAATACAAGTTTTAGATAATTATGAAAGACATGTAACAGAACAAGTAGCAGTCTTACTCTTACAACCCAAACGATTTAAGAAAATGTATGACATCAGGTGTAGTTCGTCCCTAAATTTTGTAAATTTTTGGAACAGTTTATTGTTTTTGTGTCTTTTTCAAAGGATAGGATGGTAGCTACCCATGTGGGTAGAAAACCTGCTCTTATCTTTTTCTTTTTAGGTTCTCTTAGCCTGCTTGGTTCAACTGCGCATTGTAATCTGCCGCAGATTTTGAATTTTAGAATTTAATTTAGGTTTAATATTTAAGGGTTTACCCTCTTTTGTTGCCTCTTTTTATTATTGCTATGTACACAGGTAAAAAAATCCAAAATTATTCTTAAAAATTAAACATTAAAACTCAAAACCTGCTTGTCAAAGTTTGCCTTCTAGTCTTTTATTTTGTTGGAACATGTGTCTGACTGTAGTTTGCCTTAGTCTTCAGTAACTTGTTGTGCTACTTCAAACAACAAAGAAAGGTCAAAAGAGTAGTTGCCACTTGCCAGGAAATAATGCTTTGTAATTGTACTCTTCCATCAAACTGTTGAAAGTTGCTATCTTGACTTAACTTGATTATGACCCTTCAACACACAGCCTTACATTCATTGTGATGGTTGCTTCCCTCTTACATTTGACAGCTAATTTTCATGGATACCAAATTATATGCATTCTGAGCCATGACAACAGTTCAACAATCTGTTGCATAATCAATTTCAGGATTTGCCTTCGCTAAGGTATGTTTTGCAATTCCATTCATCTCAGAGCTTTCAAATGTTTGATCTAATCAATTTTGTCAGATGCAGATGATTGTACTGGATTCTACAATCCTCTTCCAGTCTTCCATGGCTAAATTTCTGAAGACTCGGGGTTGATATGACCAAAGTTGCAGATCTGAAGGAATTTAAGCTAAGAATGGTTGATGACTGGCATGGAGGACACTCTGCAGGCCCTTGATGACCTGATTTCCCAATTTCTCTGCTTGGATCGTCCCCTCTGGTCCAGTTCTGATGATGCTGATGCCTTCTTAGAAGCTGTGGATGATCTAACCTCTACCATCCGCAGCCTTGACAGCACCTCAACAGACCATGTCCTCCTTGAGAGTTTTGACCACCTTCTAGAGTGCTGTTCCTTGAGGCTTGCAGATGAGTTCCAGCACCTGATTGATACATCTGTCTTTGATGCCAGCTATAGTTACCACAATACCAGTAAAAACCATAATGATGATGATGGCCACATCCTTGTAGCACAGCCAGTTAGAAACTTTGACATCATTGTTGATGCCTTACCAGAGGGTGTCATCTTTGAGGCAAACCGAATTGTGAGAAGGATGGTTGCTGCTGGTTTTGGTGATTCATGCGCTGAGACCTATGCTTCTTCGCGCCACAACTTCATCGATGAGAGCATTGCACGCCTTGGGGTTCATGCTCACATGGCAGAGAAGTTCCAGTCAGCGTCATGGGAGGAGCTTGAGACTCAGATCACACGCTGGATCCCTGCCATCCGTGGTGTGTTTCACATCTTGATCCCGAGTGAACGGCACCTATGTGGTCGCATTTTTGAGGGGTTCACAGCCTACAGTGACCTTGCTTTTGCCACTGCGTGTCAGCCATTTCTCCAGCTCCTGTCCTTTGCAAATTTCATTGCTGCTGCTGGAAAGAATCCAGAATGTCTCTTCCGCATGGTTGACATGTATGATGCAGTAAGTGATATGTTTCCAGTGCTTGATAAAGCCTTCAACCATGAGTTAGTTGCTCTTCGTGAATGCCTCAAATCGTCAATTAAGGGCATATTTATGGCTCTCGAAAACCTAGTACGGCGTGATCCAAGTGTCTCTTGTCCGGTAGATGGTGGAGTGCATCCCATAACAAGGTACATGATGAACTACCTTGTGGCAGCATGTGTTTCTCGCCATACTTTGGAAGAAGTGATGCTATCAGAGTTTGGTTGTTCTGAAACATCTCTGATAGAACCTGACCGCCCAACGTCATCACTGGCAGTCTGCCTTGCTTGGATTGTGGATGTGCTCGTGCAAAATCTTGAGTCCAAATCCAAGATTTATCACCATGTTCCTCTCAGCTGTGTCTTCCTGATTAACAATGGGAACTATATAATCAAGAAAGTCAATGGCTGTGAGCTTAAGTTACTGCTGGGCGAGGATTGGGCCAAGGTAATATATTCCAAGGTTAACCAATGGGTTTTGGAATACCGACGTGCTACCTGGGGGAAGGCTGTGATGATACTTGAGATGGACAACAGGTTTTGCAGCGATGTGAATGCTATGTCAGAGAAGCTGAGCCGTTTCAACAACTTTGTAGATGCGATTTGCCAAGTGCAATCACGGTGGGTGCTGGTGGATAAGCAGCAAGCAGTGGATTTTAGCACTTTGGTGGAGGAACTGGTAATTCCACCCTACAGGGATGTAATTGCGATGTTGAAGGCAACAGGGGCTGCAAGGGAGTCATATATGCGACCTGACAATGTGAAGTCAAGGATTCAGCAGTTGTTCAAAGCCATGGCCAGGTGAAGTTCTTCTTCTGGGTGCTGTGTGCTAACCAGTGTTAGCGTCACCTGTAGTGGTTGATGCTTTACTAATTAGGATCGTGTGAACTGTGAAGCCTTATCGCAACTGATACTAACATACCACTGAACTGTTTTACTCAGGGTTTCTTTATCTCCTATAATCAGAGATAATTTCTGTTCAACACTGGAACTTGTCCAATTTATAAATAAGAAGCATAAAAAATGTAAATGCGTACGCGTGTGCCGTAATTGAACGCTTAGTAAACTAACACTCAAAGGGTTCTTTCTTGTTAAATGGACTTTGTGCAGATCCAGAAGAGTGAGCATAATGCATTAATACAAGGAATGCAAACTTATTTGAGCATTCGATTAATTGAACTGTGGAATAGCATTTCTCAGTATGTAATCAGTTGCTTTCCTGTACACCTTCTCTGTTGGGTGCACTGCATCGTAAAATATAAACGATGACTCGTTCCTGCAGGTAGGGGTCAATGTATTGCAAAGCAGCCCGACCTCTCTGAGCCCAGTTCCACAACATCCTCTTGTTGTCTCTGTAAATCCTGTCATGATGGCAAACCTTGGTGAGAGCTGCTATAACTTTTTTTTTTCAGATGATAGTACAATAAAGCAGTTGAGGGATATGAATAAGTATCAACAAGTGTACCATATTTAGCTGGATTGTCAAGGATCTCCATGAAAGCCTCATATGCATCCAGGTACACGATCTTGCTTCCATGGAGTGAGCCTTGCAGTTCTGGAAGTAGTTTCTCAAGTTTAGAGTTGTAGGCCTGGGCATCCCTGTTCTGCTCTTCCACACATGCTCTGTCAGGATCCCCACTTAACGTGATCTGAATAGGTGTGCAGCCAAATGGCGGGAGACCTGCCAAGCAGAATTGCCGCCCTCCAAGGTTGTACAGTTCCTGCATTCCAATTCAGAGAAGATAAAGAAGTTACATCTAGTTTCTACAGCCAGAGTTGAGATCGTTTATAGTCGTTGAGAGCTAAAAGAGACATCATATTTTATTTGAAACGATGGTAAAATACAATCTAACCATTGATCTTTAAATTATTGATCTTTAATTTTTAAATGGCTATGATTAATTTTTACTACTAACCTAAGGAAGAAATGAGGAGTAGAATGTACAATGAGCAAAATCATCCCATTGATGTGAGGGTTAAAGTGGTAATTTATATGTATAAAATCCTAGCAATGCAATCTTGTTGGTCTCTAACATGGTTTTGAAGTTGAAGGCAGGAGCTATTATTTATGAAAAATGTTAATAATAGTTATACCTAAATTATAATTAACTAAAAGTACTAAACTATCTTTTAAAATCAAGGGTTAATTTTTTTCGTGCCATTATAATTTTTGCGGTTTGCCAATATGCCATCGATGTGTCACTGACAGATGGGGGCCGCCACAGTCACTGACAATGACATATAAGCAATTTCTGAAAATTATAATGGCATGTGAGTAATTTTCCCTAAAATCAATGGCTAAAATCGATACTAACGGTAGAATACATCGTAACGATGCTCTTTTATTTCGTGTCAGTATTGGTATCTCTAGATTCTTTGTCAGTACTAACCTATTAATAGGTAATATAAAGTAATACTAGAAATTATTATACAATCATAATACCTTAGTCAGTGCAGTAATTCAATCGACATAACGTGGTGATTATGAAAGTCTCAAGAAATGCTTATGTTTACCTTGAGAGAATGCTGTGCTGTTCGGAGCACAGCATCTTGGTATTCACCAATGTCCATCTTCCTCCTCTTGGACGAACGGTAGTAGCGTGCGAAATCATTGGTTCCTGAGCTGATAAACATCAGGGAGTTGTTGACGATCCTGGAAGCCTCCTTTTCTCCGACGATGCTCCTGAGCCGGAGGAGGTACTCCCCGAAGAGGCTCACCTGCGTCGACATCGGCAAGGTGTTCGACAGGCGCGACGTCTCGTCTTGAAACCCTGAGCCGGCCGACGCGAAGTTCACCCCGGTGACGATGTCGCTGTTGGACAGCTTCGCCTCCATGAACGGCGGCGAGAATTCTTTGAGCTGCAGCTTCTCGTTGAGGAGGTCCGGAACAAGCCGGCCATTGGAGAACCTCCCCGTCGGCCGCCTTCCTGGGAAGTCCCTGCCGTAAGGAGCATGGTTTGCCACTGCCAACGTGGGGATGTAGTTGTTGTTGCCCGTGTCGAGGACGGAGTCGCCGAAGTAGAAGATAGCCGAGAACTCCGGCTGACCTCTCTTCGGAGTAGCAATGGCGGCAGTGAAGCAAAGGAGTAGCCCTAGTAGGACTAGGAGTAGAATTGTGCGTGCCATGAGAATGCAGTGCTTGGCTTGGTTTTAATACTCTTCAACGAATCAGCGTCCAGTCCAGTTGGTTCTTATTATATTTCCAGAGGAATAATGTCTTGGGGGTCAATATGCAGCTGATTTTTCGATGTAAATAATGCTGCATATATCCTGGATTGTGTACTCCCTTGCGTTTTTTTGTGTATCAAGCTGATTCCTTTTTACTGACCGAGGATTTTGTTGTTTTCGGCACAGCTGAAGATTTTGTGTCCTGCTCTTGCTCTGCGTCGATATTTATGCAGGCATTTGTCGATTATTGCAGTATTCAGTGCAGGTGCAGAGTTTTTTTTTACTGGTGAACTATGCACAGTCAGCACAGAGCAGCAAACAACAACACATGCTGATGAATTATATGCTACCGTACTATTGATCCTGGAGTGATTCCACTGAAAATCTGTGTCATGTCTGCTTTTCAGATGTGTGCGGCTAAAAAGTTTCAGGATCTATATGCGTTGAGCGTCCCAATATGGTTGGTTTGCTCAGTAATAAGAGCGTAAGACTTGCTTTTTTTTTATTCTACGTACTGCAAAAATTCTAAACTTATAATTGTCGCAGTTTATTTTATAAATCAAAAAAGGTTAGACAAACGTAGGGAAATTTTACTGTGCTTACAAGTATTAAAATTAATACCTTCTCAATAACCGTAAAATAACTCTAAAACATATTATATGATGGTCACATCTTCACAAGTTATTCTGTATTTTCATGTCTCAACAATATTACTATTTACAACATATTTAAGAATAAAGTTATTTACCAAACGGTGAAAAACTCAAAAGTTATTGCACCAAACGATATTGTAATAATCCAACGCAGTACCCTCCTTTCTTCTTCTCTGTCGGTCCTAGTGATCGCCCCGAAATTCTAAAAAGAGAGAGAGAGATATTTTTTTGTTTAGATGTTGGAATAATATTAAAAATAGCATCTGTATAGGCCACACGAAAGCAACATACAAATCAATATTTGCTATAATGATACAAAGTGACGCAGGAACAGAACAGGACGACATGTTGATGATTGATCGGTGGCTTCGATGGTGGGCTGGTCACGCACCAGGACAACACCGCGAACTCACGGGCTGTTGGAGTTTGCACAATTTTGGTTGGCGACGTACTCGCTCTGATCATGATCAACACATGCAGTTGCTCCATCCACCGCCGTAACGTAACGTAACCGGAGAACGAAGACAACCAGACAGCTAGGATCGGAGGACGCCGGATGTCGGCCACACTTGTGTGCTACGAGCCTACAAATATCATCCTGATCTTGAGGCGCGCGACGGCGAGATCGTACGTAGCGTCGTTGGCTCCTAGTGTCCGGACGCGCTGCGCCACCGGATCACTATCCTCTTGCTTCTTTTACGACGTCCTAAAGCTTTTAAAGAAAAACTAACAATGTTTCAGTGCTTTAAACGGAATCTATTTTTTTAGGACGTCTGTATCAGTAGTTTGATCCTTGCGAAATTGTGTAGATATCATTTACCGGCACCGACTAAACGGCTAGTTACTGTGTGAGGCGTGACTGCCGGTTCAATTATCGTTGAACCGGCGGTCCACGAGACGACGGGCCGGAGCGGCGTCTTGCGTGCATCAGTGGCCTGCCCGTCGATCTCGTCGCCGCGCGGGGCCGGTGAGACGCATTTCGCCTCGGGCTTGGGCCGTTGGGCGACCGAGCCAGGAGCGCGTCGACGCGCCCTGTATCGCCCGATCTGGGCCGAATTCCGCGAGACTCTCTCGCCGCGCCGCGCCGCGCCACGTCGTGTCAGTGGCGGGCGGCCCACTCGGAAACACGCAGGATTTGATCGCAATCCATCACTCGGCACGTCAGTTGCCCAAGTGGAGCACCGCACAGGCGCACAGCTACCCCAAGTTGCGCCCCTTGCACGAGCGATGAGTCAGCTAACCAGGGTTTTTATCTGATCTTCCACGCTCACCAATTTAGTATTGTCACTCTCATCTAGTTTTATGGGTTAGTTGGGTCCAAAGGACACAAGAGGCATGCCATGAGCACCTATTTTCTTAACAGGGGAACAATATAGGCTTTAAACTATTTTCCAAAGGGAGTAAGTAGCAGCCTTTGAATTAGGTTCCGCCTGTTTATATATCGAAGTAACTTCTAGAAGGACGTCTAGGGGAGACCGGCCGGGGAGTAGCCAGGAATTTCATTGAATTCTTCTGTTCATGATGCTCAGGTTGCTTGTCAATTTTTGTACTGACAAGTCGCTGAGGATTGAATTGTTTTTTTTTTTTGAGGACCGCTGAGGATTGATTTGGTACTGATTAATGCTCCTCTCCGTGTACCACATGCTACAGAAGCTTTGCATAAGGTCTATTTTGACGTCATATTAATTAATTAGGTTTGCATACACGAAAGATTCTTCGAGTTGATGCGTACATCAAAGGGCCATCCCTAACAGCAACTTGGTTGCAATTCTATCACCTAAAGGCCAGTTTAGCCAGCTCCGTATCTGACTTTTTTTACCCTCCATACCACCAATCCGTTTGAAATTAAACCTCAAAGAGTCAAAAAAACCTCAAATCCCTTGTGATACTTACAAATACAATAAATTTATTATCTACTCATTTTCACTAGAAAGACTTACTTCTATCTGCTTAATTTAGTCCTGAAAATACCTACAACTCTTACATATCACTTCATAATATGTAAAATATTTATAGAACATGGTGAGTACATGCTGTAGCGTTTGGTTTGGTGCACGATGAGGAATGAAATGAGATGGTTCAGAACTATTTCATTTGTCAAAAAAATCAGTACCACGCGGTTCAACGTCTACAGGGAATATTCTGTTTCTACGGATCGTTTGGTTCCACTTGATTCCACCTCATCCCTCGAACCAAACAACAGTATCACCCTATATCAGAAACCATTCCGTTCCGGTACTCCTCGTATAGAGAACCAAACGGCGATGTATGGAATTTTTGTTTATTGTAATATTTATTGAATCTATGCGGGTTGTATCAACTTCATTCACATTTGTAGTCGATGTCGTTGAACATGCATGCCCTAATTCACCAGGGCTAACTGTTGTGAGTAACTGTGAACTGGCGCATGCATCAAGTTGCCCAACCAACCCCACAGTAAGGAGATCAAGTGTGGTTAACTTGCTCAAGAGAAATACTTATTTAACATGCAACCATCCACCTCTTGTCTCGCAAATGACATATATAAAATCTCAAAGACTAGAACTCTCTTTGGTAATCCTGATCCAATCCAACCCCTGCTTCTGCTTTGCTAGCTTTATTATTTTCACAAGAGAAAAAAATAAGAGCTTGACGCGCGCACGAGCAGTTGATTTGGTTGCGGGAGTTGAGCTGAGAGTAGACAATGCCGTACGCCGCAGCTCTACGGCCTTCGCCGCCGCAGCTCAGCCGGATTGGCTCCGGAGGGAAGGTGGTCTCGGCGGCGTGCCAGGGGCACGCGGCGGTGCCGGGCGAGGTGGCGAGGTACCACGAGCACGCGGCTGCGGGCGCGGCCGGGCAGTGCTGCTCGGCGGTGGTGCAGTCGATCGCGGCGCCGGTGGACGCGGTGTGGTCGGTGGTGCGGCGGTTCGACAGGCCGCAGGCGTACAAGCACTTCATCAAGAGCTGCCGCCTCGTGGACGGCGGCGGGGCCGACGGCGGCAAGGTGGCGGTGGGGTCGGTGCGTGAGGTGTGCGTCGTGTCCGGGCTGCCCGCCACCAGCAGCCGTGAGAGGCTCGAGATCCTGGACGACGACCGCCGCGTGATCAGCTTCCGCATCGTCGGCGGCGAGCACCGCCTCGCCAACTACCGCTCGGTGACCACCGTGCACGAGGCGGAGGCGATGGCCGTCGTGGTCGAGTCGTACGTGGTGGACGTGCCGCCGGGGAACACCAAGGACGAGACGCGCATGTTCGTGGACACCATCGTGCGCTGCAACCTCCAGTCGCTTGCGCGAACTGTCGAGCGCCTCGTCTCGCCGGAATCGCCGCACGCCTTCTGATCCATCATCCATCACGCGCGACGCCCGCCCGGCCGCCGAGCCACCCACCACGCACGTACGGACGGCGGTGCCGGCTATCCCCTCTTCTTCCGAGGGCTTTCCATTTTATTTATTGACATTTTTCTCTTCTTTTTCTTCGTCGTGTGATCACTGATTGGCAATTAGGCTAGCTCTAGTTTAATCTCGTTTCATTCTGTATTTTTTTTCTCCTTTTGACAAATTACGTACAGTGTACCGTACAGGTAATGCCAAGATTAACACCTGCTCGTAATCATTATAAAAAGGGAAATTTTAATAATGTGTAAATAATGTGGCAACAATTCTGTAAATAATGTGTACGTATAGTGTCGCTGCAAAGGAAAATTATTATAAAGAGGGGAAAATTGTTTGTGAAAGGTCACAAACAGTTTACAAAGATTTTACTATTATAAAAAATTGTTTTTACCAAATCGAATCAATTAGATTATCAAAGGTGGTGTTTGGTTCAAGAGATGAGTTGGGATGGGATAGGACCATTTTTTACAGTATTTGGTTTAGAGTCAGGTGAGACAAAGTCGTTCCACCGATGAATATTTCTTCAATATTCGGGACGAACTCATCCTACCTCATGCTCGGAGGTTCCGAGACCGGGCTAGAGGTTCCGTGGCGGCCCGGAGATTCCGATATGGAGGTTTTAGGGATGAGTCAGAGATTTTGAAACGGGCCGAAGGTGTTTCGACGCGGGACGGAGGATCTGAGTCAGAGTTTCGTTTCTCCTAACCCACCAACCAAACATAAAACTAGAACATCTTCATCTCTCGTAATCAAAACACGAGATAAGACGATACAATCCAAAAAATTAGGACAAAACCATCTCATCTCACTTTGTCTCCGAAACAAAAAAACACCCAAGAAAAGTGACAACACATCGTGGAAGGGCGTTGTCCCCTGCTTTTTGTAGCGGCCGCCCACTAATTAAGCAAAAACTAAGTGAACGAAATATTTTTAAAGAAATTCTGAAGAAACGCACGAGATTTTTTTTAAACAAACATATCCATTATGCTATGTCCAGCTTAATAGAATAATTTCATTGGATAAACCTGCACAAAATATAGAACAATCTCGCTGTTCTGATCGAGTCTGAGAGGAGTATCACTTCTTATTCATAGCGTAAGCAACTCGCCGTGAAGAAAAAGGTAGGTCACTACTCATATGGCTTTTTGGCGATATATATTTTGAGAAGCATTGCCTACTTGCACGCTGTTTCGATCTCACAAACCTTACTATATATGTTCCATCTAAAAAAACAAGAGAAAAACTGTATTACCTTGTTTCTATTTTAGACTCCTTATATATATACCAAGGAATTTTATATAATCATTACATGTATTTGTTCAATTTATTAGAATATCTTTATATTTTCTCAGCTTGCTTAATTAGTAGTAGCATTCATGCAACAATTTTTTTAAAATATTTTTTTTAAAAAAAATTAAATCTGTATGTCCGTTTGAAAAATTTGCAAAAGTAGCATTCGATCGGCACTTGAAGTGCCGACTAGATACCACGTTAGCTCCAATCAGCACTTCAAGTACCGACTGGTGCTAACGTGACAGAATCTGATAGGAGGGCAGCATCCAATCGGTACTTGAAGTGCCAACTGGAGCTGACGTGGCACCAGTCAGCACTTGAAGTGCTGACTGTAGCTCCAGTCAAGTGCCGACCGCATATTACTTCTGCATTTTTTTGAAAATTAACATACATATTTGATTTTTTTAAAAAAAATTATTTTAAAAAAATTCTCACGCAAGTTGGTCCAACAAGTTGCCCCTAGCTTGCTTTGCATATGAAAGTTCGTATGGCCAAGTTGCCAACTTCTCGTCCGGGCCCCGGTGCCATCCTATTCAATCGCTCCAATGCTAATTGTGCCACTCTAGCTAGGTTCTTTCTTTCTCACATTATTTATAGACGTAACTCGACATGTAGAGAGAAATGAAAATGATATTTGGGACCAATTGGGATATTGGGATGGATCCTAGGGACCAAATGTAAAATCATGGACGGTCCAAGCTCGCCATCGATGCTGTTGGTAGCTGAAACTGTCATATGAAATTTCCACACAGTGTCATTAATTGGCATTCGATCGGTTCATCCGAAAGCTTAAAATAATTTTTAAGCTGCTAGAGAGTCAGAGAGAGATCGGTGACATGATTTAATAGCAAACAATTGAGACGAAACTTGTCATAAGAAACGCACGAAACCGGTAGAAAATGTCAAATTAAGAGGAATTCATGAATTTTAATTTACTCCCTAGCTCAAATTATCTCCTCATATCATTTTTACGTCATTTAATTTTACCCTCCTAAGCAAATGAAAATTGCTCGTTTTACTCTTCAATGGTGTTTTCTTTTATACAAGTCTTATATTATGTTGAACTTTTCTGAATTGATATATAGATAACATTGTGCCTTAACTGTGTCTTAAATTTTCCTGAATTTCAACCAATATTTTCACTCAAAATATGTCATGTTGTCATCGGTTATGTAAAAAGTAACTTTCACTTATCCAGCAAAAGTAGTTCAGACAAGTAAAACTAAACATTTTCAAATAGACTAATAAGTAATAAGCACTACAAGATCGATCGAGACCGATGAAAAAAACGCAGACAAGTTGCGCCAGAATCAGACACACGACGGCTGCGAGTCTCAATCCGGAGGAATCCTACGAAGCCACTTGCGCAATGCGCCGCGCGCGCACATACATTTCAGAAGCTAAGAGACTAGCTACAGGGTAGCTAGTTAGAGCGAGCGAGCGCTGTCTTCAAAATCTAGCTAAGGAAAATCGGAGGCAGCCCCCTGTACTACTGTTACTGTACATACGGCAGCGCCGGCCTTTGCTCGGCCTACTCCATCCTGCAAGTGTACGTACCAGGCACACACATCTCCGTCATGATGAATTTCCGGGACTAAACATGGGACAAGTTGCGCGATGATGCAGGTCATGTTGCAGCACACTTGTGCTGCAAGTGGCTCATATAATCTACGAGCTGAGCCTGTACGTACGCTCAGCTCGACATACGCACGGCGCGGATCCAACAGCCCGGTGACCTAGCTACATTAGGCATGCATGTCAGTGCCGTCGTCGTCGTCGTCGACACCGGCTCCTGACCTCCTGTAGCTGGTCGTCAGCTAGCTGTTGAATGGACTGGGCACTATACATTAACCACAGTTACCCCAGCAAGCCCGGACAACAACCCATTAGTTTGGCCTAACTGCTGGAATATCGTGCGCTCCGATCCGGCCGCGTGCAGTGGTTAAACTGTCATGGTGTGAGTTGCATCACGTACATGAGTTGCTTGTTTTGCGGTGATTATGTTTAGTAGCCTGTCGGCCACTTCAATTAGTTAGTAGCTACTGCATGCTAGCTGTCTATACAAGTTTGCAGAAGGACCGATATGATATGTCATATGTATATTGTAACTAGCTAGCTAGGAGGCTGCAAATTGCTTGGCCAGTTGCATGGTAGCTATAGGATGATGCGTGTAGACCGGAGTGGCGAATTGCCCACCATGCACAACGGACGATTTATAGAGTACCCGGCCGGCATTGATAGGATCGGAGATGTGAAGTTGGCGCAAATTAAATGCAACCTGGAGTACGTGCATTCATCAGTTGGGTTTCTAATATCATTCACATGCCAGTATTCCACTGGCTGCATGAATCTTTGATGCATCGAGTCGTCGTGATTGATGCCAGACTGAGCTGGTGAGTGGGGAAAGAAGAACGTAGAAGAAACGCGGACCTCGGAAGATGCAGGGCGAGGCAACAAATGAGCATGTTCCTAGTTGGCGTAAACTGAAACCTTCCGGCCATTTTCAGCCCAAACTATGTACGATTTACAAGAACAATGCCGATGCAGCCCACCATGTCTCGTCTAGCCCTTCTCATGTTTTTCTGGTTAGGAACGGGCCGTCCAGCTCTCTTTCCATGGCAGTCACCACCGTCGCTATGGGAGAGGGAGAGCGCCCAGCTGCGTTCAGCTGCGAAGAGAGGCGAGTGCAAGCACGCGCTCCGAGCTATGGCCGACTTTGGCCGTTTTGCAGTTTTGCTTGGCTTCGTTTCCAAGTTCTTAACGGTGACAGGTTTTCCAGTTTCTCGTAGATGAAGAGGGCGAGACGAAGCACCTGCAAGCTCTGGACGGCGCCGGCACGAGGCTCCGGCTGTTCCCGATGGACGACCTCCTCGACGCCGCCTCCGTCACGCCGACGGTCGACGGCGTCCACGACGACGCATGGCCCGGAGTGGGATTGTGGCTTACGTGAGGCCCATACTAGTTAGGCCGGAACGCGACCGTAGCGAGAGTGCGGCCCAGCGCAACACGAACCATCAATTTCTGCTGCTACCTCAATGATATCACACCCAAAATACAAAACCTGCTCTGGGATTTAAAGATTCAATTGAAAGTTAAAATTTTCTTGTGGTTGGCCAGAAAAAATAAGATTCTGACTAAGGACAATCTTTATCGCAGAGGTTGGTTAGGGGGGTCAAAGCACTGTCCCTTGTGCGGTTTGGATGAAACAATGCAACATTTATTTTTTGGTTGCTCGATCTTCAAATTCATTTGGAGGATCGTTAAGATCTGCTTTGGTTTTGGTCCGTTTGATAATATGGAACACTTGTGGTGTGTGTGGTTTATGAGGTTGAATCGTAATCAAAAGAAGGTGATTGAGGTTGGTGTTGCTGCTGTCCTTTGGAGCATTTGGAAGTGTAGGAATGAAGCTGTTTTCCGAAATATTTTACCTACGGATCCTTTGTCCTTGATTAATTTGATTTGCTACTGGATTACAACATGGTCTATTTTACAGAAGTCGGTGGAAAGGGAAAAAAGCCTGGGGGAGGGGGTGCGCCTTCTCGAGCACATAGCAAGTGAAATCTTCAACAGGGATCATGGTTGGCTGCTGTCAAGACCTCTCCTCGGATGGTGATCTGGAAGTTTGGCTAGGATGGCCGCATGTGTCGTTTTGAAAACCTTGTTTGTTGGTCTTGCTTGTTGTGCTCTAGTAAACTTGTACTGGCTTAAGTGCCTGATTTTGGCTCTGGTTTTAGCCTGTCTTGGCCCTGTTAGGCCTTGTTGGTGCAAAAAACAGTGGTACCATGGTGTCTGTAAGAGACTACTTTTAGTTGCATTTCTATAATGGAAATGAGAGGAACCTCGCTGGTTTCTCTTTCTCAAAAAAAAAAACCTGCTTGCTTTATTCGTGTTCTATGATAGAAGAGAATGGTAAATTTCAAACAGCGACAGTTCAATCAAGACATGTTTCTTTCAACCATTTGTGAGGCCCTGAAGGAGATAACTCATGCATGTGAAGATCATATCATAGCTCTCAGCTCCTCCCCCTCCTGCTCCTGCTCGCCACGGCGGCGCCGGCGAGGGGCGAAACAGCGTTTCTTTTTCACGTACGGCCGCGAGGAGCTCCTCGAGGAAACGCAAACGCACGCGTCTTCACGTACGGCCCCCCACACGCACGCACGCACGCACGCACGTGCACGCATGTTCCCCTGCGGGCTGGGGTTATGTACGGCGCGCGTGTCTCATGCCACGCAGCAAGCCCAAGTCCGCGCCACCTAGCTGTACCCAGATCTGCACGAGAACCAACCGTACGGGTTGGCTATCAAGACACGTATGGGCTACGGCCGGTAACCGCCGACTAATTGGTTTATTCACCAATTAGGCCTCGTTGTCGGATACTCCTGATTTTTTTTGACAAGTGTCGTTCTAACACGACATATTTATTATCTATCAACCCAAAACGTCGACACATGGGTTAACTACTCATATGATATCAAATTGCAAACAAATTACGAAGTTGGCCATAATTCAAATTTATTTTGAGTGTCCGTGATGTTAACTTAAATTAAGTGCCGATTCTAGAACCGGATTTAGCACACATTTGTTTCAGCAATACAGATTCTTACTAGATAGTTAGTTGTACAGATACTCAAGCTAGTGTGAATCTCGAGAAAGTTTCATTTCTCATGTTTTGGATTTTAGTTTATTTTTAGATTTTATAATTACATATTCTTAGAATTTTTTACTAGAATCTGATTCGTTTATTTCAAATTTAGACAGTTGGCAGAAAAGGTTGAAACAAAGATATCCTTATATGCTTCATGTATCGGCTCCAGTGTTGAAAAAATCGACCGATCGACCGATTAATCGGTGATCGGTGCCAATTCAGGTAATTTTTGGTAAAATTAGATAAAAATCAGTGGACCGATTAATCGATGGTCAACCCGATTAATTGGTGCCCACGGATTAATCGGTCCCTCTAGCTCGAGGTCTCGTGCGCCGTTTTTCCTGTCCTTCCTACGTTACAACTCCTCCCAACCAGATCCGACGCCTCCCAACTTGATTCGGCGCCGTCTAGCCAGATCTGGCCCCGCGCACACCATTTGCACTGAGCGCACGTTGTCATCGTCGTGCGGACTGACCTCGCTTGGCTAGATCCACGCCGCTGACGCCTGGATATGTGCCATTGACGCCTGGTCTATGTCGCTTACACTTGGATCAACATCGTACGACTGCGTCAGGCTCACATCGGATATACGCCGAGCTCCCGCGCCAGCCACACTGCCGAAGCCATCCTCTCCAAATGCGTCGATACCGGCCTTCTTCAGCGGTGGGGAAAGGGAAAAGAAATAGGTTTGAGAGAGACAGAGGAAATGAGGGATGTCTTATTGTGGTGAAAAAGAAAAAAAAGGTATACACACCATTTGTGCCTATGATTAGGGCGTGGTGAAAAAGAAAAGACGAGTGGATAGAGTTATATATAGGTGTCAACTGCCTAGTTACTATTCTCCTACAGATTTCAAGTGACCATTCTCCTAAAAATATTAAACATGAACACAATAATAGTATTATTTAAATATTTAGCCAGTCGATTAATTGATCGATCGATTAATTTATTTAATCCTCGATTATCCGATTAATTTTTACTCATTTTTGTCCGATCAGTTACCGATCACTGATTTTTTTAACATTGATTCCGTCACGTATACATGTGGAAGTAGAGATATAGTATAGTAAATAATTAAAAAATATTATGTGCGCTTCTTTTTCAAACTTATTTATATTTTCAAACTTATTTATAGATACATAGATAAAAATTAATGCAAACAAACGTCCCTTTAATTATATTTGTAATGTTGCATTGAAGTTTTTCTACAAACCATTTGTAGGTAGTATAGATTTAAACCACACCGTATATGCTGTCATACCGCATAATTTGACTAAAATAAGAAAAATCGTCTCGATCGGCCCCCACATTATATTCCTCAAATATTGTGCGTTGGCTGACGCACTCGAGAAACAGGTATTCTATTTTAGGGTTTATTTGAGAGTTTCCGGTAGCTAGAGATTTTTATTAGCTATTTATTTTGAGTAGCTAAATAGTCTAAATATCTAACTAATGAGAATGTGGATACACTGGTGTTCCCTAGTTTATAGATTTTAGTTTATTTTTAGATTCTGCATTTACTTATTTTCACAATTTGAGCCGGAATCTAAACCCTTTGTGTTGACACTAAAATCTTCCGACAAAGCGTCAATACACACTGACGTCGATCCAACAATCCAAAAATACATAGACACTTGGGATATCCCGTCAAACACCACACAACGCTGACGCTCCGTTCCGACGACCCTCGACCGTGACGAGGGAATTGGGGTGGAGTCGTCAGGCAATCAAACCGCACTGCGAGGAGGCGATTTAATTGGCCAAATAGAGGGGTGGTCAAATCGGCTAAGGCGGACCGGTCGGACCGACAGTATATTGGCGACCGAGTCGGCGGTGTCACAGGATCGGTTGGACCAATGGGACAAGGCCGGTCAGACCGATCGTGTAGCGGCGGTCGGACTGGTTACGATCAAACCGACAAGCGGGGTAGCGAGTGCCTTGTCTATGCCGGTGCGCACGGTGATGACCGGAGTCGATGCAGGGAATTCCTGTTGATGAAGTTTGACGCCTTGGACCCTACAAGAACTCTAGAATAGTAGCAATTTGGTCCGAGGACTGAATCACTAGATTAGATCGGTAAAACCCGTTACAGGGGCTACACGGACGATTCACGAGCGAATCGACAAGGATTACCGTGATTAAGACGCGATGGACGGCGGGTTTACGACTCAAACCAGCAAAGATGGACGATCTATGGCTAAACCTAAGGTAAAACTGTAGTAGATTGAAAAAAGAGCGATTCTCCGGGAGTAGATTATATTGGATTGAAGTCCCTTTTTGAATCGGCCTTCCCCCTAAATTTATAGGTGGTGGTCTTGTCGTTCCTTGGCTTAATTAATTTCTAAGCTAGATTGATTAAGATACGAGTCCAAATTGTTAAAAATTAGTTAGAGATCAAAACATCCTGAAATTAACCAAATTAGTTCGGAATCGAATTGGGCCGGTATGATCCGGCTCATACCGGGTTTTACGTAGGTTCCGAAAAATTGAGATTATATATACACAGAGAGAGATAGTAGTAGTGCAGCCAAACTAATTATATAGTTAAGCTAATATCAGATAGAGCGGTACCACCGGTGTTTCCATGAAAACACATTTTATATTATTGGGTCTCATAACAGTACTATAGAAGATAGAGATGCGCGCAATTTATTTTATTTTTAAATAAAACTACTGTAAGCCTTCTATAATTAACTTCAAGCTGATCAATTCCCATATTTGTGATATTAGCATGTTAGTATTAACTAGCTAGCAACTATCGTCAACAAATCTATTTGTTCCGGGAGAAGTGTGTGAACAAATGAACGGATGGATATATATTTTTTTATAAAATTACTCACGTGCCATTATAATTTTCAGAAATTGTCTACATGCCACTATCAGTGACTATAGTGACCCCATCTACCAATGACACACGAATGACATATTGACAAACCGTAAAAATTATAATTTCACAGGAAAAAATAACCTTTTTTGAGAAAATAAGAGATCCATTTTATGCGATGGATCTCTTATTTAAAGGAATCTTTCACAAACGTGATACATTGAGATTATTCTTGTTGATTAATTAGCGGGCAACAAGCTAGCATGCATACTGCAGTGAGTCTTGCTTGCAAAATCAGTTCAAAGCACGGGTGGTTAGTACAATTTAGAGATCGATTAATTACCGTAGAAATTCATTGCACTACAACAATCCAGGCAACTTCCGTCGGCCAAAGCCGACGAAAGTTAGCCCTTTCCCGACGGAAGAAGCCAACTTCCGTCGGCAAAACGCTAACTTCCGTCGGCCAAAGGCCGACGGAAGCGAGGCGACGGAAGTTAGCTAATTTCCGTCGGCCGCCGACGGAAGTTAGCTAACTTCCGTCGGCTTGACATGGCCGACGGAAGTTATCAGTGTATTTTTCCACGTCAGCTAAAACACACTTAACTTCCGTCGGCTAATGTATGGCCGACGGAAGTTAACGGAAAACAAAAAAAACGAAAAAAGTAACTTCCGTCGGCTAATGTGTGGCCGACGGAAGTTATCTTTTACTTTTAAAAAAAATAGTTTGTGATACAGTGCCATTTACATTCTGAACAGCTTCTTGCAGCTTCTTTTGCGCTCTGGGTTTCCTGACCAGCTCTGCCATTGCCCACTCCACTCCAGTGATATCACTATCTGTAAAACTAGTACAACAACATAAGAGAACGCTTGCCATAATGGTAAGAAGCTTAAATAGCATAAGAGAACGCTTGCCATAATGGTAAGAACGCTTGCCATAATGCACAAAATTGTCTTCACGCAAAGGAAATGAACCATTGAACGCTGCGAAGAATGAAAAAATGGCTAGATGATGTACCTCGGTACTGTGACATCCTAAAATATCTGGTTGCAGTCCAAGTCCTCTTAGCCCACGAACACTGAAGCACATATATCAATCTGAAGCACATAGAATGAAAAAATTTCATTATAATTGTTAATCCAACTTGTTTGGCAGTTTGTCTGACAGTTCCTTTAGACTTCAGAGTTCAGGATAGCATAAATGTAATGACTGTTCCTTTGAAGAGATGACATACAGGCAAACAACAAACAACTTAAAGTACTCTCCAAGTCTCCATGGTGGATACATGAGTTAGGTCACACTCACATGATGGGAAAACTCATGGGTACCACCTTCCTGGAGGGAACTCACAGAGTCACAGGCTATAATGGCACATTTCTAACTACCCCACAACAAAAAAAAACTTATTCTGTAGTGAGTTCAAATATGAATACTTACTTGTATAGCAGCGACAGCTTCTATTCCACCCGCAGCTCCTAGCAAGTGGCCTGTCATTGACTTTGTTGAGTTTACTCTAAGCTGCATTACAGTAAAAGCTTTAATATATGGAACTCAGAATCAATAGAAATTGCAAAGGTTTTCAAAAGAAATATAAGATTTCTGAAATCAGGAGGCATGCCTGAGGATTTTGGCCAAAACAACGGCTAAGAGCCTCAAATTCTTTCAAATCACCCATCTGTGTGGATGTTGCATGGGCATTTACATAATTAATGTCTTCCTTTGCTACTCCTGCATCTGCTAGCGCATTTTCAATGCAAAGGATAACCCCTTTCCCTGATATTATATCAGCATAATATTAGTATCTATATAGACCATCAAAAATGAGGAAAACAGGAGAACCACAAATGGAATAACAAAATAACAGATACATAAGGTATAACCATATTCTTAACAAACAAGGAACCATGGAAATTGCTTGAATGGAACCTTTGCATGCTCAAGTTCTTCCAGAAGAAGCACACCAGCCCCTTCCCCCATGACAAATCCATCACGGTCCTGTGATAAATAAGAGGGTATTGGACCAGTGAGAGTTCCACATAATCATCTCCATAAGTAATATGTGCACGGGGGGAGCCGGGGAGGAAGAGGGGGCGTGGGAGCGAGTGAGTTACCGCTTACCACGGGGCCGGCGGAGGGCGAGGTGGGGAGGCGTCGACGCGGGATGGAGGCGACGGGCAAGGCGTGGAGGCGGGTGGCCAGCGGAGGGCTGAGGTGGGGAGGCGGGTGGCCGGCAGAGGGCTGAGGTGGGGAGGCATGGATGCGGGCTGGAGGCGGTGGCGGGGAGGCAGGAGAGGTGCGGAGGCAGGTGGCCGCCGGACGGCGAGGTGGGGAGGCATGGAGGTGGGGTGGAGGCGGCCGCAGGGAGGCGAGGAGGCGTGGAGGCGACGGCCGGGAGGCGGGTGAGGCGCGGAGGCGGCGGGCGAGGCCCGGAGGTGGGTGGCCGGCGGAGAGCAAAGCCATGGAGGTGGGCTGGAGGCGGCGGCGGGGAGGCGAGAGGCGCGCGAAGGGCAAGGTGAGGGAGGCTGGGAAAACCTAAGCGTGCCAAGGAAAAATAGGGTGCGTCATTAATTTTGGGGAAAAGTATCTTCCGTCGGCTGAGAGCTGGGCCGATGGAAGTTAAGTTAACTTCCGTCGGCTGCAGTTAAAGCCGACGGAAGTTAACTTAATTTTCGTCGGCTCATGTAGACCGACGAAAATTAATTAATTTTCGTCGGCTTTCGAAAATGCCGACGAAAATTAAAAAAGCCGACGAAAATTTATTATTTTCTTGTAGTGTTGACGCTAGCAATATAATACATATCGTGATATATATATATATATGAGAATTTTTACAGTACCCCGAAATTTTATCAGCCGTTCAATCCGTGTGATTGGACGACTCAGATTTAAAATAGGTGATCTGTTATCTTCTAGAGGTAATAGGTCATATTACCTTCTTTTTCCTAAATGTGGACCCACGTGCATGCAAAATAAATTCTTTCCATACGTCTAATATATTTCTTTCCTTAATTTCGTAAAATATTTTGAAATCCCTTAATTTATGGCATATGACATGTATACAATTTTAAAAAACAAAGAACTTTGACAATTCAAAAATTTATTTCACAAATATTCAAAAAGTCATTTGAAATTTCTTTTCCGGAGAATGCACGATAAACTTTTGAAAGATTTTTTTTAATTTTATGAAAAAATAGAGAAATTTTAAAATTCAAAATTATATTTTATAACTATTCAGAAAATCATTTTAAAATAAATTTTGAAGAGTTCTGTTTTTTTTCAATTTTCAAAGTTTTTTGTTCTTTTCAGAAAATTTTTAAAAATAAAAATAAACTTTGAAAATTATAAAATTTATTTCAGACTCTTCATAAAATATTTTTAAAATAAAATTTGATGAGTTTTGTTTTTTTTTTCAAATTTTCAAAGTTTTATGTTCTTTTTAGATTGTGTTTTTAAAAAATAAAAACAAACTTTGAAAATTCAAAATTTTATTTCAGAACTCTTCGAAAAATCATTTCAAAATAAATTTGAAGAGTTATATTCTTTTTTAATTTTTGTGTTTTTAAAAAAAATAAAAATAAAAACTTTTAACGCTACCGTGAATTCTCTGGAGAAATGGATACGGAAGGTAGATAGGGTGACTGATTAGAGCCGGTTAACCATTTTTATTTTTAATTATTTATTTTAAATACCTTTAATCAACGGCCAGGATTCTTTAAGCCTATTACCTCGAAGGGAGGTAACGGGGGTACCGTAACGGCCCCCATATATATATATATATATATATATATATATATATATATATATATACAAATGCTATTCTACACCATGGGTGTAGAATGCTATTCTACACCGACGTGGAATGGAGGAGTTGGGATTGGGTTGGGGGTGGGCACGATTGGGATGATCGGTGTAGAATAGCATTTACGTACACTCATTGTGTAGAATAGCATTCTACACCCGGGGTGTAGAATAGCATTTGTATATATATAGGTGGTGCGACAAAGAATACATGCGCATGCTTGCTGCCCACAATCTAGGGGCATTTGGCATTTCTATGTGTGATAGTTTGAGCTGTTGAAAAAAGAATATGGATCAATTCTACGAAGAACTAACAGGGAATTGAAAACTGGAGAAATATTACAAAAACGAATTAATTTATGCACATCTTTCACTTTCAGTCTTGCTGTTTTGAAACAGCAACTGAGATCTATCGAACTAACAGCTTGCAGTTAGTTTTGTACCGATAGACGATCGAGCTGAGGGCCGGGGCAGCTACGAAAAAGTAACGCGACGACGGTGGCGTGTACGTCTCTGTGTGCACACGAGCGCACAGTACGTCGTCGTCGTACATACAGTAGCTAGCGCACGCTGGTGTGTCCACATCACCGACGGTTTTAAAATCGCAACACAATCATCATATGATGAAGAATCGACGATGCTCTCTTCTTCTCCGTACCCCCCAAAAAGGTAGAGGAATAGTTAAGTTGATTTGTCGACGCGCATTGCATGTTCTGATTACAACGACGACGACTCTAAGCACAATTAATCTGTTTAATACAGTACCTACATTTTAATTCCAATTAAACAGAGCTAGCTAAGAACGAGGGTGGCCTTAACGTACACATGCATTCATGCACACGTACTGTTCCTTTCTACCGTTGCATATACGATGACATATATATACTGTAGATAGATCGGAACAGTGAATCAACTACAAGAAATAATATCGTAATTCTTCCGGCCGGCCAGTGTAGCACTAGTCAAAGCGTTTGTCCTGCCCGTACCACAAGTTGCCGGACAATTCCGGTCAGATTGTGCAAGCCAGGGGGTAATAGAAATATGTAAATGATGGATTGGCGCGCGGTCTATGCAGAAAAATAGTATATTCCAGACAACACCTGACATAATAGTGTGAGATTTGAAAGCAATCAATCATGCAAGCACGCACACACACGGGGCTCCTGATCGATCGATAAATCTCAGTATTCAAGACGTACAGGAGGAGCGATGGCCCGTAGGCAAAAATGCAACTAGCTAGCAGTACTAAAAAACCGGCCAAGAAAAGAGATCGACTTGGTGATGGGTGGTCGGCAGCGGCAGGCAATAATCAAGGCATGCAGGCGATCGAGCGTGCACATCAACGCTACAGTAGCTAGCGGCGTGGGAGAGGAGATAGAAAGAGAGACGTCCGCTGCCGCTAGCTGCCTGGCCGGCTGGCCGGGGAGGAGGAGGAAGAAGGGATGGGCCAGCTGAGGGCCCCGGCCATGTCAAACAAAAGGACAGGAAGCGATTCATCGGCTCTCTTCTTTCCAAGTTGGACTTGGACGATATGCATGAGCAAAGTCGAGCCTCGCTCTCTCGCTGACTGGCCCACCAATCCGATGAGAAAGCGAGGGTGAATTGGGGAAAAGGCTAGCTAGTCATGCACTGTTCATCTTCTTCCTTTGTCGACTCCGTCGACTCAAATACTAGCACTTGCTATATATTGATTAATTAGTCAGGTGTTCTAACTTCTAATACTGCCAGATCAGTGGGAAATTCAAGGGACTAAGGGAGTATGCGGCGAATTGAACAAGAAACTTGTCAGATCAAGCCTGCTTCTGTTTGCATGCATGGATAGGCAATTGATTTGGTCCCAAAAGTTTCCAAGAGAAATCTCCCCATCGCATTAATTACTAGTTCAGCTTATCAGATCAATGTGGATGCAGTCCTAGCTGAAGAGGCAGTGAGGCACCCCATGGACCAGCTATGGACAACACCAATTTTTATTCGGTTGCTAAATTGCAAAAGAGGAAAACGAAATGGGGTGCAAAATACAAAAGGATAGAGAGAGAAGATGAATCAATCGTGCATTCATTCATTCATGAATGCATGTATGCAAAGATACAAGATTGAATGGGCAGCAAGGCAAGAGAGGACGGCCGCGTGCGAGCAACAAACCTGCAGCTGAGCTGAGCCTGGGAGTGATAGCTAGACTGAGTGAGTGCACACTGCAGAGGGGAGTATAGGACAAGCACGCCCACTGCCCACTGGCATGGGGCACTACTGGGCTACTGGCCACTGTTGAGAGACTGTGAGAGCGATGGAGGACGAAGCGAGCAAGTAGCTAGCTGGGGAACGGGAGGGCGGCAGTGTGGCTGTGTGAGTGTGACAGTGAGAGACCAGGCCAGGCCAGGCCGGCCGGATCGGAGGAGTACGTGCGTGCGCCGGTGCACGTGTGGTCAGACAGACAGACAGAGAAGACGACCTACTCGTCAATCAGCGGGCGGGCGGGCGGCCTCGCGAGCGCGCGCCTACGCCATGCCACGGACGGGGGCGTTGCTCTCGATCCCCATCCGTAGGCTACAGTGTACCCAATCGATCCATCATCCCGCCGGGGACCAGCGCAGAAATCTCCTCTGATGAGTCCACTCTCCTCCTCCCGCTGTTTACTATTTAAAGGCGCTCGCGACAAAGCCTCCTCGCGCGTGCCTGCCTAGCCCTATCTGCCGCTGCTTCTCCCTCTCCTTCCTTGTTCCTCCTCCTCCTCCCCTCTCTCTCCTTCCTCCGCCATTGCAGACACTTCTTGAAGCTAGAAGCCTAGAACTGCCCGGTGCCTAGAGCTTGCATCTCTCTCTTTCTTCTAGCAGCTGTACGCTTGTGGCTGGGTGGAAATGGAGGAGGGCAGAATTGTCAAGGTGGGAGATGGGCCGGCCGGCGACTGGCTGGGGAAGAAGGCCGCAGCCGGCCGGCCGGGAACTGTAGAGCGCGTGTGTTAAGGCCATGGGGGAGGACATGCCTGTGAGGGGACACCACCATCAATGCAGGGGCCTAGCTAGCTTCTGTCTGTGTTAAGCACAGTTCATCACTTCATCCTACAACGAGAAATACAATTTATCAGATGCTGAAAATATATATCATTTACTCAGCTAGATAATGGGGTGTCCCTGCCAGGTGCTGCATATCTATATTCATCAAGGTGGTAGCCATTGTATTATTTGTATACTTGAGATAATTTTGCGGCAGAAGCCATGAAAATATTTATGATGGAATTGCAGTGGATGTGTGAGCACATTGGGATCACAAATTCACAATACACATTAGCTAGTTCATTAAGTTAGCTTGAAGCTTTGAGGTGATGAGGAAAGAGGGCTAGCTAAGAAGCCAATAATATTACCTCGGATCTCCATTTCTTTACCATGGATTTGTATGGGATCATGAACAAATAGCAGCAGCAATTAGTTCATTTTCCCCTACCACGCCAACTTCTTTCATCTACTAATAACCTAGTTTATCATGAAAAGGGGGGCTTGGGGAAAAGGAAGAGAAAGAGAAAGTAGGAGATCAACGAGAAGAAGGAAGAAAATTAGGAGATCAACGAAGAAAAAAGAAAAATAAACTAAAATATACCACCAGAACCAGAAAGCTCAAATTTTGTTAAGTCGGAGGCGATAAACAAATTAATGGCCAAGGTTTTGATCAGGTCTACTATACTGATCAGGAGGTGCTTGGTGCAGTGCCCGTACTCTCTCCAGGTTTAGCGGCCGGCGCAGCTGTAGCACCAGTACCACCGCTGGCGCTACCCCCGTCCCCGCCGGCAGCTGCCGCATCAGCAGCAGACGAGCTGGACGGCTCGACGGTGGCGAGCGGAGCCGCTTGCGTGCGCTTGCGCTTCTTCTTCTCGTACGGGATGCCGCGCGCTTTGGCCTGCGAGTCGCGGACCTCGCGGAGGTAGATCCGGACGGCGCGCGCGGCGAAAGGGTTGGACTCTGGCGTGCCGCCGCTCTCCTCGTACGCGGCGCGCAGGCGGCCGATGAGCGCGTCGAGGGATCCCCACGCCTGCCGCAGCGGGCACGGGCACGGCCCCGGCGGGTTGGGCTGGCCGTAGAAGGCGCACCCCGCCGCGTGCACCTTTGTCTTCCCGAACTGGTCCAGGTATCTGAGGAACTCGATAACGTGCGCGCCGCTGCACCGCGCCAGCGTCAGCGGCGGGCGGTGGTTCCGCAGGTACTGCAGGAACGTGTTCCAGTCCCTCCGCTTCTGCGACTCGTACCTGCTCAGCTGTGCCGGCGGCTGCGCCGCCGCCACTGCCGGAGCGCCTTGGCCGGAAGGATCCATATATACGCAAACAAGCAAGCTAGTCGCCGGCCAGAGCCGTTCCCAAGCTAAGCATCAAGAATTAAGCTCACGCCCCGCCCGATCGATCGGATTGCAGCCGGTGAGTGGAGGCGCATCCGGCGAGCGGGCGCGGTAAAAAGAAGAGAGATCTGGCAAGGAGGAGGAGTCTGCGGCTCGACTGGGTGGATCGAGATGGGACGTTGGAAAGGGAATGGAGCGGGGCGGAGAGAGCGACGGCCAGCCGGGAGGGGAGATGAATGTTTACTGCCGAAGTGGAGCGGAAGCGGAGAGCCGGAGGAGGGGTGAGGTTGGTTGCAGCAGGCAGCAGCTACGCTGGCGGGCCACCCGGCCCATTCACGTGGTGTCTCCCTATCCGGCCATATAGCGTCTACAGTTGATTACCTTAGATTTTTCTGAAATAATATTTTTTAAAAAGAAAATTTCAAATCCGTACAAAGATTTTGAAGATTTTAAAGAATTTAAAAAATGGATACCGGTCGGTACTTGAAGTGTCGACTAGTGCCATGTCAGCTCTAGTCGGCACTTCTAGTGTCGACTGGATGTTGTCCCCCTATCAAATTCTAGCACATCAGCTCTTCAAGTGGCATCAGTCGGCACTTCAAGTGCCAACCGGTACGTACTTCTGTAATTTGTCAAAACCATCATACAAATTTTATTTTTTAAAAAAAATTATTTTAAAAAATTCCAATTATGAGATTAAAATTTATACTAAAAACAAATAAATATATAGAAAAGTTCAAATTTCATGATATTCTTAGGTTTTGAATCGTAGTTAATTTTCAGATTCAGTAGCTACAAATCCTCGTAATCTAAATCTAAAATCTAAAACCGTTTGTTTTAAACATACTGTAGTAAAACAAACATACACATTTGTTTGCCGGTAAGTAGGTACCCATGCATGTGACCCAAAATGTGTATATATACAATCTCATCGCAACATTTGTTCATGGAGCTAGCCAAAGTATAGGAGGTATATATGCTAGATTTTATGAGTTGTGATATACAAATATTATGTTTAAAGCTGCATGCATATGTGATATATTAAATACTAATTTACTAATTTATTTTTAAGGGCATGTTAATATGTATGCGACGCCGACACCTCGTGTGTATACTACTTGGGTGATAGCGTTCTTAAATATTATTTACTGCTTTCGTTTTTAGTTATGGTTTGCGAATGACCGAAAATTTAGCCCATCAGTTCAGATGCAAAGGCGACAACCCGTCCTTTTCGTTTTCATCTTTCTCAGTGTATTTCAGGTTTTTTTTCTGCTTAAAATACAGATTCAACAGTTCAGATGTCAGTTTCCCAACACTCTCTTTCCTAATTTTGACCTTATAGTACAATCCATGGAACACATCTCACTAGAACATTGGCACGGGTTCTAAAATGTATTCAACTTTGAGCTTTCAGCAGATAAAACGTCAAAATATAAGAGGTTGGAATCGTGGGGAAGCATACGTTCGGATGAAATTTAGTAAGTGATAGTTTTTTTCTTTACCCTGAAAAATACTATTTTCGAATATAATCCTCCAAGGTAATCATTGCCCGAGGCAATGTCCGGTGGCGAGCTCCAGCTATTCGCTGTCGAATCGATCGCCGGTGGAGACAGAGAGCCGGTGGCTGCAGAGAGCGATAGGCGCGCGGATGGCTGCAGCAGCGCGCCGCGCGCGTCGTGGGGGCCGCGCGCCGGCACGGTGGCGGTGTGCCAGAGCTAGTTTGACCCAATGCCGGCCACTCGCCTGACGCTGCATGCTGCACTGCTGTCCCGGCCGGGCCCGTCCGGGTGGCCTGATCCACCATCGGTCGATCGCCGCCTCCCCGGCGAGCCGAGCCCAGGTGCGGTGCTCTGACCCCCAGCTCGTGTTCATCAACATGCATCCGCGCGGAGGAAATGACGCGTGGAGAGCGAGACCTGAGGACGGGCCCTGAGGACTTCACCAGTATCAGATTAGTGGGCTTGTTCGCGAATTTCCTTCTTGGGGCACATGCATTGGGCTGGAAACTGACAGCAGGAGAGGAGGAATCGCGGCCATATCGGCCTTAGTGCACGCAGCACTTTGTATTCAGAGCTTGAGCCGAAATAATGAGACTGGATTTTTTTTTTCAAACGATACATTTTTTAAAATAAATTTTAAATCTGATAAAACATTGATCTAGGGTTCTATGGTGCTTAAAATACGGGTTAGTTTTACATTTTAAAAAATTGTACAGATTTGAAATTTATTTTAAAAAATATATCATTTCAAAAAAATTCGGGACACCGAGCAAGGTGGGTGACTGCAGGCGGCAGCTATTCGGATAGCACAGGCGTCGCCGGCTTGCCGGTTTGCCGCTGGAGAGCCGTGTAGTGGTGAAGGCTGGTGAACGCTGCAGCCGCCGTGCTCAACCTCCGCTCACCGGCGAGTGATGCTTCGTCTTCCCACTCTCCTCCCCCTTAAACTCTCGGGTCCCACCACCGGCTTAAACCCCGCCGGCCCCGCCCGTCGCCAGCATGGCCACCACCCCAGACGCCTCCTCGCTTCCTCCACACCGCCGCCGCCTCCGCCGTCGACGCCACGTCCACCCACTCCGACGCCAGCACGGCGAGCCCCCAAACCCGAGCCACGTACTAGCCACCAGAAGTCAGCGGAGGTTACAGTCGATTTGCCCACAACCAAGCCACGCAAGCCGCGTCGCGGGCGACGGAGCGAGGCAGCGGCCGTGGAGGACTTCGTCCGCGGCCGCCTCGAGCAGGTCTTCGCTTCCATCCGGGAGCGCAACCCCGAGGTCCTAGATGGCAAAGGCGACATCCTGAAGCAAAAGGAAGAGGAGGAATTCCCCGACGAGGAGGGAAAAGAGGGGCACGGGGAGGAAGAGGGGGACCAGAAGGCTGTGGTAGAGGAGGAGGACCCCTCCTGGCCGCTGGACGCCGACATCGGGTGGGGGATTCGGGCGTCGGAGTACTTCGACAAGCATTCGATTAAGAACGTCACTGTGGACGGGGTGGAGATCGATTGGGAGGGCGATATCGACGAGGGATGGGTCAAAGAGATCAACTGCTTGGAGTGGGAGAGCTTTGCCTTCCACCCCAGCCCCCTCGTCGTCCTGGTCTTCGAGCGCTACAACAGGTAAAAACCATTATTTCTGTACAATTTCTGTTCATGCGAAGTTGTGAACCGGTGGTGCTTTGTTAGGAGCAGAGTGATAATAGCTCATTGAAGCTTTGCTATTGATACTGTCATATCTGAGAATTTTGCATTCATTGATCAACAGAAGATTACAAGTCCAGAACTATCTCTGGAGTAACGCTGAAAAATGTGCTATGCTTTCGAGTTGCCTCCAAAAATTAGGTTTGCTACTTCAATTGCAGGATGATTCAGTTTGCGTAATGTTTTGATCTGTAGGGCAGCTGACAATTGGAGATTTCTTCAAGAATTGGAAAAGGCTGCTAAGGTGTACTGGAACGCTAAAGATCGGCTACCTCCTCGGGTCAGTGTGAATCATGTCGTAGTTAGTGATGCCTTGAATCGTGTTATAGTTAGAGATGCCCTGTAGTTATCACTTGATTTTTTTCAGTAAAGTTATTAAGGTGGTTGGACACATGCTAAATTTGATTGTGTTCAGACTGTGAAGGTTGATATGAATATTGAGAGAGACCTGGCATATGCGCTTCAAGTAAAAGAATGCCCACAATTATTGTTCCTCAGGGGAAACAAGATACTATACAGAGAAAAAGGTTAGTAGTTACTAGTTTGTTCTATTTTTATAACAAACCCTGCTAACGCAATTAACAGCTTGAAATTTCCAATGGTCGAATTACCACCCTGGCAAGTGGCAACACACCTGATTGTCTTGTGTTCTTGTATACAGAACTAAGAACTGCAGATGAACTAGTTCAAATGATTGCACATTTCTACTACAATGCAAAGAGACCATCCTGCGTTAATCCTGAAGCCATTGCTCCATCATTCTAATCTGCCAGTGCATATGTACTAATATTGTACATTGGTAAGATTTAAATCTAATGATAACCCTGTTGCCCATTAGAAAACTGTGTAGCATACTAGCTATTGTTCTCTTTATCTTCTTTTCTCTGTATCACCTGATGCGGAATGTAACATTATCAAGTTAGCTAATTTGGTTTGCCAGGATAAGACGCTAAACAGGCCAATGTGGATATGATTCTTGAATCTCTAAATGATATAAACCATCTGTGTGGGATATCTAAAGTTGGTATTATTTCAGATTTTCAGGTGTCAATTATATGACTATATCATAGATTTGATATGGTCATGTTTGTACCCTACTCTTGTACGGTAATCTAACAGAGATACACTACTAAGATTGTAGAGCAGATAATAAACTAAGGCTGTGTAATGTCATTTCATACCCCCAGTATTACTTCGAAGGAACGTACTGATGGCTTGAGGGTTTATAAGATTATTATACTTTCCATCTTTTAACTCTTATGCGTGTTTTTTTTACTTTGGGAACCAAGCGTCTACAGCGCCTGCATTTTTAGGGGCATTGCTGTTGGACAGTCTTGTAACGTGGAACTGCTTTTTAGATATTCTGTCGCAAAAAGGAGGTACTGGTGTGCTTTAAATAATCAAAAGCTTGGGAATACTTTAATGGTCAATGAACACAAGAGAACAGTAAAGTATCAACCATTGGATGACATAATTTCTTTGCAGGAAAAACTCTACATTCTACTAGTTGATTTTTATCCATGAACTACAAACAAAACTATAGTTGATTGACCAACTTGGACTGTTTTTTTTCTTATACAAACATTCTACTAGTACTTAGAAAAAATAAATGCAATTTCTGATCATTGGCATAATGAAATGGAACATGCAATATTCTAACATAGCATCATATCGATTTTTGAAATCAACAATGCATTATTCTTTCACCACATCGAACTGTAAGAAGGAATCTGAAGTACCGACAAAAGCAGAACAATGACCTCTGTAAACTATACAGTACCATATTGCGTCCTAGACTCCTGGTACAAAGTATGAACAACTCTGGACAGTGGAGACAGCATATCTAGGCACACGATATCGAGGAGGAAGACGAGGAAGCGATGCACAACGCCGGCGCGGCTGCATCCTCGGCTCCCCGGGCACGCAGCAGCTGCGCGATGGCGTCGTACCCCATCGTCACGGCCATCTGGAGCGGCGTCGCGCCCCGCCTGGTGGCGGCGTGCACGTCGGCGCCCATGTCGAGCAGCAGTTCCACGGCCTCGGCGCAGCCGCCTTCGACGGCGAGGTGCAGCGGGCGGTGACCTTCCACGTCCTCGCACTCGATGTCCATACAGCCGGACCCGGCGAGCAGCGCGACCACGTCGCAGTGCCCTTTGATGGCAGCCAGGTGGAGCGCCGTCAGGCCGTACTGGTCGCGGCCACGGACGCCGGTCCGCTTGTTGAGGAGGGTCTCGAGGCTCTGGAGGTCGCCTCGCCTCGCCGCCGTCATGACCAGCTCCCACCGTTCCAGGATGTCCACCACTTCTTGCTGCACACAACAAACGACATTTAAACTACGTCTACTGTCTAAATTTGAAGTCAAAATTGGAGGTAAAAGAAAGTTTGATGGATGCTTAGGTTGCGATTCTTTGAAAACATTTATAGAGGACATTAATGGAATTGCTCCACTGTATCGTCGTCCTACTCCTATGATGAATCACGAGCGCATTGACGCTGGTCAGTGGTCACATAAGCCAAAGGTAGCCACGTATACTACAGCTGGTCCACCACTCATCGATTCTGTAACTTCTGTTTGCAAGTGATACTCTACAATCATTTTACATTTTGACATAAACATTTTTACGACCTGTTAGTACAGCTAGGACCATAGATGGTCTATCTTGATGCATGGTACATTGGTAATTCTAAATATAAATTTAACTATTCATGTTTTAGCTTAGGCCATGTTTGGATTGGGTAAAGTTTAGTCTCGTTTAGTCTCTAAAATCCCAATCAGTATTATTTATGGGGACTACACTTTAGTTCCTAAAGTCTAGTCAATTAGTCCCTTAGAAGTTGCTTATAGAGACTAAAAATATCATGTACACTCTATTCTTATTTATGATGTTTAGTTTCTACATCCAAACAAAAAACTAAATTTTAGTCCATACAAAAATAAACAAGTTTTAGTTTTAAAAACAAGCAAGTTCATCCAACGTAACCTTAATCGTTAATTAGATTTTTTTTTACAAATCTGAGACTCTTGTCTTTTAGTAGTAGTTACCAGGAATCTTTGTCCTATTTCAATTAAACAAGCAACATCTGAAATTCTGAGTTAGGTAGAGGACAGTAAGAAGGACAAACAGGTAGATTCTAACTTACATAGCCCTTCTCACGCGCCACGTCCAGTGGAGTCCTCCCGCGCGCGTCGGGCGCCGCGGTGTCCGCGCCCATGTCCACCAGGGCAGCCGCCGCCTCCGCCTCCCCGGCTGCGGCCGCCACGTGCAGAGCAGTCCTCCCCTCCCGGTCACGCGCTCCGAGCGCGTCCGGTCCGAGGCGCCTCACCTCTCCCGAGTCACCCCTCGCGGCCGCCGCGTGCAGTGGCGCCCACTGCTCGGCGACGTCGGACACCACCGCCTCTGGCTCCAGGAGCGGCAGGAGGTGCGGCTGCCGGCGCAGGATGAGGCGCACGGCTGCGGCGTCCCCGGCGTCCGCAGCAAGGCGGAGCAAGTACGGCCCTCCGAAGAACACGCGGAGGCGGATGGCGGCGGCGCCGTTGGTGCTGGAGTTTGAGTCGAGTTGCGCGGCGGAGAGGGAGGAGAGCACGAGGAAGCGGTCGCCGCGGGAGCGCGGGAACGACGGGGGCGCGTGCGGCTGCGGTCGGAGCACGACGCGGAGGGACGCGGAGGAAAGCGGCTGCACGGAGCCGCGCGGGGGGCTGACGAGGAACTTGAGAGGGGAGGAGGTCTGGACCTTGAAAGCGACGGGGAGGGAAGGGTGCAGCGAGCGGACGCGGAGATCGGCGCGGCACTTGGAGTTGGGCTTGAAGTCGATGACCACCTCGTCCTCCGCCACCTCCAGGAGCTGCTCAGCCGCCGCGGTGGTATCGCCGGCGGCGACGGCGTTGCCTGGTAGCGAGGCCGGCTTCGCTGTGGCCATCTCTCGGAAGGTAGAGAAAGTGGAGTCGAGTCGGGCAGTGGAAGCATGGAGTAGTGGTGGCCTGGCTTCCTAGGACGCCGCTTTTGATGTCACGCTCACGCTGGATGGGCATGGAAGGGAATGTTGATCTTCTGTGCCTGCCGTGTCATGTGGAGTACGACACGTTCGATAAAGCTGCCTCTTTGGTCCGTTGGCCACAGCATCGCCGGCAGAGAATCGATTGCATGCACGTCACATCAGAGCCGGTGGCAATTGGTAAATCACGCCACAGTGCCCTCGTGAACAAGGAGATGAGCAGAGAGAAGCCATGCGACGGGGACGCGAGACGCGACCGACCCGACCTCGGCGAGCCCCCGCGGTTTCGTTGGACTCTAGCCATGTGCGCCCCGACCCATCCACTCGCCGTTTGTCGCGCACGAATCGGCACAAGCGCGGGGGTTTGGCGGCGTCCGCGGCTAACGCCTGCGCGGCTGCACGGACGGCCAGCGGGGGAGTAGAATACTCGGCCTCAGGGAGCCGAGATGCCACCAGCCGCTACCGAACAACTCCGTTGCCCCTGGATTTATCGCTCGCCGTAGGTCATGTGTGAGCAGTGGGTAAAAGAAACTCTGCTCGGCGCTCGGTGCTTTACCGATCCGGCATCGCGGAGGCATCCGGTCCTGACTATTGATCTTGTCTTTTACTCGGATTGATGGTCGGATGGGCGGATGTGAGGGAAAAGTGGAACATGTAGAAATGCTACAAATACATGCGACTATGTTTCAAGTCCCTGCTCAGAAAATTAGACGTTCTAGCTTTTACTTAAAAATCATAACATAAATATTGTTACTTATAAAATGCTTGACAGTCAGACATCGCAGCGTTTGTAGTCCAACGGTTAGGATAATTGCCTTCCAAGCAATAGACCCGGGTTCGACTCCCGGCAGACGCATTTTTTTTCTGTCTTGTTTGCTTTCTGAACAATTTGAATGTTGTTGGGCTCACCTGAATAGGCCATAGTTTTTTATCGCCTTTCATTTGGATGGGCCAAGCTCGCTGGCCTGTCTCTCGCTCCCTCGGCTGCAATGGACCTAAACCATCTTCACACCTGACTGGGTACATGAGCGGCAGAATCACACCTCTGAAACGAGATACTTTTGAACTGCGGCTTAAAAAAGATGGTCAAATCTCACACGGTCATAACATCCCGTCATTCTCGTGTACTGAAACAACAGGAATGCTTGTCAGCATAGCATGTTTTGTTTTTCTACGTACCAATGCTGTACTCAAAATCCAAACTCGTTTTTTCCCCCAATGCGTCGTACTACACAATTGGACGGTGCAGAACAAGGACACATATATGTCAGTGTAATGAAGGGAAGGAAGGACGTTACGTTATTATGTGGTTCACATCTTCACATCGAGTAATAAGAAGGTTCATATTCGACGTCTTTTTCTCGACGAGCCGACCGGCCTCCGATCGAGATCGTTCGCCTTAATCCGTTCGATCTGCACAGTCGCACCGATGTTATGTAGGCATATAGCCAGGCCGCCCGAGTGATGCTGCCTGCTGCTGGCTGCATCACGTTACGTTGTCTCTCCAGGCTCAGTTTGCAGAAGCGACTCTCGAGCTAGACCGGTGGAGTCAACCTTTCGAGCTCGCTCCTCCTCCTCCAAAGCAATCTTTTCACTGAATCTGATGGGGCCGTGCCACGTGCTAGGACCCATCACGTGAACGGGGTATTGCCCATATTCTCGAGCCTACTACATTTCTGGTCACCGGTCAATGCAGCTTACTCCTGAATCGAGCTGGAAGCACAGCTTTCCACCTACTCACTAAACTAAAATATCCCAACGCAAAGCCGTGAAGATTCTTGTATGGTTATTTTAGGAAACAAGAATGTAAAAACTGTCCAACGAATTATTAACTCTCTTTAGCTGAAACTGCAGTGTGGAACCGGCTTCGCTGAGATGTCAACTTTAGAGCAACGCTTCGCTGAAAATGAGAAACAGGGCAAAACAGTTGTGCTGGCATCGCCTGCAACGCACGAGCCTGTTGGTTGTCACTCACTCACTGATCTGCTACTGCTTGGCTGCGATCGCTTTGAAGCGTGGTTTTCCAGTGGTACGATGCTCCGAGAGGCAACTTCGGTGGTTGCCAGGTGACAGTCGTTGCCTGACACAGTTCGGGTACAAAAAAAAAACGACACGATTCAATGTGTAAACGATACTGTTTGTTGAAAGATTTCTACGTCTGTTGCTTCACCGACTGTACCAGTAAAAGCCGGCATGCAGTAATTTGACGTTGCAGACCAAACTCCAACGCTTGCAAATAAAGCCAACCGTATCACCATACTGTTCTCGAGTACCATGAACTCTAGCTGGGACACACTCTGCGTGTCAGCAAGAGCATCGCCACACGCCTGTCAAAAAATAACTTTATTAAGAGTGAGCTTATACAACTGCATATCAGAAAGAGAGAGAAGATTAACAAACACATCTACACATGGTCAATTGTTTTCCATGGTAAAATCCTAGCATTGGCAACTTAAGAAATACTATGATTAATTGCCCAAAACTTCACAAGGCACACAACCAAACGCCAAAGTTCCAAAGGATCCAACTTTTGAGGACAAGAAAGGAAAAAAAAAAGTAAATCTCCCTTCAAACTCCAAACCTAACAATTTTGAAAACCTGAAGCCGAAACCAAAACGAAAGCAAGCCGAAAAAGTGAACACAAGACCAACACACACGCTTCCCCCCAACCCAACCCGAAAAAACTGAAAAACGAACAAATCCCCCCCTCCTCCCCCTCCTACTCGTCTTCCTCCTCTCGCCTCGTCCACCTCCTCCCATGTGGCTGCCCTGGGTGAAGACGCGCCCTTCCTCCCCCTCCTCCTCTCCCTCCACCTCCACCGCGCTAGCCGCCGCCTATCCCCGCCTGTCTTTCTCGTCTCCTTCCTTAAAGGACCTACAGACTCTTCTCCTCTCCGACCACACGCCCTCCCCGCCGGCGCCGCACACAGCGCCCTGTTCCCCCTCTGTCCGAGTCTTCCACCGCGTCCGTGTAGCCGCCTCCGCGCTCCGTGCGCTTCGCACCCTACAGGCGCCGCCCTCCGCTGCGGCCGAGGCCGAACGCCGAGTGGTGCTCTACTTCACCTCCCTCCACGTTGTCCGCGCCACCTATGAGGACTGCCGCGCCGTGCGCGCCATCCTGCGGGGGATCCGGGCCTCCGTCGACGAGCGCGACCTCGCCATGGACCCCCGCTACCTCGAGGAGCTCGCCGCGCTCCTTCCGCGCCTGCGCCGCGTCACCCTCCCACAGGTCTTCGTCGGCGGCCGCCACCTCGGCGGCGCCGACGTGGTCCGCAGCCTACACGAGTCCGGCGAGCTTCGCCGAGTCGTAGCCTCCGCCGGCGCAGCCGCCCTCGCCGCCTGCGGCCAGTGCGGCGGCGAGCGCTACGTGCTCTGCGGCAGCTGCAACGGCAGCCACAAGCGGTACAGCCTCAAGGGCGGCGGCGGCTTCCGCACCTGCGCCGGCTGCAACGAGAACGGCCTCGTCCGGTGCCCGGACTGCTCCCCGCCGCCCGTCTGATCCAGATCGAAAGGTCACAATCTCATGACTGCTAGATTTTAATCTTAGTTCAAACTCAAGATAAGAAATGAGCAGTGTGTGTAGCTGTTGCTCCTACTACTTGTTGCAGTATTAATGTCGTGATTTCTGGTGTGTGACAGTTCCCAACTGAGAGTTCCAACTTGCAAGTTATTAGCTCTTGCTAACCAACGTTTCTAAATTCTAATGTTCAAATAGGATTTTAAGTAAAAGAGTTGGTGTTTCCTTGCTTCTTGGCTATTGCTACTACTTTTTTTCTCTCCTACCTATGCCATATGTGTTCAGGCAGATCGTCAGTCTGGATCTGCGAGTGTTCTATCCTCTTATTTTAAATTTGAGTAAATGGTTGATAAATGTCACTAGATGACTATACTACTAGAGCAGTAGTAGTTAAGACTTACTGGAGTAACTCTTAAGAAAGATATAAATGTACTGCCACTCCAGTAGATGCGTGAATTCTACTACTGTGAATTCTGCATTCTGCAACACCCCCGCCTCGTTTCTTCTTTTCAAAATGTTCACTGCTATGATCACTGGAGTTTGAATGGCCGATGCCCTTTTGCTCGCTTCTTGATGCGTACTGTTGAAGCTTCTAGAAAGCCACTAGTTCTACTGGCCAATCGCAACAATGGACTGAAGTGTTAGTACAAGACAACGGTAGCTGGCGATATCCATGGCTTGCTGGCTGGCTGCTTCACAGAAAAAGCAAGCGCCTTGCTCAGAAGTCAGAGAGCTTTTTGCATTGGCTGTGGTGTGGGGGTTCATTTGGAAAACTGAACGGGGCTACGGGAGCGAGCTCGTGCTGCCCGCGTGGGCGCGTTTGAATGCAATCTGATCGGTGAAGCCGTGAAGTGGCCGTTGGACCGGACAAGTTTTAGAAGCTCACCGTACAGACTACAGTGTTCTTACCCATTTTTTATCTGCAAGAATTAATAATCATTTAATTAATTAAGTAGTAATTATGGGCTGGAATTTAGCAAAATAGGATGGATGGTAGGATAAGTAGCAGTTCGGGGTTTGGGGATGGCAATGAGGACCAAATCCAATACTCGGTAATGAAAAACTTTTACCGAAAAACTTTATTAGAGATTAAAAATGAGAGAAATTTAGTACCCATGTCGATAAAATTGGACAAAAACTAGTTCCCATCGGATAACGGGGGATAGTGATGTTTCCCATGCCACTGTCCCCATTTCTCCATAGGTTATTTTTCCTCGCCACAAGCCCAGTTATTAGTACTTGCATAAGTACAGCCCCAACACTTCTAACCCTAGCTTCCTTATGCCCTTCTACCATTCCCCACTCCTCCCATAGTCCCATCTCACCCTACTACACGTGTTTCATGACGGCAGCCGGAGACACAACACGTAGTACTCACAGCAGCGACGAATGGTGGCGAGGCCGCACGGGGTTCATGGAGACGGCGGTTGGAAGCGAGGTCACGCGAGGCTTGCAGCGGGTGGCTAGAGATGCGACCGCACTGGGCTCATGGCGGCGACGGTTGGAGGCGAGGCTGCATGGGACTTGTGGCGACAGTGGCTAGTGGCTGGAGATGCAACCGAGCGGGGCTCGTGGTGGCGACGGTTGGAGGTGAGGCCATGCAGGCCTTACGGTGGCGGCGGCGGTTGGAGGCATTGTTGTGCTGGGTTCTCAGTGGTGACAGACCGAAATGAAGCTAGCGGTGATGGTCAGAGGTGTGGGGCTCTCAATGATGGCCAGAGGCACGAGGCTAGCGATAGTGGCCGGAGGTGCTAGCCCATCAAGTGTGGGGACCCGATGGGTTCCTTGTACCCGTGGGGATTTGGATGGAAATAGTCGATTTCTATTGTGACGGGATGAGGATGAGGTGACAAAATACGACAGGGACAGACTCATTGCCATTCCTAGTTTGTGGTAACCGCTTGCTTGGCCGGTTCACATAAAATGACTGGTTTAATTCAAAATTCAAATTTAGTTTTGGAAACAAAAATTCTATAAATAATAAACGATTTATGATATTTTACGATGAAATTTGTTGCACACGGGCACAGTAGCCTGCAGGACACATTGGCACACAGTTATAGCAGATTAGCAGCCCACATCACGGTCGCCCCAAGGCACAACACGCTCACCCGTGGCTGACCGCTACTTCATAATGTGTTTTTTGTTCATCGATTAAGGGGTTGTTTAGTTTAAGGCGGCTAAAGTTTAGTAATTTTTAGTTACTAAGCGGCTAAACATGGTAACTAAAAGAGATTAAACTTTATTCTCTAAACATTAGTGCATTTAGGCTATGTTTGATTTATTTAGAAACTAAATTAAAATTTAGTCTCTCTATTGACTAAATTTCAGTCCTCTTTATTTGGTTCTAGTACTAAAAAGTCATTAAAGCAATTGAATAAGTATCAAATTACTCTTAATAAATATTTGTTGCTGTCATTTTTCTCACTCCGATGGATATTAATGAGGGGCAGATCATCTGACTAAATGGCTAAAGTTTATAGACTAAAATCTAGTCTTTTTAGTCACCATGTTTGACAGTTTAAGAACTAAAGTTTTGTCGCAAGGTAGAATCAAATAGGGTCTTATAGCATCTCCAAGAGGCTTTCTAAAATTTAGTCCCTAAATCACATATAGGGATCATACTAAACTCTATTTCTTCCTAAAAATTAATTAATTTACAACAGTTTCCCTATAATCTCAATTCCTTTTTTTTAAAACCTAAAATATGATCTATGATATGTAATAATTTTATGTAAAACTATAATGCATTCAAATATGTGTATCATTTAACTTATAACAACACATAAGGAGAAAAATAATGCACATGCAAGAAAAATATATGTATAAATAAAAATAAGGATTTGCTAAACTAATCCTATATTTGAGAGAGATGAATGGTGATTTAGGGAATTGATTAGGAAAGAGACTCATTTAGGGGAACTCTTGGAGCTTCATTTTTCACAAAAATACCTAAATTCAAATTTAAGTAGTCATATAAGTAATCTCTTGGAGATGCTCTTAGTTGACGTTTGGTTCAGGAATTAGGTGGAAGCGAACCACTCCATTTCATTTTATATGTGTTTGGTTTGAAATTAGATATAACAAAAATGCTCTAAAAAGAGAATATTCCGTGTAGATTCGGAACATCCCATTCTAAAAAAACTACCGAACCGAACGGCTCATCTTCTCCCTGCTTCCCGTTGTCCTCTTCTTCGCCGGCCGACTCCCAGTCTCTCTTCTCCCTAGCACCGGCCGCCCGCTGCAGCTTTCATTCGGACATGGAGCTCGTCGTCGCGCTGTGCGCCCTCGCGTTGGAGCCCTCGCGTGCTGTGCGCCCTCGCGCTAGAGACCTCGCGTGCTGTGGAGTCCTCGCACTGGAGGTTGGCTCTGGTTGCGTGCCTCGCGCTAGCTCCTCCTCCGTGCTTGTGTTGCGATTTCAATCCCGAGCTGAAAAATGGTTAAGTTGCCACTACTACAAAGTTCAATAGTTCTTGGGAGAAGAAAATGGGAAGCACCCTGGAGGCCAGGTAGTACGTGGATCTGAGTGGGTATGGAGATTTGAGAGATCTGGCAAGTGTTGGCTACTAGTATGCTAAATTTTGCATTTTTTATTGATCAAACCGGTAGCTAGCTTTGACTTGCTGATATGTAAATTTACAAGCTGTTCACTGAACGGCATTAGAAGAATCTATACATAAAATAAAATGTTTTAATCTTTTTGTTGATCAAAGAAGTCATCTTGATCCTTGGACTAAAATATGCATAATTGAGTTTGTAATGGTTCAGTTTGATAAACAAATTTCATGTAAACATAGCGCTGACATAGCTTCAGTTTGATAAACAAATTTCTGTGCATGTCATAAATGGTGTAAACTTGTGTTTGTAATGATTTTTTGGTCTGAAGTTCATTAAAGATGGATATTGAACTATATGTGTGTCGAATCATTATATTTTACTTGTACATGTTATTATTGTTGTATAATTATTTTATATGTGTTATGATTATTCGCTAATCATTGTATTTTGTGTCTGATTTTCGCTCTTAAACTAAACAAAGGATATAACCGCTCCGTTCTATCAGATTTTAGAACCAAACAAAAAAAAGTGATCCCGTTCTTGCTTCCAAACACAGAGCAGAACCGTTCCATTCTCATAATCTGGAACAGATCTATTCTGTTCTATCAGATTCCTAAACCAAACGTCACCTTAGTCTATATGAGGTTGCTAAAAGAGATTAAAGGAGACTATTGAATAATACGTTCTTATTAATAATATTTAATCACCTGAACTAAACAGATAGAGACTAAATTTTAGTCCAATGAATATAAGAAAAATTGCAAAGTAACCAAACAGACGGTTGCTATGGAAATCGCACAGGTTAACGTGAGAAACCGCTGCTCGGAGTCCGGTTTTGCAAACACCGGGATCCCCCTCGGTTCGTTGCGCAACGTGCACGCGCCTTGACGACCTCGTTGCTGCGGCTTCGCCTCGCCTCCTCTGCAGCGTAGAAACACCATTAACTATTCACCTGTGTATCGTGCATATGTGCAGCACATCGTCCTGCCACGCATGTACGTTCACGCACACATGAATGGCGGCTTTACATACAGCAAGCAGCCTGCGGTGGTACTCCGTACCAGGAACGCAATAACTTCGAATCAAGAGCCTGGCCATTTATTCATCATACTAATGGCCCAATGTCAATGGTACAATGAAATCTACTGTAACCCAGAACGCATACCGGCACACAACGACGCACATAATACTGCAGTAACCTGAAGCAGCGACGCCAATGAAAGTAGAGATGTCAGTGGCAGTTAGGAAGCAGACACTCGCAGAGGGGCCCCAGGTAAGGGAAGGCCCCGTTGCAGCGGCCGTCGACGTAGCCGTGATGCTGGCAGGTCTCCCTGCATCTGCATTTGCGCGTGTGGATGCAGAAGATGTAGTGGATTTCGTCCGGGATCCAGCAGTCCTCGCTCTGACCCTGAGCAGACGGCACCTCGCCTGAAAAACAAAGAAAACAGCAGATCAAGCACCGTCGCGCGCGTCGATCGAGTAGGGAGGTGTATGCTCACTTGAAGCAACGATGAGCAGCGCGAGTGCAAAGCACAGGGCCGTCTTCCTCCAAGCTTCCATGGCGGAAACCGGGCAACGCAGCCGAACGAACGAACTCACGGAATGATGCAGCAACGATGTTATTCTTCGTCTTGGGTCTTCCTCTGATTTATACGTTTAATTAGTTTTTGAATGTGGAGCTGTTGCTACTATACTTAGTGTGATATAAATTTATGTGCGTCAGTAGTCTTGTTCAGTTGTGTGAATAAGCGACAAGTGTACGGTTGGGAAATAATCTCGTCATTTTGTAATTAAATGTACTACTTTGAATGATACTTCGGAGGAAGTGATGCATTGTCCGGTATCAAAGTTTCAAAGAAGGGTCTCTTTGGGAGCCAGAATCCTGATCTATTCCTTAGAGATGGGCCGAGATTTTAGTTCAAAATTCTAGCCCATCCCTAAGGAATAGGTTAAGATTCCGAGCTCCCAAACCAGCTCTGAAGGTGTTCTGAAGCCTTTATGGTAGTCAAAGGATCCCGATGAATTGCCTTTCCTTCAAAGAGTTCTTATTTTGAAGGCACACCACAATACACGACAAGATGTCTATTGTTCAAGTATGTTCATACTTAGATTTGCTATTTTGCTCCTATGAAATCTTGTATACAGAGTCTACAATAACGGTTGTAATAAGAATACATACTTTCTCGTTATATAATTGTCTATAAATACATATCCTTTCTATTGTAATTGAGACCTAAAACTCAGCCTAAAAATATACTTCAAACTGTACATAACATTATTATTATTTCCGAATGCGTGTAGTTCGCTTTGTCTCTGAGTTAGCCCTTCAAAACTATAAGCGGAATCTTTTAAGTTGTACCATACTACCGTATATGCATTTGCTCTTTCCATGGATTACTCAACCAGAAATGAGAAATCCAATGGCCAGGACATAGCTGGAGGAAATTTCACTTCTCCTTCACTATAATGCAACTGTTCTTTGGGGAAATTATTTTTACCCCCACGAGGGGAAGCCCCAAATTACACACAGGTAATTACTCTGAATTTTGCCTGAATTTGATATTGGCTTGCTGTTTTGCAATTATTCCCACCAATTTTAAAAATAATTAAAATGATTTTATTATTTTACCGTTTATTCCGCTGTAGAATATATGAGTTGTTTATTTACCAGAGGAGTATCACTTATTTGACAAAGACAAAGAAGAAAAACGAACAAATTTATATAATTATGAACATACATATATTTAAACAAGAGTTAAAGAACTGTAAAACGAATTTGATAAGAAATCGGATGTATTATCTACAAGATTACCAACACAACAAAAATATTCAGTACCGTCCAAAAAAACATTCATTTAATGCTACAAAATACGAGTGTAAAAAAACAAACCGCTCGTGATAGTTACCAAAAGTGATTTGTTATTCCAAAAAAAACAATCTGGGACTGGTTTAAATTTTTTGATCCAACCGAACTTCCGGTAACTCCAAAATCCCAAAACTTGTTATCCAAATAGATCTACTGGACACAAATCCATTAGATTTTACAATTTTAGATGCATCAAAGTCTACCGGTACTACAATGCTTCTGGACCTTCTTAAGCTTAGTAAGCCCTATTGAAATTTATTCTGTTTTAATTTTTTTGTTTCTTTCGTGTGGACTTTCAGTAGCGTTGGTCAAATTTTGCATTTTAAGAAAGAATGAAAAAATCAAAACTAGTTTTGTGCATCAATGTAGCAACAACTCCGGCTTGTTTAATTATAATTATGTCATCTTGTTGTTGATCTCTTTTTGTCGTGAATTCACTTAAAGTTCTAAAGATATTTTTTTTTGAGAGAAGACACAACCAAAGTTGTGTCCAGCTTTATTGGAAAGCTGAGAAGCGGAACCATGTTCATGCTGGGTTATCAGCCAGCCGATACAGACCAAGACCTGATAACGCAAACACACCCAAAAAACAGCTGAGAATCACACTACCTTGCCTGATCAACACCCAGAACAAACGCCTAAAATACCAATTCAGTCGGCAAGCAAAACATAAAGGAAACCCGACAACGCCAAGATGCGCAGCAACAACCTGACAGACCAAACCAGATTACACAAGCCATACAGGACAGGGACTAAACTGATGAGACTCAAAACACCTCCAGAAAGCACGAACTGATGAAGTTTTAAAGAGCATGAGCTGGGGTCATTCTGCCACGTTGTGCAGGGCGCCCCCCCTTGTCATCATCTTGAGTTTTCCCAGCAGAAGGTCGCTTAACTTTGCGGCATACGCCGATTGACGGGCCAGGGCCAGCTTCTTCCACTGCGAGACAAAGGCAACCATTTTGTATGGAAGATTAAAAACGTTAGAGGAGACCACATTGTTAAAAACACAATCATTCCTCATCAGCCAAATCGCCCAAACACCCGCCGCCATGAGCCCCAAAACCACACACTTATCCCCCCATTGACCCGTCCATTCAAGACCTCAAAGATATTATTGTAATGAACTGGGGAGCCAGACCAACCCATCACATCTCTCACAAAACACCACAAGAAAACTGAGGGAGCACAGCAAAACATCAGGTGATCGACAGTTTCAAGGTGAGCGCAAAAAGGGCAAGTTGGATCCCCCGGCCAGTTCCTCTTTTTTAGCTGATCCCCAACCTGGATTTTACCTTTCAAAGTTAGCCACAAAAAAATTTTCGCTTTAAGAGGAGCGGCACAATGCCAAATGAACTTAAACGTATCATCTTTAACCCCTCCAAAGATCAACCAATTGTAGAGGGACTTAGTGGAGAAGCCTGCCTTGCTTAAACCCCAAACAACCTGGTCAGAGTTGCCATTCACACACCTCCCACAAATCTTATTTCGGAGGGACAACCATGAATCCATTTCCCCCTCTGTCAGCGAACGTCTAAAATTTATCACCCAATTGTTTCTACAGACATCCGCCACACGAATGTCGGGACGGCAGCAAATCGAAAACAGGTTGTAAAACCCAATCTTCAGAGGCATATCCTCCAGCCAGCTGTCTTCCCAAAAACGAATTTTTTCTCCATTACCTAGTTTGAAAATACAGTGCTTTTGAACCCAGGGAATAGTTTTGAGAATGCTGGTCCAAAAATATGACCCCTTGCCTTTCTTAATGCCAAAGACACCTTTCTCAAGACCATATTTCTTATTTAGAATATCATAGCAAACCCCTTTTTTACCCCCAGCAAGATTATAAATCCATTTACTAAGTAGGGCCCTATTCATTGTTCTGGTGTCGAGAAAACCTAAACCACCAAAGTCCTTAGGCACACAGAGATTTTTCCAGTTAACCATATGATACTTCTTTTTATTGCTCAAACCCTCCCAGAAGAATCTACCCCTGATAGAATCTAGATGGCGGTGAATCTTACCAGGCAAATGAAAGATACCCATCGAATACAAGGGGATATTACTAAGACACGAGTTGATGAGGACCATACGACCCCCGTAAGAGAGATGACCACACTTCCAGGTGGCCAGCTTTTTCTCAACCTTGTTAACCATATTCTTAAAATCGGCGTGAGTGGGTTTAGAGTAGGAAATTGGTAAGCCCAAGTTCTAAAGATATTTGTTATATCTTTTGATTTGATTTTGACCGTTGCGTTAGAAAAAACACTAGTAACAGTAAAAACTCTATTGCACTCTTTCGTTAGCTTTGCCGATGATCTGAAATCGGTTTGATGGGGGAGAGAGTCGGTTTCAGATCTGTTCGGCCCAGTTACATTTGCTAATCAGCCTTCGCTATCACCATTCGTGAATGGGCCGTGCGATTTGTGCATCACGAGGAACCAGGCCGTTGTTTGCGAAGCGAGGCCGCACCCCGCCGTCGGCGCCGTCGCCGTTGCCGTCGCCAGCGCCGCGGGCAACATAAAAAGCCGAGAAACCAGCTGCTGCGCCGCTGCCCTTTTACGACCGAAGAGGCCAAAGGCAAGGCACGTACGTACACGGCATACCCCCAGGCCCCCTACCTGCCCTCCTCCACAGTCATCTCCGCGGCTGCTACGGCTCACGTATCACGAGAGGCCTGAGCGGCGATCTGCTTGCTGCTGCTGAGTAGCCAACCAAGGGGGGAGGCGAGCATTTTTGGTCTGTTCATCTCGAGGTACCAGTCGATCTCTGTCTCGTTCTCCCCTTCCCTCGTTGGAATCCGATTCCATGTCCATTTGTGTGTTGATGAAGGATCGGATTGGGACCGGATCCTGCGTTGCGCGGATCTGTTTTGTTTGTCTCGTGCCATGCGCGCCCAACTGCCTGCGTAGGTTGCTGTGTGGTTCATTCTGAATTTCGCGTTGCTTCCTGGTTCCGATCTGTTTGCGCTGCTGCTGCGGCGGAGTTCTCGAGGGTTTTTAGTTCAATAGTTCTAGAGGAGGTTGTGATCCTCGAGGAGGGAACGGCTGGGCACCTCCCCACACCAACGGTTTGACCATGAGAAAAATAGAGAAAATTTGGTTGTGTCCTGTGTAGTTAGCTGTTCCACTGGTGTTTTCAAGGAGACATATTTCATCATGCAATCCATCAGATAAAGGGTCGTTTCAATCTCTGTTAGTGTTATCTTTCAGTGTTTTGAATGCACTTCCCTAATGATTTATCTTTCATGTCACCATCTGTCTATTATCTACACCATATCTCAATATAAATCTAATGAAACTCTGTTCCTGCAGTTAGAAATGGCATCTGTTACCATCAATTCAGTTAGTGCTCAGGCTGGCCTTATCTCAAAGCCAAGAAATCATGACCTTATGAGCTACAGTGGATTAAAGGCGGCATCATCTATTAGCTTTGAATCATGGTCACCATTCTTGGGCCATAATGTATCTCTTCGGGCATCTATTGCTCCAAGGATTGTACCAAAGGCAAATTCTGGATCTCAAATTTCTCCTGAGGCATCTTATAAAGTGGCAGTACTTGGTGCCGCTGGTGGCATTGGTCAACCGTTGGGCCTGTTAATTAAGATGTCTCCTCTGGTTTCAGCACTACATCTGTATGATATTGCAAATGTGAAAGGAGTTGCTGCTGATCTCAGCCACTGCAACACACCTTCTCAGGTTCTGGACTTTACTGGGCCCTCAGAATTGGCCAACTGCTTGAAAGGTGTGGATGTTGTTGTCATCCCTGCAGGGGTACCAAGGAAGCCAGGAATGACTCGTGATGATCTTTTTAACATCAATGCGAGCATTGTCAAGTCACTTGTTGAGGCTGTTGCAGAGAATTGCCCAGAGGCCTTTATCCATATAATCAGCAACCCAGTAAACTCAACAGTGCCTATTGCTGCTGAGGTTCTAAAACAGAAGGGTGTTTACAACCCCAAGAAGCTTTTTGGGGTTAGCACCCTAGATGTTGTCAGAGCTAACACATTTGTAGCTCAGAAGAAGAGCCTCAAGCTCGTTGATGTTGATGTCCCAGTTGTCGGTGGTCATGCTGGGATTACAATTCTACCATTGTTGTCAAAGACCAGGCCATCTGTCACCTTTACACATGAGGAAACTGAAGAGCTGACAAAGAGGATACAGAATGCTGGGACAGAAGTGGTGGAGGCAAAAGCTGGTGCTGGATCTGCTACCTTGTCCATGGCCTATGCTGCTGCCAGATTTGTTGAGTCATCCCTTCGTGCATTGGCTGGCGATCCAGATGTTTACGAGTGCACTTTTGTTCAATCTGAATTAACCGAGTTACCATTCTTTGCATCCAGAGTTAGGCTTGGTAAGAATGGTGTTGAGTCCATCATTTCCACGGACCTCGATGAAGTGACTGAATATGAGGCCAAGGCCCTTGAGGCATTGAAGCCTGAATTGAAGGCCAGCATTGAGAAGGGCATCGAGTTTGTCCACAAACAACAGGCTTCTACATCTGTTTGAAGTGAGGAGAATGGCAGTCGGTATGAGAAGGTAATAAATGCAGAAATGGTTCTCAATGGCTTTTAGTTTTGCTGCTAGAAATTTTTGTGTCTAGGAAGATCCGAAGATGATCCAAATCGGTTATAGCTTCAGTTGCTTGTTCGTTTCTTGTGATCACGAGGGGAGTGGCGCCCAAACTGTTTTTTTTTCCAGCTGTTGTCTAAAAACACAAAAATTTTGCCTCGTTTGGCCTTGGTCGTGCCTGCTGCTTGGCGAAGTAGACATACTAATGAATAAAAAGAAAGTTTTTTATCGTCACCTCTATACTTTTGTGATGTATACCTTCTGGGACTGGGAGTGCTAACTGCTAAGTCCCGTCGATTGATGTTGAACATGGCATTGTTTTTTTTTTGTCAATATGGCAAATTGGCAACCTCATTAGTCATTTCCTGTCATTTTCAACGCGTCACAAAATAGCGATTTCATGCAAAATGTGTTTTCTCAGCAGCTGGTGCACATATTAGAAGGAATATTAACTAGCATGAAACAAGTCAAAACACGGACGATTTTATTCTGGGTTGTCATAGTATGTTCGTTGGGTTTAAATTCTGAACAGCTTGAAAAACACAAGCCCATTTCGATTTACATGAAACGGCCGATGCTATCACTAACTAGTCTACAGGTGTTGGAAGAAAAAAAGAGAGGAAGAAACAAGAGTGCCCATTTCCTCCTCCATTAGGATGGCCTGGTCGCCAAGAACGCATCCAGCTTGTCGTTCTCTTCCCTGCCCAGGAACCTGATGCAGATGGGCGGCGTCACGCCGTACCTCGCCAGCAGCGCGTATGGTATGGAGAAGAGGCCGTCGCCGCAGATGAGTCCGGACGCCAGCACCGGCGCGAACACCTGCGAGCCCAGCTTGTCCTTGCGGTTCCAAATGAACACGATGAGGCTGCCGACGCACATGTCGATGGACACCGCCGGCACCAGCAGGAACGACACGGCCATGCCGGTGACGCTCGGGATGTACTGCTGCGCCCGCCACTTGCCGTACGTGGCCATCTCGCGCAGCGCGCAGATGGCCAGCGCCAGCGCGAAGAAGGCGGCGCTGATGGCGAGGCAGTGCTTGGGCAGCTCGAGGCCGCCGGCGCCGAGCATGGCGATGCCGCGGTAGATCTTGGCCAGCGGCGCCTGGTAGGTCTTGTTGGGGTTCATCTCGTAGAAGTGGTGGAAGACGGTGAAGATTGCCGGGTTGACGACGCATCCGAGCGCCGTGCCGATCACCTGGCTCACGAAGGTGGCCCTCGGCGAGGTGAGCGTCAGGTACCCCGTCTTGAAGTCCGACATGAAGTCGGAGGCGGTGGAGACGATGGACGACACGATGCCGCATATGACGAGGCTCCCCACGATTCCCCCGTTCTTGATGCCGATCCACGACGCGAACAGCAGGATCACCAGCTTGTTGTACTGCGCCGAGAGGTTGGTTTCGGCGACGCCTGTGCCGTAGGCGTTGCAGAACGCCAGGATGGGCGCGAACGCATACGCGGCGGCGACGTGGTAGTACCTCACCTGGCCGTACATGTACGGGATGGCAACGGTGGAGACGGCGGCCAGGACCGTGTACCCGCCGATGGCGAAGGTGCTCGGGATGTGCTCCCGGAGGAACACCTGCGTCCTGCGGCGGTCGTCGAAGCTCAGCACCGGCCGTGGCACGGAGTCGATGTCGGACAAGGACCTCATCATCGTCTCCGCCGCCATCTGGTGGTGGCGCACGGTGTGTATTGTCCTCAGCGAGATTACCACGAGCTGGAAGATGCCATCGGCAAGAATCATAGCTATGGCGCAAAACACCTGCTTGATCACAAAGGCGAAGTCGATCGATCAATTCTTGGTCGTGCACATCACTCTCTCTTTTCCGTTTTGTCCACAACAAATTTCGATTCTTGTTTTTTTTTCTTGGCCAATCGTGATCACATCGATACCTTGTAGCCGGTTAGGCTCTTCAAGCTGGTTTCCTGGAGATCAGCATCGTACCAACTCCCCTTTTTGCTCTGGATGTACGGCCACATGACTCCCCAGGAAACGATGGACCCGACGAGCATGGAGATGTTGATCAGGTGAGGGCTGATCATGCCAATGCCGACGTATGTTCCATTCAAATTGACATAGAAACTGCAATGCAACCATCAAATTCACTGACAAGTTCTCCATCTCAAATTCAACTCATAAATTGGCGGTGTGAAGTCGCCGATTTCCTTACCCGTGTTGCAAGGCGCTGAGCCCAAACGTCGGGAAGGAAGTGAGGCCGCAGTTTGGCCCTCCGGTGTAGAACCACTGGAAGACGGACCAGAACAAGGTCGCCAGCGACGACCGGAGAACGAGCGACACTTGCCTCCTGCGAGCAGAAACAGATGCAGATTATTGCGCAGATTAACCGTGTTGCCATCGGATGTAGTGATCTGCTCACTTCGCTTGCTTGGCGCCGTGAGGGGTGTGGAAGCTGTTGATGAGGTGCGCCGTCGCGGTGCCGCTTGGGAACGTCAGCCGGTGGCGGATGATCATTGTCTACGGATGGGTGAAATTAACCATTCGATCGCCGTAATTAAAGATGAAATTAATAGGTACCTTCCTCATGGGGACAACGGCGAGGAGACCGACGAAGCTGACGAGGAAGAAGAAGGCCAACATCCGACCGAACACCTGCTCGCTGACGTTCGCGCCGGTGGTGTCCCCGGTGCTCGTCTTCTCCGCCGTCTTCCGGTCCATGGCCAGCAGGTACGACCCGAACCCCCCTGATTATAACACGTATGTAGGCGACACCGACGCCGGCCGTTACGATGGCAAAATTGAGGGGAGGGGAGGCGCGCGCGGCGCGTCATGTCTCGGTGTCTCGGTGGCGTACCGCTGTAGGTCATACTGGCGCAGGCGACGACGCAGGTCTGTACGACGGCGTTCTCCTGGCGGTTGAAGGGGCGGCGCGGCGAGCCGAGCTGGTCGAGCAGGCGGGTCCAGGCCTTGAGGAGGAAGAAGCCGAGCAGGCCGGCGGAGATGTTGAGCGACGGGATGATCCCCGACGTGAACACCAAGTTCATCATCACGCCGCTCAGGGCGACGCCCAGCGCCACGCTCGCCACCACGGCGCGCAGCGTCACCTGCTCCGTCCACGGCGGGACCGGCTGCCCCTCGAACGCTCGTTCCGTCGACGGCCCATCCCGCGGGTCGCCGACAGGCTCCATTCAGCTGGTCTCTCCCTCCGCCACCCTATGCAGATCGAGCCGGTCGCTAGCCAATGCATCTACCGCGTTCGATCGTCGTGCAGCTTTGGTTTTGCATGCACGCAACTGTTGATCGATCTAGCTTAGCTACAAGGGCGGGAAGGAAACAAGACTGGCATGCACACTTACTATTCTTGACATGGCCGCCTATTTACACATTTACTATTCTCAACAATTCCTCAAATCAAATTCGTTTTTATAATTTTTAGTTGTTTCTTTTCACACTTGTCCAATAAACATTGTCATGTCACAAATAAGTAACTTATCTTTTCTAAACAAAACAAATATCAACGAAATTATAAGCAGACGGTAATGCAAAATGAAACGGTGAAAGCATTGCCTGTAGGTATAGGTATAACTCTGAAAAAGGTTTATATAGTATAATAAAATAGTTTAAACTTTTGTTTTTAGTAAAAAATAAAAGTAGGTTGCTTAATCCATCCAAAGTTTCATCTACGATTTTTTAGAGCTAGTTAAATGAACTCAAAAAATTCCGGTATGTTGTGTTCAAATACCAACGGTGCAATGCAAGGGATGCTAGTCTAGTGAAGCAGTGAATTCCTCGTCGTCTACTTCAAGCTGAAATCTTTCTAAACATCTTGTTTGGTTTGAGGAACGGAACAACTCTACAAAAGGGAACAATAATTACGAAATGACTTCATGGAATGATCGACAAGTCCAAGACTCCATGCGCACTTCAGAGTTCAGACCATGAGACCAAACAACTCGTACTGGCGATCTCGAAACAAAAATGATTCCATCAACAATATCATGGTGCTCAGGTGGCGTGCACACAAATACAATTCAAATGACACCACAATTTCCATTTCTCGTGTAGCTCGGCATTCTAATAAGGGTTTGTTTACATCAGAAGGAACAGATAAAAGACTGTAGAGAAGTAACACAATCTCTTTGTTGTCTAGGACACCACCAGTCACCAGTGGTAGGCAGGCTAGGAAAATGTCCATTACTCATGCAACTTATTCTTCTCATACTTCTGTACACGGGACTTCTAAATAATTGTCGTATGGTACTGCAAATACACTTTATCCATCGTATTGAATTAACCAACTGACCCCTCAAGCTTCAGGTTCATAAGTGCATCCATCTCGTGTGCAAACTCGTAAGGAAGCTTCTCGAAAACAGACCTACAGAATCCGCCGATCATGGCTGCAACAGCCTTTTCATGGTCTATTCCCCTTTGCTGGAAATAAAATAGCTGGTCCTCCCCAATTTTGGAAGTGCTTGCTTCATGCTCAACACGACCAGAAATGCAGCCCACCTGTTATGATGCAAGTTGGATCAGACTGTTAGTGTAAATGTGGTTTCAACCATACTAGTTAAAGAGCTAGTTCTGGACGATATGAACTCGAGGTCTACAAATAGTACTGGAGCCTTATTGGTTACACATATGTACTCAAAAGTCAAAACCCCAAATACATGTAATTGCCACTAATGCAAGTGTTTGTGCATCTGTATGTACACATAGGGGCATGCATGCACAGAGATACATTCTTGTCTGGATGAATATTGCAAGGGGTCATCAAAGATGTCATGAGAAATATTAACTGTCAGAACTAAGCAGGTGACCTAGAGGTGAATGACAGCATCAACTTAAAGGTACCAGCACATAACACTGTATACTGATGTTCCAGAAGAATGCCATTATATTAGACAAAAAGTCAAGCTTTAGGTATGTTTGAAAGTGTGAATGGGAGCATGATGAAGCCTCGACACATAAATAAACTATACTAAAGATGTGCTGGTTGTGTGCCATGACATAAAATTTCAAACGAACTGTTATCATCAGAATATCTGCTTTTGAACATGTAAGCATGCAAAGTAGGAGACTTTACATTTTACAAAGGCTGGAAGCTTAGAATGTTAGATAAATTGGACTAAACCGATAATTTGATACCCCTACAGTTTTGCCGATGTAAAATTTGTGTCCATCATAGGGGATCATTAGCAATCAAATTGCATGTAAATATAGAGTATAGCTTAGTATACCGAACAGTTAATTCAGAAAAAGGGCTCCATTAGCATTTACCTTGCACGCCAATATAGTAGATTTTAAATGGAGAGACTAATTGTAACCAAAGGCTAAGAAGATTAATTTGGCATCCCCCAACTTGCAAAATTACAGAAGCCCCTCAAAACAACAGCATATATGATGCCTCAAAGCGCACCAACTACATATATCAATGATGCACAATACTTAATCTATGCATACTCTGTCCATTTGGAAGAACAGAAACTGAAAAGTGGCATACATAACAGATGACTAACAGTTTAACAGTTTGCTTTCTGACAATGCAGTTGGACCTTTCATGCTGGGCAAATCAGAGCAGTTACCTGAATCGTTGGATAGGTGTTGGCAGCAGCGTTATCCCCAATCAACAATGAATCACACTGTGAAGAATTATAAGCATTTTCCGCACTTCCATTTATCTGGACCAGCCCACGGTAGCAATTCCGGGACTTCCCTGCTGAGATGCCTTTGGATATAATCCGGCTCCGTGAATTCTTCCCCTTGTGGATCATTTTTGTCCCTGTGTCTGCCTGCTGGTAATCCTTTGTCAGTGCAACTGAGTAGAACTCTCCAACAGTATCATCCCCAAGAAGCTCCACACTTGGGTACTTCCATGTAATGGCTGACCCTGTCTCAACCTGTGTCCATGAGATCTTAGAGGCCCGCCCTTTGCACCGTCCCCTCTTAGTCACAAAATTGTAAATGCCCCCTTTCCCCTCCTCATCACCAGAGTACCAATTCTGTACCGTGGAGTACTTAATCTCTGCCTGCTCTTCGCACACAAGCTCGACCACCGCCGCATGGAGCTGGTTGGAGTCATAAGCTGGAGCTGTACACCCTTCTAGATAGCTAACCGTGCTCCTCTCATCAGCCACAATTAGAGTCCTCTCAAATTGTCCAGTCTCCTTGTCGTTAATCCTGAAGTAGGTTGATATCTCCATGGGGCAAACCGTATCCTTGGGCACATAGCAGAATGACCCATCGCTGAACACTGCCGAATTGAGGGCAGCATAGTAGTTGTCTCCGGGTGGCACGATGCTGCCGAGATAGCGCTTGACAAGATCCGGATACTCGCGGATAGCCTCAGAGATGGAGCAAAAGATGACGCCCTTCTTCATGAGCTCCGCCCGGTGGGTGGTGGCGATGGAGGTGGAGTCGATAACGGCGTCGACGGCGACGTTGGCGAGGCGCTTCTGCTCGCTGAGCGGGATACCAAGGCGCTCGAATGTGTTGAGAAGCTCCGCGTCGACCTCGTCTAGGCTGTTGAGCTTGGGCTTGGTCTTGGGCGCGGAGTAATAGCAGATGGACTGGAGATCCACCGGCTCGTACACGTTGTCGCTCCAGGTGGGCTGCACCATGGTCAGGAACCGGCGGTAAGCGGCGAGGCGGAAATCGAGCATCCATTCCGGCTCCGCCTTGAGCTCCGAGATCCGGCGGACGGTGGCCTCGGAGAGCCCCTTGGGGATGGAGAAGGACTCGAAGTCAGACACGAATCCGTACTTGTACTCCCGCTTCAGCAGATTCTGTAGCGTTTCCGACTCAGTCCCCGCCTGAGACGACGGCGACGGCTTCTGCGGGCCAGTCTGCACGGCTACCACCGAGAGGCGGCCACGGCGGGAGCACACCCGGCGGCGGGATCCAAACGACGGGCACGCCGTCCCTAGTTTCGCGGTGATGGCGCAGGGCGAGAAGAGGGTCGTGGAGGCGGCGGCCATGGTGCGGTGCGGCGTGGCGAGGCGAGGCGAGGCGAAGCGAATTGGGGAGGAGAATGGGAATTTGGGATTGAAAGACGGAAGAGCCGTCGTTGTGGCGGTGGACCCGTGGAACAGGCGTATGGCGCGCGCGCGTGCGTGGGAGTTGGGCCTCTCACCTCTGCCGCGCGTTATGCCGGCGTTGGGTGGTGTCGGTCCACGCGGCGTCCCGAGCGATTGGGCACGGACGCACGGTCGTGTGGCGGCCGAGAGGCGTACAGCGGCAGTGGATGTGGTTCGCGACGCGTGGAGCCCCCCCTGCGGAAAACGCCGTGATTTCTTGCGATTTCTCCCCGTTTCTCGCCTCGCCTCGCAACCGCAAAAATCCACGGCGCACGCGACGACGAAACCGTCTCCGGCCCGACCAGCGCGGGGGCCGTCCACCCCGCGATCCGACGGTGGGAGCGCCCCTCGCCATCCGGATCTCGGGCCCGCGGATCAGACGGAGCGCAAGGTCGTCGGCTCCCCCGCCACGCGGCGGCTGTCGTTAACGAGCTTACGAGCCCTCCCTTCTCGCTCCGCATCACGTCTCGTCTCGTCGTCTCGCGCCAGCGATGGCACTCACCTCCATGCTCCGCTCGCTCTCCCGCCTCTCGCGCCGCGGCTGCGCGGGCCCGGGCCCGGGCCCGGGACCGAGCCCGTTCCGCCACCACCGCTATCCGTACTCGCCGTTCTCCACCGCGGCAGCGGATGCGGTTGAGAGAGGGTTCGCGGGGCTGGGGCCGACGGCCAAGGGGGAGAAGGCGCGGGTGGTGGTGCTGGGGACGGGGTGGGCGGGGTCGCGGCTGATGAAGGACCTCGACACGAGCGGGTATGAGGTGGTCTGCGTATCCCCGCGCAACCACATGGTGTTCACGCCGCTCCTCGCCTCCACTTGCGTCGGCACGCTCGAGTTCCGCTCCGTCGCCGAGCCTCTCGCGCGCATCCAGCCCGCCGTATCCAACTCCCCGGGTTCCTACTTCCTCCTCGCCCGCTGTACTGCCGTCGACCCCGATGCCCACACGGTGAGACCCCATAGTGTGCTGCCAAATGGCGTTGCTTTTTTGCTTGATGCGCACGCGGGGGAACCCGTGTTTCCAAGATTCTTGTAGGGATGATCAAAGCGCGATCCTTTCAGTCTAGTTGAAGAATTGATGCTTTTGACCTTTTGAGGAGATGAGTGAATTGGATTTATGGGCTTTGTTGGACAGAGAAAAAGGAGGAATCTTTTCTTTTTTCATCAGCATCGTGATCCATCCAGCATGAGTTGGCTCTCTATCAGTCTACACTATAAGAGCATCTCCAACCAACTTCCTAATTTTTCCTCCCTATAACTTAAAATAGGGACCTCCCTATCCAGATTTCCTCTCTATTTTTTAAAACACTACATCCAACTCCTTATATTTGGCTCTCTATATTTTATCTACCTATATTTTATTAATATTTCATAACTACCACTAACAAATTTATAACTGAGTTATATTTGAATAGCTAAATTTAGAATTAATATATATATTGTAACTATAATTTTACAATCTATATATGTTTTGTCATTCAACGAATCAAAAATTCTATCAATAATATTAGAATTACTAAAAATTGTAATATTTGCAAACTGAAAATAGTTTAAATTAGTTGTTTGTTTCAACATATTAGTTGTCCCCATATTTAAATTGGTTAAATATGAGATAAAGAGGCAGATTTGGCTCCCTGGGTTTGGGGAGGAGGGGAGGAAGAATAGGGAGGAGAATGGGATAGGGAGAGAAGTAGAGAGTTGGTTGGAGAGATGTTTTGAGTGAAATTTGCTAAAAAAAGAGATAGGGGGTGAGATGAGGAGTAGGTTGGAGATGCCCTAAGTAGTCGGTGTGCCGCTTTTTGACCACAGCGAAGGAAAAAGTTCAACAAAACTGGGGAAAATAACTCTGGGACGCTGCAAACTTGCTTGCATTCATGGATTCATCTGTCATTCGTCTGATCCTGTTTACTATCCGCAACATATAACTGAGGCTTCTGCATCTTTTCGCTAGTATGAAGAATTGCCATTAAATAGTAAATACGAGAATACTTAACTTTACCTCACAACTTAAGCGGGACCAAAGAGCCGGTTTCACAGAAAAGCGGACGTGCAAATTAGACAGTCTCGGTTACAAGTTATAACTAAATGCACAGATAATTGTCTCATACTGCCAAGAGAGTCTAATACTCTAGTTCTGCGGGGAAAAAATATTTTGCCCACAAAAGAGCGTGATCTTTATGAATATTCACCATATTGTGCATATTTATGGTGCAGTTTTCGTTTCAACTTTACAGATCTACTTGGATGGCTAATACGTGAAGTTTCCTGTTCCAACATTTGTTTTTCTCTGCAAGGTTGTTTCACCTATTTATTCATCCTCATTTGAACTTTAGATTGACTGCGAGACAGTTACTGAAGGTGAGAAAGATGCCTTGAAGCCTTCGAAATTTAAGGTTGCTTATGATAAGCTGGTCTTCGCATGTGGAGCTGAGGCATCAACTTTTGGTATACGTGGTGTTACTGACCATGCAATATTTCTCCGGGAAGTTCACCATGCTCAAGAAATTCGCAGAAAGCTCCTTCTGAACCTGATGTTGTCTGATATACCGGGTATGCTGTATGCCACAGTAACACAGATTACCTAATCAGTAAATCAGTGCTCAGACTTCGTTGGTACAGAGTCATCAGTAACTACTCAGTGTCTGTGCACCTCGTTTGTCTCTTCATTATGAATTTCTTTTATATATTTCATGCTAAGTGTATGCAACCACAAATGCTTTCTTGAGTCTTGACTCTTAGTACAGCTCAAGTTTCTTTTTGCTTGATTAAGCAGAATTTACTATAGAACTAGTTCATGCCAGATATACTTGATTCTCACAAAATACCTTGTGTGCTGAAATCTATTTTTATATTCATTCATCTGATTGTAACTGATTGACTCATGTTGTTTGTTAAAACAGGAATATCAGAGGAAGAAAGGCGCAGACTATTGCACTGTGTTGTTGTTGGAGGTGGCCCAACAGGGGTCGAATTTAGTGGTGAACTTAGTGATTTCATCATCAGAGACGTTAAACAGCGTTATTCACATGTGAAAGATTATATTCATGTAACCTTGATTGAGGTTTGAACTTTTGGCCTCTCTCTTTGTGCCCCTCTAAACTTTTACCACATTTAACAGATGCTGTTCCATTTTATTATTTCAGGCGAATGAAATACTGTCATCCTTTGATGTTCGCCTCAGACAATATGCTACAAATCAACTAATTAAGGTTGGTAATCTGTGTCTGCTATATAGTGTCACTCGACCATACCATTTTAATCCATCATATACCAATACTTTGAGACCTGGAAACATAGATGGCTTGTAATATGAGATGTGGAAATAAAGTACTCACCATGTTTCATTCTTTCTCGTATTATTAAGGATATGAAAAAAAAACTCATCCTCTGTTATCATCCACCAGTCAGGTGTTAGGCTTGTGCAAGGAATTGTGAAGGATGTACAACCCAACAAACTAATCCTGGACAATGGAGAGGAGGTTCCTTTTGGTTTGCTGGTATGGTCTACTGGAGTTGGTGCTTCATCATTCGTTAAGTCATTGCCATTTCCTAAGTCACCAGGTGGAAGGTATTGTAAACTGGCAATCTGGCATAACCATATAGAGTTTTGCATCTATGCATCCTATACTGGATAGGATTTTATTATCTGCACCTGCACATTTTTCATCTTTGGTACATTGAAGCCTCCTTTGGGAATGTTGAAATCCCGTTCCATCCATGGGGATGGGCTGGGATGGGACCTTGCTGAGCAAGGCCTGAGGAGATTAGGGATGTATCTTTGTCTTGTACATATAGTTCATTTGTGAATCAGTTGCTACTCGCTACACTATGCACCATAAGAAACTCTGTGTAGGCTTTGGTGTTTGTCTACTCTATAAACTGATGTCACATGTCTATCTACATCCTAGGATCTGTAATAGGTTTGCGCTGGTTGCCTGATTTTGCAGGATTGGAGTGGATGAGTGGCTACGAGTTCCTTCTGCCCGGGATGTGTTCGCTATTGGTGATTGCAGTGGATTTCTTGAAGAGACAGGCAAGGACATTCTCCCAGCCTTAGCTCAGGTATTTTCCTGAATCCTGACCATTCTTCCTACAATCCAAGTAAATGACAAAGGTATTTGACAAACTACTATTTGGGGCTTTCTTGATCTTTTCTGGAGTAGCAAGAAAAATAGGTGGAATAGGAATATATGGGGAAAAACAGAAGGGCCATATCAAAATCAAACAGATTCTTGGCCATGCCACAATATGTATCTATTTGTTATAATTATGTTCCTTTTTTCTGACTGAAATTTCCTGTTCTTTGTACAAATACTTCCTGTACTTTGAAGTAGGTACATTGTCTCATGATTTATGTAATTTAATAATTTAATTTTTCAGAACAAGTATTCAAAACAATGTTTTTTTTTGAAAGAAACCAGCAGGAGAGTCTCCTACCTAGGTGATGGTATTCAAAACAATGTCGTCCCCTTATTTCATTTTAAGAAAGCATGTCCTTAGCAGATTCAAGGTAAATTAAAACATGCAAGGTGTGGGTATCAGGCCCTCTGCGTAAGTTCAGAAAATACTTGGACTCGGGCCATGCTAAGTAGTAACTTAACAAGCTAATGTGCCTAACATAAACTCAAACAAGATCTTGCTTCAGGGAAACTATTCCCAATCTTTGCGCCGTCTTGATATCCGTTAGAAGAAATGCATGTCTTTTAGTAATATACATTCCACTCCACTTGTACTCTGGAACAGGTTGCAGAACGACAAGGCAAGTATCTAGCTCACCTGCTCAACCATGTCATGAAAGCTGGAGGAGGGCACGCCAACTGTGAGATCGACGTTGATCTAGGTCCTGCCTTTGTGTATAAGCATCTAGGGAGCATGGCAACTGTTGGAAGATACAAAGCTCTAGTCGATCTGAGGCAAAGCAAGGTTGGTTGGTGGTTACTATCAGTGCGTAAAACCTTCCTTAGTTCTAACTATACACGTGTCAAATAAGCTTCTCTTTTTTGTCAGGAGTCGAAGGGGATATCTCTTGCAGGGTTTGTGAGCTGGTTCATCTGGCGCTCAGCATACCTGACTCGTGTTATTAGCTGGAGGAACAGGCTCTATGTGGCTATCAACTGGCTGACCACACTGTTGTTTGGCCGTGACATAAGCCGTATCTAGGGTTCATGTCTGTAGATATATCTCAACGCTGAACAGCACCACGCACACGTTTTCTTTGCCTCCTTTTTGGCTGCTCTTTCACAGTTACTCGATTGCATGCAATTTCCACGTGCATTTTTTCTCTCTTGATAATGTAATAAATTGCGAATATTAGTTGTGTCCTGACCATATACCACCAATCCATCCATAGCTCCACATCAAGGATTTCTTGGAGCTAGGTTTAACCAGCTTAAAAAAATAATCTGTAACTATTCCAATCAGAGCCTTGCAATGCTGGTAATCTTTCAGAACATATAGCTTTTAAGCTGGGATTTTGAGAGCTCTCTGCTCATCGCAGACCTTATCAAAACTATTTATTGCTCTGGGACTAAAGCCAGTAATTTGGAGCTGTTTCAATAGGCATTCCGTGCAGCTTGTGAACTCAGACATCTTCCATGAAAGTTCTCACATCTATAGCCGAAGTTGATTGGGGTTAGAAACATAAGCAATCACTGAAACTGCTAAATCAGTTATCTACGCTCACCTAAACTAGAGGAAGTTTACATGATGGTGCAAACATTCATCAAAACTGAAATAAAAAGGGAACGAAAAGGCAAACAGAAGAAAAGTACCCCAGTATCAAATATCACAAGGGGTGGTGCAGCTTCAAGAAGGATTGCCATCCAAACAGGTCAAATTCAACAAAGATGGCATGCGTGATGTTCTTTCCGGTTTTATCCAGAGATGACCAAGACGTACAGAAAACAAGAGCAGACATCATTATTGTCTTTCTGTGAAGATCGCCTGTGTCCATTAGGTTATTGTTTCATAATTTATCAAAGGAAAATTCCTCACGTGTCATTATAATTTTTAAAAATTGCTTATATACCACTATTAGAGACTGGTCCCCATTTATCATTGACACACTGATGACATTAACAAACCATAAAAATTATAATGGCACAGAAAAAATTAACCCATTTATCAAATCCTTATAAACCTCTACAGATAAAATTACAACATATTTTGAAGTAGTTGAAAACAAAATCAAACACAATTTGATGTATGATTACTCAATTTTCATAGTGGAACTTTAAATTAATATCGTACTAGGAACACAGATCTTTATATACATAATTAGAAACACATACAAAACATAACATGTAAATACTAAATTGCGCATGAAAAGCAACACTGAATGTAATCAGCCTGACACAAGAAATATCTTCAGATTCCTCTAAGTTTACCTTGTAATAACTATTATGTGGTTTCTAATACAAGTTACCAAAGGTACACATGATATGTGGAATGCACAAGTCATACACAATTCAAGACTGTAAACTGCCTTATCACCATGAATTAAGCAATTTTATTCCCAATTTCCAATTAATAAAGCTCTTCTATGTGTACACAATATCCATGTGCAGTAGGAAAACATTTCTATGTTACACAATTAGGTACTTCAATGCGTAGTCCCAGAAAAGGGAACTAATGGCATCCCCAACATAGCCGTGTACTCCTTTAAACCAAGTATGTAGTATGAAGATTGATATAGTTACATCCTCCTCTGCTCAATGAAAATACTTCCATAGGTCATAGAAATTCATGAAGACTACAGAGTTAGTTTGTCTACTGAACAATCAATAAGTGAAAAAAATGTTAGTAAAAGTAGTTCCTTTGGAGGACAGATGTGCATATGAGATCAGGTTATCTATCTTATCCCGAGCAACAAAGACAATCATGTCCACAAATCCATTTTCTGGGTATTTTATATGAGTACTAAATTGTACACAGCCTGCAGTTTTCTAAGTCCAAAGGAGCTTCCTAGGATTACAAACAACAGGCTTGCAAATAAAAGCTCAATGTGTATGCCTAATATTTGAATGTAGACAAGAATAGCATTGTGTTGGATGCACATTTCATCATCCAATTTATGATCATGGAAATTTTGTCCAACAACCACTACATTTCCGACATATAAATAGTTTGACCAATAACCTTTCTTAAATTAAAACAAGTAACAGACCAAAGGAACTAAACAGTGACTGTTTTAAGTGCAGAAAGAAGAAATAAATGAGAAAAATGATGTTACACTACAAAACAGGAGTGTACATCCAAAAAAATGAAATGCACAATAACTGAAAATCAGCATCGCACGCCATGCAGAGTTTAGATTAACACTGTGACAGAATGTTCAGTTTATCTTCTCCTCTTGTTCCGTTGGAGGCCTCCCCCATCAACATCCAAAGAACCCAAGGCATTGGTCCTCCCTCTCCTCCTCAGAGATCTTGAAGACCCTGCATTACTAGGTTCTCCTGCGCTCTCAGAGATACCAGCCTCCCCCTGTATCACTGCAGCGGTGCTCGAGTTAGAGGCTTGATCTGCAGAAGGTGCTGCAACAACACGAGTTCCTTCAACCGTTGACACGGGATTTGGAGGATTCGATGATGAAGCTGATGCTCCATATTGGCTTGGTCCAGCTATCCTTCTAAATTCACTCATGAAGGATGCCAATCTTTCTGGGTCTTCAATGCCAAGAAGGGTAAGCCCCCGCAACCACTCAATTCCATCTGGTAATAGTGGGCTCAAACCATTTCGGGATGGACCTGATGCATTGTTTCCAGTCAAACCACTATCAGAGATAGTGTGAGCACCATCAGGACGGTTATCTGCTTCTCTCTGCAACCGTCTTGCTCTCATACTTGAGGCCAACATGCTTAAGCGACTAGTAGCCTGAGCTTGAGCAGTGTCAGCTATTTCCTGCATAGATGATTCAGGCGGGCTTTCAAACCTACTCGCAGTATTCATAATCTGTTGATCAACAAAGCGCCTCCATGATGACAGGAATCCATGCGCCTCACCAAGCCTCCTTGAGATCGGTCGCAAATGGTGGAACTGCTGCCTGAAGCTCTCAAGCCGATTTCCATGTGGCCTTGGCGGGATAGTAGGGCCTGTTTGTTTTCCATCTTCCACAGCCTTCTTGGCATCCAAACATGAATTCCCTCTCCCATAGATAGGAGTAATATTTGCCTCAGTCACCTCACCTTTGCAGACTGGGCATTCTTTGTGGTTGGAGTAAACATTGAGCCATTGGTACAAGCAAGGCCAGCAGAAAAGATGGCCACAAGAAGTGACCACCGGCTCACTGGCCATATCAAAGCATATGTTACACTCAAATGTGGCAGCACTCCTGCCCTGCTCTTCCTCCGACTCCTCGGATGCACCTATTTCTGCACCATCGGCAGCTACCTTATTGTCTTCAATAGTATCATTCGTCACCTCCTGCTGGGGTATCGACACTGCTGCATCACGCCCAGCTGGGTAAGCTTCAGAACTAAGGGGCGGAAGGTCCGACCTAAACCTCCTCGCGCGGAGCCATCCACCTCCAGTCTGCTCGAGCAGCCGCCAGTAACGGGCGGCCGTGTCAGGGAGAAAAGATGAGGAGGCTGTCGATGAAGACGGCCGGTCCTCCCAACCGAGCAGTTCGCTGGCCCGCACCAGAGGCGGCGGGGGCTGGAGGCCAAACTCGACGTCGTCTGGGAGCTCGGACATCACCGCCACCGGAGATGGAGGTGGCAAATACGATAGGCGTATATGAGGAGCAGGCGGTACCTCGGGGCTGCGCGGGGAATACGCCTCCGGCGGTGGAGTAGAAGGGTCGGCACGAGAGGGGGAGTATGGTGGATGCGACAGCTCCGGCGGTGGCGGCGGCGCATCGACGGAGGCCGCGGAGGAGGAGGGGGAGGAGAGCATCGGGGTGCTGAGGGCGAGATCGGAGCCGAGGTCGGAGCGGCGCGGGCGCGGGGCGCGTGGGAGGCCGAGGTAGAGGTTCAGATCCATCCTCCTGCTGCTCCCCGCGGCCTCATCGGCGTCCATGCGACGGCGAGGAGACCCCGAACGCGCCCTCGCTTCCTCCAGACAGCACCAGGTCGCCGCTCCCCAACCTTACCATAGCATGGCGCCCCAGGAGGCAAACCCCATCCCGAGACGGAGGCCCTGCGCGGGACGGCGGGAGGGTCGTTCTACAGGTCGGGAAACCGGTGGAACATCCTCTCCGGCGCTGGTGCCGGTGCCGGGGGATTAGCAAGCGGCGGCGGAGGCGGCCGGCGGGGAAGAGATGGGAGGGGAGGGGAGGAGAAAGAGAGTCCAAAAGAGGTGGCTTTTTATTGCGGTTGGCTATCGCAGGCGAACAGGCTGCAAGTGGAAACGTGCCAGCGTCAGGTAAACGCTGGTTTATACGGGATTTATAACGTCATTAATTGCAAATCTTTTACAGATGTCGTTTTACACGTTTACCTCTCTCTGACTCTCACAGCCCAAAATGTAAATATAACATGGGTCCACTTGCAGTGGCTCGTCTGCTGCCAGCTGCCGCCTGCCGCCTGCCAGCAAGGACGATTTCCAATTTCACCTGCGGTCCTCTGCTGTGCTGTGCAGAGAGATAACGCGCTCTACGCTCACGCACAACGCAGAAATTTTATAAAAAATTTATAGGATTCAGTTTAAATCCGATAAAATCCATCCGTTTCGAATAAAACTTCAGGGTTCCTTCAAACACAGAATTTTTACACAATTTTTTACATGAATTAAAGTTAATATTTCAAAATTCTTTTGAAAATACTTCGTTCTAAACGTGACCTTAGTTTAAGTTTCTGACGATACCACAGTAAAATGGAGATAAAACATCACGCTAAACAAAAAAAATCACATTTAGCAAGACTAGCAACGTGGCATGATAAAAATGAAGAGAAATAATGCCATAAAATATTCATGCGATAACAAACAATTCATACATAATAAACGACGGTTAGAAAAACACAATATTCCTAGCTAATTTTGTAAGGACGGTATTAATTATAATTATTATTGTTATAATAATATGTAACCTAAATTTAATATAGTGGATGCGTAGAATCTGTTTGGTTTAGATTTTTAAACTAGTTTTCTGGCTCAGAAGTTAGAATCTAAACCAAATAATTCTTTTGATCATCCAACTTTTTCAGAATCTGCAGATTTTTGTAGTACAAATTTGAAAGCCGGTATAACCCAGATTTTACAACTTCTCAGTTCAACTTAGAATAAATATTACCTACCATGCTATTAAAACATATCAGTTCATGTAAAATTTTAAAAAGTGAAATTTTAGTAAACTTCAGGGTTCCTTCAAACACACAAATTTTACAGAATTTTTTACATGAATTAAACTTAATATTTCAAAATTCCTTTGAAAATACTTCGTTCTAAACGTGACCTTAGTTTAAGTTTATGACGATACCACAGTAAAATGGAGATAAAAACATCACGCTAAACAAAAAAAATCACATTTACCATGACTAGCAACGTGGCATGATAAAAATGAAGAGAAATAACGTCATAAAATATTTACGCGATAACAAACAATTTATACATAATAAACAGTTAGTAAAACACAATATTCGTAGCTAACTTTGTAAGGACAATATTAATAATAATAATAATAATATGTAACCTAAATTTAATTTCATGGATGCTTAGGGTCTGTTTGGTTTGGATTTTTTAACTAGATTTCTGGTTCGGAAGTTGGAATCTGAACCAAACAATTTTTTTGGTCATCTAACTTTTTTAGAATCTGTAGATTCTCGTAGTACAAATTTAAAAGCCGGTATAACCCAGATTTTACAACTTCTCAGTTTAACTTTGAATGAATATTACCTACCATGCTATTAAAACATATCAGATCATGTAAAATTTTAAAAAGTAAAATTTTAGTAAAATATATCATTTTAGTGTAATTTAAAAATATATAATTTTAATATAAACATTACAAAATTTTGTGATTATAATGATTTACATATAAAATTAAACATTAATAATGTAACTAAACATCGTGAACTACTAAAATATAAATCCACAACTATTCCAACCAAACAGTTTCTCAAATTTTCTACATCTCACAGCTCATAGCAGTTTTTTTAGAATTTACAGCTCAAACAAACACACCATTATTCTCAATTTTAACCTGAATTTAGGTGTGTGTTTAGCGAGAAAACAAGCAAGTAAAGTAAATTAAATCTTATAAATGATATATTTGATTTTTTTAAGATACAAAAAATTTCGTACGGTTTAATTGTACATGCATTTATGTAAGAAATATAATAAGGAAAGCTAACGGTGAATTTAAGTAAAAAATAAATTAAGAAAGGAAACAAAGGAACCAAAATTTATATAGTATATCACCCACATTTATTTGGTAGATATATGTATGATTTGGAATTAATTATAAATGCCATGTAAATTTGCATGGCAAGTGCCTATATACAAATTTAAATAAAAAACAAAATAATTTACATGATCAATATAAACAAAGTCTCAATCTGTGGTTACAAGAAAAACAGCGCTAATAAGGAAGGTGGTATAAAGGATTTGCCATATATAAGATGAATCTTCAAATAAAACATTTACCATACAATAAGTACTTTCCATTCGAACAAATATACTATCTTTGACACAAACATACAATAAGTAATTTCCATACGAACAAACATACTATCTTTGACACATACATACAATAAGTAATTTACATATGAACAAACATACTATCTTTGACACATACATACAATAAGTAATTTACATACGAACAAACATACTATCTTTGACACATACAGTGAGTGATTCAACCGCCGTTATATAACAGGGTAGATGAGCAGGGATAGGAAACGAAGTAAACAAAAAAAATCACATTTCATGTCACGTCCCTCAACAGTCAACATGATGCCATGGTGGCGTCGAACATGATGCAGCGGGATCATAGCCGCAGGGGAACATCGGGTTATACCGTAACAGTGCAACACTGACATCTTGTTGATTGAGCCCAGAAATGTCATGGTAAAGTGAAATGTACTCCGTACGATGCTACAATGCAACAGAAGAAATATCTTGGACGACAAAACTTTTTCACGTAGGGTAGCTGAACGTGTCACGGTGACACGGTAGTTGGCAGATTGAACGCATTATCTTGGTAAGAAAATAGCATCTCAGGACTGAGATAGGTTGAGCTACATGTAACATGCTGCCATTAGCCCTGATGGCGTCCACTGTCCACTCTTCAGAGGAAGAGTTCCATCAGAAAGCTGTAGCTCATTGTTGTGGACTAACGATGTCAAGAATCTGCAGACACCAACGAAACAAAAACGTACAAGTGCCTGGCTTATTATCTTAAAGAATTTGACGAGAGGAATATCTGGTGGACAGAAGATCATACGCCCAAAGAAAAATAGAAGCGAGATGGGAGGGTGAAAGAGAAACCTTGTTGGTGAACTGCTGAAAAGCTTGTCCTCCAATTCCTGCGGATGAATTAATGAGGGAGTGGGCATCAGAAAATAAAGAAAGGTGGTAGAGAAAATAAGAAATGTAAGTGAGCAAGTTACATTCATATCCATGGTAAAAGTAATTGATTCAAATGGAAAGGGTCCATTTGGAGCTTATCAACTACTGTTTGCAAATAAAGTTAATATGGAGGAATGAGAAGCACAAGTAAATATTATAATATTAAAAAAATGTTCAATTATTGCGAGACTTTGGTTGTCGACAGGTATTGGCATATTGTGGGAACAGCAGAGCAGAAATATAACCCAAGCATACTTTTCATTATTGAAGAGGAAGAGTGCATCAGCTGTGCTTGTATTAACCGAGGAGAAAACATATATAGAGATACAACGCACGCGCTAAGCATAGCTAACAGAATGCGGTATGGCTGGAGTGATGGCCGCACAATACCAAACAGATCCTGCATGGGCGGGCACGCACACGGTAGCCATGCATGCATTATCTTCACTAACAGAATAGCTATACACGCGTTAACACCCCCCCGCAGGCGCAGCGTCGACTCCGTTCGTGCAAAGACTGCGCCTGAATTCTTGAAAGAGATTTGTCGATAGGCCTTTTGTGAAGATATCTGCCAGCTGCTGTGAGCTGGATACGTGTTGTACACGCACTTCGCCTAGTGCAACCTTTTCACGGACAAAGTGGACGTCAAGTTCAATGTGTTTGGTCCTCTTGTGATGCACCGGATTCTTTGTCATGTAGACGGCGGAGACGTTGTCGCAGAAGACAACTGTGGCCTTACTGACTTCACAATGTAGCTCGTTGAGGAGATGACGTAGCCAAGTGCACTCGGCGACCGCATTTGCTACACCGCGATATTCAGCCTCTGCACTTGATCTGGAGACGGTTGCTTGACGCTTGGCCGACCAAGAAATGAGAGAATCGCCAAGGAAGATGCAGAAGCCAGACGTCGACCGGCGTGTATCAGGGCATCCTGCCCAGTCTGCGTCGGAGTATGCCGTCAATGTTGATGTATTGGTAGCTCGGAGGAGTACGCCCAGGCTGGGAGAACCTTTGATATACCGCAGAATCCGTTTCAGCATTGAGAAATGAACGTCACGAGGGGAATGCATGTGAAGGCAAACTTGTTGGACGGCGAAGGAGATGTCTGGACGGGTAACGGTGAGATACTGTAACGCACCGGCGATGCTGCGATAGAAGCTGGCTTCAGAAATAAGCTTGCCAGTAGAGTGGGATTGCTTTGGTTGGGCTTCGGATGGTGTGGCGACCGGGTTGCAACTGGTCATCCCTGCACGTTCGAGTAAGTCGTCGACGTACTTCGATTGTGAAAGGAAGAAGCCATCGTCCGAGCGCTGAACGTCGATGCCGAGGAAGTACTGTAGAGGGCCCAGATCTTTGACTGCGAACACCGACTTGAGACGTTGAATGATGCGTCGAAGCAGATGTGCGGTGGAGGCCGAAAGCACCATGTCGTCGACGTATAGGAGGAGGTAGGCCATGTCGTTGCCGGAGTGGAGGACGAACAGCGAAGAGTCCGAACCAGTTTGCTTGAAGCCGATTGTGGTAATGAAGTTGGTGAAGCGAGTGAACCACGCCCGAGGCGCCTGTCGTAGACCGTAGAGTGAGCGCCGAAGGAGACAGACAGCGTCTGGTTGGCTGGGATCGATGAAACCAGTCGGCTGTTGGCAATAAACTTGCTCGTGGAGGTCGCCGTGAAGGAAGGCATTGGAGACGTCCAGTTGGTGAGCTGGCCACTGCTTGGAAGCGACGGTGGTGAGGACAGCACGTATGGTGGCAGGCTTGACCACCGGTGTGAATGTTTCACCAAAATCCACGCCTGGGCGCTGATGAAATCCTCGGACGACCCATCTCGCCTTGTACCGTTCCAGGGAGCCGTCGGAGTGGAGTTTGTGCTTGAATACCCACTTGCCGGAGATCACGTTGGCGTTCGGAGGGCGAGGTACTAGCTCCCAGGTGCTGTTCCGAAGAAGAGCCTCATATTCGGCTTGCATGGCAGCAGTCCAGTTAGGATCTTTGAGAGCTGCTCGGATGGAACCTGGGAGGGGAGAAATCTGTGGCAGAGAGGTTGTCAGGGCATAGCGCGGGTTTGGCTTATGGACACCAGCCCGCGCGCGTGTTGTCATTGGATGGCGGGGAGGCGGTGTGGGAGGCACAGGCTCAGAGTGTTGATCGAACGGAGGCGTCGACGGCTGGGGCTGTTGGTGGACGGCTGCTGGTGATGATGTAGCGGTTGTAGTAGTCGAAGGCACCAAAATGTCGGCGTCGCCCTGGACATGGTCTTGGAAGGCATCGGGTTGTGCTGGTGAAGACAATGACGTCCGGAAGGGGAAGACATCCTCGTGGAAGACGACGTGGCGGGACGTGATTATACGCCGTGTGGTGAGGTCGTAGCAGCGGTAGCCGCTGTGTTCGACGGGGTAGCCGACGAAGATGCAAGCCGTGGATCGAGGACTGAGCTTGTGAGCTGCTGTGGATGTCAAGTTGGGGTAGCACAATGAGCCAAACACACGTAGTTTTGTATAATCTGGAGGTAGACCGAGCAGCAACTCATGAGGTGTTGTGGTGCCTGTGGCGAGGCAGGGACGCCTGTTGATGAGAAATGTTGCTGTAGAAAGGGCCTCCGCCCAAAAAACGGAGGGTGCTGCACTATGAAGAAGAAGAGTGCGCATACAGTCATTAATTGTTCGTAAAATACGCTCCGCTTTGCCGTTTTGCTGCGAAGTGTATGGACATGAGAGGCGGAGAACCGTCCCTGTGGTGGAGAATAGGTTGCGGACTGCAGCAGAAATAAACTCACGACCATTGTCGGTTTGAAGCGCAAGAATGCGAAGACCGAACTGAGTGCGCACATAAGAGTGGAAGGATTGCAAGATAGAGAAAACTTCTGATTTTTGACGCAAAGGGAAAGTCCACACATAGTGAGTAAAATCATCCAGAAGAACCAAGTAGAATTTATAGCCAGAAAAACTTAACACCGGGGAAGTCCAAATGTCTGCATGAAGTAATTGAAAAGGAAAATATGTTCTACTGGTGGATTGTTCAAAAGGAAGCCGCACATGTTTGCCGAGTCGACAAGAATGACAGAGATGAGGTGCGGTCTTATTACAGGAGAAGTCAAATTGCTGCAGTAGTTTTGAAAATGTCCGATGTCCGGGATGTCCAAGACGCTGGTGCCATAGATCTGTGGTGGTGGAGGTAGCCGACAGAGCAACCGGAGCCGGTAACCGCATGGGGTAAAGATCCCCAGAGCTGTCACATCGGAGCTTCACCGTTCGGGTTGGAAGATCCTTGATAGAAAAACCAAACGGATCAAATTCGACAGAAACGTTATTATCACGTGTTAGCCGCCGGACAGAGATTAAATTTTTAATCATGGAAGGCGAAATGAGAATATTATTGAGCGACATCGAGCCATCAGGGGGGAGAGACGTGGCAGACACATGGGTGACTGGCAGGGAATCACCATTGGCTACGGTAATGGATAGAGGGGATGAAACAGGCCTGAAGGAGGAGAAAATACCAGCTTGGTTGGACATGTGAGCAGAGGCGCCAGTGTCGAGATACCACTCACTGGCACTGGGTGGTGTGTGGACGCCGGCCGTGGCAAGGGCTGAAAGAAGAGCTTGTTGATCCCACACGTTGGGCAGTGGAGCAGGCTGTCCGATCTGTTGATGATGCGCAGTCATGGCCTGTTGAGGTGGAGCCGGAGGACGAGCGCCGAGGATGCCTGCGCCGGGAGCCCGAAACGGCATCGGCCAGGCTTGAACGAGGCCGGTCCACGGGTTGTAGCCGGTCTGCCATGGAGCACCAGGGGGAACGCCAGGAGGAAGGTTGGTGAAGCCGGCCGGTCCGTTGTAGGTGTTGGAGCCACGTCCTTTTTTCTTCCAACGAGTGTTGTTGCGAGAGGTGCTGGAGCCGGAGCCTGAGGTGGTGCCGGCTGGTGCGGGAGCGATGTTGCCGGTGCTGGTGGAGCTAACGGGGCGTGGTGTTGAAGAACCATGTCCGGCGGCGAATGCGTGGGCAGCATCCACTTTGTCGTCGTGACGCTGGCACAGCTCCTCGAGGAGAAGAAACGACCGGGCGCTCATGAAGGTGTGCGGCGGCGATTTGGCGGTGACGACCGGCTTGAGGTGGCGGTACTTGGGGTTGAGACCGCGGAGAAGATTCAGGACCTGCGAGGACTCAGAGACAGGCTGGCCAAGGTCGCGGAGAGCGTCGGAGAGGGTCTTGAGGCGTGTACAGTAATCGCCGATGGACATGTCACCTTGGTGAAGACTGCGAAACTCGGCTTCGATGTACACGGCGCGATGAAGCTCGTTGTCACGGAACAGGCTCTCGATGGCCGCCCAGATTGTGAACGCCGATGCTTGAGGTCGATAGACAACGTCGAAGACACTTTTGTTGATCGTCGTGTAAAGCCAGTTGGTGACGCTGTGATCGTTGAGGATCCACTCGGCATCGCGGTCGCCGACGGGGTGAGGCGAGGAGACGTGGGGCGTCAAGCCGAACTTGCCGAGAACTGAATCGAGGAAACAACGCCACTGACAATAATTGGGCTCTTTGAGGTCGAGGACGAGGGGAACATGTGATCGGATGTTAACTTGTTGTACCACAGAGGCAGCAGCAGCTGGAGGTGGAGCTGGGTGTGGGGGGTCGTCGGAATCAGAGGTGTTGGAGGAGTGGCCGGGAGAACTCATAGCAGCGGAGAGAGGGTGAGCACGAACAGGGAGGATAGGTGTTCGGTCACTGATACCATGAAGAGGAAGAGTGCATCAGCTGTGCTTGTATTAACCGAGGAGAAAACATATATAGAGATACAACGCACGCGCTAAGCATAGCTAACAGAATGCGGTATGGCTGGAGTGATGGCCGCACAATACCAAACAGATCCTGCATGGGCGGGCACGCACACGGTAGCCATGCATGCATTATCTTCACTAACAGAATAGCTATACACGCGTTAACAATTATCACAAGACAAGGAAATTACCCTTTCTGGTTCAGTAGAGCCATCAATCTTAAGTAGCATTTTCTGCAGCTCAGAATCCTTGAGAGCATCTCGTATCTCATTGGATTCCACTGGCAAGGATATAAAGATCAAGCAATGAGATAATTGATGATGTCTTTACTTATGTAAGACAACATGGTCAGTCATATTTGTAAAGGGAGAAATATGAACCAATACAACACAGTTAGCTAGCATGGAGACATTGTGCTCAGTACTATCCTTCCTAAATGTACACACCAGTTAAATGACATTCAGGCCAAGTTTATGTTCTGTTTTTACTATTTCCTGTTCTGAGATCTGAAGAACTCAGCATCAGTAACATACTAACATGTCTTTCATGGAAACCTTGAATGTATGCTTTACTTCTATACTGTAGGATCTTTGTGATTAGGTTCAGACAGTTATGGAGTTAAACTTTTACTCTTGGACTCAAATGCTGGCACAGAACTAACATGGTAACATGTTTTCAGCTGTCAAAATGAGGTCAAGAATCAAGTTCAAAGGCAAAAACATTCCTTTTTAACACAACTCAGGTAAGCCATTAACTGTTAAGAATTAAGAGACGAACTTAAAAGAACTAGAAAGGTCATGTTGATATCCAGTTATTTTTACAAATAACCCACAGTTTGCTGACTCTATAGCAATGTAATGAAATAGCCCATAAGATAGGCAATACCTACAGATATTAATATATTCTTGTCGACAAGACAGATTGGATCCTCAACTACAAGAGCTTATGTAGAGTGCAATGGGTTTGGAGATTGTGTGGGGCAGGTGTTGTCTGGTACTACAAACAAACAATGGAGCTTAGCATACAGTTTGTTGCCATTCAAGATTCACAACAAATAAAAATATAGCATTTCTAATCAATTATGGAGAAAATATTTAAAATTATTTTGACAGAAAAAAGAAGGAAAAAAGAATATAATTACATTGTCTACAACTGAAGGTAGTGGTGATCGGTGACAAACAATTATTCATGGTGTGTATATAGTTACGATTTAGATATTTTGAATAGCAGGACTACATAGCTGCTGCAACAACTGTATTGAGTCACCATGTTTTACAACAATCCATATATCAAGAGTTGCCTTCAAAAGATTAAGCACTTACTAACTTCCTCCTGCAGAGATGGCTTGCTAACTTCTTTCAGAGGTGTTGTCTTCTGGCAAAAGTTATCTGTCAACAAAACAGTATTTAGCACCGAATACTGCTACCAAGACATGAAGAAATTTGGTGTCCATTGTTATTCACATAAAGTACATTGGCAATGCATAAATGATTGTTATAATTTGTACTATGTCTAGTACCGTACAGGCTTTTGGCTTTTCACAATCTCAAACCAAGTATAACAGACATATTCTCACAAAAACAAGCAGTGAAAGTGTCAAAATTTCAAAAGAACAGGTTCCCTAACAGTCTTGGAGTATGATTAGCACTAGCACTAATTGTATCACCAAGCATTCTGCAAAGAGATTCCAGACTCTAACTGATCCTTCTTAAAAATGTTTGATCGAGCTATATTTAAAAATAACAAAAGATGGGTATGGTAAGGTAATGAACAATAAGGATAGAACGGAAGTACCTTTATGATTTTTAAAGCATGCCACAGAGCAACTGCAAAGGATAATCAAACAGTATGTAAGGCCCAACTGCATTTCAAATAGAGAAAAATTAGACAGAGAAATTTAATATCTCATGCTCTCAGTTATTGTACAATCTACAGGATACATTCAAGAAGTTCAGCCAAAATTGCATCACTGAACATGTAAAATGATAGTTCAGTAGTTCTTTTAGTTAGAGAATTATATTTGGCGAACCTAAAGATTACATCCTGGAAACAATTGTGCAAGAGAAGGCATAAAGTTTTACAACATGGTGAATGATTGACTTTTGCCTCTGAAATACAAGATAGCTATTAGCTAACCACTACTGAATAATAATTCAATAGAGCTTAGCACTGCAACTACCACTGACACTAAATATCAAGATAAAGGCTTGGCCCTTTTTGACGTCGTATATTCCCCTGACACTATGATATTAGCATACCTAATTTTTCGTTTCTATTTTGTACCAGCACTCCAGAAGAAAGCTACCGAGCCGAACCCAAAGGACTTAAAATTGCAGGTAAATCTACCTCACTGGGGTCACATTCTAAAATAATGACTAATTTTTGCAACCATGAATCATAAATATGCTCTATTGACCATTGCAAATCCGTGGTCCACTTTTTTCAAGCAGCAAGGTAAACCATGGTACTGAACAAAGTATGTAGGACATTGCACTAAAACCGTAGCCAATGTTCTTCGTTTCAGCAATTAGCTAGTGGTGCATTATTGTCTAGTGAGCACCACGGCATATAATCTATATAGCCAAAATCATAGATAAGATACTGCATGCCACACTACCCGTGGAAGCTATCCTCAGCAACAACATATATACTAACTATAAGGAGAAGGGTAGTGATATGAGATATCTGATCATTGGACTTACTACGGCGTGCGGCAAGCCGGGCACTTGTACTTGGGCGGCGCCTCCTTGCACACCTCGCAGCTCCCACCGCCCATCTCCAAACTCCAGGCCACCTCCCGTGAGAGCTCCTCCAGGCGCGACCCGCACCCGCACCCGCACCCGCCCAAGGTGCGCTCTGCGGATGCTGCGGGAGCGGTAGGAGGAGATAAAGGGACGATGGGGAGACGAGCTGGGGTTGCTAGGGATTTTCAGCTCGAGCGGCTGTAAAATTTGGTGGAAGCGGTACCTTCGTCTGGTCCGCGAGTTTATTAATATAGGGTACCAATAGCCGGTATCATGGCATTACAAAATACCGCACGTCGTACGCATGCAACGTAACAGACGCTAGCTATTCAACCGGCCGGTCTACACCAGCACATACGGAAACAAATCCACATGCAATATGCATGGCGTTATCGCATGTACTGATGATAACTCAAGCAGGGATCACGCCAACAGCCTAACAACTTAGCAGCATCTATCTGATTGCATGCGCGCGCTACGTACAGACTCCAAGTACGAAAGACACGAAGTACATATTAATTTAACACTCCCCCTCAATCGCAACTTCTCAAGTTGAGATTGAACTTAAAATTTTCTAACTGTTTGACTGGAAGAGCTTTAGTGAATATATCTGCTACCTGATCTCCTGTATTCACATAATCAACTTCTAAAAGTTTTTGTTGAACCCTTTCTCGAACGAAGTGATAGTCGACTTCAATATGCTTGGTTCTGGCATGAAAAACTGGATTAGACGTCATGTACTTCGCTCCTAAGTTATCACACCAAAGCTTCGCTGTAGAAGGACTTGAAATTTGTAGTTCTGCCAATAGGGTTTGAATCCACATGATCTCAGCAGTTGTATTTGCAAGAGCTTTATATTCTGCTTCCGTGCTTGATCTTGAGACTGTTGCTTGTTTTCTAGCATTCCATGATACTAAATTATCTCCTAGAAAGACTGCAAAGCCTCCTGTTGATCTTCTGTCATCTACACTTCCAGCCCAATCAGCATCTGAATAACCACTAACCTGCATCGACTTTGACTTATTAATTTTTAAGCCAATGCAACTATTTTGTTTCACATACCTGAGAATTCTTTTAACAGCTCCCCAGTGAACTGTTGTAGGAGCATGAAGGAACTGACAGACTTTGTTAACTGGAAAGGCTATATCAGGTCGTGTCAGAGTCAAGTACTGAAGAGCTCCAACCACACTTCTATAATTTGATGCATCATGATTGCCTAGTAGGTCTCCTTCGTGAACATTTAACTTCTCACTTGTGGCCATTGGTGTATGAACAGGTTTACAATCTGACATACCGACTCTTTTTAATAGATCATTTGCATATTTACCTTGAGTTAATATAATACCGCTTGAGGTCTTGTTTACCTCAATCCCAAGGAAGTAATGTAATTCACCTAGATCCTTTAGAGCAAACTCCTTTTGAAGGTCCTTTAGAAGAGCTGGTACCGCATCTGATTCTGAGCTTACAACAATTATATCATCAACATAGATTAACAAAAACATAATTACTCCATTTCTGTTGTAGAAAAACAGTGAGGTATCTGACTTAGATCCTCTGAACCTCATTTCACATAACTTCTTGCTTAGTCTTGAATACCATGCTCTAGGGGCCTGCTTTAATCCATATAAAGCCTTATCAAGTTTGCAGATATGTCTTGGATATTTACTGTCTATAAAACCAGGTGGTTGTTCCATATAAACTTCTTCTTCTAGATAACCATGTAGAAAAGCATTCTGAACATCTAACTGTCTTAAAGTCCAGTTTCTAGAAATAGCAATAGATAGAATAATTCTGATTGTTGCAATCTTCACAACAGGACTAAAAGTATCCTCATAATCTATACCATATCTTTGTTTAAAACCCTTTGCTACAAGTCTGGCCTTATATCTATCCAGACTACCATCTTGTTTTCTTTTGATTTTATAAACCCACTTGCATCCTATAATATTTTTGTCTTTCTGTGGAGGAACTAAGTGCCAAGTTTTATTTCTCATAAGGGCTGAGTATTCTGCATCCATAGCATCTTTCCAATTCTTATCATGTAATGCATCAGTAAGATTATTCGGTTCACCAGTTACAGTAAGAAAACCATATTTAATAGTACCATCAGTATACCTCTTTTCCTTTCTGATTCCATGTTGAAGACGTGTTACTGGCCTTTGTTGCTGTGATATTTGCTGTTGATCCTCTCCCCCTGTCACAGCGATATTTGGATTAGGAATTGGCGAATTTTCTCTGCAACTGAAGGACCGATAGGATAGACTTCATCCTCGGTCACTGGTGGGTCGACGGCATTGTCGACGACTGGAGGGTCGACAGTATTGTCGGCGACTGGAGGGTCGACAAAGCCTGCAGAAAAATTGGTGCCTTCTGTGACTTCTGCATTATCTTCCTCCGTAATTTCAATGCAATCTGCATCTGTTCCGAAGCTGTTTCCTGCAGTATGGTTAGTCACAGAGGCATACGGTTGTATATCCCCAATAGAATGTAAATGAGTTGCACTTTGTTTGTCAGATTGAACTTGAGTCCTTGAAAAGGGTAAAACACTTTCATCGAAAACTACATCTCTGGAGACATAAACTCTTCCTGATGAAGCATCTAAACATTTAAAACCTTTATGAGATGGGCTATATCCCAGAAAAACACACTGTTTGGACCGAAATTGCATCTTGTGAGCATTATAAGGACGCAAGTTTGGCCAGCAGGCACATCCAAAAATCCTGAGAATGGTATAATCTGGCTTTTTATTGAATAGACATTCCAAGGGAGTTTTGTAGTCTAGAATTTTTGTGGGTGTTCTATTGATCAGATAGACTGCAGAAAGGAAAGCTTCATCCCAAAATCTTATTGGCATTGATGCATGAGCAAGAAGAGAAAGACCAATCTCAACTATATGTCGATGTTTACGTTCTGCAGATCCATTTTGTTGATGAGTATGAGGACATGATATATGATGAGTGATGCCAATATTTCGAAAGAAAGTATGAAGTCTTTGGTATTCTCCACCCCAGTCAGTTTGCACTGTTATAATTTTGCGATTAAACATACGTTCAACCATTTTTTGAAATTCTTGAAATTTCTGAAACACTTCAGATTTAAGTTTAAGCAGATAAATTCATGTAAATCTGCTATAGGCATCAATAAAACTGACATAATATTTCTTTTGACTAACAGAAACTGAACTAGGACCCCATACATCTGAATAAATAAGTTCCAAAGGACTCTTAACTTCACTAGTTGACTTAGCAAAGGGTAGCTGATGGCTTTTTCCTTGCTGGCATGCATCACAAACACTAAATTTATTTGGTTCAGCCGAACACGGAAGACTGTTCTTATTGACAATTTTTTCAACTATGGGAAAGGAAGGATGACCTAGACCATAATGCCATTGTTCCAATGTAGGCTTCACAACAACATGGACTTCTTTATTTGGTTTGATCTGCCTGGTACTGTGCGGGAGAGGGTACAAGCCACCATGACATTGTCCTTTAAGAAGTATCTCCTTCGTGGCCTGATCTTTGACAAGAAAGTGTTTAGGATGTAACTCAAGATATGCAGAGTTATCAGAGACAAATCGATGAGCAGACACCAAATTTTTGTTTGCCTCCGGGACATAAAGGATATCTTTTAACAACAGATTTCGATATGGGGTTTTTACAACCGAATGCCCAATATGACTAATTTTCATACCTTCTCCATTGGCTGCATGGACTTGTTCTTGACCGTTGTACCGATCTCGAACATTGAGCTTCTCTAGTTCTCCAGTTATATGATCAGTAGCACCAGTATCCATGTACCAGTTTGTATCCATGCCATATGATGTAGTAGCAGCCCCTGCATATTTTTCATCAGCTACAAAGTTCTCATCATACCTGTGCCAGCAATCAACTACCGTGTGACCTCTTTTATAACAGAGCTGGCATTTTGGCCGGTTATCTGGATTACCGCCACCAGTTCTGTTACCTGTGCCGCCATTTCTTGCTCCATTTCTTCCTCTGTTGCCACCGCGACTGCCTCGTCCACGGTGGCTGTAGCCGCGCCCACGAGCAGAAGCGGGTCCACGCCCACGGCTCGCAAGATTAGCTGATGGCTGCTGTTCACTGTGCCGCAGTTTCCATCTATTCTCAAAATGTAAAAGTTGTGAAAATACTTCTCCAACGGTGACCGGTTCAACTCTTGTCACAAGAGATGATACGATCGGGTCATAGTCTTCATCTAGTCCAGTTAGGATATATGAGACTAGATCTTCTTCATCAAGAGGTTTTCTTGATGATGCCATTTCATCTGCAAGACTTCTAATTTTTCCAATATATTCTGTGACACTGAGGTCACCTTTTTTAATTGTAGCAAGAGCAATTCTGATATTGATTGATCTAGCTTTTGTTACTGAAAAGAACATACCATCAACAATTTTCCACGCATCTGCTGCAGTTCTGCTGGCTGCAACTTGGACCAGAACATCTTTACTCATGGAAGAGAGGATGTAGCCCAAGACTTGCTGATCTAGAGCCATCCATTCTTCAAATTCTGGGTTCAGAACCTTCACCTCCTTGCCGTCCTTGTCGGCTGTGGTGATGTACTGAGCGGGTGCCTCCATGGCACCGGTGAGGAAGCCTTCAAGTTTTGCTCCTCTAATGACCGCTAGGATCTGTGCCTTCCAGATCGTATGATTCCCTTTGTTGAGTTTCTCTGAGATCACCATGCCAACAAACGGATTGCTCGATGGCGTAGCCTTGAGAAGACTAGTCATGGCCGAACTCAAGAGATGAACTCGGTTGCTCTGATACCATGTAAAATTTGGTGGAAGCGGTACCTTCGTCTGGTCCGCGAGTTTATTAATATAGGGTACCAATAGCCGGTATCATGGCATTACAAAATACCGCACGTCGTACGCATGCAACGTAACAGACGCTAGCTATTCAACCGGCCGGTCTACACCAGCACATACGGAAACAAATCCACATGCAATATGCATGGCGTTATCGCATGTACTGGTGATAACTCAAGCAGGGATCACGCCAACAGCCTAACAACTTAGCAGCATCTATCTGATTGCATGCGCGCGCTACGTACAGACTCCAAGTACGAAAGACACGAAGTACATATTAATTTAACAGCGGCTTCGCTCGCCGGCGAGTGACGGGCGCCCTCGGCGGCGGGCGGCGGCTGCGAGGAGCGGTTCAGCCCAGCAGCAAGATGTCTTCTTTTCGAATTTTCTTTTTTCTGAAGAACCAAAACAAGTGTAGGATTGCAGGGGCGAGAGGAGCGGAGAGAATGACACCAACCAAAATGAGAAATGAGGAGGAGAAGGGGTTGAAAATTCTAAATTCCAAATTCCAAATTTAGAAACGCATACAGGTCTCTTGGAGATCCTAAACTAGATAGAAACTAAAGTTTGTACCCGACCATGGACGGAGTGGCAGCAGTTTGGCATTCGCGTGAATAGTTGTTTATTTAAAATTTGGATTTTAAATTTTGGCTATAGACTTATAGATGGAACGAAGGATTGCGCATGAATGGTGCTGCTGCTGCATCATTCCCGCATCCCGAAGACGCGATTGTCCTCTGTTCTTCTGCAATGCACCTAAGTCAGAAAGTGTGCAGTCTAAACGCCTGAACATTTCCTATCGGCTAAATTTGTACTCTTCTTTAGTTTCCTTTTGTTTATCAGTTATCACAGCTCACGACAGTGCAGAAACGAAACGATATATGAGAGGTGACAACGCAAGGAATGAAGGAAACATCTAGGAGGATCATTCGTCAGGTACCGTCACGAAAATGTTCTTCCTGGCTCAATTCTTAGATTTGTCACATGAGAAAATGTTCCCCTCGTGCTCATCAAACCACTCCAACTGTAGGATCACAGACCAAGCCACACACCAAGAGACAACCACATATGCAACAAGCCGACTATAACGGAACAAATCTCATATCCTGTACCGGACCATCGGGTCCTTTAACTGAAGCCGCTCGTGATAAACCCTCCAAGCGTGGTCCTCGAGCAAGAACGAGCGAAACCTCCACCCGTCCTCGTCACCGCCGACTCCGTCCTCCTCGTCGTCGTCGCCGCCGCCGCCGCCCTCTTCTCCGCCACCCGGGACCGGGACCAACGGCGTGATGACATTGTCCAGTGGCAGAGAGATCAGCACGGTGACTGACAAGCGGTCAGCCTCGCCGTGCCCTGCTCCGGGTGCAGAGACGGGGCGAGCCATCCCTCTCACTTTCCTCAGCTTCCCATTGCTCCACACCTAGCAGTAGCACGCGTGCCGAAAGATTTAGTTTAAGCAAGCGTTGATAGTCTTTTGCAGCTGAGAGATTAAAGGAGCAAAAGACATGATATGATGGCCACTTTGTGGTTTTAGAAGCCGGGATCTTTGACTATCCAAACCGAGCTGTGAGCTTGTGTGAGGCAGTGATGCACCAGTTGATGGAGACATGGAGCCTAATTGTGTCCAATCTGAGTGGTGACACACCGCCTAAGCCTACTCTAGAATTTGATGCCTTCGCAAAATAAAAATTGATGATTTATACAAGTTTCTATGGCTGTTAGACTCAGGCACTCACTAAATGATCAAACATAATAATTTCATGTGTGGAGCAAGTAAGCAAAGAGCTAAGCCACTTGTGATTGTTTTCTTTGTGTTGCAATTTACAAATAGAACGAGTAATAGGAGTGTGTCTACACGTCAAACAACGGTGTATTATTTGTGCAAAAAAAAGGTCTTGTGGTTTGCAAACTAGTCAAAAATACGCATGTACCTGAGCAATGTCGCCGATGGTGACAAGGAGGGCGCCGTCGCGCGCGCCTACGGCCGTCCACTCGCCGCCGTCATCCATCACCCAGCTCGCCGGCGCCGGCGCCGCTTCCTGCCCGGATACCTCCCACTGGCAATGGAGTCCCACGACGTACGGGTACGCCTTCGCCCTGCCAGCGGCCGGAGGCGCCGCCTCACCGGCGGCGACCTTGGAGACCCACATCAAGCACCTCGCCTCCCTCCTCCCCTCCGAGAACGGCTCCTCTGCGAACCCCGATTCGGGGCACCCAGACATCATCGCCACCACCTTCATGCCCACGTCCCGCATCCGCCGCGCGAACTCCGCCGTAGCCGGGAGCGCTTCCATCTCCCCCTCGTCGTCGACGTCGAACACCAGAGCGGGGTCTTCGGCGCCGTCGGCTTCCGTCTCCTCCTCCGAGAAGCCGAGCGTTAGAAGGTTAGACGCGCGGCGCGCGGACGCGTCGACGAGAGAGAGCTCGGCGAGCGCGGAGGACGGCCACTGGAAGGGGACGCCGTGTCCCTCGAGGTGGAAGTACCCCACGTCGGCGGCGTCGCGTAGCGGGCGCAGGCCGGGGGAATCGAGCGAAACGAGAGGCGGCAGCGTCTTCGTGTTCCTACACCGAGAGGATATCGGTGATCGGAGTGTCGGGGCCGGAGAGGACATGAGCAGGCGCTGGAGGAGCATCGAGAGCGCGGCGTCCGTGCCCCCAGCGGCGGCGGCGGAGGAGGGGAGCGGGTGGTGGTTCGACGGCGTCGGAGGGGGAGGTCCAGGGAACACGCTCCCTCCGCCTTTGGTGCCGGACACGGATGCCGCTGCGACAGTGGCTGCCGCGGTGGAGGAGGCGGCGGCGGCCATGGAGACGGCCGGAGCGGCGACAAAAACGAGTTCTTGAATTGGTGGGAAAAGCGTGGCTGCTGGTTGCGTTCGCGGCGTGGCAGATGAGGCAATTTATTCGGGTCTAGTTGAGGTGTGGCCGTGTGGGCCCAGCCGCTGAGCGAATCCGGGAATGGGCCGGAACAGGGCTTGCCGTTGCAGTCATCAACGATTCCATCGAATCCCTCGTTTCAGTTTGCAACTCTGCTTCGCTAACTTGCTTTTGAGTATGAAATTGCGAAAAACAATCATCTGACGAATCAGTTGTGCATTGCTGTTGTCGTCTCAAAATATATTAGTTCGAATTTTGACTTTTAGGCTGTCCCTTTTTTTAACAGAACTTCTGAGCTGTGCCCTGGTAATGTATTTTGCTACGATTTTGTTGCTCCAGCCATGTCATTCTTGAAGCTTTCGTACTGGGAGAAGATGTTATTCTACAAAGCATAAAAATGTCCTGAATACACGAGAAAACGACATCTGAAATCTAAAATTGTGCAAAAAAAAATCATTGGACGGTGAAACCACGAGACGTGGAAATCCGCATCTTTCTGAGGGACATTGCCACATTGGCACCTTTTGTGAGAATTGTAGACGGCGGTGACACCAACGTAGAGAGAAAGAAGAACATGTTGCCGGAATCACGCAGAGGCTCCCTTTTTATCGTTTCAGGGACTTTCGCGGCTGCCATGCCTAAATTATGGGAAGCTGCCCATTCTATCGTATCGTCAGCTAGCTTTCAGCACCTCGATAGAATCTTGTATCGTGCATACCATGTAGCGTTAATTTGCTTCTGAGGAGCATTTCTATGAGGTACAGTACCCCTGTAACACACTATCCGGTACAGATCTAAAATGTTTCTCCAATAATAACGTCTCTATTTAGTTTTTTATGTTTTAGAAGTTTATCAAGTTTTTATGCATCCTCTTTATTTAATTTGTATAGAGGGACTCTTGTTCCTTGTCCTTCTAGTTTCGTCTAAAGATGACAACGGGTCTATACCCATCGGGTTTGATCACCTCAAACCTATACCCGTTAGAAAAAAATCTAACCGTCGGATAACTCATAGTACCATTTTCCCCCAAACGCATAACCATACGGATAAAATATACCCATCAATAGACACCACACATAAAACATGCTAGCAAATAACAACTATGTATCCATCTTCGCAAAAACAATGTTTCATCTACTTAGACCTATCACTCATTCAGTCGTAAGATCAAAATTACATATATAAATAAACTACTAAATATAATACATCAATAATTTAACCTACAACAATAGCAACAATAATTTAAACTCCTAAAAATATAGGATATTGGGCGATTGATATCCATCAAGTAATGGGTATGAATATTAGAAACCATACCTATACTTGCGTACTCATTGGGTACAATTTTTTCCCGTTAGTAGACCCGTGGGTGAACAATTTTACCCATATATCTACCCTAATAGAATAAAAATCCATCGATCTCGGGTTTTGGGTTTCGGGTACCCATTGTCATCTTTAACTTTCACCTATTAGTGATACAAGAGACGAGAAACTGAAGAAAAAGAGAATTCACAATTAGGGTCTATTGATACTGATACTAATTAAAATACTGGCAACACAGCATCGACTTAGAGAGCAAGAAGATTTAAAAAATAAATGTTATTAGGAAGTCTCCATATATAATAATATTATGAATACAATTTTAGATATTTTTTGGAGACGCTGCAATAGAATTCAAGTAGTTCCAGCTTTTTTAGAGTTAAGATAATGGCCTCTGATAAAAAAGGGGGGGCAGAGCCAATTTCAGTTTTATGGGAAACCTTCCCCGGGAAACAAGCTAGCTTGTCTACAACGATGTGACGCTCTATTTTTGATATATATATTTTTTTCTGTTGCTAATAGGTCGGATTGTACATCGGTATCTTTGATACATCCGTATCACTTCACACAGATTATCTCAAAAAAAATCATTTACCATCGATATCTTCGTGGTTATGTTCACCATTTCCGGCCATGTAAAAACACCAAGAACAAAAACCTCTCATGCCCGAGCAAAAAAAAAAAGGAGAAAAATCTTGGCCGCGTATGTTGCGAGTTCGTTCGGATGGTTGACTAGATGAGTGGTCCAGATTAAACTAAATACTTCGTGGGCTCGAAACAGATTGGTTGAACAGCAATCGACGAACAAGCCCAAAAGTTATGTGCTAAAAAGACCACGTGCAGAAAGGCCCAAATAATATCACCAACTTTGACGGCCCAAACCTGGTAGATTTCTGCACTAAGGCCATTGGACCAGACGTGCAGTACAAATTTCTGGCCCGTCTAAAACAGAATTAATACTCCTAAAAATAATAAAATTCCAGTCCGTTTGGATCCTATTGGATTCATAGTTAAAAAATTATAATTTAATTATATAAGATAGGTTATAAAGATAGGTTGTTTTTACATTTTGGAATTAAAATTATGAAATCATATCTAGAATTCAACCTATAATTGACCGGAATCCCTACCTCTCCTCTGGATAAGATGATGTTTTTCTTGTAATAATGAAATTTATTCCATGGTTCGATCATCCAAACAAGTTTTAGAATTAGTTATTAAATTTTAATTTTATGGGATGTACAAATAAAAATATTAGATTTCAATTAAATTCCACACAATTCAATGTTTTATAATTTGAAATAGAATCCAATTTTTCCAATATCTAGGATCCAAACAAAGCCTTAAAGTTTTTTAGTATTTTTTATAATATAAATGATTTGTATTTTCGGTCTTAGTGTAGTATATAGTTCCATCAAGAATAAACATGTAAAACCCAAGAGAACGCCGCTCGGAAAAGGACACCTTTCTTATTTAAGAAAGAATTAAACGTTGAAGTGTCTCTTTTGTTAAGATTATTTTCCTGTAAAGAATCGGCATGAAAGCCTGATTTTTAGCGGTATCAGATATCGTTTCTAGTGAAGAGAATCAGGCGTTGCGTGTGCGAGTGAGAATCGAAAAGACGTGGCAGCTCACCTGCTTTGCTACTCGATCGCCTACTCTAACCGCCAAGACCCCTAGACAGATAGGTACACCAAAATGCGCCATGACCAACGACCACTCTGCTGCTAGCTCCAGCTAAAAAACGGTGAACCCTCGAGCCATGCATCGTGGCCGGCACGCACGGTTGTTATGCAAGACCATAAAAATAAAATTTCCCGGTCACCAGCCGTTGGTTCATTCCATGATTATTCGTCCAAGCATGATGACTACGACCGAACAGCAGATGTTCACGTGCGACTAAACCCATTCGATTCCAGCACGGGGCATGCATATTTCATGTATGTATGTATATATGTATACGCGTCAGTCGTCACCCAATCAGTGATCCATCCAGTGATGTGTTTGCTTCAGGAAAATAATTCTTCGCATTATTGCATTACTAAAACATAACGCGTCCATAAACAAAACGGAGACATGCCATTGCCAGAGAGAGCAACGCATATGTATCTTGAGATTAGTTAGAGGCAGCAGCATCCAGGTGATTAATCATTCAGAAAGGCACTGCTACTTAATCTGGATCTGCGCATTGATTCATGGTTCCGGGTGGCACGTCCAACGGCTGCTCCTGTCAACACGAAGCCTGGTCCATCCCTCCCTCCCTCCCTCGCGCTGAAGCTGAAGTGACGCTGAAATGTCTGAAATCGAAGGCCGTTCATCTTGCAGGTTTGCACGCACTGCGCGCACGCGCGCGGCTGTGGAGGAGGGCTCGCGTCGCCGAATGAGGCCACGCCACCGCCCCTCGTGCAGTGGTCCTCCCGAGCATGACGTCCGGAGAGGCCGTGTCGTGTACGAACCACTGCCCAGTTTTGTCTCCGACTCCGGCCGTCGCTGATCAATCGATCATGGCCGTGGCTCTCGTTCCCCTCATGCCCGAGCAGAGTGTCGGTGCTTTGATCCTGACGAGCTGCAGAATTATCGGAAGAGTAGTTCAGTAGCATGGCAGTTTTGTCCTGGAACAGGGTCCAGTGCCGTACATGCTCAGATGTTCGTGCTTCTGCCCTCGTCCTGAAACGACAGTCGAAAATTGCAACTGTCCACTACTGATCAGTTTCTCCGAACCGAAAAACACCAGTCTCCCAGATCGGGATAGGAAAAGCAATTCAGATTCCTCACGGTTCCACTTGTGGCCTATCAGTCTCGGATGACGGCTACCGGCGTGTTCGCTCTCTGATCTGCCCCCAACCAACGTTGGTTGCGTCCGAGGGCAGCACAAGTAGAGTGTAGAGCCAAGCCGTCCAAGCGAAGGAAAATTCGGTGCAGTTGTAGTAGTAGTGAATTGAAGTACCATTGCTAGGGCCTAGGGACGTCGCTGTTACGGCGAAAAGGAGATTTTGGACGATGCAAATCATCTCATGGCCGGTAGGTACAACAGAGAGAAATAGCTACAAGGCGCCAAAAAAACCAACGTTCGTGGAGATCACAGGAGAAACAGGAACCGATACAAAAATGGTACTGCCGTACTGCCGTACTGCCGTGCTGGTAGCGATACGATGGCTGCCGAGCAGGCGACAGGGTTGTCACTGGATCTGTACTGTGGAGAGCAGCTTAATTCCAAACTATTCTGCTAAGTTCTCGACGGGTTGCTGTAGGGGTTGCATGCTGTTTTGCTTGGCATTTTAAAGTCGAGATCGAGGCCAGCAAGTTCGTCAAGTTTTGAGTGCTCGCCAGTCAGCTATTCATCGATCAAAAACTGCGTCATTCCTACAACACATGAGGTGCATGTACAGATCCTTTCTCTCAGTCGCACGGAGAGTGTCGCCCCACCCCACTAGTACAGTGACGCCGTGCAGCCGAAAATGATATTGCAACTGCGAGACGCAGAGATGCGTATTTGATTCAGCTACGGGAACAAATTGATCTTGTTTAACTCAGCGCATTCTACTCCATCTAGCTAGATCGATCCAGCCTGACCGACGGACTGCGGAGCTCTTAACTGTGCCGACCTGGCGCGGAATGAAACCTTCGTCTGTAATCTCGGCGTAACTGTGCCGACAATCCTGCGATGACAATGTGGCACCCATGTTACTGAAAAAACTTGGTCAAATAGGAATGAATATATTAGAGTCTGTAATTATATCTGTAGCACACAAATTACAGTCATGTCGGCGCAAGATTAGTAGTCTCAAACCGGCAGTTTGCTCGACGTCCGACGTGTGCTACCGATAGAACAGTCAGAAAGTTGGCAGACAAAAAAATAAAAAGGGAGGAGTCATGGGCCAAAGGCTTCATTTGAAAACGTCACCTTGTAATTGCGTGTTCAGGATGTCATGTGCTCCCTCCGTTGAGCTACCCAATCTGTACCCATGATTTGCTCGTCGCCTTAATCAAACACACATAATTAAGTCTCCTGATTAATTAGCACAAACTTTCACCAAAGCCACGCTGGAGAGAATACTTGGTTAGTACAAGTATACAGGTCTAATGCTGTGGATACACATGAATGGAATAATCAGATAATGGAATGCATGAATGAATTGGCGTGCTGTGCCAGGTTTCTGCATGCCTCGTCTGGCCAATTCCGCGAGCCTTTGAATTGGTAGGGAATAAAAGCCGTCATGTTGCCGGTTCAACGCGTGATCAAGGGAGGAGGAAGCATCGAGCTTAAACTTTAAAGAGGTAGATGGCTTCCCTTCACCAAATCTATCGCTGCTGACTCCCTCCCTCGCTGCTCGTACGCACAGTCCGCGCGCGCGCGCCATTTGGTCTCCATTAAAGCTTGGCTCCCCGGCCCGCGCCGAGCTAGCTCAGCTCGACCGGGTCGGTCTATCTCACTCGAGCTAGCCAGTGGGCGGAGAGGGCGGGGGGAGGAGGTCCATGGCCAACCGGCGGAAGTCGTCGTCGCACGGCGGGGGAGGCGGGGTGTTCGACCCGTTCGGGACGAAGCAGGCCGTGTGGTCGCTGCGGAAGGGCGGGAGGCTGCCGGTGTACGTGGCGGGGGTGTTCTTCGTCCTCTTCGTCATCATCATGTACGGCGAGGACATCCGCTTGCTGACGCTGGATCCGGTCGAGCGGGCGGGGAGCACGCCGATGCATGCGTTGCAGTCGGAGGGCGTCACGGTGAAGGGCCACCACGTCGCCCGGGTGAACGCTCCTCGGCTGGAGGTCCCGTCCGCGGAGAAGGCCGCCGCGACGTTGCCCCTCGACGTCGACGAGAGGCCGAAGCTCGTCAAGCCTACGGAGGAGCAGGCGGCGAGTAAGGAGCACCCGAAGGTCGCCAAGATCAGTAAGCCGAAGAAGCCCAAGACGAAGAAGAAGACGAGACGACCGCGGACGGCGAGGAAGACGATGGTGCCGGCGGCGGGCCTGCTCGGCGTGCCGGAGACGTGCGATCTGTCCAAGGGCGAGTGGGTGTTCGACAACACCAGCTACCCGCTGTACCGGGAGGAGGAGTGCGAGTTCCTCACGTCGCAGGTGACGTGCATGAAGAACGGCCGCCGCGACGACACCTACCAGAAGTGGCGGTGGCAGCCCAAGGACTGCTCCATGCCCAGGTACGCACACACGCACGCACGACGAGCTCATCTTAATTCGCACCAGGAACGCATCCGCCGTTGCCGCCGCCGCCGCCGCCGCCAGTTCTTATAAAATGGAAATACTCAGCTAGCCGGACATGAATGCATATATAAACAGCAATTTTTGAAATTTCTCCCATCAATCTCCAGGTTCGACGCGAAGCAGTTCATGGAGAAGCTCCGTGGGAAGCGGTTCATGTTCGTGGGGGACTCGCTGAACCGGAACCAGTGGGAGTCCATGGTGTGCCTGGCGCAGTCGGCGCTGTCGCCGGGGAAGAAGTACGTGACATGGGAGGACCAGCGCGTCATCTTCCACGCCGTGGTGCGTGCGCCCCCCGTCTCCATCCCATGCATCTATGCTTGAGCTCCGGCCGGGTCTCGGTTTCTGATTGTGTTCTCGTTTGAATCGTCGCAACGACGCGGCGTAACAACTTAACGTGCAGGAGTACAACGCGACGGTGGAGTTCTACTGGGCGCCGTTCCTGGTGGAGTCCAACTCCGACGACCCCAAGATCCACAGCATCCAGCACCGGATCATCAAGGCGGACTCGATCGCGGCGCACGCCGACAACTGGCGCGGCGTCGACTACCTCGTCTTCAACACCTACATCTGGTGGATGAACACCCTCAACATGAAAGTCATGTACGTGTTCGATCATGCATGCTGCATTGCTAATTCGACGATACGTTGGTCAATTCCACATTTCCACGAACTGAGGCACGAGCGTGTCGTGTCGTGCCGTGCGCGCGCGGACGATCGTAGATGACAGCGACTGATTTATATATGCCGCGACCTTGATCGATTCGTCGCAGGAGACCGGGCGGGCAGAGCTGGGAGGAGCATGACGAGGTCGTCAGGATCGAGGCGTACAGGAAGGTGCTGACGACGTGGGCGAACTGGGTGAACGACAACGTAGACCCCGCGCGCACGTCCGTCTTCTTCATGAGCATCTCCCCTCTTCACATCAGGTACGTTACCCAACCTACCTTGTTACATATCGTACACAATCTCACGTCCAAAAAGGTCGCACGCACGCACGATCGATCGATCGATTGGGCGATCGAGCTAGTGTCGTTGTGGTAGATTTTAACGGTACGTACGATAGAGTCAGCGAAACGCCAGAACCTGTGGAGCTTTGCCACACCCCACACCCAAAGTAAAGGCACGCACGCACGCTTGCTTTGCTGATGGTGGCGCCGGCACCGCGCTGCCAAAAACTAGACGACGAGACGGCAACGCGTAGTGCGACCTGTAGTAGTAGTAGTACGGAATTTTTACACGGGTTGGTGCTGCTGTGGGCGCGCGCGCTCCCGGCTGGCGCGGCTCGCGTCGAGCCGGATCGCAGCTGCGCGTAGAAACGACAGACTTAGATGGTTTGAGAATCGAGACGGGTAACGAATTGGAAGCCGCGTGCGTGGCTTCGTACAGTGCCTGCTGCAGGCTGTATGACTGCAATATTCTCCTGATTCGTTAAGCCGTGCAACCGTCGCTGATTGGTGTGAGGCGAGTACGTACTAGCATCATGAGCATTAGACGGAACATGTATGTACACGGATTATTTGGCGTTCGCCAATAATGGCCATGCATTGCATGCACGAGACCGTCGTTTACTTCAAGCGGCTGCGGTCCTATAACATGCTACCACGACAACTGTAGCGTACCAACTCCCGTTTAATATATAATGTACACGCAGCCTTTGACATTTCAGTCAGAATTAAAGGGACAATATCTAATACATACTATCACACTCATCACACGGGACGGGACGCCTTGCATTGCCAACTAAACCCCATTGAGGTACACGAAAACGCACAGTGTGTACAGCCACACAGCTGTTGAAAATGACTTTTTACAAGCTTTACTTGGAGCAGCATCTTCTCCTCCTCCGCTCCTTTCCAGTCCTCTACGCACGCACATTCTGTGGCCACTATTAATGTATTTTTGCCCATGTCGCATGTTAGAGCGTCTGGACTAGGGCGTTGCCAGCCAACTTTAGTCCCACCTCGCCCACGCAAGGGGCTACGAGCTCCTTATAAGGGAGAGTAGTCATCCTCCCTCAGGCCGGTCTTTTGGGATGGAGAGGGCTCTCTGCTTATAAGTATGCGTCGGATGCGCATGAACGCCTGAACGTGGGGCGAGGGTGGGTGGAGCTAAAGCCTGGGACGCTAACAACTGGTATCAGAGCCAGCATCGCCATGCCTACCTGGGGGGCTTCCTAGGGGGGTGGGATGTTAGAGCGTCTGGACTAGGGCGTTGCCAGCCAACTTTAGTCCCACCTCGCCCACGCAAGGGGCTACGAGCTCCTTATAAGAGAGAGTAGTCATCCTCCCTCAGGCCGGTCTTTTGGGATGGAGAGGGCTCTCTGCTTATAAGTATGCGTCGGATGCGCATGAACGCCTGAACGTGGGGCGAGGGTGGGTGGAGCTAAAGCCTGGGACGCTAACATCGCATTTCCCCAGATTTTAATATCCTTCTGGTGTTCCGGTAGACTCACAGCATCCGTGAATGCATGGGGGTACGTATATAAGTATATTTGTGTGTACCTGTTCGCTCACATGGGCGAGAGAATTATTTGCACATGAATCCGAGAGACGGAAGCTTCTCCGCTTCGTCCGTTGCACAATTTTTTTAATAAACTTTGCTTCGAATTGCGTCGGTTGCCAATCGCCGTGACCAAGGGCTAGCTAGCTTGTACATGTTCCGTGCAGTGAGGCGGCCATGGCCGGAATCTAAGGATCTCGGAATAGAGAACGCATTGAGGTGTAGAGAGAGTAGAGTAGTAGACACTAGACAGATTATCTAAGCTGGTACATACTACGATGGGGGTTGAAGACTGTAGGTGAATTAAAATCTGGTCAACGAACTGATGAACCGAGCTACTGCATATATATATATAATTAATCGACGTGTTTGTTTAATGCTTGCGCAACTCAGCTTGAAAATTCTTCTGCGGGAGTTGTTTTGAGTGTGGAGAGTTCAAACTTCATGCGCCTGTGTTAAATGTTCAGAAATGAATTATCGTATGGTTTCAAGCAGAAGATTGTGTTGGTTTGCCTCTTGCCGATGACGATAATAATCCAGCCTTGATAATTGATGGCATGGCCCGGGGATGACGCCATACGAAAGCTCCCTCCAATGGCTTTTAACAAAAGCAGACATATCCTGAATTCCTGATTCCTGAAACTGACGGGTGCGTGCTTGGGGTCCCGTGAAGCAAACCGCTTTGACATGCGTGAGATTTCACAAGTCAATGATTCCCCTTTCGTAGTGGAGGATGCGACGAGATGATTAAGTTGTAAACTGGCAAATTTACAGATTTCCTTTCATGGTCCATCGTTTTTAGCTCAAGTTTGTGATGTTGTTTTGAGCAGCCCGGAGGTGTGGGGCAACCCGGGAGGGATCCGGTGCGCCAAGGAGACGATGCCGCTGCTGAACTGGAACGGGCCGATCTGGCTGGGCACGGACTGGGACATGTTCCACGAGGCCAACAACATCTCCTCCGGCGCGGCGGCGCGGCGGGTGCCCATCACCTTCGTCGACGTCACCAACATGTCGGAGCGGCGCAAGGACGGGCACACCTCCGTGCACACCATCAGGCAGGGGCAGGTGCTGACGCCGGAGCAGCAGGCCGACCCGGGCACCTACGCCGACTGCATCCACTGGTGCCTCCCCGGCGTCCCCGACATCTGGAACCTCATCCTCTACACCCGGATAATGTCCAGGCCACACGACTGGTATATCAACTGATCAACAAACCAGCAGACGAGCTCTGGTATAGCAGGGGCGGCACGCTCTTCACTGGCTGGCTGGTTATACTACTCATACATCGTCGTACTGAAAAGAGATTTTACTCTTCTTTTCTTCGCATTCTTTTCTGGCCGTTTCCACCAATCGAAAGATGCCTTCATTTGTTTTTTCTTCTTCAGGGGTAGGTTAAATGGGCAAAGATCGATACGGTAATATAATACATGGTTATGGCTAATTGATGGCCATGAGCACATGCGTGTTCGCGCGCACAGATGCGCTGTAAGGTTGCTGATCAAAGTGTAAATTTGGGGAGGAAAGGTTAAAGTGAAAGAGACGAACAGACATGGTTTACAGAGAAACGGACGCCTTCATGCGTCCAGGCTCCAGCTGCATGCAGAGTTGTATGGTTTTGTCCGTGCCCATGCGTGTGGCATCACTTGCGATTTCAATCCGGAAACTGCCAGGGACAGTTGCAAGTCGTGTCTGCTGCGTTTGTGAGCTCGTTAACGGCACCTTGTAATAAAAGTTGAATGATGTACAAAAGAAACTATCAGTTTCCCATCGCGTCATGAACTACCGGTGGGCGGCGGCCTTTCCGACCGGCTCTGGCTCGGTGTTCTGAGCTCGTTAACGCGCGCACGACGCAGTTTATGTGACGACACAGAGCACCGGCGAATGCATATATCAGACAGCGTGGCTCCCGTCGACGTCTGGTTTGGTGGTGGCCGCGGCCGGGAGAGGCGAGCTCCGGCATAGCGGGCAGCTCGGCCGCGAGCGTAGCCACGCGTCCACACACTCCGGGTGGAAGACGTGCCCGCACCGCGGCAGCGTCTTCACCTTGTCGCCCTCCTCGAACTCGCCGAGACATATCGGGCACTGCGTGGCGATCATGCCGTCCCCGTCGTTACCAACTAACCGAAGCCACCGCCCGGTACAGCGCCACGGGCAAGCTCGCTATCGTGGCGGTGCTGAGGCCGGCCACCGCGGAGGCGGAAGCATCTGGCGCGGGTGCGGCAGCATGCGAGGAGGAGCTGGAGCGGGAGGGCAGCGTCGCGTCGCCGCCGTAGCGGTGGCGGTGGCACGCCCAGCGGAGGTAGAGGCAGACTGCGACGAAGCAGAGGAGGACGAAGAGGAGTGCCACGAGAAGCGGCACCCCACAGCCGCGCACCGCGAAGTTGCCGTCATCGACGTTGCCGTAGCTCCATCTCAGTGTCTGCCCATGGGTAGACGACGCCTCCTGCGCTGATGCCATGCCCGAGAATTCGCACGCTGCTCTCTCCCACTCTCCAAGCCACGTTACCTAGCGTCCGTCTCGCCACCGTGGGACAAAAATTTATGGCCGTCGCGCGCGCGCGCGCGGTTCGCTGCACGCGGCGTTACGTGGCGCTCGCGTGGGCGCCTGGGCGATCCCTGGCCACAGCCGGTGCGCTCTCAAATGGGGCGGCCTGCTGCGCGGCGTGTGTGATCTAGGTGGTTTTAAGCATTTTCGGGCACATGCCTATTGCCTCCGCTGCGCTTCCTATAGCTATTCCCCTTTCACGTTTGACGAAGGCAGGCGCCAAGAAATGTGGCAGCGACCGTTGACTCGACGCTGTTCATGTAGAGTGGGACGCGAAAGGTACTCCCGATTATACTAGCAACTGAAGGAATCATCTTGGCAGAGTATATAATTGATTATTTGATTGGTGTGTGCAAGGCCACAGTCCAGCTGGCTGTCCTGTCACTTGTCTGCGCATAATAATACTCCATATAACACATAGGAGTAAACTCCAGAAAATTTGTACAAGATCACACATAATTCGGTGGGCATACGTGGTAACATGGACCACGATCACTGGACAACTACTGGCATCGCGGTGACTTGAACAAGTAAACGCATGGCACACCAGGTTGCAACAACGGGATAAGCACCTTCCATCCATGGGCTATGGCCCAATCAGTATCACACATTGGGTTGAAGGCTGACTCACTGAGATGGGGTTTGGGTCGGATGGTATCAGTGGCAGCCCAGCTTGCACTCTCTTAGCCACTCTTCCGCCTTCTCTACGATCTGGAGAGAGGTAGCTACAAAAAGGCCACTCGCCTGTTGCCAGTGGGAGAATGCAACGCTGCATGTGCACGCATGCAGCCAAACAGCCGCGACGAGCGACGAATCGCCTCCATGGAAACAGCGCATGTTCGTGGACACACGGTGCCGTATCCGCCGGCTTTTCCAAGCGATTGCGCGCCATCAACATTAGAATCATCACGTGACTGCAGGGCGCGCGCGTGTTAGTTCTTCAACATGTCTGACCTCGTGCGCCCTGCAGGCGACTGTACTGTGCAAAGGCCGTCGTCTTCGTTCGTCGTTCTCCCCAAGAACAATTGTATGATCCCTCGGTGACAAACGATCGTGGTAGCTGTAGCTACCTCTCGCTGCAGATTGCCCCTGACAAAGGAGCTCTCTAATGCGTGCCTAACTTCTTCGCCAGTTAATAATGCACAAGTGCACGCGGTTGAAATAATTTAGATGTGAACCGATTCGACTGGAAATGATTCCTTTTAAAAATCGTTTGCATTTATACATAAAAACTCAAGCAATTTTTTGGTACTCATTTATTCTATATTAAAAACGTCACTTATTCACGTGGCGCATAGCCTGCTACTAGCCGCATAATGTAGTAATATATAGTCGAGTAAAAACCGCAAGCTCGCAGCCGTACTAGCCGAGACAGTGTGGAGCGGCACGGCAGGGCAAACCGTAGGGCGCATGCAGCAAGGACAAGGAGGTTGTGTGGACAAGAGTCTGGCAGCTAGCGAGCTAGGTCGCCGTGTTCCTCTGGAAATACCAGGCTATGGCTTTGCCTACACACAATTTATGTCCCTAAAACATCAAATCGGCCGCTGAGTAACGTAGCACCAGCGCTGACAAAATCTCTGCCTCCGATCACACGGGTGGACGTCGCCGTCCTCGTTAATGAAGCGGCCCTTTATTCCCGCACACAGCCCAATCCCTGCGCCCTGCAGCTAGCCTGCTGGCACGATGCAATGCGTCCAAGTGCACAGCATGTCACCATGTATACGTGGAGCCACCCATTGCAGACGAGCGGCAAGAGACAAGGTTTGGGCGTTTGGCCTTGGACTCTGATTTTAGTGTCTCCGTCTGGCTCCTGACGCTGGCCGCAAGGGCAGCTGGCGCCCAGCAACACGACGACACAAACGACGTCGTCTCCCGGCCGACTCCCGGCCGCGCGCGCGTTCGCCTGGTCGGCCTAGTGCATGCGCGGGGCGAGCGGGCGCGCCTGCACCGCCGTGCACCGCCAGCGCTGCGAGAAATCTCGGCTTCGCCGCCTGCCGGCGGGCGGGCGTCCGACGCGCGCGCTCGTGCACGCATGCGGCCGGCCGGCCGGCATGCAGTACTGCACGCGAGTGTGGGGGCAGGTAAAGGGAGGTGCCAGATTTCCATGTCGCTACTCCACCGCTCACTGCAGCCGTCGTCAGCGATTCAGGCGGCCGGCCACACATCGATCACGTCGTCTCTCCGTCACGCAATCCTAGGCACGAGACGTACACTGGAATGTCACTTGGCGATCTCTTCGATCACGGTCCGTCCGTACTTGCGCGTCCGGGTTCGCGCTGCCAGCACTGACACTGTTCTGTTCATGGACTATTCATTGCTCGTCAACTTTTGTCAAGTGCCATGCCATTGCCTGCGCGGTAGTATGCAGTAGACAATTCTAGCAGGAGTGCTCCCGATCTGGAATGAGGAGTTTTCCAAAACGAAATTAACATATCAGATGCCATAATGCCACTGCAGCTGCGAGCTCACATGGACTACTCTGTATATATTATCCTATTTATCCTGGAGTTTTCAATTTTCACGGATCGAGAAGGCTAGGTCAGGACACGCCATCTTTGCAAAGTACCACGCGGATCGCCTTGTCTGGAGTTCTTGCATGCTTGCATTGTTTTCTTTTGAAAAAAGAATTCCTACATGTCCAACCACGACAGATCTCCCGGTGATTTGCCCGAATCAGTCCAGTGTGTCTGCCTCCTTCGCCACCTCATGCACTTTGAGAAAAATTTACGATCTACTTCTTCAGTAGATCTTAGGCCCGGTTTATTTAAACCTAGGATTGTTCTATCTCCTAGCTTTAGATAAAAATTATAATAAGTTGTCTTATATAATATTTTAGAGAAAATAAATTATTGTTGATATGCGTTATTATGTCTGGAATGGTAAAAACTGCAATTTCCTTAAAATAAAGTGTGGAGAGATGATATTTAAACACGAGATGGTAATATTTAACCTATAGTACTTTAAAAGAAGATAGTAGTGATAGTCTACTACCACCACTACGACTCCTCTCACAGCAAATAAAAACTTTCCAATTTCACTAATATCTATTTACATGAAGTTTTTTTAATATTGTAATTTTTTTTGTTGCAACACACAAGCATTTAGCTAGTATTTATAAAATTGTAATGCACATTTTAGTCTTTTAAAATTAATAATCTAATAAATATAAGATACATTCTACTTTCTTATTAAATTACTATAATCTAAAGTTAGTTCAATAAGCTAACTTTTATTTATATAATTTTAACAAATACTCCCTCCAGTTTCCTAAAGGAAGTCGTTTTAGACTTGTATCAAAAGTTGCCTAAAAGATGTCGTTTTATATTTTATTGTGCATTTTGGACGTTTATACCCCCGAAGTAGTACTACTTTCTTCTCGTTTCTCGTGCTATCTTTACTAATGCATTGTATTTAATAGGGGCAAACAAGGAAAGTATACACAAATTAATCATTCATTGGTATCTTAAATCATGTCCAAAACGACATCTTTTTTGAAACCGGAGGGAGTAAACTGTATTACTATAACTTTGGTCTTTATCAAATTTATCTGTGGATCGATTATCTAAACACATATGTGTGAAATCAAACAAACAGTGCATTAGTTCTGCGTACGTGCCTTCTCTTCCTATTCTGCATTTGTCACGATGCATCCTCTCTCTGCGTCCCATATTCCCATCCTCTTCCTCTAGCTCCTCACTGCCTAGCCTGCACTTCTTTAAGGTGATCGAGGCGACCGCTCGACGTAACACGGCAAGGCATGCACGTACGTACGTACGAGAGAAGCTCTGACTGGTTTCAGGGCTAGCTACATTAATTGCTGCGGCCACTAGCTACATAGGATAGGCTATGCCAAGAGAGCAGCAGCAGAGCTAGCCAAAGATATGAGGAATATATACAGCAGTACAGTACTCGTCGACATGGCAGCTGCCCCACGAAGCGGCTGGCCACTGTTCAATGTTCATGCATGGCCGTCGATGATCTAATAGAGTAGATAGTAGAATAGAATATAATAGAAAGTTACGTACAACGTAGAGTAGCAACTGTCACAGCGGCTTATATTTCCAAGAACCGTACTCGCGCACGCTCGGTTGGAAGCTTGTAGGCGTACGTATCCGGGTTTGATTCGGCGATTTCTATCTCCGACTCCAACTCCAAGTGCAGCACAGTATCATTCCAATGATCAGAGATTTGGAAGACTCGAGGCTTGTGCAACTGTCTCTTGTTTTTAGCTCCACGAGGACGGTTCGTCCAGCAGATTAATCATTGTATGTATGCCGTGAAAACTTAGATTTCGGCTCCCAAAGTTTAGGACTGTGATGTGGACTATACTCTTATTATCAATATTGAATTAAAAAAATGCTTGTGACATCTGGTTACATGTCTTATCATATAATAACAATAATATCTACTTAATCCAGCCAATGTGTGTTGGGAAAAATAATTTTACTTTAACAAAGGCTAAACAACGGCTTTTGGTAGCCTAATGAGACGAAGTCCTCTTCGAGATAAGAAAGCTTCGGAACTATGAAACCGCTTGGAGATAATGTTTAAACTATAAGCTCCATGTACCCTCCGGTGTAGTATAAATCTAGGCTGGTTCACACGGGAGGTTACTAATTTACCACTACCAAGATCACTATTCACACCGTAATAGTCGTTTCAATGTAGAGGACAACTTCGTATTACCTTATAGTAATTATGACTATAAATATCCTCTCATTTACAGAGTAAAGGAACATCGAACAGACAAAGTACTAATCAATACAACTTATATTCAAAGGTTATTATCCTATCCGAAGACCTTAGATATTGTTCTAATCATATAAAACACTTTGAACCTTTTAAGGTTCTTAAATATTTAAACCCATTGTTGTGTAGTTCTAAATTACACCAACGATATGGTTGCCATATAATTACTCCTTGTATTCAAATACTTAAGGTTTGCCCGGACTTAGTTCATCATTCAAATTTTGAATAATAGAGAATGTGGTATATGTTTTCTTTTTCACGAACCGTAAACGTAAAACAACACAGAGTAGCCAGAAGACTGGAGATGGAGCTAGCTAGCTAGGACGAATAAGGGCATTATTCTATGCTGTCTCTTTGCCACCATCTCCGGGGATGTGTTACCTCCCCGGTGGTCATCTGTACAAGGCGAAGGTGACACAGGTACCAATCATGTGATCATTGTATTTTCACAAAGGCACTCGATCTAAAGACATATGTACGGCTTCGTGAAACCCTAGCAAGCTAAGCTAGCTAGGCAAGCAGCAAGCTCTTCTCCTTTCACCAAAAATCTAGCGGGCTTTCGACTCATGCATGAAAGACTGTCTCGTGAAGTTGAGTGAGTGCGCACATAGTCCATATATTTTACACGCCTTGCTGTAGCTAGATGGATTTCCATACTACGTGAGGACTAAAGTTTTCTACCGACTGTGCACGATTGTCAAAGCTTCTTGCACGTTTTCTAGCTAGAAGAAGCTTGCACGAAAGGAGTACAATGTACAGTAACATATATACTGACTTATTTTCTGAAGATTGAATTATTAGCGTAGTCTCAACCCATAGTGTTTATATATTATAGGTCGTGTATTACTAGATTTTTTTAACATCGCTCATACACAATATCACCTCACTAATAGATAGAATTTTCAAAATATATATGTATCCAATCACCTATCTTTTTCTCTTATAATCATTTTCTTTGTTTTTTTCTTGGATATCCTATAGAGCTAGCACGGGCTTGGAGATTTCAGATTTACCATTGTGGTTATTGTAGCACGATAGATTTTTTTTTAAAAAAAAATAGCACTGCTCACTGAAGTGCAGAGCCTATGCATGGTTTAGGTTAAATTATACGCTATTACATACGCTTCATGCGATGTACGCGCAGTATATATATGCACCGAGTGTCGCCTTCATCCTGCAAGCGCGTAGCTAGCTCCTGGTCTGAAACTGATCCTGCACAGTTGTGTTGCGCAGCTAGCTTGGCGGCAGCCGGCAGCCGCGCCCGCATCGATCGATCCCTAGCTGATCTATGGATCCATACCACTACGAAAACATCCATGACCCACGCGGCTTCCCCATCCCCCAGCAGCCCTACCACTGCCTCCACCCGACGGCCGGCGGCCTCGGCGAAGGCAGGATGAGGGGAGGCGGGCGGCGGCGCCCCGGCGCGAAGCTCTCCACGGACCCCCAGAGCGTGGCGGCGCGTGAGCGGCGGCACCGTATCAGCGACCGCTTCCGCGTGCTCCGCAGCCTGGTGCCCGGCGGCAGCAAGATGGACACGGTGTCCATGCTCGAGCAGGCCATCCACTACGTCAAGTTCCTCAAGGCGCAGGTCACCCTGCACCAGGCCGCGCTCGTGCAGCACGAGGAGGGCTGCCACGACCTCGCCGCTGCTTACGTTTCTGCCGCCGACGCCGCCGACGACGCCGAGACGGTCCGAGAGCCGGGTCATCATCATGGCGACGTCATGATGCTGGAGCACGAAGCGGCGCCGGTGGTGAGCTATGGTGACGTCGTCGCGGCTCACCAGCTGCAAGCCCTCGATCCAGCAGCTGGGATGATGCATCAGCTGATGAGCGCAGCTCACGCGCTGCCTCCTTTGCCTTGTTGTGTCTACGTCGAGGAGTCAACTCCTCCTGCGTGCTATCCGGTGTGCAATGTCCATGGCGAGGAAGCTGCAGATGATGTGGATGGAGCTTATTAGCTAGCGAGACAGCGGCTTATTACTTAGGTACGTTAGTTTCCGTAGGAAAACGTGGCTGCTAGCTGCTGCCTGCTCTCTGCTTAGCTTACTAATTAGCTAGGTTGACGCATGCATTAACGGTACGTACTACCGGTTTGTCACTTCAGTTAGACTCTTAATTATTAGTGCATGAATGCATGGGTTCTGACTCTGCTGACAAACGATCGCAGGACATCAGTGACTCGTTTTTCATGCACTTTGCATCGATTAATCATGCATTCTGAACCTGTATGCTCGCTTTACTATTTCACCCTTCTCGGTTGTATCATTCAGCTTAATTAATTATGTGGTTCCTTTCGCTTCCCTTTGCTCCAATATGTATTTTACTGCCTCAGTTCCATGCATAAAACCAAAGCATCCTATCCTATTTATATATATTCGTATACCCCTTTTCCGGATCCTGTGCGTATTGCTAATGACAATTTACTGGTGTACATGCATGTCAGATATAGTTCAATACTTGTATGGAATTTTGAATTTTGTAATCTGATTTTGAATAGTATATTAGGATTTTTATAGTTTTTTTGGTAGTTTTTTCTTCAGAATAGTAACAAATATAAATACCAAAATCTTACTCTAGAATTTTTTTGTATTGCAACGAAGTTAGACACCAACTCATTTTTTATTGTAAGCAGAAAGAAACATTCTTTAAAAACAATATAATAGCAATCCCACACGCGGGCTGCAACATCCCAATATCTTAATAAAGTTTTGCGTATTTTTTTTAAAAAAATACAATATAGAAAAAATCACAATATCACACAAGCAAAAACAAATAAATATAGTAATAGTGCATGTAGAATTAATGTTTTTCTGCTGTCCTAGATATATACTCATAAGTCGATATATCTGAATACGTATGGAATTTTTGTGCTTCATTTAATTGATGCCTTTATGTGTCATTTAGTCCATGCATGTTTAAGTTTATGAAGAAAGAAGAGTACTGTTAAAACTGCAATTTGTGGATTTTATCATTTGATTGGGTCCTCACTTACATATGGATGCAAAAACTGACGGCGATGATTTTTTTAAGTCAACCTCATATATATATATATATATATATATATATATATAAATGCTATTCTATACCTCGGGTGTAAAATAGTAATTTTACTGAGAAATCTACTACTGAGAAAAAATTAGTATTCAATTGTTATTCTATTGAGAAAATCTAAAATTTAAGTTTCGACACACATATTATATAATAGATGAGTAATAAGATCGTACTCCCTCTGTTCACTTTTAAATGACACAGATAACTTTTATCTCAACATTTAACCGTTCACTTTATTCAAAAAAAATTATATAAATATGCAAAAATATAAGTTATACTTGAAGTATTTTCAATAATAAAACAAATTATAACAAAATAAATGATATTTCAAAAAGTTTTTGAATAAAACAAATGGTCAAATGTTAAGATAAAATTCAATTGTATTATTTAAAAGTGAACTGAGGGAGTACTATTTTTCTTAAGGTAGGTGAGGGTGGTCCAAACGTTATTGAATAGAGTAATTAGTAATGAAATTTAGAGATTATTATTATATTTAAAAATGTAAACTTTAAAACTTATTATATTTTGATATTGTTGGCGCAATTGCGTTTGCGCCAAACATGTTAGTTTAGCCTCGAAGGGTTTCTAATTACCTAATAATAACCTTACATCTTTCAGATTTCGTATCATCCATCTTTTTATATTGGAGGTGCCCAGTATTTATAGGCAAAATACAACAGTAAAAAACTATTTTACCCTCTAGCTACAATCATTATCGAGCACTCTGTTTATAAGACTTTGTATGAGTAAAACGATAAACTCTTATACAAATACATATACAGATAGCAAGTAGCGAAGGCCCACGGTTTTGGTCTTTATGCCAAAGTGTTTCTTAAGATATTTAGAGTATGTATCGGAGTATAGGCCGAAGGCTTTGTATAAGAGTGATCTCCGAAGTAAGGAGGATTGCAAAGGGATATCAGAGCATAAATGTGGAAGCCTTACGACCAAAGTAGGCTTCGCTATCCTTTTGGGCGGAGCCCAAAGTGCCTCGGAGGGGGCTTCAGAGCTCAGATAGTTCCGTAATTAACTTTTTACCTTGTGGATTTCAAACTAGTTTTCGGGAACGGGGTCTTCAATATCTTACTTCGTTCAGGATGAAGGGGTCTTTAACTGATTTTATTGCCTTTGAACCATCATAATTCTTTGACTTTCCAGAAGCTTCGCAAGTAACGTCATTTGGATCGTGTCAGTGTAAAACCATTTCTCCCGACGGATACCATTTTACTGATAATTTCTTTATACAACAATTCTCGTTCCTGGTTTTCAAAAGACTGGTGTCTCAAGTCTCAAGTCGTAGCAATGCTCAGCATTGAGTCAATTGACGGGGCTGTTTTGCCCATGCTGTCAAATCAATACAGCTAGTTGAGCCTCCTTTATTTTTAATTTTGATGATGTTGTCTAATGTAGATAAATTTTGTCACACTAATTAAATTTTATTAAATTTAGTGTAGTGTTTGGATGACCGTTTTAACTGAAGTAATCGTAGTTTTGTAGTGCTTATTATTATTGATTCATTTGTTTTTCAAACCAAACCTAAAGATATTAGGACTGTGAAAACATGTCACCGGCCTTGGCACGCTGCTGCCTTCACTTTCCGACGTACGACTATATGTTCGGTTAGAAGGGTATTAAAGAAGATTGAAAGCTAAGGAATTGAGGAAGATTAGAGGGGATTTTAGTATAAATCCCCTCCAATCTCTCTCAATTCTCTTTCACAAGGAGATTCATCGAACATACCTAGACAAATGCTCCTTGGATTCTTTTAGTTAAAATTCTCAATCGATTGTTTCTGGATGGAAGCAGGATCATATAAATACAGCATGATATCACTTGCAGCGACGACGTATATTGCACTACTGCCTCGTGTACCTTGACGATTTAGTCGAACCCCACCGTACCTGTCAACTGAAAAAAAGCTTAGCAATATAGTACGTACTTGAGAAAGTGGACTACTTAGTAGTACTAGTTGGGGTACTTAAAACCAACTAAGTAAAATCTGGTGTCGATATGATGCAACCATGCAACTGTGGTAGCTAGCGGTACGTACCAATAATGCAAATGAAGTTTGAGTTTGGCATATATCATCATCGAGCAATTAATCACGCTTTGTGCAGTGGGCCTTAATTAGGAGAGGCTATTTTGACCCTTTGAGACGACACTGACACTGGGTCATCAAATTAAGACGAGGTGTTAATTAGGCGCACCATACATTACATATACATGGAGACAGCTTGCTCCTTTGGTGATCAATGCAAGTACGTGAACCGCAACAAATTAAATTAAATTAAAGCTGACATTGTTATTCCTGTACAGAAAGGTGGATAACCCAAAAAAGGTAGGGCACTTTTTAGCCAAGGAGGTATCATAATACCTTACCTACAGCTTGAAAACGAATTGATGGACAAATCCTCACGCCCGGATCCATCGGTGATTTATCCGTGGAGAGTTCGACTCGGTGCGAGTCGAGGCGAACCGAACATATACCGTCCGGTTTCCAACTTTTTTGTCCTATAAAATTGAGTTAAGTCAAATATTTTTCTAGAATCTTACTAAAAACACTCTAAAAAAATGAAGTACTCTACTTCAATTTCAATATAGATTTTTATGATCCGGAACTCTAAGCTCTACTGACCCTAAATATACCATATAATTTTATGAGATAAGATTCAAGTATTTACCTGTATCTTATCTATCATTTTATAAAAGCAGCAAACACGTAAAGGCACAGATGATTTACGAGGCTGGTTGGGCCCAAACCACGCGACCCCACGAGACTCTCACGTCCTATCCGCTACACAGCCGGCTTCGTCGTGTCCTTCCTGCCTGCGACTCGCGAGAATCCAAAGCTGTACTTGCACGAGAAAAAAAGCTCGCAAAATCTCCGCTTCTGCAGCTGCACGCTTTCCTCTTCCTCGTCATCCAAGGCTCCCATCGGCTACCGCGGCTGGCCTTGCTTCTCCGTGGGGGGAGGGGAGGGGAGGGGAGGGAAGCCGGCCTCTCACCCTTCGCAAAAGCCACGCGCCACCAAACCGGCCTTTTTTTCCCTCCCCCCGGCCGCGCGTCGCTCTCGCCTCTCGGTCGAATCGGTGGGCTGGGGCCATAAAGTCGCTGGGGGTCGGCGATGATGAGCGGCGGTGGCGGCAGATCGGGCGTCAGGGAGGCGGAGGGCGAGTGGGAGGTCCGGCCCGGCGGGATGCTGGTGCAGCGCAGGGACGGCGAGGCGGAGCCCGCCGTCAGGCTCAGGGTCTCCTACGGCGCCGCCTTCCGCGACGTCGCCGTGCCGGCGCAGGCCACCTTCGGTATGCCCCTCCTGCGATCTGCACCCTTCCTCTTGTGATTCCCGTCTCGTTCCTCCTCGTGAGCTCGCTACCGATTGTAACTGAGGACGATGTCCTGTGATCGGTTCTGTTTCGATTTTTTATGTACTACTTCTGCTATGCTTGCCCGGCAAGTGCACGACGATTTGCCTCTCCCAGTTAACCACAATAGAGGCCTCTATCGATCTGGTTGATTGCACTGGGCTTGGATCTTGACCGGTCAACCGGCAAATTCGTCAAGTCGTTAATATGATCATTAGTTCATTACCTCCTGCAGTCCTGTTCCTTTTCCGTGAAAACAATTGGATGACTAAAGAAACATAGATTCGGAAGAAAAATTTCAGTATTTCGTTGTACTGTGAGAGGCAATTCGGTTGGCAGGCTGATGGATCATGGGCCTGCTCTGGTAACTGATCTCTCATCTCTTGGACTGTGGCAACCAGACATATGTTGATATGTATGTATATGGCGACAAAAAACACATTTTTAAGCGTATATCTGACACCATGCCTGTGTGTCATGCTTCTTGAGGAGTTATGTGCGTTATGCTAGATTGCTAGTATATCCGTTCACCATTAGGCCCACAATGAATTACTGTTGTATTAGTAAACTTCTGTTCATTTATGATGATAAGCAGAAACACACACTGTATCAACTAAGGTTATTGTGTGATGTTCTAAATTTATGCTCTTTATCGTTCTGGAGAAATAGAAGTTCGATATTGCATCTGCACTATTTTCGGTGAAGTTCAATGAGTTTTGCTCAGACTAATTATTCACTATCTTGTATGAAGGTGAATTGAAGAGGGTCCTTACCCAGGCAACTGGGTTGGAGCCTGAAAGGCAGAGGCTCTTCTTCCGTGGGAAGGAGAAGAGTGACAGTGAGTTCTTGCATACAGCAGGGGTCAAGGATGGAGCAAAACTGCTTTTGCTTGAGAAGCATGCCCCAGCCAATGTTGAGCAGAAGGTCGAGCCAATAATTATGGATGAGAGCATGATAAAGGCTTGTGAGGCTGTTGCCCATGTCAGAACTGAAGTTGACAAGCTCTCTGCCAAGGTGAAGAACTAATGCTTCTCTAGCCTTGCTTACACGGCATTCACTCTTACATCATAGTGCTAATACGGCTATTCCCTTTGTTTTTGTTCTGTTACTAGGTGTGTGATTTGGAGAAGAACGTGATTGCAGGGAGAAAGGTTGAGGATAAAGAGTTTGTTGTCTTGACAGAGCTTCTTATGACGCAGCTGTTGAAACTCGATAGCATAAAGGCAGAAGGAGAGGCAAGGGCACAAAGGAAGGCTGAGGTACAGTGGATGTTATACACTTTTAACCTGATTAGTACTAGTAAGAGGGGCTCAAATATTGGTAATTCTAGGCATTCAAGATATATTGTTCTGTGTGGGCCTGTTTGTTTCAGCTTGGGATTATAACAATCTAGCTTATTTTCATAAGTAGTGTTTACAAATTGTTCGATTAATCGTGATTAAGCGGCCTAGTCATTTTTCTAGCTCTGACTAGGTGCTCCGATGCGACCAAAGTGATCAGAAATCTCGTCGTCTAACTAGTCGTCGACTAGTCACAACTAGTCGACCGATTAGTGGCATTTTGGTGACCAGGAGAGAGGGGCCACAGACGGCGAACGACGGGGAAGGCAGGGGCCAGTCGCCAGCGTCACCATGTGACGGGAGGAGGGGGGTGATGACGGCGCATGGGGAGTAGGTGGGAGGAGTGGGTCGGTGGCGGCACGCCTTGGAGTAGGAGGGGCCACCGGTGGCGCCAATGGGAGCATGAGAAGGCGGTGCACAGGGGGAGATGTGCGGCGGCTGGCGGCTTGTGAGGAATATGTGAGGCGGCTAGTGGCTTGTGAGGGGGATGAGGGAGATGTGAGGACTGAGTGAAGCCTAGGGTTTAGTTAATGGGCTTGGGTTTTTTGATTTTATTTTTGGGCTAATAAGTAATGGTTGGAAATTTGGCCCATGCTTGGAAATTTATTGCCATATACTATAAAGTGTGTGTATATATATGTGTGTGTGTGTGTTTATGTCCTAAAATATATGGGATAATTAGATGTACGACTAGAACCGACCAGAATCGACTAATCGCGATTAATCGTGATTAGTTTTTTGGTCGGTCCCATGGTGACTAGGTTTGACTAGGTGATTTGTAAACATTGTTCATAAGCTGAAACAAACATGTCAGCTTATTATAATCTAGAGCGCAGATTATAACAATCCAGTAGCTTTTTTTATAAGCTGGATTGTTATAATCCCAAGTTGAAACAAACAGGCCCTAAATAGCTATTACATATTACTCAAAACCTGATTTGCTTTCATGTACCAAAGTAAAGCACATTTACACCGGGAAAAGCAGCTAGTACTAATTACTCCCTCCATCCTAAAATGTAAGCACTTCTGGAGTTTTTAATGGGGATTAAGGAGAGATGTGAAATTAAATGAGGTGTGTGTGTGATCTCTTGAGATGAGAAAGTAGGTGAAAATAAATAAACGAAAGATGGTTGTGATTGGTTGAGATAAGATAGTAGGTGGAGAAATAGCTATATTTTGGGACATAATTTAAACGCTGAAAACAGTTATATTTTTGGACGGAAGGAGTGGTTAATTAGTTCATGATGGTACAAACAATCAATACATATCTATGATAGTGGAGTTTTTTTCCATACCACGTAGTGTAGTATTGCCACACTGTAATGACAAATTTTATCAGTGACACGAGACCATGGTCTTAGAAGCTTTGAAAATATATATTACCTCATTAAGACGGTTCATTTAGCCTTACACTTGGAATCCATGTATTTCTAATTTTGTAAAATACTGGAATTATTCGATGGATCCCAAAATTATAATCCCTAAAAGTTCCGTGGTTCGAAATCTCAGCTTCTAATGCCAAGTCTGCTGGAGCCTGTGCAGAACAAAATGCCTGGTCTGATGTTTGATAGATTTCATGTTTATGCCATTCATTAATGTCTTTCAAGAGGGAAAAAGGTTTCTAGGTTAGGATATTTGTTGGTTGAGGGTGAAATATTTACATGTAGCTTATATGTAATTCGATACCTTTGTTGTTGCCTTAATTTGCTTGGAAGGATAAGTCCAGTGAAATGGTCATCATATGTATGGTGTTAAAAAAAAGACAGTCGAGCCAAGGTTTTGAATTTTAGTTAGCTTAGTTGCTTGAAGCTGATATAAGCCCTGACCATCTGTCCCCGCAGGATTGGTCCCTGTCGCGAAACCTTTGTTGTGTCATAAAATAGTATTGTCACTGGAGATCCTTGTGTACATTGTACACACACTTTCTCACTAGAATTATGACTTGCAATGCAGGTACACCGAGTTCAGAATCTTGTGGAGACCTTGGATAAGCTGAAGGCAAGAAACGCCAATCCCTTTAGTGACCAAAACAAGTCTGTTTCAGTGACTACGCAGTGGGAGACGTTCGACAATGGCATGGGCAGCTTGAATGCACCCCCACCACGGGTTTCTTCCACACAAATGGACACTGACTGGGAGCAATTCGACTAGCCTCGCGCTGTGCCTTCTCATTGTATCGTTAGCTTGTGAGCTCGGTTATCTAAATTCGTTTCACTGGCACAAAATTGCTGTGTATATGCGAGAAGTTTGACGCCTTTTGCTAGGACTGCCTGTGCGATGTTATCAAATGCGATACAAGGTGAATTACTAAGCTCATCTGTTAAGCTTTCATATTTCAGATTGCACTTTGCATCGGCCATGCCATATCTTCAGAGTTGCTTCTGCTGGTCAGCGTCCAAGGGCGGACGCGCAATCTACAGTTGACGTAGTTCAGATGTGTCCAGGCAAACAACTAAACCAGATACGGTAGGCTCCACTGGATGCGTACTATGCATGATGTTTTGCTCCTGTGCATATTCCTAATCAAAAATCCTTTTTATAATAGCAAAAGTTATTTTTCATCTATTGGGACACACTGCATCACATTGCAAGTAAAAAGAATCGTGATTTGCTCCAGAATAAAACGGGAGAAAGTGAGAAACATGTGTCGTAGTTATATGCGGTAATCATGTTGCAAGTTCTATGATCCTACGGTCAACTACCACCACTCCAGAATATATCCATTTAGCAGGAGCGTTGAAAAAAAGGAATTTTATCATGCTCGGGGCATGCTCGGGGTGAAAGAGGTATCAAATTTGAGTCATTAATCATTTTTGATTAGGTAGGTAAACCTATTAGTATCTGTCTAATTCATGCTTGGGGTGAAGGTATCAAATTTGAGTTATTGATTATTTTTGATTAGTTAGTACCTACCTATTAGTATAGGCCTAATTAAAAAATGGTACTTCTATTTCCCATGCAAGGTGGAAGGATATTATCGTAAATTTACCTAAAAAAATGAACGCAACTAAGTGGCCATGGACCATGGTGGCCGCGTGGCGGCGCTGATGGGCGGTGCGACGGGTGGAGCGGCGGCGCGCATCCGACGGGGCGGCGAGGCCGAGCAGCGCGCAGAGCAGGGGTGGCGGGGCGGGGCCGAGCGGCGACGCGACGGGCAACAGAGCGGTGGCGACACATGCGTTGATTACTTTAAAAAAACTATAATAACTCGTTAAATCAGATTTTGTTAAGCATATATTTTTTCGTTTTTCGATATGAACTAAACCATGCATGCCAGTTAACAGTCACAGAAACTACACCAGCATGACATCGCCGGATTAAACCAAACATCAAAAGAAAAGATACAGCTAGCAGTGTCATAGATGATCGACAGAGCACTGGAACGAACAGGCGAAGCCGGCCTTGCATGTTGCCGCCTTGATCTAGAGCTGAATGGTCACACCCCGGGCTCCCATGTTAGTCAGCCTCTGCTCCATGGTGTCCTCCCTCGGCCCGGCTGCACCGCCCGTCCTCGTCGTCTCCGGCCGCGTTATGTCGAACTTCTCGCCGTCTCCCCACAGCGCGTAGGCCTCCTCCCCGTGCACCGCGTCGTCGCCGATCATGAGCTGGTCGTCGGACATGCGGAGCGGTATGAAGAGGCCGATGCAGACGAGGATGGCGCTGGTGACCACGAGGTTCCAGACGACGACGAAGAGCGCGCCGCCGAGCTGCTTTCCCAGCTGCCCGATGCCGCTGCCGTAGAAGACGCCGCGCATGCCCGGCACCGGGCTATCGAGCGCGCAGAGCTCTGGCGTGGCGAGAAGGCCAGTGAGGACGCCCCCCAGGATGCCGGCGACGGCGTGGGTGTGGAAGACGGCGAGGGTGTCGTCGACCTTCATGAGGAAGGTGGATTTCTTGTGCAGGATCATCATCGTGAACCACGGGACGCTGCCGGCGAACATGCCCATCAGCATCGCCGACCATGTGTGCACCAGCCCTGAAGTGCCAAGCGAAACAAGCATATCATGTACTTGGATAGTTGGATTCACCACGAACTGTACGTGTCCCCTGGTGGTTTCGATCAGATAAGAGTCTGTTACCGGCGCCGGGAGTGATGCAGACTAGCCCTGTCATCATGCCCTGCACGGCGCCGATGACGGAGGGTTTGCCGAAGAAGATGACGTCCAAGCAGGTCCAGGTGAGGAGGCTCGTCGCGGCACTGACGTTGGTGTTGAGCACGGCGATCGACGCGGTGATGTTGGGGGCGTACGGGGCGCCGCCGTTGAAACCGGCCCAGCCCAACCACAGCAGCCCACCGCCGGCGATCATGAGCAGGATGTTGTTCGGCGAGAACCTGTCCCTATCACTCTTCAGCCTCGGGCCCACCTGCATGCCACGTGATAATATGGATAGGGTGAAGCGGACACGTACGAATAATATTGCACCAAACGTGACGTACCCAGTAAGCGGCGGTGAAGCCGGCGACGCCGGAGGAGAGGTGGATGACGTATCCGCCGGAGTAGTCGATTACGCCCCACTGGTAGAGGAAGCCGCCACCCCACAGGCTGAATGCGCCGACGGTGTAGGAGAAGAGCAGCCAGAGCGGCGTGAACGCCATCCACGCCTTGATGTTCATCCTCCCGAGCAGCGAACCGGCGAGCAGCACCAGCGTGATGGCCGCGAACTCGAACTCGAACAGCACCAGCGACGCCTCCGCGTAGAACGGCTCGGTGCGCGCCGTCTGGAGCACGCCGTCGCTGCTGTAGTGCGCCGTGGCTGGGAACACCGCGCGGCGCACCAGGAAGTCCTGCGTCATCGCCGGCCCGGCCTTGGCCCAGAACGGCAGCAGCCGGTCGCCAAACGCCATGCGGAAGCCGACGAGCACCCACACGATGAGCGTGGACGCGTAGGCGTAGAGCGCCATGAAGGCCGAGTTGACGGCCCACTTCTTCTTCACGATGCTGCCGTAGATCACCACAAGCCCCGGCATGGACTGGATCCCGACGAACGTGGCCGCCACAAGCTGCCATGCGTTGTCCCCCTTGTTCAGCCACTCCGGCACCGCCGGCAGGTCCGGCATGTACGGGCCGGGCTGCGGCGGCGACGCTGACGCTACGTGCATTTGAGCTGTAGACTGTAGTACGTGGTCAAGCAAGCGATCGATGGAGCGGCAAGTGTCCCGGCTACCTTGGTGCTGTGAGTTTTAATAGCCGCCGATGAGACGGCGATTAGTGGGTTTATACGATGCATGTGGAGATTAAATTATTGGTTAATTAGTGTGGAGCTCTGAGATGAGCTCGCGAGCCCGTGACGCGCGCTTCCACCGATGAGAGGTGGGGAGCTGTAACCGGTTTCCGGGTCAACCAGGGCAACCCTGGGTCGTCACTGGCCCATCTACTGTCGATTTCTTCCTTGAACTTCTTGTTTAGTCTCTGATTAATTTCTTAAGCAGCCCTGTTTTCATAATAATATTTTTTCCCAAATGAGCTTCCATTGTCAGCCTAGGTCGGAGGCACGAGAGAACGGAAGATGTTAGCATAGTTCCTGACAGTACATGTGAGTGGTCCACTCCAGCATGGAGATTTGTGGGGGCAAAATATTTAGCCAAGCTGTTTGGGTGCTTTAAATTTGATCTTCAGGATTTGGTTCCAGTTTCCACTACGAACGAGAACTAAAAAGTAAACCACCATGATTTATTTACAGGAACCCTTCGTTTGTTCTTGCAAACGTAGGTCAGTCAAAGTAGGCATGTTTGTCCCAGCAAAAAGAAAGAAAATAAAACAGGCATTTGTGATTTGTACCATGTCCTATAGCAAGAGGAAAGGCAGGCAAGCTGTTCAGAATATTAATGTCCAGGGTATTCTCGTTCTCACCTTGCAAATCATCTACAGTGGTTATACATTTCGCATCTGGATTCTCGAGATGGGTGTGGCGAAGGCCAAAGATTCATCAATATATAGTTAGGGGTAATGATTTGCTGCAGGATCCAACGCAGATATGCAAGGGTAAATCCCAACAAGGGAGTCCAGAGTAATCGATAAGGTAAGCTCAAAGCTTACCAGGATTACTGAAATGCTGGAAGGGTTGTCTACCTCTGCTGTAGCATTGCAGAATTATAAACTTACCAAGTTGATAGGAACTTGTATCGGTTATTGGAAGATGGGGACCGTTTACAGTGTTCCATAACCTGCAATAGAATGAGCATTACAAGAGGGACATGAACCTAGCTTCCTGGATACTGTATCGATGCTAGTTGAACAGATCCAGTGCATCACTCAAGAATTTGGGATAAGCCAGTAAATCAAGAGGGACTATTTTAGAATGCTTGCGTCATAACTCATATCAATCTTGGGAGCAGACGGAAGAAAGAAAAGCAGGGTGCTTTTAGACATCCTGAAGAGATCTAGCTAAGCCTATGTAATGCTAGTCGATTAGGCAATTTTCTTCATACCAATGGAAGCACTCTACATACAAGGTAAATGTTTTGGATGAACATACTGAAATATTTCTTACACGTCAGAAAATCAGGAAACAAAGGCTCACATCGATTTTTCTTCTAGAGTTAAACATCAGAAAACGAGGCAACCAACTAGGAATGATGTTAGAGGAACAGTCAGGTTGTCATCCAAATATGTGCTGATGGGGAGAGACTCTACCAGTGCGGCAGTTACAGACACCACAAGGAAGCCAAAAGCCAACGACCAGCTTTCCTCAATGAAACCAAATGTCTGGAAGTAATGCATATACCTGAATAATATGCAAATGAAGGACTTAAACAACACATATTCAACAGAAAATTTCAGTACAGGTCTCTCCAAGTAATTATTACCCAATTGAAGCCAAGAAGCCAGCTACTGCCATTGCTATGCTGCCTGCATATGACTTGTTGGGGTTGTATGGAAGTTTTTCTTTACCAAGTCGTCTCCCCACTATGTCTGCTATACCTGAAAGTGAAGGGAAAAAACATCACCAAGTAAAGCATGCATGGCTTGTTTTCAGTATGCTACGAACTGCAGGTATATGCACATACCATCTCCAGCGCATAAGTTGCAAATAAGGGCTATAGCAATTGGAGAGGTTCTCCATAATACAAAAGTGGCAAAAGTTATAGTGGTAGCATAATACAGTGGGCCCTTGAGAAGTTCCCTGTGAAAAAAAAATAAGTATAGGATCATGACCTGCAGCGGCAGCAGCAGCAACAATAGATATGCAATAGAAATGAATAAAAAGCAACTATGTGCCAAAAATAGAAGGCATAAAATAAGAAATGGAAAATCTGAGTGAAAAAAAATACATAGAAGAATAATAGTTCAGCTGTTCATTTAATTAATGCTCAAAAGTTAGTATATGCAAGTATTGAACCTGTGGTCTCCAGATCGGCTCATTGATTTCACCATAGCTTCATTTTTCACTACTCCTGACCCCAGTAGAACCATCCTTATAATGTTAACCCCTGGTGCTACTGCAGCCAGGAAAGGGGCATAGCTTCCCGAGCTGTATAAAGCATTAGTATCTGAATGCCAGTATGGTGATTTATGTTGACCAGGGAAAATTAGAATCTCTTACCTGAAAAGAGGCCAAAAGAGCAAGAATACCATACCGATAGTTGTATGCACAAGTTTTCTATTGAGTTTCTACAGACAAAGAATTGAAATTTGTCAATACAAAGTGTCATCACATAGAAGTAAAGCTAAACAAAAAAATATTAATTCATAATTTCACGACATGGTTCACTTTATTACTTGTGATGCTATGTTAGAAATCAAATAGATGTTTCTTTGGAAGATTCTTCTACCATTCTATGTAAGCCAGTAATACTATTAAGTCCTACAGAACATTCAAATAATTGGTATCCACTATCCAGTGGTGTTTTATGAAATTCCAGTATTTAGGGTGGCATTTGTTATTTTGGTGTGTTTTCCCTTTTTGTCCATGACTCCATGTGCATCACCAAACTGTCTAATCCAACTGAAGAACAAAAAACAAAGTATAAAACTTCAATCCCAGTTTAACCATTGGTACATATCTAGTAAGTCAAGATAAATTTAACTAAAGCAGAGTGCTACTTCGTTATACTCAAAAATTCAGACAACGGACCCAGTGTCAGAAGCATACAGGAAATTTATGAACGAGTTAATACCAGTCTATTTGAAACCAACACAGTTTGCTGCGGAGGACGTCTGGACAAACCTGTATATGTTTGTATTATGTTGAGAGCATAAGTTTCATCTGGTGCCGATGAGCTAATGCCAGCCACCATCTATAATACCCGACAAGCAGGCTGTGCTGTGCAGTTGCCCAAGATCATTAACTGAGTTTTTGTTAGTTAGAACTTATATTTCATTTTTCATTATCTCTAAAATATATATTTAATAAAAGTTTCTGGACTATCTCACATGAATTTTCTGCAAAGTAAAAGTTTGAATGTTGCAATCTGAAGAATGAGGAATCAAGGGGTTCCGTGCTTAACCTTTCTAAAATGGTGATGGAAATGGGATATAAAGATCAATCTTGTTAACAGAAACTAGAAAGAGTACCATTGTAGTTTTGAACAAAACCTACCAAACTAACTTGTGTCGTTGAATGAATCTGCTGTACAGTTATTTTAATCCTATCACCACTGTCAGACTTGATTATAAGCTTTAATATCTTGAACAAAAATATCAGGATTTGCTTGACAACCATCATTACTCGTTCTGAAACAACTTTGAATTCTTAAAGAAAATAAGGTTGATCATCACATTGGCAAACTTCGGATGCATCTGCATGGATCTTTTTCTATTATTTCTTTCTTGAATAGTTGAATCTAACAGGCAATAGCTAGTAATTGTCTATTTCAGAAGAATATGGAATTTCTTATGCATTTATCATTCATTCCCGCCTGAAAATCCTACCCCAAAGTAAAAAGTATAGGGCTCGTGTGCAGCTTGGACTAATAGTGACATATATTGTCACGCGTCATCTGTTGGAAGGTGATCTATCAGGCAAACGGAAATAAGGAATCAATCAGATTAAAAGGAAATTGATTGATTTTTTTTCGGTTATGGAAAGCTTGATTAAGGTCTCCCAAAATCGCGCCATGATCGGAGGCACAATCAACTGCATGGTTGCGGCCCCAGATCGAACAACGCCATATTAAAAGGGGGTAGAAGGCGACATTTTGAGGCTAACGTTCTCATTCTGTTAAAACCACCCCATACTTTCTAACACCGATCCAAAAGGGCGCTGGATTGATCTGAAGGTCGCTACCCATCGTCGTGGCGACGGCGACCTCAAGATCCGTCCCCGGACAGTGCCGGTGGCGCCCCGAAGGGAGGAGGGACTTGATCCGGCAACAACACCGTCAGGCTGACGCCGTTGCTGCCTCCGTCTCCTCTCCACCAACAACCAAGATGGCCGACGATCAAGCTCTTGGACAGGGTAACACTTTCCGCCTAATGTAGTGTTTTTAATGTGTTCATGCTTCTAGACTGGATCGATTCTATGGCATTACTATTATGATCTAACATGTGGTATCAGAGCCATGCTAGTCTGGATCTTGAACCTTATAATGATCCTGTGCCTAGAGGTTTATGTTTTATTGCCTCGGTTGATTGGTTGATGCAATAAGATTATGGTTTATTTAAGTTAACATCACTGATTAGGCCAAATTCTAGTTGATTACTGTTCTATTTTGCCTAATCACTCACGGATTATGGCTTTTTGTGCATGATTAGGTTACTGCTATTTTTTTATGTAAGTTAATGGGGTTTGTTTTCTGGACGGGGACTCAGATTATGCTTGGGTTCTAACTTTTTGTGTTTGAGCTAGGGTAGCATACAGAAGGAGGGGAAAATCAAGTGAATCAAATAATATAATCCCTCGGTAGCTAACCCACGTATACATATAAAAAAAAATCCCCAAATCCCTAATCCTAAGAGATGGTTGCAGGGACTTATCTGGGCAGCAAAAATTTAGGCGTGCCCTGTCCTTGCCTTTACTTCACGCCGTGCACTGCTGACTACTGATCTGCCGTAATGAGCTCCATGGCATGAAGTGTTGTCGTGGTTGCTGGCAGATCTGGTGATTTGCGGAGAGAACTCGCGCTGGTGGGATTCAGGCCCAATGTTTCCACAGCCTTCCTCGCTTGTCGCTTCTGGGGTTGCTTCATGGCAGCAGCCCCAACAGCTTCTGCGCCGGTGACTCGCGGGCAGCTCCGGCCTCCACGCCGCTCACTCGCTTGCCTCGCGCCGCACCGCAGAAACCGGGTGAGGGAGAAATGAAATGAGCTAGGGTTTGACGGGGGCTCGCGCCGGGCAGTCATTTTATATTCCTAGCGCGTGCAATAAGGACCGTCAATCCAAAATGAATGGCTCAGATTAATCTGTACGGGGGAGCAGGCCTTATACATTTTTCAGCCCATGCGAGTGCACGCAGCCATTAAATGGACTGGGCTGAATGAGGCCTGTGTTCGTTGGGTGAGAAAATGACCAGCCAGTGAAAAATTCAGCCCATTACTAATTTATATTTCCAGATTATTTTACCAGACTCTTTTTCCTTCTGTTGCATTCGTATAAATTGCATAATTGATTATATTTGCAATGGAAAATCATGTATAATTCCTAGAAAATTCTCTGATGATGTCTCTGAATAAATGGAACCAACGGGAAATTTATTTAGAGATTGTTTATGATTTACTTGCATTATGGGATTATGTTATTGCGTATAAATAATTTCTGGCCAAAGCTGATTTATTTATGTGTTCTACGCACTGTTTATGAATATTCCGTTTCTGCCCAACGGTGATGCGAAGTATTTTCATGTGTGATTTTGGTGCATGTTTAATTAATCAAGCCAACGTAGGTTAATTACATGCTTTATTTATGTCAATTTTACCTTACTAATCATTCATTATTTATTTGATCAGTGATGACGCCCTCCAGCATCGTTACCTACATGAACGGTGTTGAAAAGCTAGGGGGAACTAACTTCACTAAGTGGAAGGGTGAACTAATGCTAATCTTGGCCATTATGGACCGAGATCACTCCTTTCGTGAAGATAAGCCTGTTGTACCAGTAGGTGAAGGTGATAATGATGCCACCTTGGTACACCGTATGGCTGAATATGAAAAGGCTAAAGCCCAATGGGAGAGGTCTGATAGAGTGGCATTAATGATCATGGACCACTCTATCAACCCTGCCATAAGAGGGGCTCTTCCCAAGACTCCATCAAGTGCAAAGGAGTTCATGGCCAAAATTGAGGAACACTTTCAAGGATCCTCTAAAGCTAATGCTAGCATGCTCATGACAAAAATGATGCATGCTAAGTATGATGGACGTGGAAGTGTGAGGGAGCACATCCTTAAGTTAATTGATGTCTCCAACAAATTGAAGGATCTTGAGATGCCTCTTCCGGAGCCATATCTTGTCCACTACATTATGTTGTCGCTCCCCGGTGTTTTTGACAACTTCAAGATTAATTATAATGGGAGCGATAAGAAGTGGTCCTTGGCTGAACTGATTGCAAAATGTAGCCAAGAAGAGGAAAGGCTCAGGGCTAAGAATAAAGACTTTATAAATCTCATAAGTCAAGATCTGAAGAAAAATTTTGGCCATGGCAAGACTAGTGGGAAAGCTTCTCATTACAAGAAAGGAAAAGGGAAGAAGCCTTATGATCCCCCCAAGAAAGAAGCTTCTAAGGAGGAAGATGCCTCAAAAGAGAAGAAGGGTCCTAGGTGTCTCCATTGTAAGGATTGGGGGCACATAAGGAGGGACTGTTCTGAATTTAAGGCATGGCTCGCTAAGAAAGGTAATGATGACATAATTTCTTTCATTGACGAGTCCTTTACTTATTATTCCTTAAACACGTGGTTGATTGATTCTGGTGCCACTGTGCACGTCACGAATTCATCACAGGGATTCCTTGGCGCCCGGACCACAAGAGGGGAGAGAAATCTCAAAGTGGCTGATGGGCGTGAAGCGAAGGTTGAAGCCGTCGGGACTCTCCCATTAGAACTTCATGGCGGCTTTACACTCATTTTAAATAATGTTTTATTTGTACCCTCATTACAGAGAAACTTAATTTCTGTCGCTTTGTTAGAAGATGAGGGTTATGAGTGTGTCTTTGGGAACAATAAGTGCATTATTAAACATAATAATAAAGTTGTTGGCCTTGCTCCTAGGCAAGGAATGCTCTATATGTTATCCCTTAATGACTTCCCTGTGATGAATGTGTGCGATGTCACAAATAAGCGTAAGAGAAGTACTAGTGAAAATGAGACTTCTTCGAAATTATGGCACTGTCGTTTAGGCCATATTTCGAGGGGGAGAATGGAGCGTCTCATTAAAGAAGAGATACTCCAGCCACTTGACTTTTCTGATTTAGACCATTGCGTGGAATGTATTAAAGGAAAATTTGTGAAGCATATCAAGAAAGATGGAGCTACACGTAGTTCGGGTGTCTTAGAAATTATTCACACCGACATATGTGGTCCCTTTAATGTTACAACGGTGGATGGTTATAACTCATTCATTACTTTCACCGATGATTTCTCCCGGTATGGTTATATTTATCCCATACGTGAACGATCTGAGGCTCTTGAAAAATTTAAAATATTTAAGGCTGAAGTAGAAAATCAGCATAATGTTAAAATTAAAGTTGTAAGATCAGACCGAGGTGGAGAATATTATGGGAGGCATACCCCTTATGGACAAATTCTTGGCCCTTTTGCGAAATTCTTACAACTGAATGGCATAGTCGCTCAGTACTCGTTGCCTTATGAACCGCAGCAAAATGGTGTAGCTGAAAGGCGAAACCGCACTCTAATGGATATGGTGCGAAGTATGCTTAGTAATTCTACATTGCCATTGAATTTGTGGATGGAGGCGTTAAAAACTGCCGCACACATAATTAATCGTGTTCCAAGTAAATCAGTCCCTAAAACCCCTTATGAATTGTGGACTGGTAGGAAGCCTAGCATAAATTATTTCCATGTGTGGGGCTGTCCAGCAGAGGCCAAAATATTTAATCCACAAATTGGGAAATTAGATCCCAAGACTATAAGCTGTCATTTCATTGGATATCCCGAAAGGTCCAAGGGTTATCGATTTTATTGTCCAGACCGTACCACAAAATTTACTGATACAAGACATGCAGTGTTCTTAGAGTGTGATGTAAGCTCAGTTCCAAGGGAGATTGATCTTAAGGAGGTTCGGAACTTTGATTCCTCACCGATGAATCATGATGATTTTATCCCTACAACTGTAGTTGCACCTCATGCGGGTACCGCGCCTTCAACTGAAAATATTGGCGCTGCACCTGCAATTATTGAAACTGAGGATGCACCTATAGTGGATGAGCAACAAATTGAGGGTTCCGGGACAAATGAGGCCCCACGTGATAATGAACAAGAGGTGGAGCCTCAACAGTCCCATGAAGAAAATAATGAACCTCAACCCATAAGAAGATCACTACGTGAAAGAAGAAGTGCCATTCCTAACAACTATGTCGTGTACATAAGTGAAGACGTAAACGACATAGGGAAAATGGATGATCCAGCTTCATATAAAGAGGCCATGATGAGTGAAAATTCACAAAAATGGATTGAGGCTATGGAGGATGAGTTAAGATCTATGAGCTCTAATGATGTTTGGGACTTAGTAGAAATTCCCGATGGAGTCAAGAAGGTAGGCTGTAAATGGGTCTACAAAACTAAATATGACTCCAAGGGGAAGATTGAAAGGTTCAAGGCAAGGCTTGTAGCTAAGGGCTTTACTCAAAAAGAAGGAATTGACTATACCGAGACCTTCTCTCCTGTCTCCAAGAAGGATTCATTCAGAATTGTAATGGCACTTGTAGCTCATTATGATCTAGAGTTACACCAAATGGATGTTAAAACTGCATTCCTTAATGGTGACTTGCAAGAGAATGTGTACATGGCTCAACCAGAAGGTTTTGTTGTAGAAGGCAAGGAACATATGGGATGCAGACTTAAGAAATCCATTTATGGATTGAAACAAGCATCCAGACAGTGGTACCTTAAGTTTGATGAAGTCGTTAAGAAATTTGGCTTCATTGAAAATCAAGTGGACAATTGTATATATATCAAGACCAAGGGGAGTATGTTCATCATTCTAGTATTATACGTGGATGGCATCCTATTAGCGAGCAGTGATAAAAATTTACTGCATGAGACAAAGAGATTTCTGTCATCATATTTTGATATGAAGGACTTAGGTGATGCCTCTTATGTTTTGGGCATAGAAATTTACCGAGACAGAACTAAAAGTATGCTTGGATTATCTCAAAAGGCATATATTGAAAAGGTGCTTAAGAGATATAATATGCACAACTGTTCTGGTACGCCTGCCCCAGTGGTAAAGGGTGATAAGCTTGGAGCATTCCAAAGTCCAAGGAATCAATTAGAGATCGATCAAATGAAGTCGATTCCTTATGCTTTAGCTGTTGGAAGTATTATGTATGCTCAAGTATGCACACGCCCTGATTTATCATTTATTACCGGGCTACTTGGCAGATTTCAATCTAATCCAGGATTAAAGCACTGGAAGGCCACTAAGAAAGTCTTGCGTTATATGCAAGAAACTAAACATTACATGCTAACGTACAAAAGAACTGATAACCTTGAGGTAATTGGTTATTCAGATGCTGATTTTGCAGGATGTGCAAACTCTCAAAAATCCACATCAGGATATGTCTTCATGCTTGCAAGTGGAGCCATATCATGGAGAAGTTGCAAACAAACGATCACTACATCCTCTACGATGTACGCTGAGTTTATAGCATGTTATGAGGCCGTGGGGCAGGCCATGTGGCTTAAAAACTTTATCCCCGGTTTAAGAGTGGTGGACAGCATAAGTAAGCCACTAACATTATACTGCGATAATAAAGCCGCAGTTTTCTTCTCACACAACAATAAGTCAAGTGGGGCTGCCAAGCACATTGACCTTAAGTATCTTGTGGTGAGAGAAAGAGTCCAGGATCACACCATTAATTTGGAGCATATAAGTACTAAGAAAATGCTTGCGGATCCGTTAACTAAAGGCTTATCTCCCAATATTTTTCAAGAACATGTTGCCGGCATGGGATTATTGGAAAGCTTTTGATCCTGGACGGGCCATTTAAACAACCAACTCCCATTATGACTAAAGTAATGTTGCTATCCTATCAAGGTGAATTGATACATAGTAGATACATGAGTGGCAATGGGATTTTATTCACTGTTGTTGCTCATCATCTCTTGTATTGATCTCACTTAGTGTGGACTCATGTTAGCCTAACGATCAAAGGGGAGAATGTTGGAAGGTGATCTATCAGGCAAACGGAAATAAGGAATCAATCAGATTAAAAGGAAATTGATTGATTTTTTTTCGGTTATGGAAAGCTTGATTAAGATCTCCCAAAATCGCGCCATGATCGGAGGCACAATCAACTGCATGGTTGCGGCCCCAGATCGAACAACGCCATATTAAAAGGGGGTAGAAGGCGACATTTTGAGGCTAACGTTCTCATTCTGTTAAAACCACCCCATACTTTCTAACACCGATCCAAAAGGGCGCTGGATTGATCTGAAGGTCGCTACCCATCGTCGTGGCGACGGCGACCTCAAGATTCGTCCTCGGACAGTGCCGGTGGCGCCCCGAAGGGAGGAGGGACTTGATCCGGCAACAACACCGTCAGGCCGACGCCGTTGCTGCCTCCGTCTCCTCTCCACCAACAACCAAGATGGCCGACGATCAAGCTCTTGGACAGGGTAACACTTTCCGCCTAATGTAGTGTTTTTAATGTGTTCATGCTTCTAGACTGGATCGATTCTATGGCATTACTATTATGATCTAACACCATCATCTCCTGAATACTTTAACAAACAACTTGTACAGTTGTACCGCCTGGGAGAAGCAAAAAGCCCCGTGAACTCAGTCCAATGGATATAATCGTTTAAACACGCAACCATGGCAAAATATAAGAAACGAATCCAACTCTGCGTGTCTGCCTCGTCAACCAACCATTCATGGGAGATCTAACAATATCAGTATTTCTCTACTGGGCTAGTGGGAGATCTAAACCCTAAGCCCTTACTGTTAGTATGCTACTGTCGCATCGAATTTTAACACTGGTAAGTATGGCATGCTAAGACGGAGCATGCATCCTAGACCTAGAGACTAAGTCCAGACGCCGCCACCGACGCGCCAACAGGGCAGTTACAGTGGAACAGGTAAGGAAGAATTGCTCATTTGCCACGAAGTTTGTTGGCATGTTCTCGAATGCCACAAAGTTGATACTATTTGCATTTTTACCATGTTAATTTATTTACTATTTTACTATTTTGTTATTTATACTTATTTTTCGTTTTTTTTTTCTATTTTACAAAACTTAATTGTTTCGCAAAAAAATGTTACTGTCACGCGCAAAGATTGTTGCCAAGCTACTGCACCGCTGTCACGCGCAAAGATTGTTGCCAAGCTACTGCACCGCTATGCCGTCGGGAGCCAAGTCATACCGCCGCACCATGGCAGCGACAATGATTCAATTTTGTAAAATAGAAAAGAAAAAGAAAAAAGAAGTATAAATGAGAAAATGGTAAAAGAGTAAATAAAACATCAAACGTTGTGACAAAATTACAAACGACATTAACTTTGTGGAATTCAAGAACATGACAACAAACTTTGTGGCAAACGAACAATTCGGCGGCTGAGGAAGGACGGTGTCTGACCTGCTCGAAGACCCCGCGCTTGGCGAGCTCCTCGAAGAAGCGGAGGAACGAGAGTGCGACGGCGGCTGTGACGGCGGCGGACCCGAGGTCGTGGACCAGTCCGCTGGCCTCGGGCGGGATCGCTGCGGCCATCGTCCTCTTCTGGCCCCGGTCGGTGACGATGCGGGGCCGTGGCCGGGGCCAGGACCGAAGGAATGACGGAGCGGACCAGGACCAGGCGGAGGAAGCGCCGGCGGCCGGAGCGGGAGCGGGGGCGGCGGTGGGCGAGTGGGGCCTCGATTGGAGGTGGGAGCGTGGTGGGGAGGAGGGTAGCGAGAGGAGATGCGTACCGAGACTGCCCATTCGATAGTTCCAACTGGCGACTTCGACCTCGACCTCGACGTAATGGACAAACTGAATTACGGAAGGCTGGAAGAAACTGCCGTCCGGTGAACACGAGGGAAGAAGAAATGGAACCGGAGAACTGGGTCACAGGGGAGGATATAGCTTTTTGCTAGTAAAATTTTGAAAGTAGTTAGATCCTGTTTTTTTAGTACAAAATAAATAGCATTAATTCAAATTGTATTGATTTAACATTATTATGATTTGTATTGCATTGTACAATTTCATAAAATAATATGTGGTTGTCGGTTACTTTATGAGATTGAATTATGCATTTTTTTATTTATCTAATATATTTTTCAGTTATTTAATTGCATTAATGTTGAGTGTTTTCTATTTATATATATGTATAGAATATTATAAATATGAGAATTATGTAAGTTATAAAAAAGTCAGCTCACATTAGTTTTTTCACAGCGGTTTTAACCAAACGATTTTTAACTTTTTCACAGTAGTCAGTTCACAATAATTTTTTCACAGCAGAACCAAATACACCATAGTTTTACTGTAGAAAACATTAATTTGAGAGGACTTTTAGGTAACTTTATAAGGATGATTTCAACATCCGTTTGAAATACTGGAATTCCACATGAATGAATAAATTCGTTTAATTGTACAGTGTCCTCGCTCTACTGGTTGTAGAATTGATGCAATAAAAGATGTTCACTCTCTTGAGATCTTTGTGATTCCTCTTTTATAGTCTCGTGGCAGTGGATTGGGGCGAGATTTCAAGTGCTTGAGCCAAATTCTCAGATCATTGAGCTTAGGAAGCACCTGTTTTCTCTTGTGGTTGTGCCGCGCTATGGAAAAGTTTTGTGGAGGCCAGACTTTTGCCTCCGTAAGGAAATAATACCACTAGTAGATGATGAGTGATTTATGCAATCTCACAGAGAATAGGGTTAAAAAGACAAAAATCTTATGAGCTCCTTAATGAAGACATAGAATCCTCTCAACGCTTTGAATTACATGAAGAAATTTTGCATCTCGACTATGGTTATTTCTACTATCTTACATTTACTTTCATTTCGTGCTAATTTTGCTTTGGTGCTTAGTCTCTACGCTGGCCTCGCAAGTTGGATTTTTTTAAAATAAATTTTTTTGAAAAAATTTCAAATTTAGTACCCGAAATAAAAAAATTGCAAAACTAGCTTAGGCCGTTGGTCGTCTGAATCAGGCTGACGTAGCACTCGTTCGGCTGATAGAACGCCGAACCGAACCATGTTAGTCTGGTTTGGCTGACCAATGACCGACGATAAGGTAGTTTTGCATTTTTGTGATTTCGAATGTCAGATTTGATTTTTTTTAAAAAAAATCTCGCAAATTGCTCGTCGGGAGGATGGGCGTGGACAAGGCCAGCGAGCTGATGAACAAGTCAGTAGTGTCCCTTGTCTCGGCCGGGACGAACGACATGATCATGAACTACTCATCGGCAAGCTCCGATCTCACAGACAGGTTAACTTCTTCACAAATTCCATTCGTTTGTTCAGCTCAATTGACTCCATTTCTCTATCTACTCCCCTGATAGCTACAGTGCTGCGTGTTCGTGCGTAATACACATTTCAGACCAGCAGATTAGTTGGTGATCAAGTAACCATAATGCTTTTTTCGTGAAAAGTTCTCCTGCAGTTTACATTTGTGACAGCACTACACATTTGCACTCACATTCTAGGCACGATATCAGACCCAAGTGTCGTCGTTGATCTCTCTTGTTCTTCAAAAAATGGTAAGCAATTGGCCACTGATGTGTGAAATCCACCGTCACGCAAGAAGCACTTGCAGTTAAGCACTCTGTCTCAACAATCAAGATCGAATCATAGCCATCTCGACAGTAGATCTCCGCACGTGTATGCACCGTTGCAACGTCGAAAAGATGTAACACCTGAATTTACAGCAAATCTTTCAGGATTCAACCGTATGATTGAAGCATGTATTATGTCTGACCATTTGCAGTCTTGCAGATGACCATTTGCAGCTCCTTTCCGATCTTGTGATGACCAGGCTTTGCTGAAACCGGCAAGGGATGGTGCGGCAGTGGGCTACTGGAGATGGGGACCCTATGCACCAATCTGGTCCCGACCTGCAAGACGACGTTCCAGTTCATGTTCTGGGACCCTGTCCATCCGACGCAATCCACCTACAAAGCCATCGCTGACCACTTCCTGCGAACTACTATCCTGAAATGATAGACTCCTTAGCTTGCAGAAAAAATCCAGCAAAGATAGACGCATTATAATTTTGCTTCTCCAAGTGTCTCTTCGTTTGCATGCGCGCGTCCGCGTCTCTTGGCTTGCTACATGCATGCGTTTTTTTATTCCCTCCCCTCCGTAGCTTTCCTTCCCTCTGCAGTTTGACCCATACACGTACAGACCACTAGTAGATGGAAGATAAGCTCATCCGTGGAGTGAATTGGGCACCCAATAGCGAGGATGAATTTCTAGCTACCATGGATTAGATATGAAAAGGAAACTTTGTTCAAGGATTAAAAGAAATGATACTGATACTTATGTATATATAGGCCACCAGGTGCAGCAAGATGAAAATAAAATTCATCATTTGAAGGCGGGAAGGAAATTTCCATTTCCTTGAGTAGCAGCGCACGTGCCATTTGAGTAAAAAAGAACAGCAGCATGCATGCATATGAACAGCGCGCGTAAATTTTCCTGAACGCGCCCGTAGTGATGCATATGAACTGCTGGCTGCTCCATGTTGCGGGGCAGCCACATGACCAAGCAAGCATGCATGCACCGAGGCTCTGTTACTTTATGTTAACGGCGTGTTAGTAGTGTACTGAACTGCGTGACACTACCATTAAATAGATATCAGTTTAAAGACAGTGTTAATTACAACAGCCTCCCATTTACAGTTCTCCTTGGTCTTTGCGTTTTGACTAATACGTCCAACATTCCTGTACGGATGGAGTAACAACCTAGTCTGGGATTTGCATGCGTTGTGATGAGCAGATATACGATTGCAACCTCGTCTTCAATGCATCACTGTGTTTACAACCATTTGCTGACTTGCCAGCATTCTTCTAGAATTAGCACCGGCCTGGACTGCTGTTGCTAATTGGCATTGGCTTTGTTCATCAGTCTGCTTGATTCCTGGCCTGCATCATCAACAGGGAATGCCAGGCAGCCTGGTTGCTTATTTAGCTTGACTGCATTTGATGGCCTGAACTCTCTGTAGACATTTGCAAGTGCAACGAGATCATGATAACCTCATCTCATCTCATCTCATCTCATCTCGGCTGCTGAGAACGAAGAGACATCTCGGCTGCTGAGAACGAAGAGACGAAGCTAGCTTCTTCGCATCTGTATTCCTTAATCAATGCCTGATTCTGCATCATCATTTCTCCAAATCTGTGATCAGTGGGATCGAAGCTGTCATGACTCCGCAGGTGATGGAAGGGATCTACCAGACACTGCTGCGGTGGCTCTCCAGCGACCAGGGAGTCATCTTGCTCTCTAGCCTCCGCCGAAGGGGGTCTGACGGGGTTGTTGGGTGGAAGAGGCCCAGATCGCCATCAATGGGAGCGATTCAAACTATGGACTCTTTTGGAAATGATTGCTACCAATGTCTATGTCAGTGATCAAACTAGGGACCTTTGTGAAAAGAAGGATTGCTCCGAATGGCAGCAATCCAACTAAGGGACCTTTTTGCAAGACTGTAGGATTGCTCCTATAGTCCTATTGGTAGTGATCTGAAACAGCCAACGGGGGCTGTTTTGCAAAATGTTTCACCTTTGTGGTTGTACAACCTCACCACCCAGGTTGGAGCCCTCTTCTTCTCAGATTTGGGTGCTATTTCTTCTTATTTAGTATTTACAATGCCACCTAGTTCTTCATAGGTTGGAAGAGTTTGATTCAGTGAGTTATAGTTCACATCCTTTTAAAGCACATCTAAAATACTGACAGTTCACAGAAATTAACAAGACACGGAAGTAAATCTCATTTTTTTGCCAGGGAAAACATTGTTTACAAAAAAGTATCTCGCCTTCACAAAATAAAAGGACAAATATCATGTTACTGATAATTAGCAGTGAACTTTCAAGTGGTTGTCTATTAAATAACAGGTAAATGGAAGTACATCTAAGACCACACCTTTTCCAGATTTTTACCAAATTGAGAATCTGGTAGCCTGTTGCCAATGAGCTCCCGTAGCTCAAACTCACTAGGAAACCTCTGCTCGGACAATTTTGAGAAAACCTGAAGAGAAGTCACTATAATTAGTGCATTGGATACAGATGGAACACTGCAAGAAGTTAAGCTTTGGAGAAGATAAATCTGGAACACTTCAAGCACATTAAGCACCAATTTTAAGTACTAATTCTAAAAGCTGAGCACCTAGGCGCTAGGCAGCACCCTCCTGCCTAGCCTCGTGTCCTCGCCTAATCACCAATTAGGTGCTAGGTGCTGGCCGACCACCCAACTAGCGCCTAGTGCCTTGGTGAACACTGTTAAGAACTAGAGCAACCTGACTCTTGCTTCAAAGCTTTGCCACTAACTGACATTGTGCCATGCTAGGAAATCATACTGTGTCAAAGGTTCAGCCACAGAGTCTAACAAAATTCCAGTTCTGCTATGATGATTGAGTTATCCAAAATGTCAGTTTCTTTCAAAACAAGAACTATATAAAAAAAGACCCATTGAAGCAAACTATAACACATTGGAAACTTGGGTGCTCACCAACCCTGGTGTGTAACCATGGAAAACAATGATTAAAGTACTTGTTTGCATAAATAAAGGATCTAACGCGTGACAGTATTTGTTGTCAGGAAAATTCCACTGGTGCATAACAAAAATGACAGTACGACTGAACCACTGCGCAAAAAAGGATGCATACACAACAAACATACCAATTGCCCATTGCAGTAAACTTCAAAAGCTCCAGAACTTTGTAGGAATGACTGGGCGAAATTGCCAAACAGCCAGATTGTTGCCATTGTTCCAAATCTATTAGCACGGAGTGAGTAGTACCATGGAGGTGGAACCATTCCAAACCTAGGAAAAATCTGATCACCAGCCATTAATGTTGCCATTGCTCCAACTTGAAGAAAAGGTACAGCTTTGCCGAGTGTGCGTTTTGGGAATGGTGGAGGGTAATTTTCTAAAACAACATGAATCCCTGGAAATGATGTTTCCAGCATCCGCTTCATTGTCACTGCATTTCCCCTGCATAATTTGACTTCAAGTTATCATTGTAACTCAGATTAATTCACAAAAGAGAAAAATAAAAAGTATTTTCATTAAAGCATGAGAATAAGTATATTTTCCTCCAATATACGTTGAAAATTGAAATAAATGGTTACATAAAAAACTTTATTTGTTGTAAGGTCAAACAAAGATATATTCATCATGCATCTTCTTTCTCTCAGGTTATGATCATAAAGGTGCAACAAACACAAAAGTCCAGAAAGAAATATAACATTCCCAAGTGTATAATAACCCAATAGAATGACTGAAGCTGTATGGAGCAAAACATGGCCAATCACAAACTAAAAGAATGAATGCATAAAAAGAGAATTGTTTAGTTGAACTGCATGAATGGTATTCTTCTGATCGTAAGCTGATCACTTAAAAAAAAGATCCAAAACATAGGAAGGCATTCAGCTCATGGCAACAAGAGATTATTTTGAAAACATGTGTGATGCACCATGATTTTTTTGCCATAGAGCAATACCATTTGTCCATTTGCAAACAGTAAGAAGTGTGGCCAATGCTTAATAGGAGGTAGCTCGTATATGAAAGTGAATCTGATTGTTAGAAGACAACCATCAGTCAATTCTTATTACTGTCTTCAAAGAAGTAGAAGACAGCCAATATCAGGACAATATTAGAGTAAGTCAGATTCTAGCCCTCTTTATTAACTTCTGATTTTTGAGGATGCGGCACAGGTTACTTAGGTGTGAAAATTAGAGCCGACCACTCAACCAGTGACCAGCCAATCCCACCATGATGACATATTTGATGTTTGAGCTCATGGTATCAGCCCAACAAATATAAGTTTGGTTGATGTTCTGTGCAGTGAGGATCCGACACAAATCGAATTTCAGATGGGAGCTCATTTTCAGGCCTCACAATAACATAAAAACTATGGGGAGTATGGTCAAAGGTCTTAACTACAGATATGTAGTTATGCATCCCTACGATCTCTGGGTAAAAGTAAATCTGACAAAATCTCTCGGTTTGATCTGTGATTCAATGGTTATCTCATACGCTATCAATTCCTCCAAACCAGTTAATCGTGCCACAGACGACAGTATACAAACGGCTTCACCTATACGAGCATGAGGAGCAGAACTTCAACTCGACGGTGGTGCCGGAGGCAGGTCCATCCACCTGCGGTTCCTACAACAGAGACAGCAGAGGGTGAGAAGGCCATTAGCTATTTTCATTCAAACTAGATCAGGGATCAAATTAGCACTGAAGCGAGCAGGAGGTTTCCACTTACAGCCATATTCGCAGAAGCGTCGGCATCCGCGGCGGCGTCATCAGCCTGGAAGGCGTCGGAGACCGGGTTGGGGTGGGGGAGGTCGGGCTTGGGTGTTGACAGTGGCTCCGGCCCGAAGAGGGTGAAGAGGTCGGAGCAAAAGAGGAGGATGGGGAGGCCGAGGAGCACGAGTTGCACGCGGTCCATGGCGGCTGCACTGCGGCTGGCGCCGCTCCGCTCCGAAGTCTCCGCCTGCTCGGCTCCGGCTCGGCTTCCGGGCGTGACCACCAGATTGAGAAGAAGGGAAGAGTACGCAATGGAAGGCGACGCAATCACACGAACACGACAACGAGACGACCACGCGCCGGGCAGGCCCATCGATGTGAGTGGGCCGATATAGCCTGACCCACTCTGACATGGCAGGCCCAGTGGCCCACCATTCAGGCCCACCTCGCCGGATGGCCCAGCCCAAGCAGGCAAACGTCCAAGCCTCCTCGAATTCGTCTCTCTGCAACCTTGCCGTGTCACCGTCGAGTCGCCGGCTGGTGCCAACAACACACAGCAACAGCACGGCGCCACTTGCTCTGTCGCGAGCGCAGCAACTGCAGCAGCTGTGTCTTTTTTTTTACCAGGACAACTCGATCTATTATTCCAGCACCAGCAAGTAGCAGAGCTGTGTGTTTAGCCTGCAGCGACTGATCCAATCATTCGGGTCCGCTAGCTCCGCGGCCGGCCGGCCGGCCGGCCGAATTGAATTCCGCGGCAACCGCACGACGTCGACGACGACGGTTCGTCTGAACGCAAGATGGTTCGCAGAGCGTTTGCGCGCGCAGCCGGGCAGGAACAGTGATCCTTTTTATTGTCTCGTACATACGCCCTCCTGCCGGACAGCCGAGTGCCACCGAATTCTGCTCACCGTGTCCTTTCCACGCGAGACTAGTAGATCTGAGTATCTGAATTCTGACGCGCATCCTGAACCTGCTGCAATATTCTCAGTCTTGTCACTGAGAGACATGAGACGAGCAGCAGGTACATACATTGCTGCGTGGATGAGTATCGATCTTGACATCTTGTTACATGTGGCTGCAGGGGCGAGAGATACAAAATGCTAGGGGAGGAGGAGGGGCTGCAACTGCATGATGGCATCCGAAGAAAAAGGAGGCGCAAAGTGGAGCCCCGGCCAGCAGCAGCACAGTATCAGCTTGCTGCTTTTCAGGCAAAGGTTCGGTAAGGACTAACAAGGAGCGGAGGACCTTGCTGTCATCGAGATCCGTTTTCCACAGCGAGGTAAGCAGTCGTCGGCTGGTGTGTCACCGGCTGGGACAAGGACCGCTGCTTCCTGCACACGCTGCAAAGCCTTTGGCTTCTCACAATCTCGCCCCCCCCCCCCCCCCCCCCCCCCCCACACCGGAGATGTGACCGCAGAGACCCTCCGTTTCATACCACTGCTTATGACAAACAGAGAAATGTAGCTGCTGTACCGTGATCTACGCTCATCGACTAGCCGCCGGTTCTGCTTTCGAATTTAATCTCCTGTCGCTGGGCACGACGGCGATCTCTCACGGCTCATCCCAAGAAGTCGAGGAGCCGTGAGATCGCCGTCATTGTCGTTAAAACCGTAAAAAACATATTTTTTAGACAACACCTTAAATTTAGGTTCTAAAATTCAATTTTTGGATAGTTTTTCCACACCATCGCTGCATCACAGGTCGTCTTCTACAAACTGTTCCATGGACCATGGTTAATGTCGATGCAAGTGAGGCCTTGCTTTTCTGGAGCAGTCGTTGTCGCCCCCTGCCGTCGGGAGCATGGCTAATTAAAACCCAGCAGGAGCTAGCTCCACTTTGTCCCTGTGTGCTTCTCAAGCATTGCTGCCCGGCAGGCCACAGATACACATTTTGAGCTGCTTAATTATTGTTGGTTAAAAGCTATGTTTGGAACTCTGGCAAGTATTGAAAATGGAAGGGAAGAACTCCATTCTTACTGCAGGTTTAAACCTTTCAGGAGCAGAGAAGGCGATAAGGTGCGCTGAACAAAAACTGCTATCTATTGCCAGGTAGAAACTTTGAACAAGTAACGATACTATCGCATCTGCTTCTGATCCTGCGATGGCGTTGAAGTTTGCATTGGCAGGAGAGAGTTGAAATTTAGCCAGAGAAACATCCAGTCTACCCACTACCGGTAGCTGCAGCGGCCCACAGATTGTTTGATAGCTTCACATTTCAGCCTCTGGAACTGCAGAAAAGATAGCGTAAACTAATTATTGTCTACTGATGTGCTTGTTGAGTGGAAGGTAGGGTAATCGATCAAACGATTTGCATAAGTCGCACAGTGCACACAAGCATCACCCACGCGAGTTACAGCGTATTGCGCCGCAGCTAGGCGCTAACACAAATATGCTACACTTCATAATACACAGACAGCATCGACGGACTTTGACTGAGAGTTTTCGTCGGCCTCTGAAACGCATCAGTTTTCAGAGACGTCGCCACACACACACACAACAAATTATCGGGTGTGTGTACACCATAAACAAAATTAAAACAGGAGTATTTAGTAAGGGAAAACGCGTGTATGCTATTGATTATGTTGTACGAGTACTTGTTTGAAACAAGAGTGAGTGAGATCTATAGTTATTAGTTTAATAACAAGTAATGACATAATAACATGAGAGATGTGAGCGAGTTAATACTAGACCTCATAAAAAATCCAATGTTGAGAATGCTCAGACGAGAATAGTATTAGTGAGATAGGTGATCTCCTTCTAGAAAGTACTCGTATTACATCCCAACGCATGACTTTCAATTAAAGTCGAACGTGGGTAATCTCTGACAAAATAAAATCACGTAACTTTCAAATAAAACCGAACCACGTAACCTTCTTAAAAAGTAAGTAATAACAATGTTCTCATCGTAATCATCGTACTACTATGATCTCATTTGAAGATGTGTTTAGTACAATTTTGCCTCCGAGATTAATGCCAGATTTATTGTATAATATAATAAAGTAGTTTAAACATTTATTTATTTATAGTATAAAATAAAAATTAGATTTCTAAATTAAATATTCTCAATCTATCAACAACTTCAGATTTAGAATTTTTTAAAGCTAAATTAAATTAACTTCAAAATTTTCTGAATCCGATTTGGTATCAAAACGTATAAACTCTCCACCAGTGTCCACTGTCAATGGGCCTCGCTGCCGCTCACCCACCAAAAAAGCAGAGGCCCCACCTGGCAGCGACCCGTCGAGCAGACGCCGCGACGCCACGTGGGAGTGTTCGTCCCGCTCCGCTTCGTCTCCCCGTCGGCCTAGGCTTAAAAAAGCTGCCGTCTTGGCACCGCCGGGCGCCGGCTACGCGTCCCCCAGCGCCTCCCTCCCAAACCGTTACCACCCGACAGTTTTACCGCTGCTCTACTATACTCTCCGTTCTCCTTGTCGTCCCCTCCCACCGGCCACCAGTCCACCACCACCCCGGCGCCCAATGCCGCACAAACCCTAGCGGCCTAGCCCTCCCGCCACCAGTCCTCCATGGGGAACTGCTGCCGGTCGCCGGCCGCCGCGGCGCGGGAGGACGTCAAGTCCTCGCACTTCCCCGCATCCGCCGGGAAGAAGAAGCCCCACCAGCCGAGGAACGGCGCCGCGGGGGGCGGCGGGGGGCAGAAGAGGTTGGCCGTGCTGGGGGAGGAAGGGTGCGAGCTGATCGGAGGGATCGACGACAAGTACGTGCTGGACCGGGAGCTCGGGCGGGGGGAGTTCGGGGTGACGTACCTGTGCATGGACCGGGAGACCAAGGAGCTGCTCGCTTGCAAGTCCATTTCCAAGCGGAAGCTGAGGACGGCGGTCGACGTGGAGGACGTGCGCCGGGAGGTCGCCATCATGCGACATCTGCCCAAGAGCGCTAGCATCGTGTCTCTGCGGGAGGCGTGCGAGGACGAGGGCGCTGTGCACCTCGTTATGGAGCTCTGCGAAGGTGGCGAGCTCTTCGACCGCATCGTCGCGCGGGGGCACTACACGGAGCGCGCCGCTGCCAATGTCACCCGCACTATTGTCGAGGTCGTGCAGCTCTGCCACCGCCACGGTGTTATCCACCGGGACCTCAAGCCCGAAAACTTCCTCTTCGCCAACAAGAAGGAGAACTCACCGCTCAAGGCCATTGATTTTGGCCTCTCCATCTTCTTCAAGCCCGGTAAGCTCGTGGAATCGAGATCCGTTCCCAATTTGGAAAAATTGCCCACTCGCACTTTTCAATTTCCGTGCGCTCTTGCGAGATCTCTTAGTTAATGGACAGTTTCCAGTGAAATACTTACTAGTGTACATCGCTGTTGCAAAATGCAGTTGCTTTGCTGTGTAAACTGAAAAAGATTGTGCATTTTGTCCATATAAAAAATTAACAGAAAGTAAAAAAACTGGCTTTGGTAGAATTGAACTATAGCTATGCAGTAGTTTTGGTACTTCTATTTCTGAAGGTGGGATTTTGGGGCGGCCAAGTGGATACTGTATATGCCAGCGCCTTTACTATGGTATTTGGATGTAATTAGTTTTTTCTTTTACAGAACAGTATTTTAGTGTTGGTGTTTCCTGTCCCCTTGCTATGGTATGTTATTTGGCTGGAATTGGTGATGATCTGCGGAACAGCAGTTCAATGTAGTCTCTTTCTACAATTGCACCAGTCTTAGGAGTTGGTTTGCTGAAGAGTATGTTGTAGGTTCAGTATTTTGTAGGCTAGGTCTAGGATCTAAGATGTTTGTAATATGGACCTATTATTCGTAGAACTCAGAAGAAACAAATGGCGGTCCATTAGTTGTTGCTAAATTTAGTTTTGTTGCACCATACATATTGTTACTACATCCGTTTCTTCAATGCTTTGTTGACTTCAGTGGGCTGACTTTGGCAGAATGGTATGGAACTGAGACTGCTATGTCTTAGTAGTAAATGCAGTTTGCTTACTATGGCTGTCGTTACTATGGTACTTAATTTTCCTGCTTTACAATGTTATTAACTCACAATGCTTGTACAACAAAAATCTGGTTCCATCCAATCCTTATGCAATTGTTCTCTACTTTTAGGAGAGAAGTTTTCTGAAATTGTGGGAAGCCCATATTACATGGCTCCTGAAGTATTGAAGAGAAACTATGGGCCAGAAATAGACATCTGGAGCGCAGGAGTTATCTTGTATATTTTGTTATGTGGAGTTCCTCCATTTTGGGCTGGTATGGTGCTTTTCTATTGAAACATTCACTGTCATTTACTGCCATCTCTTTCAAACGATCTCACTTGGAAAAATTTCAGAGACTGAACAAGGGGTGGCACAAGCTATTCTTCGTGGAAATATTGATTTCAAGCGGGAACCCTGGCCAAATGTTTCAGAAAATGCTAAAGATTTGGTTCGACGCATGTTGGAGTCTGATCCAAAACTCAGGTTAACTGCAAAGCAGGTTCTCGGTACGTTTTATAGTGTGCTAAAAGAAGTTGGCATTTGATTTTCTATTTGCCTGCATGGCTGCATCTTACTCACCATAAATTATCAAATTAAATAGTCACTGCAACTTAAATTTATGAGTAAAAAACACTAGTGGTCCTTAAACTGGTGGCGTGGAGCCGTGGTGTCATCAAGGTTCATAAATTTGCAAAATGCAGACCTAGGCCACTAAACTTGTTAAAATGTCACCCAGATCCAAAACAGTATGATACCTTTTTGAGGCATTAATGTGATTGTTGATGTGGCTGAAAAATCAGCAAAAGGAATAAAAATATGCTGAGGCCCACCTGTCATGCTTTCCCTTCACCTTCTTTCTACTCCCATCTCTCTTTTTCCCATTTGGTAGATTGGTGGGAAAGTAGTTGTAGATGAGATAGATGGAGCCACATCATAAAGGATGAGAGATATAAGAGAAATGAGCGATGAGTGAGAGAGGATAGAGGTGGCAGCCACATCTACGCCATGTTGGCTGCCACATCAGCTCTCGAAGAAGTTCGTGTGGTATGACTTACTTTAACAAATTTAGGGGTCTCAATCTGTATGTTGCAAGTTCCTGGACCTAGATGACAGTGACACCAGTTTAAGGACCACTAGGATATTTTACTGCAAGTTTTTTCTGTTCCTTCTAACATATAGCATTGTGATGGGAACACTGACCATTCCTACATTCAATCATTGTCTAATATAAGCAGCATGTACCATTTATTATTTTTTCCCCAAATGTATATTCGTTGTGAATGAGGTTCTGGAGTATTAAACATCCGCTACTTACACTAATTAGTATAGATAACTTGTTAACTTCTTTTGCTTTCTTTTCCCTGGATATACTGACATCCTTTTTAATAACAGAGCATCACTGGCTTCAAAATGCTAAGAAAGCTCCAAATGTTCCTCTTGGAGATATTGTGAAGTCAAGGCTCAAACAATTTTCTAGAATGAATAGATTCAAAAGAAGAGCTCTAAGGGTCTGTATCTTGCTATTTCTTAACATTTTCATCTTGTTCTGATGCTTTCTGTCAAGTTTATACCATGTAAATCTACAGTTGAGTGACAAAAACTGATTTATCGTATCTGACTAGGTCATTGCTGATCATTTATCTGCTGAGGAAGTTGAGGACATAAAAGAGATGTTCAAGGCAATGGACACTGATAGTGATGGCATTGTCTCTTATGAAGAATTAAAGAGCGGGATAGCAAAATTTGGTTCTCATCTGGCAGAATCAGAAGTGCAGATGCTTATTGAAGCTGTAAGTATTTCCAGAAATTCAGCCTCAAATATGTGCATTGATTTTTCTAAGGCTTCAACATCCCTTTTTGGTGAAATGTGTTTGATGGTTTTGGGGCATAAGACCCTCTGGAACCATTTCATCACTTGAGTTATGTGTTTCCTCATTGAGTAAATGGATAAATATTACTATGACAGTATGACACAATGAACACGACCATTATAAGAGAGTTTCTCTTGCCACTTAGTTGTGTGTTATTATCTCTTTTACCACTCCTTGTGAATGATAACTTGTCCTTGTCAGTCGAGCCCTCTCAACCGAGTTCTCTCAATTGAGCCCAATGTCAGCCGAGCCCTTAGTCGAGCCCTCTCAGCCGAGTTCTCCCAGTCGAGCCCTCTCAGTCAAACCTTCTTAGCCGAGCCTTCTTAGCTGAGCTGCCTCCTCAGCCAAGTCCTATCAGTCGAGCCTTCTCAGTTGAGCCTCCTTAGCCGAGCCCTCTGGCGAGAACATGCGACAAACATCGCAGCCGCTGCAACGGCCTGTATCTTAGCCCAACTCTCATATTATTTCTCTTGAAATACTGGTACATATCTTAGCCCAACCCTATGACTCATTATAGAAATACTATTCTTAATTTGATTCATTGAGACTCTAATTAGACCGGAACACATCTTGGTCAGTTTTATTTTTCTAACAGTCCTGGGGCCAGATGTCATCCACACAATAGTTGTAAAAGGGAAAATGCCACCAACTTTCAGTGGCCAATGAGAAACTCTCCTATTCATAAAAGAGGGATATATTGCTGGATTCCCGACCATGCTCGACTTTTTTAGATAGAATATGACTACCTCTAATCAGATAATTCATATAGTATAGATCACTCCACATCTCTGATTGGTCATGTGTTTTGCAAACAGGTCGATACAAATGGCAAGGGTGCACTAGATTATGGCGAATTTTTGGCTGTCTCTCTTCATTTGCAAAGGATGGCAAATGATGAGCACCTCCGGCGAGCCTTCCTATTTTTTGACAAGGACGGCAATGGTTACATTGAGCCTGAAGAGCTTCGGGAGGCTCTAGTAGACGATGGAGCAGCTGACAGCATGGAAGTGGTGAATGACATATTGCAAGAGGTTGACACTGATAAGGTGATAACATATTTGTATCTGAAACAACCATTCCTTTGGCAACTTGGTCCAAATTCCATCTAATAAATAACATCTGCTTTATTTTCATCTGCAGGATGGCAAGATTAGCTATGAAGAATTTGTAGCTATGATGAAGACCGGCACAGATTGGAGAAAGGCGTCGCGACATTACTCTAGAGGAAGATTCAACAGCCTTAGCATGAAGCTTATAAAGGATGGGTCCGTAAAGCTGGTCAACGAGTGAAGCTGTGCCAAGGGTGTTCATTCTATGAGTGTAGTGTAGGCCTTTGGGGCCACTGAGCAGAGAAACCCTCATTCCTTTTTTTTCCTCCTGATTATTTTGCGTGGAAATTTAGATAGCTGGAACCGCCCTGTGTAATTAGATCTCCTGACAAGCCTGCGCCGAATGATATACCAAATGCTGTGATGCCAAGTGTTGTACAACGTCTTATACGGTGGTTAAAATCGATCGCTCGTCGGAATGAAATAGCTAGCTGCCAGCTCCCATTTGTAATCTGATTGGAATAACACAGATGCATGTGTGCAATCTATACACGTGGCCTGCTTAATTTACAGTACTGTGCATGTAGTTAGGCCTTTATCAATTAAGAATACTAGTGAGAGGTCCGTGTGTTGCAACAGATGCATAATGTTAATGGCAATATATTTAGAACATGATAGTGAGAGGCTCGTGCGTTGCAACGGATGCATAATGTTAACGGCAATATATTTAGAACATGATATATTTGCCGAACACATTTGTTTAGTAATATTGTGATGATAAGAAACAAAGTAATATATTATTCCTCAAAACAATACATAGAAGTATGTTTTCTATATAAAGTGTCATTGCATATTTATAATTACAGATCTGGTATGAAATCGTACAATATACTATACAGTGAGCACATCTTCTTTTATCTACTCAGTGAGCACTTCCTTGTAGACGATATTCTTTGTTAACGTGCTTGTTGAATTGATTCCCCTATTTTTCTCCGGAGCGGCGAGTATTTTGATGTTGCTACGAGAAGTTGCTCGTGACAGAGCTACATATAGTTGTCCATGAGAGAACACCGGGTTCGGGAGGTATATTCCAACATGCAGTATTGTTTGACCCTGTGCTTTATTAATTGTCATTGCAAAACTCACCCTAACAGGAAATTGACTCCTCTTAAACTTGAAGGGGAACATCTCATCATCGGAGGGGCACAAGGGTATGCGTGGAAGAAAGACTCTCTCACCAGCATGTTGTCCCAATACAATTTCAGCATCGATAGTATTTCTTTGAAATGCTCGGACTATCAACCTAGTCCCATTACACAGACCATTGGTCGGGTCAAGATTTCTGAGCAAAATCACAGGACAATTAACCTTGAGTTTTAATATATGAGGAGGTAACCCATTTGGCGTTAATGAATTCAGGAACTCAGACGGATAATGGTTGCATGGATCATCGACTGCTCGATCATGACTGTGATAAATCATCTCGTCACCAGGAAAACGTTCGATAAGCTTCATGTTTATTGCATCAACATTCTCATTCCTCGTTGACAAAATAGCTCGAGATGTGATGTAGTCTGCATCAGTCATGTTTGCACCTAACATTGGAAATACCATGTCAATAAGACTATCAATGTCTGATTCTGCACTAGTGTAGGGTACACATATTTCGTCGGGTAAATTTACATAGTCATCATCGATGGTCTCTTCAATGCCATTGCCAATCCGTAGCAGGTAGTCTGAAAACCATATATTTGATCGAGCTCTCATGTTATGGACAAGTCTCAACTGATGCATGTTATCCCATAGGTAAGATCTACGCAATGTTGCGTTTACAATTTGAGCCCTATTCCCCTTTCGTATAACTGGAAGAACTTGTCTGAAGTCACCTCCAAAAACCATTGTTTTGCCTCCAAATGGTAGATTGGGCTTTTCCATTATGTCCCTCATGCTCTTGTCCAACGCCTCAATTGTCTTTTTGTCATGGAAACTTCATCCCATAATATAAGCGAAGCTTTTTGAAGAAGCTTCGCAGTACCACTTTGTTTGGTGAAGTTACACACTCCATTGTCTTGTATGCTTAGTGGTATCTTGAACCTTGAATGAGCCGTCCTACCTCCAGGCATGATGGAAGCAGCAACACCAGATGTTGCAGTAGCAATAGCTATCTTCCCCTCGCTACGGACTTTTGCTAATAAAGCTTTGTACAGAAAGGTTTTTCCTGTTCCTCCTGGACCATCAACAAAAAACACACCTCCACTATTGTTGTCAACGGATGATAGTATAACATCATAAGCATATCTCTGTTCTGCATTAAGAGAGGATGTGCTCGCTAGTAGCTCATTATCCACCTGTATAGAGGACTCTTCACAAATCTCCCTCACCTCACCCGCCATGGCATCATATGATTCATCAATTTCTGGAAGAGGAAATGATGTTATCTCTTTACCCATTGACTGAAGCAATTTTCTTATATCCAATAACACCATTTGTTCAACTGCATATGCATTCATCTGGGATCGTCGGATGTCATCAGACATTGCTTCGAAGTGTTTGTTCCAGAGTCCACGCACATCGCTAGGTTCACAATATACCAATATTGTAGCAAACAACCTTCGGAGGGACGAAGGCATATGAAATACTTCAGCTTCAGAGAGGCACTCATCAATGCTGTTATCTGACTCAATAATACCTCTTTTCTCAGCGCTTTCTCGAAATGTAGGGTATACAATACCATCATATGTCCTCAAATTCTCAAATGAAGTAGCACCAACCACATGGTTTAATAGCACCCTCAAGTAGTATCTTTCTCCCTCTACTGGATGTGCTGAGATGATCCTCCCAACCTGCGTGCTTCGTTCTCTTATTTTCCAAAGCTTACGTCCAGGCAACCACACTGCATATTGTGGGAAATCCCTATAAAGTAATGTGCGTGCCCACGTAAATTCTTGATTTGCCTTGAAATACTCAGTCAACATGGTTCTTGAGGCACCCTGTTGGTCGAGAACTTCACGTACATCAGCATTCTCTCTATAGGACACAAGATGCATTCCTGGGAGGTGGAGCTGTAACTGTAGCACTGGTGGCGAAATCCCGCTAAGATCAAATCCAAATATTCTCCACAATGCCTCCTGTGGTGTTACCCACCTAGCATCCCTATATTCATTGATCTCATTAATCTCGCGGTTTTCATCAGCTTCATTGACGGACACAGACGCCCTATCATGACCCTTATAAATATACTTGTAGAGGTACTTAACAGCCTTAATACTCGAACAAACTTCTGCATTGATGTGACAGTCATACCTTCTTAGAAGCATGGGATCATATGGGACAACCCATCTGTTGTCTAAGTCATGACCTCTCACTCTTACCCTTTGTCTGTCATCCCTTCTCCTGTAGATAGGGTAAGAATCTTCGCCTTGGATAGTTGTGTCACTAAACTGGCGTGGATAATTGTAACACCCCAGAAATTAAAAGAAATAAAATAAAAAGAAAAGTATTATTTAAATCATTTTTGGATTAATTATTAAAGGGAAATTCACAAAAGAACCCAAATAAATCCAAACAGGGAGAAATACTAAAAATCTGGACTTGAAAATTTTATGAGATGAACTAGAGACCAAACTATAATTTTAGGAATTTTTACAAATTTTTATCAACAGTGATTCAACCCCTAATCAAATATTCGAATTACTGGAATTATTTAAAATCAGAAATCAATTTTAAATCCTAAACGGGCCGAAACCCCGAAACCTCCCTCCTAAAGCCTTTTAGGCCCAACCCAACCCCGCCCTCTCACTGACAAGCGGGACCCGCCTGTCGGCGCGTTCCCCCGCCTCTCTCTCCCTCCCGCGCCCGCTTGGCCCCACGTGTCAGCCTCATGCGCGTGCCTTCACCCACTGACCGCTCGGCCCCGCCTGTCGGCCCTTTCCTTTCCCGTTCGCCCACTGACAGGTGGAGCCCACCTGTCAGGTGCTTCGTCTCCGATGGAAGGGGATCGCCCCCTTCCTTTCTCCCGGCGATCACCTTCTGCTTCTCACCGCCGGCAGCCCGCGATCGCCCGGATCGTCTCGGATCACTTCCCCCGCATGCCGCCGCCACCTTACCATCCATAGCAACGCGTTTTTACGCTTTAGGAAAGCTACCCGGAGCTTTGGTAAGGGATCACCGGAGCCCTCGGGATCCCCTCGGTTCGCTGCCATCCTGACGCCGGCGACCCCCTATAAGAACCCCTCTGGTCACCGCACTCACCCCACAACGCCGTAGCCCGAGCCTTAGCCCTCCAGAGCGTCTCTGCCCATTTTGCGAGCTCCTCCCCTGCTTCAACTCCGGCGAGCTCTCGCCGTCGCCTCGGACCTCCTCCGTCCACATCGTCGCCACCGTCGTGACCGCCGGAGCTCACCCGTCCTCGGCCACCCCTCGGTTGGCCGTGAAGACCACCGGATCATCAACGCCGACGAGCACCCGAGGCCTCCTCGTCATCTACCCTCGCCGCCGGCCACCGTCCGTCGCCCTCCGTCGCCACCCGAGGTACCGTCGTGATCGCCATCCTTCCCGCGTTCCATTTTTAGCCCTAGCTAAGCCCCTAGGCCCTCGCCGTCGCCGCCATGGCCGCGCCCGAGCCCGCCGTCGCCGGAGACGAAGGGTGCGAGGCCCCCTTACGAGCGTGCCGTGCCGGATTTGATCCTGGCCGCACGATCGCGCACCAAGGGCACAGATTAAAACCCTTCGGGATTTAATCTCACCCGTAGATCTGGTCAAAGGGGTACGGAGCGATCGCGGACGTTGATCGTAACTTAAATCCCTGGAGCGATCTGGTGCGTCCACGCGTACCTCTTCGCCACGTTTTTATCTCAGCCGTCCATTTCCACTTAACCCTCCCGCCTCGCACTCAGCCGCCAGATCTGGATCCTACGGCTCTGGATCGGCCGGTCCACGCGCATAGTCACGGGTTCACGGTGAACCTGGTTCACCGTGGACCAGGGACTGTTTTTAGTTTAAATAAAATTCCAGAAAATAGTTTAAACTTCAAAAATTCATATCTTGCTCATTTTAACTCCAAATTTCACCATTCAAATTTTGTTAGAACCAGAATATTATTCTCTACACATTAATGCCATAAAAACAGTATGTTTCTGTTACCCAAAATATTATTAATGAATAAATGAATAAAAATTCCTTAGGGTTAAAATTAATAATACAGAAAATAAATTGGGAAAAATTCTAAAATATTAAACTTTACTGTTTTGTACAAAACCTTGACATATTAAATATTACTTCACATAATAAAACCCACAAGTGTGTATGTTTAATATTTGGTGAGTTTTATGTGTTTATTGAATGTATTGTTTATTTTCCGTAACGAGAAGACTACGAGTTCGTCGAGGAGCAGGAGTTCTACCCCGAGGTTCCTCCATCCCCATTTGCTGAGCAAGGCAAGTCATCGACCACCTTTGTGGACACAGTTGATCATTATTGAGCCCATGATTTAATAAATTATCGCTATAACTCATAGGATAATATTGCATTAGACCAAGATCAAGCCCTACACTTATATTTATTAGATCCTCGTCCTTGTGTGCAAACCCAAGCCATGCTTATTGAGCCTCAACTCCTTGTCACTCTACAAATATTATATTAGCTAGTGCCCAATGTACCGGCACAACTGCTATAGGATATAAAGAATGAGTCGTAGAATAGATGGATTCTGGTATATGAAATACCCCGTTATTCTTGTCTCTGGACTCTGTTGGAGTTAGGTATGTTATAAGTATGGTGGGTTCCGGGTGCAAGCTCGGGTTTGGTATGTCGCACCCGGGGCACTATAAGGACCGGTCTGCGGGATCTGTTGCAAAGCACTTCCGTACCAACCACAAGTCTAATGGGTAAGTCCTAACTGGAAGTGTGGAACACTCCGTCTCACGGCACCATAGTGGAGGGGGCAAGGGGCTAGCCCTCAGGGCGCCTTGTACCAACGATGGCTCAAGAGGGGGTATTGTGGAAACTCGACATGGCGAGACACGGTACGAAACCTATAAGAGGGTGCTGTTGAGTCGGGGAAGACCATATGGAAGGTTTTGGCACGAGTTCCCGTGTGATGGGTCATCTCGTTACACTTCGGTGTAGGTGATGAGTGCGTGCCTTGTGGGTACAGTGGTACATCTCTGATCAGAGTAAAATCAATCTTTTCGAAAAGCCGAGCCCACGGTCAAGGGCGGGTTGTGTGACTACTCGCAGTTAGTTTACAATGGTTTGAATGAATGAGCTATTCATGGCATGTAAGGACTGTTGTGTGAGGAGGTAAAACGTACTCCTCGAGTTAGAAGATGATGATGCATTCACATGTTTAATTTTCCGTACTAATAAAATTGCTCATTAAATGCTTTACAAATATGCTGCTTCCGCTAAACTAGCCACTATCTCCCTTGTTATTATCTTGCATTATATTTGCATTCGGTGGCTTGCTGAGTACATCTGTACTCACCCCGTTGACTTACACCATCAGAGCCAGTCTACTACGAGGAGGATGAAGGTCTGGAGTAGCGACCCAGTCAAGGCGAGACTGGAAGGAGGCGTTCATCTAGGACCCTTGATTTTATTAGTTTCTCTTCACTTTCATTCACTTTTGTACTAATGCGGTCTACGAACCGTGAATGATTGCCCGTATTGTCCGTGGTCGCCTGATGAACGTCTTGTTTTATTGATTTTCTATGGAATTTCAATAAAGTCCTGATTTATTAAATCGGGGCGCGACAAGATGGTATCAGAGCCGACTTGACTGTAGGAAGCCAAACAGACCTGACCTTAGGACTTATATATATATTCACTATATTTTACAAAAGATTACTTATCCTCTCATCTTCTAAGATTTTCACAAAATTTTCTCTCTTTTGTAGATGCCGGTTCATACCATGAGCGGGACTCTTCGTGACGAGGCCGGATTCATCCGCGAGCTTCGCGTGCTCGTCGACTTTTTGGGGTTTTCCCATGAGCCTGCGTTCCACGGGATTTTTCCCGATGCGAACGAGAGCTACTGCGAGGTCACGGTTGTGATCCGCCCCTCTTCCACGCAGCCACCCTTCTACACCCATGGAGTTGGAGGACCTTCCTTCGTGGTGGCCAGCCAGCGAGCCGCTCTCCAGTCCCTCGCCGAGCTTCGACTGGTCTACGACTGCCACCTCCGCGACACCGTCTACCGCTTCATGCCCATGCGCACACCCGGGAGTCACCGCAGCATCTACATCAGTCCCCTCACCCAGAGTAACTCCGCCATCACCCGCACGATGAGACTCTTGGAGGCCATGGACAACCTCCACACGGAGGCCGTCCTCGACGCAGACAGCCAACACGACACCATCGACTTCTACCGCCACACTTCGGAGAACCTGACCAGGGAGAACGCCGAGCTCCGTCGACAGCTTGAGCAGAACCCTCTGTTGACCCTTGAGGTAGAGGAGTTGAGACGTCAGAACGAGCTTCTACGCCAGGGCGCCATGGTCCATACCCAGCTTCGTCAGCAGCTCAGAGAGTTGAAGGACATCGAGGAGATCGCACCTCTTCCGCCTCGCCGGAAGAAACCCATTCAGACTCCCACAGTGAGGCCCAAGAGGATCTCCCGCAGCGCACCACCCGCCGGACCGTCCAGTTCCTCGACCCCGCCCGTCTCCCACGAGCCCGAGATCGAGCCGTCCCCCGAGCTGCCTTAGACGTAGTATTACGATTGATTGTTATTTTTATTTGCTTGCTTGTACTAGCATTCATGTCAAAATATAAGGCATGAATGAGAAAAATAAATAAATGTAACCGCAAGAACGGTATTATTTTGAAATAAATATAAAGAAGTTCACCCAAAATAAATATGTATTCCAGGATGACCAACACCCAGGGATCAGACGCTCCTCAGAACGGAGGGGATAGTGGCAACCTGCCACAATGGGGAGCCACCGGGCAGAGGCAAGCCCCGGTCGCCAACCACCCCACCTTGGCCGAAATGATGGCCACTCAAAATCAGTTGGTCTCCGCCCTCCTGCACCAGATGCAGCAGCAGCAGCAGCAGATGCAAGAGCAGCAGGCTCACTTCTTTCGCCTCCACCAACAGCCCGAGCTGCCCCGACCTGCCACACCAGCTCCCGCTCCCGCGACACAGCTCTCGGAGTTCCTCCGAGTCCGCCCGCCGACCTTCTCGAGCACCACCAACCCCATGGAGGCTGGGGATTGGTTGCGGGCGATCGAGAAGAAGCTCGACCTCCTGACCTGCACTGAGCAGGAGAGGGTGGCCTTCGCCACCCACCAGCTTCATGGTCCCGCCGCGGAGTGGTGGGACAACCACCGCGAGACTCTGCCCGAGGACCACGTCCCCACTTGGGCGGAGTTCTCGGCCGCCTTTCGTGCCGCCCACATCCCCGACGGCATCGTTGCCCAGAAGCAACAAGAGTTCCGAGATCTGCAGCAGGGGAGCAGATCTGTCACTGAGTACCTACATGAGTTTAACCGCCTGGCCCGGTACGCACCAGAGGAGGTCCGTACGGACGCGGCCAGACAGGCCAAGTTCCTTAGGGGACTGAAGGACGAGTTGTCCCTACAACTCATCTCCGGAGATTTCGCCAACTTCCAAAAGTTGGTGAACAAGGCGATTATGCAAGAGACCCAACAGAATAAAGTTGACCTGAAGAAGAAGAGGATGATAGCCTTCAGGCAGAACCAGGGTATGGCCCAGAGACCCCGTTTTGCTCCACCCCCACCAGCGCCACAGTACCACCCCCGGCCGGTGTATCGCCCGGCGCCACCAGCTGCCAATGCCGGAGCCAGCCAACCTCGTGCCGCTCCAGCCGCGCCGACCGCCCCAGCTGCCCCGGCCAAGAAGGCGGAGATCCTGCGCGACAAGCACGGCAAGCCCGTGGTTTGTTTCAACTGCCGTCAGGAGGGGCATTACTCCAATGCTTGCCCCCATCCTAAGCGCGTCCAAGGAGTTGCCGCGAACCCCGCCATCCGTGCTCGCGTCAACCATGTCACCGCCGAGGAAGCCCAGGTTGCGCCCGAGATCGTGATGGGTAAGTTCTTGGTACATTCAGCACTTGCAGTGGTTTTATTTGACACTGGAGCTACGCACTCCTTCATATCAACTGATTTTGTGGAAAAGAACAATCTAAACACCGAAGATCTACCCAGAGCCGTACAAATAACCACCCCGGGAAAACAAACTCTAGCCCTATCATATAGCCCAAAGGTATGGATAGATATCCACGGCACCATATTCTGGGCCGACCCCATCCTAATAGAATGCCAAGGCCTAGATCTCATTCTAGGGATGGATTGGTTAAATAAGTACCAAGGGGTGATAGAATGTGCCCAGAGAAAAGTGACTGTGACCAGCGAAGAAGGGACTGCCGTCACATTTCAGATGCCAAGACTAAAGATCAGAAGACCAAGACTGCACCAGATTACCTTGGAAGAAATACCGATAGTCTGTGAGTACCCGGACGTGTTTCCAGAGGATTTACCGGGAATGCCACCCAGGAGGGACATCGAGTTCAGGATTGACTTGGTGCCCGGAACCACCCCTATTTACAAGCGACCATACCGGATGGCCGCCAATGAGTTAGCTGAGATGAAGCAGCAGCTGGAGGATCTCGAGAAGAAAGGCTACATCAGACCTAGCACATCGCCATGGGGTGCCCCTGTCATCTTCGTCGAGAAGAAAGAAGACAAGGCAAAGCGTATGTGTGTGGATTACCGCGCCCTGAATGAGGTGACAATCAAGAATAAGTATCCGTTGCCTCGGATCGATGATCTCTTCGACCAGCTCAAAGGAGCTACGGTATTCTCGAAGGTCGACCTGCGGTCTGGTTACCATCAGTTGAGGATTCGAGAAGAAGATATACCCAAGACTGCCTTCACCACCCGTTATGGATTATACGAGTGTACGGTTATGTCCTTTGGATTGACCAACGCCCCTGCATTCTTCATGAATATGATGAATAAAGTGTTCATGGAATATTTGGATAAGTTCATCGTGGTCTTCATAGACGACATCCTCATTTATTCCAAGGACCAGAAGGAGCACGAGACTCATCTCCGGTTAACCTTAGGAAAGTTAAGGGAACACCAATTGTATGCCAAGTACAGCAAATGCAAGTTTTGGACGGCAGAAGTAAAGTTCCTCGGACACATCATCTCTGCGCAAGGAATCGCAGTAGACCCTGCCACTGTAGAAGCAGTTACAGATTGGTTGCCACCCACAAACATATCTGAGATACGAAGTTTTCTGGGTTTGGCCGGATATTACCGAAGATTCATCGAGAATTTTTCTAAGATAGCCAAGCCAATGACCAAGTTGTTGCAGAAAGGAGAAAAGTTTGAATGGACTCCTGAATGCGAGGAGAGTTTCCGCACCCTCAAGACTCGTTTGGTATCTGCACCTATACTGACCCTACCGGATATCCGCAAAGACTTCCATGTCTATTGCGACGCATCTCGCCAAGGATTGGGATGTGTTCTTATGCAAGATGGGAAGGTTATCTCTTATGCCTCCCGTCAGTTGAGACCCCATGAGTTGAATTATCCGACCCATGATTTGGAATTAGCCGCCGTAGTACACGCCCTCAAGATTTGGAGGCACTATTTGGTCGGGAATCGCTGTGAGATCTTTACGGATCACAAGAGCTTGAAGTATATCTTCACACAGCCAGATCTGAACTTGAGGCAAAGACGATGGCTGGAATTGATTAAAGACTACGACCTAGGTATACACTACCACCCCGGAAAGGCAAATGTGGTAGCTGATGCCTTGAGTCGCAAGGGATATTGCACAGCCATGATGATTCAAGAACACGCACCCTTGTTATGTAGGGAGATGGAAAACCTAAATCTTGGATTGACCACCAGAGCATATCTAGCCACCTTGGAGACCCAACCTGTCTTGTTTGAGCAGATCCGTGAAGCTCAGTTAGAAGACCCGGATATAGCTGCCATTAGGAAGAACATGAGGCAAGGAAAAGCCCCCGGATTTTCAGAGGACGAAAATGGCACCATTTGGTTTGGAACCCGGATATGTGTACCGGATAAGCCAGAGATAAAGACCCTTATCCTAAGAGAAGCCCATGAGACGTTGTACTCCATTCACCCCGGTAGTACCAAGATGTACCAGGATCTGAAGGAACGCTATTGGTGGGTTAGCATGAAAAGAGAGATTGCCCAGTTTGTCGCCAAATGTGACACCTGTAGAAGAGTAAAAGCTGAACATCAGAGACCTGCAGGATTGTTACAGCCACTTAAAGTGCCGGAATGGAAGTGGGAAGAGATCGGAATGGATTTCATCACCGGATTACCAAAGACCCAACTTGGGTATGATTCTATTTGGGTGATCATTGATCGGCTTACAAAAGTAGCACATTTCATAGCCGTCAAGACGACCTTCAGTGGCCCTAAGCTAGCAGAGCTATATATGGCCCGGATAGTATGCCTTCATGGAGTGCCCAAGAAGATAGTATCTGACCGAGGAAGTCAGTTTACCTCTCGTTTTTGGAAGAACCTCCAAGAGGAGATGGGCACGAGATTAAATTTCAGTACCGCCTACCATCCTCAGACAGATGGACAAACAGAACGGGTAAATCAGATACTAGAGGATATGCTTCGAGCATGTGTTTTGGATTTTGGAGCCACTTGGGATAAGAGCTTGCCGTATGCAGAATTTTCATACAACAACAGCTATCAAGCCAGCCTTCAGATGTCTCCTTTTGAAGCCCTATACGGACGTAAGTGCAGAACGCCTCTACTTTGGGACCAAACTGGTGAATCCCAAGTATTCGGAACCGACATTCTTCGCGAAGCTGAAGAGAAGGTACGGATCATCAGAGACCGGCTCAAGACAGCCCAATCACGACAGAAGAGCTACGCAGACAATCGCCGTCGAGACCTAGCCTTTGAAGAAGGAGATCATGTCTATCTACGAGTCACGCCTCTCCGTGGAACTCAACGGTTTAACATGAGAGGAAAGTTGGCCCCTCGATATGTTGGACCATTTCCCGTTGTTCGACGCCAAGGCGAAGTAGCTTATCAGTTGGAACTACCACCTTCGTTGACGGGAGTGCATGATGTGTTCCATGTATCTCAACTCAAGAAGTGCCTCCGCGTTCCCACGGAACAAGTGGACCTTCAGCAGTTGGATGTCCAAGAGGATCTGACCTATGTGGAAAAACCGGTAAAGATATTGGAGGTCAAAGAAAGGACAACCAGGAGTAGAGTCATCCGCTTCTGCAAAGTGCAGTGGAGCAATCATCCAGTAGAGGAAGCTACATGGGAAAAAGAAGATGAACTCAAGGCACAGCATCCGGAGCTATTCGAGGATTGAGCCGAATCTCGAGGACGAGATTCTCTGTAAGGGGGATAGGATTGTAACACCCCAGAAATTAAAAGAAATAAAATAAAAAGAAAAGTATTATTTAAATCATTTTTGGATTAATTATTAAAGGGAAATTCACAAAAGAACCCAAATAAATCCAAACAGGGAGAAATACTAAAAATCTGGACTTGAAAATTTTATGAGATGAACTAGAGACCAAACTATAATTTTAGGAATTTTTACAAATTTTTATCAACAGTGATTCAACCCCTAATCAAATATTTGAATTACTGGAATTATTTAAAATCAGAAATCAATTTTAAATCCTAAACGGGCCGAAACCCCGAAACCTCCCTCCTAAAGCCTTTTAGGCCCAGCCCAACCCCGCCCTCTCACTGACAAGCGGGACCCGCCTGTCGGCGCGTTCCCCCGCCTCTCTCTCCCTCCCGCGCCCGCTTGGCCCCACGTGTCAGCCTCATGCGCGTGCCTTCACCCACTGACCGCTCGGCCCCGCCTGTCGGCCCTTTCCTTTCCCGTTCGCCCACTGACAGGTGGAGCCCACCTGTCAGGTGCTTCGTCTCCGATGGAAGGGGATCGCCCCCTTCCTTTCTCCCGGCGATCACCTTCTGCTTCTCACCGCCGGCAGCCCGCGATCGCCCGGATCGTCTCGGATCACTTCCCCCGCATGCCGCCGCCACCTTACCATCCATAGCAACGCGTTTTTACGCTTTAGGAAAGCTACCCGGAGCTTTGGTAAGGGATCACCGGAGCCCTCGGGATCCCCTCGGTTCGCTGCCATCCTGACGCCGGCGACCCCCTATAAGAACCCCTCTGGTCACCGCACTCACCCCACAACGCCGTAGCCCGAGCCTTAGCCCTCCAGAGCGTCTCTGCCCATTTTGCGAGCTCCTCCCCTGCTTCAACTCCGGCGAGCTCTCGCCGTCGCCTCGGACCTCCTCCGTCCACATCGTCGCCACCGTCGTGACCGCCGGAGCTCACCCGTCCTCGGCCACCCCTCGGTTGGCCGTGAAGACCACCGGATCATCAACGCCGACGAGCACCCGAGGCCTCCTCGTCATCTACCCTCGCCGCCGGCCACCGTCCGTCGCCCTCCGTCGCCACCCGAGGTACCGTCGTGATCGCCATCCTTCCCGCGTTCCATTTTTAGCCCTAGCTAAGCCCCTAGGCCCTCGCCGTCGCCGCCATGGCCGCGCCCGAGCCCGCCGTCGCCGGAGACGAAGGGTGCGAGGCCCCCTTACGAGCGTGCCGTGCCGGATTTGATCCTGGCCGCACGATCGCGCACCAAGGGCACAGATTAAAACCCTTCGGGATTTAATCTCACCCGTAGATCTGGTCAAAGGGGTACGGAGCGATCGCGGACGTTGATCGTAACTTAAATCCCTGGAGCGATCTGGTGCGTCCACGCGTACCTCTTCGCCACGTTTTTATCTCAGCCGTCCATTTCCACTTAACCCTCCCGCCTCGCACTCAGCCGCCAGATCTGGATCCTACGGCTCTGGATCGGCCGGTCCACGCGCATAGTCACGGGTTCACGGTGAACCTGGTTCACCGTGGACCAGGGACTGTTTTTAGTTTAAATAAAATTCCAGAAAATAGTTTAAACTTCAAAAATTCATATCTTGCTCATTTTAACTCCAAATTTCACCATTCAAATTTTGTTAGAACCAGAATATTATTCTCTACACATTAATGCCATAAAAACAGTATGTTTCTGTTACCCAAAATATTATTAATGAATAAATGAATAAAAATTCCTTAGGGTTAAAATTAATAATACAGAAAATAAATTGGGAAAAATTCTAAAATATTAAACTTTACTGTTTTGTACAAAACCTTGACATATTAAATATTACTTCACATAATAAAACCCACAAGTGTGTATGTTTAATATTTGGTGAGTTTTATGTGTTTATTGAATGTATTGTTTATTTTCCGTAACGAGAAGACTACGAGTTCGTCGAGGAGCAGGAGTTCTACCCCGAGGTTCCTCCATCCCCATTTGCTGAGCAAGGCAAGTCATCGACCACCTTTGTGGACACAGTTGATCATTATTGAGCCCATGATTTAATAAATTATCGCTATAACTCATAGGATAATATTGCATTAGACCAAGATCAAGCCCTACACTTATATTTATTAGATCCTCGTCCTTGTGTGCAAACCCAAGCCATGCTTATTGAGCCTCAACTCCTTGTCACTCTACAAATATTATATTAGCTAGTGCCCAATGTACCGGCACAACTGCTATAGGATATAAAGAATGAGTCGTAGAATAGATGGATTCTGGTATATGAAATACCCCGTTATTCTTGTCTCTGGACTCTGTTGGAGTTAGGTATGTTATAAGTATGGTGGGTTCCGGGTGCAAGCTCGGGTTTGGTATGTCGCACCCGGGGCACTATAAGGACCGGTCTGCGGGATCTGTTGCAAAGCACTTCCGTACCAACCACAAGTCTAATGGGTAAGTCCTAACTGGAAGTGTGGAACACTCCGTCTCACGGCACCATAGTGGAGGGGGCAAGGGGCTAGCCCTCAGGGCGCCTTGTACCGACGATGGCTCAAGAGGGGGTATTGTGGAAACTCGACATGGCGAGACACGGTACGAAACCTATAAGAGGGTGCTGTTGAGTCGGGGAAGACCATATGGAAGGTTTTGGCACGAGTTCCCGTGTGATGGGTCATCTCGTTACACTTCGGTGTAGGTGATGAGTGCGTGCCTTGTGGGTACAGTGGTACATCTCTGATCAGAGTAAAATCAATCTTTTCGAAAAGCCGAGCCCACGGTCAAGGGCGGGTTGTGTGACTACTCGCAGTTAGTTTACAATGGTTTGAATGAATGAGCTATTCATGGCATGTAAGGACTGTTGTGCGAGGAGGTAAAACGTACTCCTCGAGTTAGAAGATGATGATGCATTCACATGTTTAATTTTCCGTACTAATAAAATTGCTCATTAAATGCTTTACAAATATGCTGCTTCCGCTAAACTAGCCACTATCTCCCTTGTTATTATCTTGCATTATATTTGCATTCGGTGGCTTGCTGAGTACATCTGTACTCACCCCGTTGACTTACACCATCAGAGCCAGTCTACTACGAGGAGGATGAAGGTCTGGAGTAGCGACCCAGTCAAGGCGAGACTGGAAGGAGGCGTTCATCTAGGACCCTTGATTTTATTAGTTTCTCTTCACTTTCATTCACTTTTGTACTAATGCGGTCTACGAACCGTGAATGATTGCCCGTATTGTCCGTGGTCGCCTGATGAACGTCTTGTTTTATTGATTTTCTATGGAATTTCAATAAAGTCCTGATTTATTAAATCGGGGCGCGACAAGAATAGCACTTGCAACTACCATTTTTCATGCATGGACTCTTCCTATTTAGTGGACCACACGGGCCATGCATCATATGTTTCACTACCATTTCATATAGCTCCGGGTATTTATCCTTATCTGGAAGTTCTGCTGATATAACATTATCATACTCATCGGGATAACTCAATTTGTATGTTGACTCCATGATAAGGAGGAAATGTGCATGTGGTAGACCCCTTTTTTGGAACTCGATAACATGGACTTGTGCTGCAATGATTCCTAGGATATGTTTACGAAATAGCTGGAATTTGAGATCCTCTAGCTTGGCTTTAAATACACGCACAACAAGATCAGGACGATCTTGTGGTGTTTGGCCAGGTGCAAGGTCCCTACTTATCTCTTCCCAATTAGGATTACAAGTCATTGTGATAAATATGTCGGGTTTTCCATACTTCTGCACTAAGGCCATAGCATCCATATATCTTCGTCTCATATCCCTCCCGCCACCGATAAACGATGCAGGTAGGACCCATCTTTTTCCCAATCTGCTGGCTCTATGTTCTTCAACAGATACACTATCCATCAAGCCCTGGTAAAGATCCGCACGAATCTTCTTCTGATTGTATAAGAAGTAATTCAGGCGAGACGTTTCAATTTTTATGTAGGTATCAACTACAAACTGCTGGAATAGACGTCTCCCATACAAGACCGTGTTGAAGATTCCACTACGCATCTGGAATTTATAGCAATAATATTCACGCATCGAAACAAAAAACTTGCTGGTAGTATCTACAAAGAAAAGAGAAATCAATTAGGTGATTAGCGTATGGATTAATAGTATTGTAATAACATGAATATGAGTCACTTAGCTAACCTGAGTTGTCAGCATTTCTTTGTCGGGTTGTATTTATTTGACTAATGTCAATACCTTGTCTTGGTATATCAGAATGCCAACCGAGCTCTGCTCTTGGAAAAAATAGGGGGTATGACAAAGGGTCGTAGCACCCATCACTCGGTCTAATTGAATAGTAGTTGTTGTTATTGCCAAACAAGGTGATGCTACGATCAAAATGTTTATTAATATCATTCCCCTCAACCCACACAGCAGCAACCTCTGATGTTAACGGTCTGTTATAAGTTCTCTGGTCTAGCTTATAATCCATATTTAGCACAATACGATATTCATCAACGTCTTCAACCTGTCCTAGGCTTCTGAATGTTTCAGAGTAGGGATTATCTCTCAAAATATGTACCAAACATCTAATAATAGATATGTCCCTTTCTCTATATATCTCATCTCGAGCACGACGGAAACGATGTGATAAGCTAGGATCATCATCATAGAAGTATAACTGCAAGTGGCTTGGTTCATTGTCTCCATTCCCAAAAGAATGTATGTTATGGTACATTTGCCCATGCGCTTTAAATGTGTAAACTCCATCCCTTGCACTTGCGAGGTTCTTGTCATAATCACAGTACATTGTGGTGAAGGAGAAATGACTGTTAAAATATCTAATATTCTCTATAAAATGTTATGATTGAATGTCTTCACCTATGTACAACCGTCGAAGCTCCTCAGGTGGCGCAGGTATTTGAAGTTTGACCTTGCCATTCATACAACAAAATCCTGGCGGCTCATATTCAAACCTCTTCGCACCACAATGACGACAGTCTGGCTGAGTCTTTAAAATGTGGGCGCTAACAGGTAGGTTCTGGTAGACAACGTCAGTTGTATTAAGGTTGTTAGATCCTATCTCAGAGCCATGTGGTGTATTACGAACGACACAGTTTGGACCAAGAGTTCTTCTTCTTGCTCGATTTTGTTGGTTACGTTTTTCTCGCATAACCTGCCTTTGCTCATCTGTCATACTTGCTGAATATCGTTGGTTCTCTCGCCTCGCTTGCCTCTGTTCATCCGTCATACTTGCATATCGAGCTTTATCACGTGCACGTCTTTTGTTTCGTTGCTCTGATGTCAAGCTTGCATAGCGTGCTCTTTCACGAGCACGCCTTATCTCAGCACGATCTATCGATCGGTCAAGTTGGGTTTGTTGAACAGATGGAATTGCTTGTTGCTCTTGTGAGTCGATAGTTGGAGTTGCTAATATAGCAGAATTTGCACCTGCACAAAGTTTATGTAATCACATGAGACATAATTTTTGCTATTAGTAATTGCACAACACACATTGCAGTAGTTTATACCATTAGAGGTTTGTCCTTGAAATAATCCCGCTGATGTAAGGGTACTTTGTGTAGAAACAACAAATGAGGACGGTTGTCGATATGACACATTTTCACCGTCCGATGAACTTTCCGATGGAGTCTGTGATGGTTGTCGAATACAAATTCCAGAAGGGTCGTGAGGCAAAATGTTACAGCGATTTCTCTTTTGTCTATGACGACCATCGATAACTAAAAATTTAAAATGAGTACACATTTTCAGATAATAATTTTAGTGTAATGTTGTAGCACAAATATTTGAATAGACAAATAAACATGATAAATTAGGCGCATAAAATATAATAACCTTCTTTCCCCTCTCTCCTCGGTATATTTTCTGACATGGTTGATAGCTTTGTTATCGCGGCGTCGAGCGACCTGTTGATTGCATAATTGGTTAACCACCAAACAAACGATACTTGAGTGGAAACATTATAGATGGAACATGATTTTAATTCAGATAAGTGTTTGAGTTTTTAATTTATTTTTCTTGGTACCAAAGAGTGATTTAGAATACTTGTGTTGGATTAAAGGGTTATTTTGAGGGTTAGGATTACAAATTTGTTATTTAAATAGGGCATTGGATGATTATTAATCAAGATTGGATCTGGAGATTGTGTCAGAGGAAAGAAAATATTCTTCAAGGTTAGGAATGAGAGTATTACAGTGAATGATGTTTTCATTTTGTAAATAAGCGTATTTGAATTTGAGACATGTATTCCAATACAAATATTACATTGAAATAACTTCAAAGGGAATACACAATAGATTCAACGAATGATCACAAAACCAAATACCAAATTCAAATAACTTCAAAGGGAGTACACAATAGATTAAACGAAATGAACACAAAAACCAATATTACATTCAAATAACTTCAAAGGGTGTACCCAATAGAAATAAACACAAAACATCCGAATATGAGGAAGTACATAAACAACGCACACCACAATACACACAAGACTGTAACACTATGGACAGTCAGATCCATAAATCGTTGCAAAATATCTCCATCTAGTTTCCATGAACCGATTCACAAAGCTTAGATCCATAGTTCCTGAACTCACACGTTGTCGTAAGTCTGCATTTATATTTCAAAGAAAAATAATTAACAATATCTATAATATTATGTGATGTATTGCCATTATTCTTAGCTTGTCTTTTATTGTTGGAACTACTTACTTTGCAAAGGTAGTGTGGCTGGATGAATCGGATTAAACTTGACTGTAGTGTGTTCTGAAGTCTCTAAACATCCTATCGCCAAGTAGAACAAATATTAGTGTAATTCATCACTATATCTTTATTAATGATAAAATGGGTTAGGACTGAATTACTATGCTTCTTGTGAAGTCGAAGCATGGTTCCTAAAACAATGTGGTTGTTACGATGAGCTTCTGTCCATTCAGATATGTGATTAGTGAGGGAGTCACCCCAAATTCCAACAACCATCATGTTCAAGCTAAAAAAGATCAAATGCTCATTAGCTTTCGATTTGCAAAAACAATATGATTGTTTATGACGATATAAGTGGTTGTATCTAACTTATGAATTACCTAGTGTCCATCAGTGTTATCTCCCTATATAGACCTCCAAGTCATTCCAATTTCCCCCAATAGACAACAACTCCAGCTATGTCTGTGCAAATAATCATATCATACTACAAGTAAGACAACTATTTTTTTGAAACTATGCATCGCCGAATCAATTTACGTACGTACCCACAAACGTTTTATTCGGACGAATCCATGCGTCATGAAACGTCAATAGATATTTTGGATAGGGAGGGAATTGGATTGGAAGAATGTATGGCTCAACTGTTGTATTTCTTCGAAGAGAACCTTCATAGGCATGGGCAATGCTCCGATAGTACAATGCCTCTTCAAGATTAGGTTGAAAATATAGACAATGAATAGTATAACATTGTCCTTCATTTAGGAGAATGTTAAACCTATGAACTTCCTCCCGCTCCCATGCAATGACTTCTATTTTAGCACCCTACGTATAATATTAGGGTTTAGAATAGTTCCTATGTTTACTACTATGTAAAATTTAGTCCAACTTGTGTGCAACTTACAGTAATATCCATTAAAATAAATCGTTGTTTTTCTCCATATTCATCAGGGAGAAACTTAACATCTACTCTGGCGACGGCACTCCATGCATAGTTTAAGTGCTCGAACTCTATCTCGTCAAATTTCATAAACCTTAACAAAAAAAAATGAAATTTAGAACATCTTTCATCGTTGTAGGAAAGTTGGTTTTAGTAATATAGGCTCACCTAGGTACCACCGCATTACGAGTTGGACGGTCGGCGTAAATTCTCTTTCGCATGCCAGCCATTTAATATATCTAAGAAATTCAACTATATTATAATGTTTTATCTAGCGGAATTATTTGACAAATAGAATAGAAACACAATATTTGACAAATAGAATAGAAACACATGCAAGAATAAAAATAAGGGAAAATATTCACAGAATAAAAATGGAGAAATATTTATTAAAGAAATAAACAGGATAATTCATCGAAAAATGCAAAAAAAATCAAAAAATATATAAACACAATTAAGAAATGTATAGAAAGATAATAATAAAAAATAAAATGCAATAATGAAGTAACCAACTTAAGTAACCATTAGGAAGTAAACAGAATGGTGGTATAACCAACTTAAGTAATCATTATGAAGTAAACAGAATAGTAGTACTAAACATGATGAAGTATACAAATGTTTCCAACATCTAATTTGAATCATAGTGGTAATGAATATGATGAATTATACAATAATATACAACATCTAAACTTGCTTTATCTTATTTTTTTGGGAATTTTTATACGTTCAAGGGAATAATAAAATAGAAAATTAATTCTATTGGGTCTCAGTTCCACTTCCAAGTATATATTTTTATACTTTAAGTTAGCCATGTACTTTCCGAGGACGAATTTAAACTTCAGCAAGCTCAATTATTTTAGTTTTGACAAGCCCATGATGCATTAGGTACAATTAATTTCTTCATTTTGTAATCGAAATTCAGAAATTACTCTAAGTAAATATGCATGCATTTTGTAATTCCCAATTATAATATTCAATTTCTTCAGTTCTTTATGTTAAATCAAAGTGCATTGTTCACTTCAGATGGAAATACCTCGAGCTTTTGTGTGTGCAGAGAGTAAAATATTTGATGTGTCCGAATGGGCTACCTGCCAGGTGAGTGTATGTTTCTCTATGTTTTGGTACTTGATTTGCTTGTTTAAAATTTACATGCATATGCACTTGCCGCAGTGGTTTTGGATGTCTCAACTGAGTTGTGTTGTCCATTTGTGTTATTCATGTGTGCAATTATCTATCTGATTCACATTTTCTTATTTGATGGGTTGATATGTATTCCTTGTTCTACTCTATTCAAAGACACTTTGCTTCAAAAATGGTACATTATGTCAATTTGAATCATTTTCAGATATAAATGGTACATTATGAGTATTCAACATCTAATTTGATTTATCTTGATTATGGGAATTTTTCTTATTTTGAGGCAATATTCAATAAAATAGTAAATATGATTACAAAATCCTAGAAATTAGAGAATACTCATGGAAATTCTCAAAAATTTCAGAGTAGTGGTAATGAATATGATGAATTATACAATAATATACAACATCTAAACTTGCTTTATCTTTTTTTTGAGAATTTTTATATGTTCAAGGGAATAATAAAATAAAAAATTAATTCTATTAAGTTCTAACAATTTACTCATAGAAATGCTCAAAACATTAAGAGTAATTGTACTGGACATGATGAATCATTTTAAAATTATCTACATCCCTAAAGTTGTTTTATCTTAATTAAATAGGAAAAAGGCAATTATTTAATTCTGTAAAATGGAAAATACTAATAGAAATGCTGGAAAAATTAGGAGTAATTTTACTGAACATGATGAATTTTACAAAATTATTCTAGCATCAAGCTTAATTTTATCTGTTTTTTTGGCAATTTTCTTAATTTCCAGAGAATAAACAAAATAGTAAATCAATTCATTAATTCTGGAAATTTAAAAATCAAATCCGGCCCAAACAGTGTTACCCTCCGGCCCATAAACAACTTTAGGCAGGCTTTCTGAGTCCTGGGCCCAGGCCAGGCATTCGGCGCGCGCCCGCGCACACAACCTGGGCCTGGGCCAGGATTTCCGTTTCCCGCCTGGGCTGGATCGAGGCCTCTTAATCCTGGCCGTCGGATCAGATCCGACGGCCAGGCGTCGTTGTCGGCCGTATAAAGACGCCGCGCTCGCACCCCCGAACCCTAATCCCATTTCCCCCCTCCCAGCCCGAGAGCGAGAGCGAGAGCGGAGCGGCGCGGTGGCGCGCGCCGGCGGGCGCGTGGCGGCGGAGCGGCGCGCGGTGGCGGCCAACGGCGGTCGGCCGCCGCCGGCTAGCTCGCCGGAGCACCGCGCTCACCCGAGGGTGAGCGGGGCTCTGTCGAGCTAGCCCGCGGTGGACAAAGACGAGCGACCCGAGAGGGTTCGCCGTCCTATGGCGAGCGGCGGCGCGGTCCCGGCTTCCGGCGAGCGGCGGAGGGCTCCCGGCCACCGGCGAGCGGCGGCGCCACGACCCGAGAGCCAAGGTGAGACCCCGGGCCCACTCTTAGTTTAGGGTTAGGGTTAGGGTTAAAACCCTAACCCTAACCTTCGGTTTTTTTCCCTTCGGTTTTTTTCTGTTTGCTCATATGTACTGACTTCCTCTCTTCTCTTACCCGAAGGCGGATCCGGCCCTGTTGAGCGGCGGCGCGACGACCCGACGGCGGAGCAGGCGAGCGGCGGCGAGAGTCAGTGAGCTACGTTAGGTTAGGGTCTGAGCAGAGGGGGGAGCAGAGGGGAGAGATCAGTGAGGTAGAGAGGAGGGGAGAGGTCTGGGTTTTGTAGTGGGGTGCACGATCCTGGTTCAGGCAGTTGCGCTGCGCTCGGACTTGGTCCAGGCAGTTGCACTGCCAGGGGAGGGGGGCGCGCGGTCGAGGCGGACCGGGGAGGGGGGCGCGCGGTCGAGGCGGACCGGGGAGGGGCCCTGGGAGCACAACTGCCTGGACCGGAGAGGGGGGCGCGCGGTCGAGGCGGACCGGGGAGTGGCGTGGTCGCGCTGCGCGCGATGCGCGGGGAGGGGGGCGCGCGGCCGAGGCGGACGGACGAGTAAGTCGTCCTTTTTATATAGTTAAGATGTACTTTGAAAAAAAATTAAAACGAAAGACTGTTTTCTGTAAATTTAATAGAAAAACAAATAAGAAAAATAAAAAGATCGTGGCTGAAGTGCTGAACTAGCCTGTGGCACAGTTTCTTGCTATGCACGGCCAAGATGGGACCTCAACTACTCCTAGCCGTCCGATTATGAATTAACGTCTCGGATCGGATCGGATCGGATCAGATGGCGCCACTTCGCTCGGACGCGGCGAGCTCATAGCATCTCCAGCAAATGCCCTATACCTAGAGATGGCAACAGGTACCCACTGGGTATTACCCGTCCATATCCGTACCCGCCAGATAAAAATTCACCCGCTACAAAACCCACACCTGCTCATGGGTACAAAAATTTACCCGCACCCGCGCGGGTATTTGTACCCGACGGGTAACCCACACCCGATTTCAGACCCATCATAAATCATAAATATATCACTAAAAAATGGCATATGCATCTACAAGTAACAACAATTTACACCAACAAATATAGTCTAATAGATTATTAGAGCATATTACTTCCACACTAATATATATATATATATGTATTTGAAATACTACTATATGGGTCACGAATGAGTTGAATTTGTAGAGAAATGCACATGGGCCTTCGGGTGTATTTTACCCGCGGGTAAGCGGGTACGGGTACTATGCACCCGCATCCGCACCCACTCTACCTGTTGGGTAGAGGTTTTTGTCCAATAAGACACCCGCGGGTAAAGATATTGTTCCATACCAGTCTTCTTATCGGGTAAAACCCATTGGGTACTCGGGTTTCGGGTACCCGTTGCCATCTCTACCTATACCATCCCCTATAGCTAAATTTAGGGTATTTGCTTTAAAAACCACCCTCCAGCAGATTCCCTATTTCATCCCCTACCATATATCATCTCCTACTCCTCTCTCCTCATCTCCCAAATCTGGGGAATCTCTCTCCTCCCCCTATCCATGTCACGTCAGCACCAGGAGAAAGAAAGAAAAAAAGAAATGAAAAAAGAGAAAGATGAGAAGGAAAAAATAAAAAAGAAAAGAGAAAAAATAAAAATAAAAATACAGATAAAAAATAGAAAATAGAAAAATAAAAAGAAAATTTATTTTCTTTATAATTTTTAAGATATTTTTGAGATCAACTATTTAGACTAATTATAGGATATTTATTTATTCATGAAAAAAAATAAAAATTCACAACGAAAATATAGTTGTTGAAAATATAACCTTTGTAATTTTACCGTTGAATGATAATAAAAAATCTATCAATCGTCAACAATAATAATGATTATACATAATAGTATATGTGTTAGAGATATAGTTGTTGAAAATATAGTCGTTAGAATTTTTATCGTTAAATAATAATAAAATAGAGGATTCAAAAATATAGGGAATGAATTTTAAGAAAGCTGCTGAAGACCGAAGATATATGGATCAAATCTTTTAGAATCATTCACTGTATAAGAGATATGTAGGATGAGTTTTAGAAAACGATGCTCTCAGCTCCGCTTCCCCCACACCGGCAAAAATCTCCTATCCATTTCCCCCGTGCCGGCGTGCCGCGCCACTCGTACAGCCGCACGGGCCACGACCAATGCCGCCGACCGCCGCCGCCGCGGCCGCGGCCGTGGCCACCGCACTCCCTTTGCCATCCTCCCACCGCCGCCTCCCTGCCAACAGCAAATCCGTCTGGCTAAACCCCAGCCTCCCCAGCTCCCATCCCCTCCGCCACAAATCCGCCGAGACCCAGCGGCAGCGCCAGGACCAAGTGCCCGACCTCCCCGAGCTCCTGGAAGCCCTCTCCGCCGCGCGCACGGCTTCCGACCTGGCCGCCGCGCTCTCCCCGCACCGCCCCGTGTCCCCGCGCCTCCTCGGCACGCTCCTCTCCCGCCTGCCCGATGCCCGCCGCGGCGTTGCGCTGCTCGACCTCCTCGTACCCGACCTCCCCGCCTCCGCGCTCCTCATACCGTACAATCTCCTGCTCCGCTCCGCCTGCCGCGCCGGGTTGCTCCGCCTCGCCTCCGGCCTCCTCCTAGAAATGCGAGACAGGGGCATCACACCGGACGCGTTCTCTTACTCCACGCTCCTCGCGGCGCTCACCCGCGCGGGCCACCTGGACCACGCGCTCACCTTCCTTCCTCTCATGGAAGACGACGCCGTGGCCCCTGACCTCGTGCTCTTCTCCAACCTAATCCACCTCGCCCTCCGCGCCGGCGATGGGCCCAAGGCGCTCGCGCTCTTCTCCCGCCTGCGGGGCGCAGGGATCAAGCCCGATCTCAAGGCCTACAACGCCGCCATCGCCGCGTACTGCAAATCCGACCTGCTCCGGGACGCCAAGCGGCTGCTTCTCCACGACATGCCCTCCGATGGCGTCGCGCCCGACGCGGAGTCGTACTCCCCCATCCTCGCCGCGCTGGCGCGCCGCGGTCGGCACCTCGCGGCCCTGTCGCTCTTCACGCACATGCGCGCTGTGGCGCGCGTTAAGCCCGACCTGTCGGTATTCAACATCGTGCTCAACGCGTACGGGCAGCTCGACCTCGCGCGCGAGGCGGACCGGCTGTTCTGGTCCATGCGCCGGGAAGGTGTGCCCCCGAGCGTGGTCACCTACAACACCATGATCCGCGTGTACGGCGACGCCGGGCTGTTCGGCGAGGCGGTCCACCTATTCGGTCTCATGCTTAGCGCCTCCGATGGCAGCGATCGCGGTGGCAGCCTCAAGCCGAACGTGGTGACGTACAACACCATGATCGCCATCTACGGCAAGTCGCTGGAGGACGAGAAAGCCGGGAGCTTGGTGCAGGACATGCAGGCCAATGGCATCCAGCCCAATGCCATCACCTACTCCACCATCCTGTCCATATGGGTGAAGGCAGGCAAGCTCGACCGCGCCGCCAAGCTGTTCGGGAAGCTCCGGGAAGCCGACACTGAGATTGATCCGGTGCTTTACCAGACGATGGTCGTCGCGTACGAGCGCGCCGGGGTTGTTTCACAGGCCAAGCGTCTGCTGCATGAGCTCAAAGACCCAGAAGGCATCCCCAAGGAGACAGCCATCAGAATCTTGGCGAGCGCTGGCCGGGTGGACGAGGCGGCATGGCTGTTCCGCCGCGCAGTTGATGCCGGCGAGGTCAGGGATCCATCGGTGCACCGAGCGATGATCGACCTGTTCGCGAAGAACCGGAGACACCGGAACGTGGTTGAGGTCTTCGACGAAATGAGGAAGGCGGGCTCTTTGCCGGACTCGGAGACGATTGCCATCACGATGAATGCTTACGGTAAGCTGAAGGAGTTCGACAAGGCGGCGGCGCTGTACCGGGCGATGAGAGAGGAAGGATGCGTCTTCTCGGATAGAGTGCACTTCCAGATGGTCAGCCTGCTTGGCGCTCAGAAGCACTTCGACGCGCTGGAGGCACTGCTCGGCGAGCTTAGCGATGACCCGAGCATCGACAAGAGGGAGCTTTATCTGGTGGCTGCCGGCGTCTACGAGAGAGCTTGCAACTTTGATGAGTCATCCAAGATTATCAGCGAGATAAGAAGCCCCAACACTTTTAATGTTCGGAAGTTCAGATGAGAAGCTCCATTACCTCCGACGAACACATTCAGGTGCAACTTGCCTTAGCTTTCTGGTGGAGCAGAGTGACAGCACAGGCCCTGTAACATTTCTGATGGTGAAACTAAGTTGAAGTTGATGTTGGACGATACATGCAGAATTTTGGCATCATACACCCAAGAAACGGTGCGTTAGACTATCTGAATTATCAACAATGAAATTTTACAACCGAAGATGATATACAACAACTGGTTTTTAATTGCTTCACTACACACACAAATCTGGCATTCTGCTAGATTACAATTCCTTTACCAGACAAGGCAATTCTGTATGAACAATGACTTGATTTTATCAGGAAACCTAAACGAATATATAAATAATAATGTACAAGTGCTATCCTCTCAAGGGACTTATGGCGTGGCAGGCACTTGAGCCTTCATCAAAACAATTACATATGGCGGCTGAAAAATCTATACTGCCCGGTCAGTTTGTGGAATGCCATGTTTTTGGAACCATTCTGGCATGTGAAACCTTTCGTACAATGCTGGTCTAACATCACTCTGGAGAGATAGATGCTTAAGAAGTGGAAATATAACCTCCATGAGCTGAAAACAAAATCCATAAGTTTTTTGGAAGCTCGATGATCACTAAAGACTGGTGGCAGTTATCAGTTACCTGATCATCATTATGTTGTCCTGCGGAAAAGGGAACACAAGGTATTCCATTCAAAGGCTGCAATATGAAACTGAATGGATTGTTGTCGACAATAACAACTCTACAGAAATCTTTTGATACACAAGAAAGATCTTTTACATGCTCCCTGTATTCCCTGAAATTGAGCACCCCACACATATCAGAAAGTGCATTGGCCAAACATCAAACCATTAGGTACTATGCAATATGAAAAAAGTGCTACTTTACACACATCCCTCAACTGATTTGGTAAGCATCTCAGCAAGCATGGTAATGGTCATGTATACATCAGGATGCAGCCGCAGCAGCATTATGGTGATGTGATAAATTGTCACTTGTATCCCATAGGAAAGTTAAGTGTAACTTACGTAGTGACAGTTGATGGACGATATAGACGGAGTTTGAATCTATTGTGGAGATCTATTCTGTCAACTAAAGGCCTTGCATAACCTGAAAAAACATGGGCATGTGAGCTGACACTGATTGGTTTCAAATGCACGAAGAAAAATAATAGCAAGGACATACCTTCCAAACCTGCTGTGAAGAGAATAAGATCTGCAAATTCACAAGTTTTCTGCAAGAACTCGTGCAAACCAGGACGTTCAAAAACAGTAACATGATTCACCTTCTGTTTTCCATCAATATCCTTTACAGTCCACACCAGCAAAAGCTCCTTTAGAAAGGATTAAAATCATTACAAAAAACAAGGGGCAAAAGCACAACTTTTGTACCTTCTCAGTGGATATGCACTCCATGTCAAAGCAATGTAATCCAGCTTCAACAGCTTGGGTGCGTACAATAGCGGGGAGACTGGACGACTCATATGCAGAAACCAAAGTCTCGTCCAAATCAAGCACCACCTAAATAGATAACCCAACCATTTTCAGAAATGGTGAATGAATGACTTACAATCGTTTCTTTTATGTAAATCTGTAAGCTCATCAGGAAAAAAGTTGTTCTTCACCCACCTAAACAAAATACGCTAACAAGAAACTCTATTACAAGCAAATAGGTCAATGTTGATCAGATCCTACATGATAATTCACCTGTCTTCCAAATGCATAATCTCATAATTTTGATCCAATTACGAGCCTAATCTATCATCACCAAATGCATTATCCCGTTACTCTGCTCAAATATCTACTCATCTACACAAACATCACAGTGTTAAGTATCAAAACCACCAACATCACAGTGTTAAATCACAATTCCATGAATTCTCCAAGAAGTATAGTTGAGAGAGAAGGGTTAATGTCGTTCTTCACGACTAAACAAGTAAGCAGTTGATTTAGGATTGGCGGATTGCAGCACAACAAACTGTCCATACTCGTAAGCGAAGACAACAAACTTGTAGCAATCTAACCCCCCAACAAAACGGGGTTTGATCCACAATCCACACAATATTTATCTACAAAACTAAACAAATCAAATTGCCTGAATTAAGCAGGAATCGCACCCAATTAACGTTAAACAAATCAACTCTACGTCTCTACCAAATTCTAAATCACCCACGAAGACCGGAACATCCAAAAATCAGATCACGAGACTCCTCTCACATCTACTGTTTTATCCAATGAAGCCGATATCATTCCTAAACTTTCCATTTTCCCCTAACAAGGACACCAACTAGGCAACTAGGGCCAACGAGTCCAATCAAAACCGAATCTTTCGTACCGTGAGGCGCTGCAGGGGCTCGGGCGGAGGCGTCGGAGCAGGTGCCGTGTCTACTGGGATCTCGGAGCGGAGCGGCATGAAGGCCACCGACGGCGACGGCTCGGAGGCCGCCGGCCCAGAGAGGAGAGGGTAGCGGAAGCCGACGAAGGAGAGGAGCTGGGCGCAGGAGGGCGTGCCGCGGAGGATCTGGAGCAGGACCTGGATGAGGAACCCGATCCATCCCACCACCGCCTGCCACGCCTGCGCCGCCACCTTCCCCCGCTGCTGCTGCTGCGCCGCCGCCGCCGCGGTCGGCGAGTACACCTCCGCCGCTGCCATGATAGCCGTCCACGGGCTGTCGCGCAACGTGGGTGGTGGTGGGTGGTGGGAGGAGGAGGGAGGTGGGAGCGGAGTCGCGGAGAGACGAGGCCGGAGGCAACCGGACGGACGGTGGAGGAGAAGGACGTCGTGGTGGTGGTCGGTCTTTGTTGCTGCGGCTCGTCTACCCGTACGTGTCCTCCTCCTCCTCCTCCGTGCCGGGGTGGGCTTAGCGGAGCAGGGGATTGGTGATTGGTGGTAGATTTGGTGGGCCCATCCGTCAGTGAGAGTACAGCTCGAATGGCGAGCTGCCGGGAGTGCGATTAAACCTACGTGCACCCGGAGTTTTCCCCTGTATATGCATCATGTATGTACTGTACTGTACTGTCCTAACAGGCTTGATGCTTAGGTTGTGTTTATCCTGTTTGCTCTGCTCTGACGAAGTATCAATCGAGCAACAGTAATATTGACACATCATCATGCATTCTAAGGAATTGAATCAGGTCAATTGATTTTTTTTCTGGAACACGTGTGTTCCTCTGTTTTTCCAATACACGAGTACTGACTCTCAAACCATCTAGAATTGGACGCTAATTTCTTGGGCAAGTAGGTTGATTGCATGCAATTGCAGACACAGGTTAGAGAATTCTAAATGGAGCTGGTCCGCTGGTGTAGAAATCCAAAGTAGCAGTCGTATATTGCGTCAAAAACTAAGCAATACCTTTCTGTACTGCTAACAAAATGGTCAGTTGCACATCATAAGTTATATAGCTTTTGGAAAATGCAATCAAGTATATTTTTAGCTGGCACAAATATTTTGCTCTCACCTAGAAAAATATATATACTCCTTGCTCCCAAAGATGCCATGCCTTGCACCAAAGGCATTCTTTCTCAGTATTTCTTTCTTGATGATTATACCTAAGCTGCCAGGCCCTCTTTGATCCCTTTTGAGCTCTAAGAGCCATGAAAAAACAAGTGGGACAAGCTCCTTGAATATCGTTTGGTAAAAGACACCTAACCAAACCCTGGACAACGAGAGTAATTAAAGGGCCTTATCTTGTTTGGTTGAAGTAATGACCATCACGTGTTGTATTAAAGCAAAAAAAATGCAGAATGACCCCCCTCTAGGGCTGAATATTGTGGTCATACAGTTACTGACTTACTGTATATACTGTGGTGTAGTTTATTTTCAGATTCATGTTGTTTATTAGACAATGCATAGCTCAAATTTTCAGATAATTCATCAGGCTATTCCATGGACGCTGGTAATGAAGTTTTCGTTGCAAAACCCTGCAGTTTGTGAATGGTAGAAATTTCTTCAGGGTAAAAACTATATATTCAGGGATTGATAGTTGATACACACTTTAATTTGAGTTCTGAACAATTGGACTATGGTCCCTCAAACTCATTACTTTTGTCCTGTTCATTGTCCATACATGATTGTCTGCATTCTATCTTTTATTGCCAGTGGTCAATTACTGAAGTTGACATCAATGCACAGATTAAACCCAATGTTACCTTTGCTACGACCAAAACAAGAAATGACGAGCGCGGTTGAAATTGTACGACACCGTCAAAAGATCACAGAGAAGATGTTGGAAATCTTGAAGTTGTCCAGTTTTTCAGTTAATGCACTGTTGCAGCTCATATAGATGCTGCAGTAAACTGCAAACTATAGTTGCCCGGCTTGGTTAATCACACCATTGCAGCACGTTACTCCTGCAGAGGGGGAGATTAGTATATTAATTAGCGTGGCGCCAGTTTTTCTATGGTTGCTTTCAGAAAATTCAGTGCTCGATCTTCAGAAAACGTCTTCAGCTTGGCTACGCTCTCCGGCCACTCAGCTAGCTAGCTGGCTGCTTTTGAATTGGAACATATCATTCAGTTCTGATGTCACAGTCTGGATGAGTCCAAAATTTTATCAGGATACGCTTCTGTGCTGTTCATTGGTTGCGCCATCGTCTATTTCGTGTTGGAAGTTGGAACACGAACATGCAGCACCATGAAACTGAAAACTAGCTGCCAGTCTTGTCTATTCCGTTAGAGCAGAACAGATAGATTATATTTAGCATCATATTCGTACAAGTAGGAGTGCTATATATAATAATCACTGTTTCTCCGGGGACCTGATCCGAGTAGAATCTTTTCCTTCCGGTTTTCTTCTGTCGTTAGCTCGTACTGATGCTCTAATTATAGTCACACTTAAAGCATGAAAAGATGCCGACTTGTTTAGCTATCCTTCACACGGCTGTGTTTCAGATTCCTTGGATCTGGAATTGAAGCAGGAAGGCGACGAAGGGTGCAGAAAAAGGGGTGACAAAACTGAGGTGGCTTGTCATACCAGATCACTAGATCAGGGCCAACTCCTACTCCTTAATCCCCAAGAGAGGCCTTGGAGTTGTCTACTTTGTCAACGCAGCTGGAGATTACTAATTTGTTGCCACCAACTAACACTCTGGTAGCATAGGATTGAAATGGCTTGACAAGCATCGGCAGGGGAGTAAGTTTTTATCTTGATAAAAGATTTTTTTTGCATGCAAAAGCAAATGCATAAGAACATGTGGATGCTGGTGTCGACGGACGTGTGGATGCGGTAGAAGATGCGTTCCGTGTCAGACGCATGCAGTTTAGGCGCGCGAACACAGGGGAGCTGCCACGTTGCATTGGTCCGTGTGGGACAAGAGATGCAGGCGATTCATCTGGCCCGCTCGTGTAGCCTCGGCCGTTTCTGCCGCCGCCGCCGTCGCAGCCACGACGACGCCTCTCCGTCCGCTCTTCTGCTCCATTGCCGCAGCGGCGGCGGAGCTGTGCTCTGCGCGAAGGCCGTCGTCCGGTCCGCGCACGCGCACGCGCACGCGATGGAGGGCGTGAAAGAGGAGGATGTGAGGGTGGTTACGCTGCGGGCGGTGGAGGCCACGCCCGAGTCCTTCGCGCCGTTCGGCCAGATCATCGCCGCCAGCCCCGACGGCGACGAGTTCGGCCCCCACGACGCCCAGCTCGACCTCAGCCGCGGCATTCCAAGGTAGTAAACATTCCACAAAAATTAGTATTTTTGAAGTTCGGAAAATATCAGTTTACTATCATCATCTTCCCCATTTCTTCTTTCGCTTTCGGCCCACCTATTCTCGCCTTCGCCGTACGTTGTCGCCTCTCCCGTCCCCATTGCCGTGGCACTCACCTCTCCAAGCCTAGGCTCCGCTCCCCTCGGCCCTCGCCGTGACTAATCACGGCGAGCACACGTACGATGGATTGTTCGGTAGACTCTACTAAAAAACCACACCAATCCAACCGCCCGTGAGGCCGTGGCACAGTGGGACGAGATGATGCAGGCGCACTGGCCGGGCATGTGCTGTTGGATATTTGACAATTTTACGATTAATTTTCGTATAAGATATGGCATCCGCTAAACTTAGCACGTACACAACGATCATATTTTCACAAAGCATGATTAATAACCGTACAGAAAAATAAACTATGTTTTGTTAAAAACGAATCTTTAGTCGGTGTAGAAGTACTCCTCCTGATTGTGTCGGATTGTAACACCCGACGGCGAACGATGGTAGACGTAGATGGTAGACGCGTCGTGTTGATGAACTTGAGCAGTTGCGTCGAGCGTTTCCCAAAAACCTTATTAGTCTTTCCCGGTACAGGATCGCAAGGACGACATATTTCAGAAACCTGCTCTCCTGTTTTCGGTGCACGCCGACGGACGGGATGGAGTAGACTATGGTGACACCACAATAGGAGAGAAGACAACCCAAACCCTAATGTGGTTCTGTTATCTATATATTTGTTTCGAAATATTTATATGAGAGCAATCAATTCTCGTGTCGCGATCACGAACTCAATCAAGTCGATTTCCATATAGACATATCTCGTAAACCTCGCGCGCACGATCCCATGGAATCACAACAAGAAAAAAGAAAGATCACGTCTTCTCAGGGCAGGGAGTCAATTTTAGGAATCACGTGGTCCGGCTTGGCGGGCCGACTCCGACTCCCAATTCCCGACTCGAATTGAGTACTCGACAATGCTGATCTCACTCCCAGAGTCCAGAGTAGTTGGCCCCTTCCAGAGTCCAGAGTCATTGGCTCGGATTCGACACTCAGTAGTGCCAACTGCCGAGTCCAACTTATAACCATTCATTTTTTTCTTGCCTCCTAATATTATTTAGGAATTTTTGAAATATTAATGTGTTCTATCTCAAAATTCCAACATGTGCCGCCGTGACACGGTGACGCACATCCCACCCCTTATCCGCTCCATCGCCGCACCAACAGCGGAAGCGTCGGAGCCGTGCGCTGCGCCAAGGTCGCTAGATCCCCGCTGGCGCTGGCCATGGAGGGTGCGAAAAAGGAGGTGGAGGTGGTGAGTGGTGACGGTGCGGACAGAGGAGGCCACGCCCGAGTCCTTCGCCGCGTTCGGCCAGGACGTCGCTGCCGCCTCCGAAGACGCCCAGCTCGACCTCAGTCGCGGGTGTTAGTGCAGATCTCCCGGAGGAGAGGGAGACCGAGTCCCTCTCCTCCCCGCATGTGCATAGGCCATGCACATGCGCCTGGTCCAACTGCGCCCTGATCGGGGGCGCCCCAACAGAATACTGTTAGGGGCCCCCTGTTGCGCGGCACTATAAAAAAGGGCGGGGCAGAACCCATGAGCTGGCTGCTGCATTCGTGCTCCTCTGCCCCTACCCAAACAAAGACCTAAACCGATCTAAGTGGGTGTGCCGAAGCAACGGGAAGGCTCCCTGACCTTCACCGCCGTTCGCCGGATTTCGACGCCACAGCACCGGCCATGGCGTCCTCTCAGGTAACCCTAAGCTACCCTACTGGTCTAGCCCTAGCGATCCTAAGTCCCTTAGTATTTTTCCATCAATGGTATCAGAGCTCGAGTGATCTAGGGTTTAGGCCATGTTAGGGCATACGGGTGTCATCGAGACTCCTTAGTCCGATGCCACCACTGCACTAAGTAGTCTCCCATCAGATCCGGCCGAAATTACCCCACTAAGCACTAAGCCCACAATTTTGCCCGCACACAGAACGAACTCTCTGTGTTTAACCCGAAACGTACTCTAAGAAAACCCCCCTGCATACCCCGCTGTAAGAACCCTAAGAACAAGGTTCGGTTTCGACCGAAGAACTCAAAAAAAAAAAAAAAAAAGGGGGATTAGGGTTCCCGAAACCCTAACCCTAGACCCTCTCGGTAAGAAAACCCTCAAAGGGATTAAGATTTTCCGCTTCGGCCGAAGGACAACATCAGAAAAACAAAAAAAAAGGGGGAGCCGAATAGAGTATTAGGGTTAGGGTTTTCACACTAACCCTAACCCTAACCTTGCATTAGAGGGGGCGCGGGTTCATACCTAGGCCCTCGCCGCCGGATCTGGCCTCGCCGGAGTCCGGGAAGACCGCCCTCGCCGAGCTCGCTCAGTCGCCGTCGCCGTCGCGGGTCGAGCGTGTAGCACCGCCGCCGGCTACCTCGGCAAACCCTCGCTCACCCTCGGGTGAGCGGAGGGATCCGGCGAGGAGGCCGGCGGGCGGCGCTCCGCCGTCGCACTCCGCCGTCGCCGCGCTCGCTCGCGCCGCTCGGCTGTCGGTCGGTGGCTCCCGCACACGCGCACGAAGGAAAAATGGGCTAGGGTTTTCGGGTCGCTGTCGCGGTGGGGGGTTTTGTTGCGGCGAAATCAACGCGCGGCCGTCGGATCTGATCCGACGGCCAGCAACGATTGGACCGGCTTCAAGCCCAGGCGGGGGCGTGATTTCGCGGCCCAGGCCCAGGTTGCGGCCTGGGTGCGCGCGTGGGCGGGGGGGCTGTGGGCCGAGGCTTTTTAGCCTGTGCGCTGGGCCAAATTTGTTGTTGGGCTGGACCTTAAGTACAGTTTTGGGCCAAATTTTCTTTTCTGTTTTTCCTGATTTTCAGAATTGGTTTTTCCAAATAAGTAATACCTGGAAATTCAGAAAAATGCCCCAAATTAAGGAAAATATAAGTTATCTGCGGGGAAAATTTTGTATAAGTTTGTACAGACTCAGAAAATTTATTCTGAATTTTTCAGCATTTTTAGGTACTTTTATGATGTTTTCTTTATTAAATTTAGTCTAAAGACTATATTTAATTGAGAAATATTATTTTAGAGTTTATGATTAAGTTTAATTTTCAGAATTTTATTACTGTTTTAATCAGTGTATTAATTAAGATTAAGTCTTCCGCTGTGCATACACTTTTTAAAGTTACTCAGTAATTTTGTGTTCTGAATTTTTAAAGCACTTTTAGTATTTTTGTGATATTTATTTATTAAATTTAGTCCAAGGACTACATTTAATTGAAGAATATCCATTAGGAATTTTGTTTAAGTTAAATTCAGAATTCTCATTACTGTTTTAAGCAGTGTATTGATTAAAATTAAGTCTTTTGTTGTGCATGTTTAGATTAAGTCTTTCTTTACACTGTTTAAAATTAGTACCATGCTATAAATTCAGAATTTTTATTACTGATTAAGCAGTGTATTAATTAGTTTTAAGACTTCTGCTGTGAATACACTGTTTATAAGTTTAGTACCATGTTCATCGTATCAATTAAGTAGCATTTATTCTGTCAATTAAATTTGAACCAACGAGATAATTTAATTTTGGCATTATAAATGTTGTATTTTGTTAACATAGTAATTTTGTCTCCTGACCAACGTTGGTGATTAAATTACTATGGTTCAGTTGAATTGATTCTATTTCTGCCCAACGGTGATGTAGAATTAATTCGTCTTTTAAGTATTAAGTGTATCACATGTTAATTTTGACCAACGTTAAATTTTCATGTATCATATTATATCTGTTATGATATATATTTTGATAATGTTCCTTATTAGAAATTTGCTAAGTCATATCTCCGGCATTGAGTCTCACAATGGTGAGAACTACGGTTCCCGGAGATGAGATATTAAAATAGTGATTGTGCTATAGGACATGAATCTTGCTTTAATGCTTGATTGTCTAACTAAGCGTGTGAAGCCCGTGATCTGAGAAGATGAAAGCCAAGAGGCTTTTGTCATAAGGTTACGTGACTTCGCCGAAATAAGAATAAAATAAGACATATAGTACTAAATGAAATCAGTGGAAACACAAAATGTATTATGATTAAGAGCTCCATTATGGAGCCAATTAGGGGTTCTATCCCACATCATGATACTGCAAAGAGTATCTGAAGGTGATTTTACTAAGGCGTATGCTAGCACGCTTATTAAGAAAAACTTAGTAAGTTTTTGTGACATGGTTTTCAAAGCTGAAACCCATGAATAAAGAGCTCGATGAGGATATTATCGTCCAAATTTTTTTTATTATGACGTCAAACTAAGTTTTCTGATCATTTTGTGATCAACTACAACTTACAGCGAGAGTGTTGGAGTTTGTAGATGCTGATTTCAAACTATGTATAAGAATTAAGAAAGCACACAATGATTTAGGTCATAATGTGCAACACAAATAAAGGGGAAGAAGCATTATAAGACTTGTTCTAATGATGCTAAGGACTCCTCTTATAAGCTCACATAAAGGAACATGATGTCCTGAAGGGCATGCATAGACATGTAAGGAGGAACACCACATGAAGGAATATGTGGAGTTCCCAAAATGGATGAACAAGAATGGTAATACATGAATTTTGCACTTAGAAATAAAGTCTTTAGTCTTGCTTTTGAGCATGACAAACTTTATTTATTTTTTTTCGAAATTATGGCACTACCTAATGGACCATATTTCGAGGGGGAGGATTGAACGTTTAGTCAATTCTTCCGCTTTAGTTTCTTTAGACTGAGTTTTATGCATATATTGTGTTGGACCGGAAACGGCGACCAGAGGGGGGGTGAATGGGAGCTTTTAAAATTTCGGGCTAAAAACTTAGCCTTCGGTTCTGTTCAGTCTTCTGCGGAACAGGCTTCGAACACAACCTTCGAAGGTCTGGTTCGGAGGTACTTCGACACCTTCGAACACAGGCTTCGGAGAGGCAAAAGTTCGAAGCCAAGAAGACTTCGCTCCACTTACAACCCTCGAAAATCTACTCTGCTAAGTCAGTGCAGGCTCCGCACACAGGGTGCTTCGAGCAGGCTTCGCACTTCACCCTTCGCAAGAGTGGACAGCCCTCTGAGGACTTCGACCAAATACTTAGCGACAGCAACTGGTGCTGGGCTTCGTACTCGAAGGTCTACTCGCACACGCAAATGGACTATGCTAAGGGCTTCGACACAAGAAGCACTACGGGAAAAGATCAGGGCTTCGCTAGTAAGCAGCGAGGTGTTGCCTCGTGTTACACAGAGCGACAGCACACTGACAAAACACACCTCGCACGAAAAACAACCTTCGCCTCAACAGGCTTCGGTGCACTAAACTAGCGAAGTATGTAGATCGAGCTCAAGCAAAAAGCACAAGACAAACAGGGCTTCGCCGCTTGAACAAGGAACACTGAAAATGAACTCAGGATGTATTCAATCGAAGTGTGGCTACAGGAGCTCAACAGTAAATGCTCAAAGTGTTAAATGTTACCTACCGAGCCCCCATATTTATAGCCCACGGCTTCATCCTAAGGAAGTGACTACTTTACCCCTAGGGTTTACATCCATTTTGTCTCTACAGAACTAAGGGGTACAAAAGGTAGTCCACCTTTATTTTGGAGGCTTCTCTGTCAGCTGCAGAGGGGACAGTGTCAGTCTTTTTCAGAACAGACAGTGTCAGCCTTTACAGAGTTGACTTCTGGAACCTCCCTTCGCACGCGAGGGGTGCGGAAGCTTCGGCGAGAAGCCTGCAGCCTGTTGGCCTTCGCTCCGCCGAAGAAGACCTTCGATACAGTGACGGTTTTGAGCCGAAGCCGTCAAAGCCCTTGGGCCTTCGCACCACCACCTCCGGAGTGGATCACCACGGCTTCGCAGCTACTCCGAGCTCGAACACCGTCCGTCCGTGTACCGAAGCCATGCATGGCCGAAGCACCACAAGACATCCTCACTCCGGAGCTAGCCTTGCTCCGAAGTCCTTCACACTCCGAAGCCCCACCTTCGGAGTACCACCCTTCGAAGTCCCTCCTTCGTCCAAGGCCTCCGCATGAAGCATTCCATGAGCACTTCGTCGCAGTGTCTCACCCCGAGCACACTCCACGACGAGCCTCACCCGGACCATGCCTTCGATGCGCCTCGACTTCTGAGACCTTCGTCGGGCCACCTTCGAGTGTCTCCCTCCGGAGCACACTTCGAACACCTTGCCTCCGCAGAGGACTTGGTCCACCAACTCCGAAGTCACTCCATTCGGAGTACCTTCGAAGTGCCTCACCTCCGAGGACTTTGTCTCGGAGTACCTTCAGCCGGAGCCACGCTCCGCACTCTCTGCCTTCACCTGGCACGCCTCGACCCGAGGACCGACCCGGACCACCTTCGCAGCCACCGTGACGGAGCTCCCCGCTCCCTTGGCATCAAACCACCCGCTTGACCCAAGTTCACCTGGCTCGAACCCTGTCCGTCGCCTCCGAAGTCCCTGCGCACCACCGACAAACAGACAAGTGTATCCAGTACTCCGGAGACCTCTCCGGGTTAACAACCTCCGGTACACACTCCGGTGTACCGCCCAAAGTACCGAAGCCATCGGTACGAACCCAGTCATCGTGTGCTGTCGGACCCCTCCGACAGGTACACTCCGCTGCACAGCTGCAGCACGCAAACACCGAACACACTTCGGTGACACACCTCCGAACACCCTTCGGAGGTACCACCTCCGAAGCCCCTCCGGAGGTACCCTTCGAACAGAGGGTAAAATCCAGTCAATCACTCATCACAAAACACCGAAACCACCCTTGGTTTCTCAATCTCCCCCTTGATGAGTGCATTGACAACCCAATCCAAATTCAAGAAAATTTTAAAAATTTCAGCACACAAGTGACCATAAAAACTCAGAAAAGAGCCAAAGCATGTCACTTGAAAAAAAAGAAGTTTTCTCCCCCTTTGTAAAAGAGTAAAAGCCCCTTCGGCAAAACTCCCTTTGGATAAAAACTCCCCCTGAGTTGAGCAAATTTTTCTCCCCCTTTATGTCAAAAATCCCCCTTTAGAAATACTGCCTTCTTGCAGCAGAGAACATAGCAAAATCTCTCCCCCTTTGGCAATGCAAGCATCAAGGAGCAGTCAAAAGATGCAAAGCTTCGAAATGAATAGAATTGCAAGGACATATAATGCAAAAATATGCCAAAATTAACACAAATGATCACGTGCTCAGCTCAATTTAACAATCTGTGAATCAAGATGACGGCATGTGATTTTGTCATTTTGAAGTAAAAGCATCACCACTTAATCACAGTAGCTAGACATGAAAGGCAAGGACTGCGCAAAGCTAACAAATTCTACCCTAGACAGACAAGTCTTGTTCAAAAGGAGCTGTGAAAGCAAACTTGATGATTAATTAATTTTGTTGTTCTTTTCTTAATGCCAGGGGTTATTTGATTGTCCACCTTATACTTTCCAATCAGGCCAAGCCTAGGCAAGAAAGCCATCTGAAGCTTAAGGCTGTGATTTTGGCATACACTACACTATCCCAGTTCAGACCAATGTGCAATGGTAAGCAGTCTAGAATAGAGTAGTGCGACAAACAAACCCTCCTGGATCTTTTCATTTAAAACAGACAAATCATGGATTTTTGATTTTGATTTTGATGAATTGAATATTTTGATGAGGATCCATGAATAAAGAACACATTTTTCAAGTTGCATATTTTAGCATCCAAGGAACAGTGTCTTGCTGTCAAGTAGATAAAAGATAGCTAAAAGCAGTCCACCCTAAACAAGCTAGATACAAGATTATGCGGTGAGCAAGTTTTGATTTTTAGAGAATAAAACATCATGCACAATCAATGATCCAGACATATTTCATAGAGCTGAGCTGTCATGATTTCTTTGAATTAAAAGCAGGCATATAATAGCAAAATATGTAAAGGCAATTTCACCCATAAAGAGCATATGCAAGACAATTAAAATCAGCTCCCCCTCACAAAATGCCATAGGGATGACAAATACCAAGTTCCCCACGCAAGTAAGCAAATCGAGAAGCATCGAGGGGTTTTGTAAAAATATCGGCAAGCTGGTGTTGGGTATCAACATATTGAAGTTCAATATCACCCTTCTCATTGTGATCTCTGAGAAAATGATACCGTACATCAATGTGTTTGGTTCTGGAGTGCTGAACCGGGTTGTTTGCAATACAAATGGCACTAGTGTTATCACAGAAAAGTGGAACACTCTTATAATCTAACCCGAAATCCCGCAAAGTGGAAACCATCCACAAAATCTGAGAGCAACAGCTAGCTGCAGCAACATATTCGGCCTCAGCCGTCGATTGTGCAACACTAGACTGTTTGCGGGAAGACCAGCAAACCAGAGACGTACCCAAAAAATGACAAGTACCAGAGGTACTCTTCCTATCAATTCTACACCCAGCAAAATCCGCATCTGAATAACCTCTAAGACATAAAGATGAAGACGATGAATACCATATGCCAAATTCAAGGGTGTGTTTGAGATACCTTAAGATGCGCTTTACCGCTTGGCGGTGCGAAGCTCGTGGTGAAGCCTGAAAACGAGCGCACAGACATACTGCGAAGTGTATGTCCGGCCTCGTGGCAGTCAAGTAGAGGAGGGAGCCGATCATGCTCCGGAACTCCTTCTGATCTACGGCTTCTCCATCTTCGTCAGGGTCCAATGCTACAGATGTAGCCATTGGAGTGGCGAGGGGCTTCGCATCGGACATGTCGAACTTCTTGAGCAGGTCCTTGGTGTACTTTGTCTGGTGGACAAAAGTACCTTGTTTGCTTTGCTTGATTTGCAAACCAAGGAAAAAGGTGAGTTCACCCATCATCGACATTTCAAATTCCCTGCTCATGGTATCTGCAAACTCGGCAACCAAAGCATGAGAAGAGCCACCAAAGATGATATCATCCACATAAATCTGAACTAGGAGGAAATCTTTGCCATGCTTGAGAGTAAACAATGTTTTATCAACAGAGCCCATCAAATACCCTCGCTCAAGCAGAAAAGACTTAAGTCTATCATACCAAGCCCGAGGGGCCTGCTTGAGTCCATAAAGAGCCTTATGAAGTTTAAGGACTTTATGTGGGTACTTGGGGTTTTCAAAACCAGGGGGTTGTTTTACATAAACATCTTCGCCTATGAAGCCATTAAGAAAAGCACTTTTGACATCCATTTGATAGAGTTTGAATCCCCGGGATGTCGCAAAAGCAAGCAAAATCCTAATGGCCTCAAGGCGAGCAACAGGTGCAAAAGTTTCAGTAAAATCAATCCCTTCTAGTTGAGAAAAGCCCTGAGCTACTAGTCTAGCCTTATTTCTAACAATTGTCCCATCCTCCCCTTGTTTATTTTTAAAAATCCATTTTGTTCCTATGAAATGAACATTTGGTGGAGGATCAACTAAAGTCCAGACTTGGTTTCTTTCAAAATTCTCAAGCTCTTCATGCATGGCATTGATCCAACTAGAATCAGAAAGTGCATGACTAACATCTAAGGGCTCGAAAGAAGCAACAAAAGCAGCATTAGTAAAATGAGCGTGAGAACGTGTTACCCTTTGATCAAGCTCACCAATGATCTGCTCGGGAGGGTGCATCCTTTGAACATGATGTGGAGCCTCGCGGCGGGATGCAGTCTCCCCCTCAACTTGTGCGTTGGAGTGGTCCAAGATGACCGATGTTGAGGTAGTCGCTTCGGGACCTCGTGCCGAAGTAGTAGAAGCGGGGTCAGCTTCGGGGGTTGATGTCGAGGGTAGTAGGGGTTCATCCTCGAATTCTCCGGGATCTTCGTCTTCGAATAAGGTCTGTTCCATGTCGTGTTCATTTGCCTGTTCAAAAGCAGAACTAACAGAGGGGGTTGATTCATCAAAAGTCACATCACATGACTCGATGACAGTGTTAGTTTCCAAGTTATAAACACGATAAGAATGACCATGAGTAGTATAACCCAAAAAGATCCCGTCAGAAGATCGCGACTCAAATTTATCCAAGTTACCACGTTTTAGGATAAAGCAGCGACAGCCAAAAACTCGAAGATGAGTAACCTTGGGCTGTCTCCCAAAACGCAGCTCATAAGATGTCAAGTTCAAAATTGAGCGCAAGAAAATTCGGTTTGAGATGTAGCAAGCAGTGTTCATGGCCTCAGCCCAGAATTTTCTAGGAGTCCTATGCTCATCGAGCATCGTCCTAGCCATCTCAACCAAAGTGCGGTTTTTCCTCTCAACAACACCATTCTGTTGAGGAACCCGCGGAGCAGAGAATTGATGTTCTATGCCATGCTCCATGCAAAAGTCAACAAAGAGACTATTTTTGAACTCGGTGCCATTATCGCTTCGAATGAATTTTAATGCACCTGGGAGTTCAGTGAAAAGTCTCAAAGCCAAGCTCCGAAAGTGTGAAAACACTTCATCCTTGCTGGCAAGAAAGAAGACCCAAGAGTAGCGAGAGAAATCGTCGACAATAACGAGTACATACCACTTGCCGCCTAAAGAACTAACCCGAGAAGGACCTACAGTGTCCATATGGAGAAGTTCTCCGGGCTGTTCAGTCATCACTGTGGTGACTGGCGAATGCGAAGCGGCAATCATTTTTCCATGTCGACATGGAGCGCAAACTAAATTCTTCTCAAACTTGAGCTTGGGCAATCCTCGGATCAAACCTAGGGCGCTCAGACGAGCGAGCAATTCAAAGCTCATATGCCCTAGTCTCCTATGCCACTTCCAAAGCTCAGAAGTCGAATGTGCAACCAGGCAATGAGAGGAACCAGATGACTCAGAAAAATCAGCTCCAAAAACTCTCCCAACCCTAAAGATCTTACACACCACAACGCCATCAGAATTGAGCACTTGCGAAGTATCGCGATGAAATCGCACTTCGAAGCCCTCATCAAGCAACTGAGATACAGACAGCAAATTGTATCCCAGGTTTTCAACCAAAGCAACATCTTTGAGAGTGAAGTTCGTGTTAATTCTTACCACACCTTTACCTTTCACTCTACTCCTTCGATTGTTTCCGAAGGTGATATGTTCCCTTTGCTTGGTTGTTGTGAGGCTGGAGAACCAGTTTGCATCTCCGGTCATGTGGCGCGAACAACCGGAGTCCATGATCCACGTGCCCTCCAAGCCTCGACCTGTCGCCTACACATGATAAGAACGCCTCGATCGCTCAGTGCTGGGGTGAGTAAAATAATGACGAGGCATCCAGCACTGAGTGACACGAGTAGTAGGCACAGTAAAAGCAGACGGTCTACGCACATAATAATCAGAATGATGCAAAGTGCGAGGTCTACCTACATGCTGTGAAAGAACAACATGTCGAGGTCTCCTACTCTGACGAGGTACAAATCTGCTAACCCGAGGTCTACCACCATATGGAACATGGTGAACACCTCGAGGAGCAAAACCTCTCCGAGAAGCACGAGGAGCCTCAAAAACAGGACGAGAGTAATACTCAGACTCATGCATACCTAAAGATGGGTAACGCATGTCCTGATAGCTCATCGCCTGTGCACGTCGCTCATCCTTGATGCGACGGAAACAGAAACCAACCAAATGACCCGCCCGCTGACAATAAGAACAATGAAACACTCTCCTGGGGGCACTCTCATGGGTCATAGGAGCAACTCTCACAGGCTCCTTGGGTTTCTTCTGAGTGGTTTTCTTTGGAGGATTTTTCTTGGTAGGAGGAGTGGTTTTCTTTGGTGGATGGATAGGCCTTTTGGCTGGAGGGGTGTCCAACAGAGCTCTCTCTTTCTCTAGGGTGGTGGGAGAGGTGAAAACAGTTTTGGTCTTACTGTCTGAAGCTATCCTCTCAAAACCCAAGCCTAGAGCTGCCCCGGCTCTGTCAGCACACAACTTGGTCTTGGCCAAGAGCAAATCCATCCTACCCTTCCCTTCAGTGCATTTATTCACCACAGAAAGAAGGTATTCATTTTCAGACATTAGGTTCTCAGCTCGCTCTCTAGCAGTGCCTAGCTGGTCCTTAAGGGTGATGCAAGTGTCACAAACAGGTTGCACATCCTTAGAACTACCGGCCCTCTCCAATCTAGCCTCTAAATCATGAACATGTTTATCACGTAAATTAATGCTCTCGCGTAATAAAGAACAGTTCATGCATTCAATAATATCATGAGGTCTAGAATCCACCTCCAAAAGCTGCTTCTGTGCAGTCTCAAGCTCAGAAAGAGTTTGAGCATGTACAGAACGCAACTGAGCAAGCTCACTCATGACAACAGAACAAGACTCACAATCAGCATCATCAAACTTAGACTTAAGCATGGCATATTCAGTAGAAACATTTTCTAGCCTAAGTCTAAGGTCTTTTCTTTCTCTAGCGGCTTGCACAAGTAATCTATCCTGACCTAGCACTACTTCATTCAGCTCATCTAATTTAATTAGAAGCTGGTCAGATGATAGGTTTACCTCAGATGAGTCAAGCTCATCGCCGCTGTGATCGCTGTCGGCCATGAAGCAAAGGCCGGTGAAGTCACGTCCCTTCTTGTCCTTCTTGTCCTCCTTCCTTGGGGACTCCTCCTCCTCAGAGCTCGACTCCTCAGTTGAGGATGTGTCGATGTCGCTGAGAGCAGCAACAAAAGCTCTGGAAGCGTCCTTGGCTACTTTCTTAGCCATCTTGCCGCGCTTGCCCTTCACAAAGGGCTTCCTCTCCTTTTTGTGGAATTTGGGGCGGTCACTCTCATCTCTCTTTTTGACCTTGGGGCAATTGGCCTTGATGTGAGAAGTGTCGCCACATTCATAGCAGCCACTAAAACCACTTCTCCGCTGATCCCGTCTCTCATGATGAAAGCGGGTGAACCTCCGGGCAATGAGAGCAAGCTCATCATCAGCTAGAGTATCCACCTGCTCCTTTGTGACGGAGACCAGGGAGGACAAAGCAAAACCATCTGCAAGAACACAAGTGCCTGATGTGCTTGGTTCTGCAGTGGTGCCACGGCTAGTGCTAGAAACCAATGCCAATGGCTGTGGCAAAGAGCTTCTGTGCACTGCAAGAGATGCCTTGGCAATCTCTGTGGACTTCAGCTTGCTAAAGAGTTCATCACAGGTTAGAGAGTCATAGCCTGTGGACTCCTCAATGCTGGATATCTTCACCTCCCATATGCTACGGTCAAGAGCATAGAGAAGCTTGATAGCCCTATCGTGATCACTGTAAGCAAGCGTCCCGTTGGATCGCAAGTTACTCACTATAGCATCAAAGCGCGAAAACATGGCATCTATAGATTCACCAGGTGCCTGCACAAACAGCTGATACTGTTGGTTGTAGGTGCTTTGGCGCCTGGCCTTAATCTGAGTAGAGCCCTCATGATAAATAGTGAGCGTTGTCCAAATTTCCCTAGCAGTCCTAAGGTGCTGCACCCTATCAAACTCACTCCGACTCAAACCAATGAACAATATGTTCCTTGCCTTCGAGTTGGCAATGTACTGATCCTTTTCGGTTTGAGTGGTGCGGGTATCAGGGATGGAGTATTGTGAGTCCACAATCTCCCAAATTGCATTTCCTTGGCTTAACAAGTAAGCCTCCATGCGCACCTTCCAGTATGCAAAATCTGTCCCATCGAACAGAGGAATTTTACTGCCTCTATCCATGTCGCCAACAGATCACAAAACCGGTTAAGGTCAACTGGTGATCTTAACCTGCTCTGATACCAATTGTTGGACCGGAAACGGCGACCAGAGGGGGGGTGAATGGGAGCTTTTAAAATTTCGGGCTAAAAACTTAGCCTTCGGTTCTGTTCAGTCTTCTGCGGAACAGGCTTCGAACACAACCTTCGAAGGTCTGGTTCGGAGGTACTTCGACACCTTCGAACACAGGCTTCGGAGAGGCAAAAGTTCGAAGCCAAGAAGACTTCGCTCCACTTACAACCCTCGAAAATCTACTCTGCTAAGTCAGTGCAGGCTCCGCACACAGGGTGCTTCGAGCAGGCTTCGCACTTCACCCTTCGCAAGAGTGGACAGCCCTCTGAGGACTTCGACCAAATACTTAGCGACAGCAACTGGTGCTGGGCTTCGTACTCGAAGGTCTACTCGCACACGCAAATGGACTATGCTAAGGGCTTCGACACAAGAAGCACTACGGGAAAAGATCAGGGCTTCGCTAGTAAGCAGCGAGGTGTTGCCTCGTGTTACACAGAGCGACAGCACACTGACAAAACACACCTCGCACGAAAAACAACCTTCGCCTCAACAGGCTTCGGTGCACTAAACTAGCGAAGTATGTAGATCGAGCTCAAGCAAAAAGCACAAGACAAACAGGGCTTCGCCGCTTGAACAAGGAACACTGAAAATGAACTCAGGATGTATTCAATCGAAGTGTGGCTACAGGAGCTCAACAGTAAATGCTCAAAGTGTTAAATGTTACCTACCGAGCCCCCATATTTATAGCCCACGGCTTCATCCTAAGGAAGTGACTACTTTACCCCTAGGGTTTACATCCATTTTGTCTCTACAGAACTAAGGGGTACAAAAGGTAGTCCACCTTTATTTTGGAGGCTTCTCTGTCAGCTGCAGAGGGGACAGTGTCAGTCTTTTTCAGAACAGACAGTGTCAGCCTTTACAGAGTTGACTTCTGGAACCTCCCTTCGCACGCGAGGGGTGCGGAAGCTTCGGCGAGAAGCCTGCAGCCTGTTGGCCTTCGCTCCGCCGAAGAAGACCTTCGATACAGTGACGGTTTTGAGCCGAAGCCGTCAAAGCCCTTGGGCCTTCGCACCACCACCTCCGGAGTGGATCACCACGGCTTCGCAGCTACTCCGAGCTCGAACACCGTCCGTCCGTGTACCGAAGCCATGCATGGCCGAAGCACCACAAGACATCCTCACTCCGGAGCTAGCCTTGCTCCGAAGTCCTTCACACTCCGAAGCCCCACCTTCGGAGTACCACCCTTCGAAGTCCCTCCTTCGTCCAAGGCCTCCGCATGAAGCATTCCATGAGCACTTCGTCGCAGTGTCTCACCCCGAGCACACTCCACGACGAGCCTCACCCGGACCATGCCTTCGATGCGCCTCGACTTCTGAGACCTTCGTCGGGCCACCTTCGAGTGTCTCCCTCCGGAGCACACTTCGAACACCTTGCCTCCGCAGAGGACTTGGTCCACCAACTCCGAAGTCACTCCATTCGGAGTACCTTCGAAGTGCCTCACCTCCGAGGACTTTGTCTCGGAGTACCTTCAGCCGGAGCCACGCTCCGCACTCTCTGCCTTCACCTGGCACGCCTCGACCCGAGGACCGACCCGGACCACCTTCGCAGCCACCGTGACGGAGCTCCCCGCTCCCTTGGCATCAAACCACCCGCTTGACCCAAGTTCACCTGGCTCGAACCCTGTCCGTCGCCTCCGAAGTCCCTGCGCACCACCGACAAACAGACAAGTGTATCCAGTACTCCGGAGACCTCTCCGGGTTAACAACCTCCGGTACACACTCCGGTGTACCGCCCAAAGTACCGAAGCCATCGGTACGAACCCAGTCATCGTGTGCTGTCGGACCCCTCCGACAGGTACACTCCGCTGCACAGCTGCAGCACGCAAACACCGAACACACTTCGGTGACACACCTCCGAACACCCTTCGGAGGTACCACCTCCGAAGCCCCTCCGGAGGTACCCTTCGAACAGAGGGTAAAATCCAGTCAATCACTCATCACAAAACACCGAAACCACCCTTGGTTTCTCATATTGCATTAAGATAAATACGTCAAATAAATTAAGAATGACGCGAAATCAAGTTTAATGATTGTAGTAATTTTTTATCTCCTGGCCAACGCTGGTGATAATGTTACTATATTTAAGTTCAATTGATTTTAATTCTGCCCAACGGTGATTTAGAATTAATTGATTAACATTTATCCAATCTAAGAGCGATCAGATCATTAGTTGCTCTGGATAAATTTAAGATGTTTTTAAGGCTGATTCTTATATCAGCATGATCTAAAGTTTAAAACAATAAGATCCGACCGTGCTACGGTCAATATACCCCGTGTGGCCGATTTCTCAAACTCTTTTGCAATGTTCTATAGAACATGGCAAAATAGCCCGGTATTTTATATCGGGTGTACCTTAGCAAAATAGATTGGCTATAGTAAGTAGTATGGTAAGTTATTCCACTCTACCGATTAATTTGTAGATGAAGGCATTAAAACCATCATTCATAATTTTAATTGGATCCTTAATAAGTCTGTGCCTAAAAGCACCATAAGAATTATGGACAAGACGATAACCATTTTCGTAATTATTTTAGAATAAGGGTATGTCGTCCTGCTAAGGCTATATTTTAACCCAAATATTAATAAGTTAAAGTCCTAAGACAATAAGTTGTCAATTTTATTGACTGCGAAGATAAGTCTAAGTGATCTCGTTTTGTAATGTCCTAACAGACATGTTAAGTTTGTAGAAACGAGATACGCATTTTTTAGAAGATGCTTTAATCAGGGGGAGCACGGTACTTAGAGAAATTAATCTTGAAGAGAAGTGGGTTAGTGAATCCACTCCTATGATTCAAGAACAATTTTCTATGTACCTATAGTAGTATCCTTTTGTCCAACACTTGAGTTTGGACCTTCATTAGCGACATCTATTGTACATGAGGCTTCTGTTGTTCAGGAATCTACATTTCTAGATGATGCTGATGAAGTAAAGGAACAACTCTCTAACTTAGTACATAATGTGCCAACTCAGATAAGAAGCAGATTAAATGAGACATTTTTGTATGTCTTATTTAAGGATTCTTTAAGAATCATTAAGGCATATTATAACTTAGAACTGCATCAGATTGATTTAAAGACGACATTTTCAATAAGGTTTAAGTGAGAATGTCTATATGACACAACTAAGTGTTTTGTCATAGAATGGAAAGAAAATTTTATGATACCATTTTATCTAAGTCCAATGGACTTAAATAAGTTTTAAGTAAGCGTATCTGAAATTTAATTAGGCTATTAGAAAATTTTGGGTTTAAGAATAATGAAGAGGACAATTCTGTTTGTCGAAGTTTAAGAATGGGGAATTTATTTTCCCAGTTTAGCATGTGGATGACATTCTGTTTGCAAGTGGTAATGTCCATCTAATATTAGAAACTAAGAATTATTGTCCTCTCATTTGACATTAAGTACCTTGGAGAAATTTTCCTATGTGTTAGGATTGGAGTTTCTCTAAGATATCATTAAGGGGGTATTAAGATTATCGCATACGGCATACTAGAAGATATACTGATAAAGTATATAGTATGCATGCGTATAAGCTATCGCCTGATCCGATAGTCAAGGGTGATAAGTTGGGAACCTTTAGTATCCCAGGAACCAATATGAGATCGATCAAATTAGATTGGTTCCATATGCTTCTGTTGTCGGAAGCCAATGTATGCTCAATTATGTACTCGCCCTGACTAAGTTTATGCCGCCGGAATGCTTGGCAGATATCAGAAAATCCAGAAATAGATCACTGGATTAAATTAAAAAAAAAGCCTTATGATTTATATAAGGCACAACGACCTCATGCTAATGTATGAAAGATTAAATAACCTAGCGATTGCGGGTTATTCAATTTAAGACCTTACGAGATGAGTGAATGCTAAGTAGTCCACATTAAGTTGTGTATTCACACTCGCAAAGGGAGCTGTGTCGTGGAAAAGCTCCAAACAAACTATGATGGCATCTACCACGATGTATGCCAAGTTTGTAGCAAGTTGTGAGGCCGTCGGACAGGCACTATGTTTCTAAGAAATTAATTCCGGTTTTAAGAGTGGTCGACAACATTTTAAAACCACTTAAGTTATACTGTGACAATGAGTCAACAGTATATTTCTCCTATAACAACAAGAAGTGTGTTGCTGCCAAACACATCTAAGTTAAGTGTTATATTGTTGAGGAGAGAATCCAAGATCAAATAATAAGTAGAGCATATAAGTATCAAGCGAACGCTTGCGGATCCGCTCACAAAAGGCTTACCTCCCAATGTGTTCAGAGAACACTCAGTCGACATGGGTTTAAGGTAAGCCTATGATCTATGGATTTATAAGGGGCCCAAAAATAAGTTGAGATTCTGTTTCAGAATGGAGAGGTGTATTGTAGTTGTTGAGTCACGTAGTACGTAACTGACTAATGTGATGCAGCGTGCTCGATGCATTTATCCATAATGAAATAGATATTATGTTAAGTACAGTTTGAGAACTAAGTAGAGATCTGGGGGGAGAATGTTAGTGCAGATCTCCCGGAGGAGAGGGAGACCGAGTCCCTCTCCTCCCCGCATGTGCATAGGCCATGCACATGCGCCTGGTCCAACTGCGCCCTGATCGGGGGCGCCCCAACAGAATACTGTTAGGGGCCCCCTGTTGCGCGGCACTATAAAAAAGGGCGGGGCAGAACCCATGAGCTGGCTGCTGCATTCGTGCTCCTCTGCCCCTACCCAAACAAAGACCTAAACCGATCTAAGTGGGTGTGCCGAAGCAACGGGAAGGCTCCCTGACCTTCACCGCCGTTCGCCGGATTTCGACGCCACAGCACCGGCCATGGCGTCCTCTCAGGTAACCCTAAGCTACCTTACTGGTCTAGCCCTAGCGATCCTAAGTCCCTTAGTATTTTTCCATCAGCGGGATCCCAAGGTCAAAAGATACTACAAGTCTTCTTGCAGTTCCAGACCCACGCTAGTGTCGATCCTCTCGTGCATCCCTGCACTGGATTAGACGAAAGATTCGAGCTTTGTTCTCTCCCCTCTTCGCAGGTTCTACATCATGAGGTTGAAGAACCATCCGCTCAAGTTCTGGAGGATCACACACCACGCCAGCGTGACCCAGTGCCTGGGCTCCATCGGCGGCGAAGATTGGTACCTCGGCGTGACCAAGCCTTCGATGGTGGTCGGGGCAGACGAGCAAGGCAGCGATGGGAGGAAGCCCGTTCAGTCTCGTGCTGGGCACTACTACCTTCCTCCCGATCCAGCTGAAGTTCGCGTCTTCCGGATTTCTGGCTCTAAGTTTCTGAAGCTGCACGTCGGGACCTGGCATGCCGGGCCGCAGTTTAAGGCGGATGCGGTGGACTTCTATAACCTGGAGCTGAGCAACACCAATGTGAGTGCTGGGCTATTGAAATATTACTTAGTGATTCTTGCGTTCAGTGATACTAGGAAAAAATGGCTTCTTCCAGCTTCAGATCAGTTCTAGTTTTGCAAAAGCAGTATCTTTACAATCTTAAAAGGAGTTGGGGTTGATGGTATACTGATCGACATCCACCCCCTGTTCCAAAAGATCTTGTAGATGTGTGTGTTTTGTGCAGCATCTTTTGTAAAAGAGGAAATGCATCCTTTGCACATCTATGCATAATGCATGTAGAGTTTGATTGATCTCATGCAGTAATCGATACAATTTTTAGATTTGAGGATAATTATTTACAACATTCTTAACTAAATATATTTATTTTTCATATGTCGATACTCACACACAATGCTAGTACAATCTATACGACTGGGTCTGGTCTATGTATAGAACCTGAAACACAAGCAAACTTATTCGACTTTGAATTTCACCCATCTTAAGCGCTGATGGCAGTGTGTGATCTTGATTTGCATTGAACAATCATATATTTCTTTCAGAATAGCTTCTACGGAACTGTGGAAAACGGTGAAGTTGTGCCTCCGTTATAGACATTTCATGAAGTAGTTCATGAATTTGCATCTTTGTGCACTGTTCGCACAAAAGTCTTAAGCCCTTAGCTATCTGTTAGGTATTTTAGAGAGATTTGTCAAGCAGCCCATGATGTGTGTACAGTTCACATAAACAATGTATCTATCTTTTAGAATAAAGCTATCTCAAACTCTTGCAATTTTGTATGTATATGCAAGTCATTGTGGATGTCAATGACTGATTCGGTGATTCCCTATTGTCTTCCTAGTGACTAAACTTGATTTTGCTTATTGTTGACTTGTATGCATCTTTTCATAATTGAATTCACCATCAATAAATCTTTCACTGAAAGTATGCTGCTAATGTTCTCTAAATGAAATTGGAATTATTGTCAGCTGAAAAATTACCTGGTGGTTCTTGGTTATTTCTGTGTGACAATCTATTACCATCCTATGGAACCTGCTAGTCCTAGATTATTAGTGTTTATATAGCTTGAAAACGGATGGATTCCAGTTTTCTGATGGTTGTCTAATCCAAACTGAGTTCATTGTCTGCTAATTGGAGGCCAATCACCAGTCCCATATTCCTCCTTTTGTCAGTGGTGCAGAAATAACAAGGGCATTCTTTCCAAAACAAATCAATATGATGTACTAAAGAAAGTCCGACAATTTTAGTTGGTCTACCATGTTTGGTGGCTGTCCCTCTTACCATAACATCTTTATACATGCTTATGTATATCATCGTCTTCCTGGGATGTGCAGTTATGTTACTTCAACATGCCATTGCCACCACCGGACTTTGTTGAATTCCATTATACAGACTGCAATTGTTGTACCCTGGAAGTTGAACTGAGCATATGGCGTTTTGCTTCAGTTTACTGCACTACAATTCCCATCTCATATATTTCTGCCCCTCTTTTTCAGATTGTCGACCACACTACACACGATTTCAAGAAAGACGACGGGGTAACTTTTGTGATTGAGGACTGATGCATCATACAAAGTGTCAACGGATGTGCCAGACTGACTGCTCGGCTCGCTGATCTTGCCGGTACCCTGAGTTTGTAATGAACAATCGATATGTAAATGTGTTGTACAGTGCACTGTGCATGTATGAGCTGCTTCTTCAAGTTACTGTGAAAAACAAAAGCAAAAACAAAAAATAAAAAAGAGACTAGGGAAGCCTCTACCGGTACAATCAAGGCTTCACTCAAGGCTTCAGTTTGAAATGATTTGTTCTTTCTTTTCTTGAAACGGTATCTGTACTAATATAAAACGCGGATTTCCTCCACGGATTCTGTCCGCACCCCTCTCCTGGCGCTCGCGCACCCTATTCGTCCCGCGCGCCCGCATCCCCGCATGCATGCTCGTCCCGGACACCTGCATCCCCGTATGAAAAAAGGTAAAGAGAAAAAAAGAAAATATATATACTTTTACATTTCAGTTCTTTAATTTTTGTATCTTGCATAAGTACGAATTTTGTGTAAAAATCTTTAGATTTTTGAAAAGTCACACAGAAACTAAGAATTTTGCGCAAAAGACTCTTAGATTTCTGAAAAAATACACAAAACTATAGATTTTGTGTATAGTCAGAAAAAAATTATTTTCTTATTATCGTAGCAATAAAATGAGTTTAATCGCAAAGCATGAACCTTTACTAATATAGATGAATGAGTGATGTGTTCTTGGGAGAACACCGTGTTTCTTGCACCGTGGTTGTCCTACTTAATTACGCGCAAAATCTTGACGTCCCAAGATCTCTTAGCCACGTGATCTTTGTCAAGGAGGAAGATTGGAGGCGCAATTCGACGCGAAGAGATCAGCAGATGTGATCGACGGTGACGAAACGCGGCCCCGACAAGGCGACAACGACGCGCCCTGCCGATCGGGGCGCTGTTTGGACTTTTTACGCGCTGAGTTCGATCCTGTCGATCATTGGGTTTCGGACACCTGTCCGCTGGTTTGCCCCCCGCCGATCCATACGCGCCGGCGCCGGCGCCGGCGGTGCCGGCAGGCCTAACGCAGTCTCGCCCCATGCCACGCACGGCGGCCGCACGCCGCACAGTCGCGGTCACACAAGACGACGCGGTGGAGAACGAGGAGGACGACGAGGCGTCGCCCGGGCTTAAAAAAAATAGGAAAGGTATTCGGCCACCGATTCCCCTCTCGCGCGCCCGCCACGTCCCCACGCCTACGCTGTCGATGCAGCCGCCACCCTCGACGTCCACGTCCATCCGGCCGACCTGGTATTCTGGTAAGAAGGAAAACCAGCACCCATGCTGATTAGCCGCTGCTTAGCAATTGATTAGCCCGAGCTTATATTAATCGACGATTTTCGTAGCAGAAGTAGATAATTAGCTGCTCGGAAAAGCAATCTCTCGTCGGAGATGCAAAAGCACACTACACGAGCACGACAGGAGGGACGCCAATCCTCCGTGTCCGTAGGCTCAACTCGACCAAACAACCGCCTTTTTTTAGTTGTTCCCCTCTCCACTCTCTCCACTCCCCCTCCATTGCCGGGCTCTCTCTTTCTCTCTGATCGACCGAAGTGGCTGCTCCGACTGGGCGAGCGGCGTCGCCATGGGTAGGTCTCTCGACAGCTACTCCTACGTCAAAGATGTCATCTACAGGTTCGATTGCTTCCCCTGCTCTAAAAATTGATTCTTGGATCAAAGTAAATGACAAATTCGGTTCTTTTTATTGATTCTGTTGGTACCCTTTCTCTTCCTTTTGATTCGATTCAGTGTGAGCAGCGTGTTAAAGTTTCATCTTGTGAATTCTCAAGTTCTAATAAGTTGTCTACTTGCCGGCAGCTGCGGATTCTGCGGCTACGCGCTGAACCTGAGCTCGTCGACGCGGAACACGGCGAACATCGGGTCAAAGTACGGGAAGCAGATCAAGAAGGGCGTCGTGTCCTTTTTCGCGGTCGACGAGAGCCGGTTCACGCAAGCCGACGAGGTGACCTGCGTGCCCTACTTCCACTCCCGGCGCTCCTGGGGACTCTTCCGGAGGAGGTCGCGGCTGCTGTGCCGTAAGTGCGGCGGCCGCATCGGCAGCGCCTACGAAAACGACGACCCCGCCGCTCTGTCCGCGTGCGATGGCGGATCCGACGACCTGCGCACGGCGAGCTCGCAGAGCAGCGGCGGCAGCAGCAGCATCAGCACTTTCAGCAGCAGAAGCGCGACAAGCCAGAGGAACTACGTGATCAGGATCAACGCGCTGCAGCCCTCGTCAGACGACTCTGCTGTTGTTGCCTTCACTCTCTGACGATTCTTCCGTAGCCTATCATTCTTCCTGTCTGGATGGATTTGCTGCAGTCTGGAATTTGCATTGCGAGTGCAGAAAGAGAGAAATTGCAGTGAAGAAATCGGCATCACAGTGATCAGAGCTTTTGGAAGGGTTAACACCATCATGATCTTGAGGTCACCTTTGTTGTCTTTAGTAATTAGTGGTAGTGCCTTTTCTTTTTCATTTCCTCTGTGAATAGGTGACAAAGTTTGCTGTATGTGACTTGGCTGGTTGCCTCCAGAGAGTTTGTACCATATCATTAGGTTTATAGTGGTTGCAGTTTTGAGTCATCCTTCTGTACTTGTATGTCTCTTGTGCATTTATGCTTGACTAGTTCTCTACATGATTTTTTTCGTTCCAATTGGTTTGGTGCATTGGTATCAATTACTGAATATAAGTTCGGGGAAATATTCCGTGTAATCTGCAATCGTACAATCGTGCGATCTGGTGCATCCAATCAAGATCTAACGGTTATAGATGAAAAAAGTAAAAAAGTACTGTAACCGTTGGATCTTGATTGGATGCATCAGATCGCACAATTGCACGATTGCAGATTGCACAGGATATTTCCCCATATAAGTTCTCTGTTAAATTGTGTCAATTGATGTTCCAGAAACAAGCATATGTTAACATTTCCGAACCTGATAAGACGAACACAATTCTGATTTCTGTTTATCAGCATGAACTCTTGCAAGCAGGGCTCTAGGTGAGTTCATACTTCATACAAACTAGTGCCTCAGTTGGATGGCATTGCAATGATAATAGCCCTAAGAAGTAAGAACCCATAAGCAAATAGCAAAACGGCCATTTATTTTCGAGAAATTTACAAAACTGTAAATTTTACTGCTCAAAGAATTACTATCGGTATCATATACAATGGAGCTCTTTAGCTGCAGCAGTACAAGTGTCAGGTTTCCCTATTAGCTAAGAAACAAACATACATACATTCAGTACAGGTATTTGATTATCATGTTGTAACAATCATATTGAATAAAAAAGAATGTATTAACACTTTGTATGATTGCCGTAGTTTACACTATCATTCTGCTTAAAGTAGCTATTGAGTTGGCATTGATGTATTCTGCAAGAAGTGTCTGAATAATAAAAGTGCTTGTCGAGGCCGATGGAGTGGTACCTCATGGCCTGAACCTGCTATAGTGACGAGAGTTAATCCTTTGTAAACTTGACTCCAACCTCCAACCTGCAAGAGGAACATACATCATCTTCAGATGATTCATTCTGATCTGGAACTGGAAGTTGCTCAAAACAGTATACCGTTTTAGCAAACTGACCTTTCCATGGTCATACCAAGGGTACCAATTCACCAGAGTTGGAAGCTTAAGAGCATCTATGGAGTACCTTGTTGCAGTAACAGGAACTACAGCATCTGTGTCCCCACTGTGGGGAGATGAAAAGAAAAGTACATAGCAAGTTAAATCGCCTCACTAGTGTTAGCCAACACACTATAATGGATTAACTTTGGAGTAACCATAACTCAGTACATAATTCTGTTGAATCAAACAAGAAGTTTAATTGCTCGACTGACCTGAAAACCCATATCCTGATACCAGCTGCAATTAACTCTTGGTAGATAGGAAGCATAGATCTAGGGGAATCTGCCCAGTAGGCTCCAACAATGTCGCTGTAGAACAGACCAAATGAGTGTATTTAAGTGTCAAAAAGGAGGAACATTTTAAGGCATAATTATGAGCTATAATATAATTAGTAAAAGAGAAAAGTCCACATTTGGTCCCTTAACTATGGAATTGTTCAGGTTTCATCCCTCGGCCCAAACCAAAGTGGTTTGCGATGACGAGGCATCTAAGTGTAGTTTACATAGGTAAAGAATGATGATATCGCCATACTAATCAATAACAAAACAAGGATTTCTTAAGAGAATAGGATCTACATGTTATATTCACCTTTTCCCCTCTCCCTCCCACCTCATGTGTATTTTTTATTTTAATTTGACAACTAGGATGTCACATGGTGCCACGTCATCAAAATTGTTTCAACTCAGGGATGAAATGTGAAAGGTTTTGAGAATTGAGAGACTAATAATAACAGGTTTCAAACTTAAGGGATGAAAATCAGGCCAAGGTCATAGTTGAGGGACCAAATGTAGACTTCCTTATTAAAAACCTGCAGGTTTTCCAAGGGTATTGAATCCCAGTGGTGTTAGCGTGCAACGCTATCTGCACTTCTGGCTGATTGTAGTAAACACTGGAGTACCTTTCTGTGCAAGGATCGTAAGCTCTGGACAACCAAGGCTGTGAATGGTAACATGAAGTTAGGTACAATAAACATTATGATCAGCAATTATCTACCGACATACATGTAGGCATTGAATCAAGCCAAAAGAAAGACATGCTAGGTAGAATGAGAATAGGGAATAGAACAGCAAATTATAAGGTCCTGCAATGTACTGTGTAAAATTGCAGAGACATCAACCTATTATAAGATACATTCTATCTGATCTAGATTGGGTGGCATTATGCATTCAAGTGGTGCCAAATGCCACGGTAGCCAGTAGGATAATGCAATTTATCAATGTGTTTCAAGTAGTAAATCAATTGGGATGACTTATAGTTCAATGTCCATCTACATACAGTCGTTAAGTAAAGTATACAGCAGTTCATGATTGTCAACTTGTCTATCTGATTGTTAACTAGCATTTGGTGATTGACATTGCACTGTTTTCTGTTCATCGTATGTTATTAACACATGAGCCATTAAATAATAAATATTGAACTAAGTACTGGAACTAGATTTATGCAACAAAGTTGGGATGATCTCAGCAATGAAAAGTAAATAAAAAAGAAAAACACTTACATAGCGTCCTCCCAAGCCAACTTTGAGAGATGCTGTATTATTGCAGGGCTTTGTATACAGGCTATACGGATCGATATTGCCTTCTTCAGAATTGGCTAGGTTCATGCTCTTCATACATTCAGGAGAAGGGTGCTCCGAGGAGTCAAGCAAGCATGTCTTCTTCAGGTTGTGATAAGTATTGTCAGAAATCATACCATGAGTCCACCAATACTCAAAGGTACCAAGATAGTCGAGGTAGTCATCAGTAACGGCATTGCCCACCTTATTTTTTTCAGGAATCACATAAATTCAGAAACTAGCATAAACGTACTCAAACTAGAACATGCAGAACATGAAATGCAGTGATTTACCAAGAATCCTTTGAGATTAATTGTTGGATTCTGAATGCCCTTGTTCTTTTCATAAATGAGCTGGGCTAACTGCGGAATGTAATGCCCTGCAAATATCAAAGACAGTACAACCCATACATTTTAAAATTTTCATCCACAAGTAGCAAGAACAGAAAAAAAAAATCAAAACTTATCCATGCAAACTTACCTGCATAGCTCTCCCCAGCAATGTAGAACTCCCTGTACTTGTACTGTGGGAATCTCTCCAACCAGTTCACCAGAAAAGCATAGGAATCCAGTGCTATAAGACAAAAGAAAGTGACAAGAAATTGGTACCTGAATCATGACCAATCAGGGTTCAGTGGACAACTAGCACAAGAATGGCCAAGAAATAGTCACCTGTCTTTGCATCTCCTGCGGTGTACAGATCCAGCGTCTTGTTCGAGTACGAGAACCCCACTCCGGCCGGCGACTCCAAGAACAGCAAATTGGCCGCTACAATCACCAAAAAACGAAATTAATCAACTAAGCACTTCTAGCACATCCACACTACCATTGGAGCATCTCTTGCTGTAACAATGGAGTTCAAGAACACAATTACAGGCTACGCACCATTGTTCCAAGAATTGGGGTTCAGGTACAGGGTCTTCCCGTCGGACCTGATCCTGAACGGACCGATCTCCTCCGACGCGCCATACCCGACGGACGAGCACCCGGGTCCGCCGTTGAGCCACAGGACGAGCGGCGCGATGGGCCCGGCGGCCGGCACCGCCTCCACCAGCCAGTAGAAGAGCGCGCGGCCGTGCGCCGGGTTGACCGTGACGTAGCCGGAGTACTGCGAGAACCCCACATTGGCTGGCTCGCCGGGGAGCCCCCGGATCCGGTCGCTCTCCTGTTCGCTCAACACAGCGGCCGACACTGACACCAACACTAGCAGCACCAAAGCCGCGATCTTGTGAACCATTACGAACAGGACGAGTGCTCGAATGGCCGGACCAGCAGCCTCTTGCTAGACCTCAGACACCTGTGCGCGCAAAGCAAGAAGCTTGCGCTTGCTCAGAACGCAACGCTGCTGCTGCTGCTGCTCCTGATAATAAAAGCGATATGAAATTCAGAACCACCAAAGAAGGCCGGGGTTGCTTGGATGGATTTCAGTGAGGGGTCGATACTTTTGATCCTTACGCCACCCTCCACCTCTCTCATTGACCAGACAGCTCAAGAACTCAGCCTTGTTCCCTCCGAAGCGCTAATAAAGAAATGGAGCGGCGGAGACGGCGGCTGAGCTCATTAGCTCTGACCAGCACCGTGACCGACGGAGGCGATGGGTATGGAAAGGTACAAGCGAAATGTGCTCAGATTTCCCTTCCCTTCCCTTACCCGCCTGGACGATTGATTGGCGCGAGTACAGCTCAGTGGCGGAGAAAAGGCGGATCAGATCGCGTAGGTACTAGTGGCCGCCGAACCGAAGGACTGCTAGATTAGGTCAGCACCTACCTGGAGCCTGCGCTACAGATCGGGCACGGCAACTCGGCATTACTATAGTGGCGGCGGTGGTGGCGGCGGCGACCGCGAGCGCGAGCGCGAGCGCGAGCGCGTGTGAAACAGAGGTAGAAGAACTGAAGAAGCACATGGGGTTCGGAGGGAAACCGGGTGGTGGTAGTGGCGAGAGGTGGCGCGCGAGCTGCAGCGGCAGCAATAACGACTCCCGGCAGCGTTCATGCGCGCGTGCGCGAAGGAAAGCGCAAGCGGCAAGCGGAGCACGCGGGCTCGCCGCCGCAGCCGCAAGGGAGGGGGAAGGAAAGGGACACGGTGAGGCGCAGCGCAGGCGCGCGAGACGTTGCTAATTTTGAGGCGCTTAAAAAGCGCAACAAGATGGGATCTGCTCATCTGCTCGAGCAGAGACTGTGATAACGACGAGTCCTACAAACTCTAGCAAGGGAGCAGTCTCCCAGAAGAACACTTAGTGCCAAGCTGACAGCCAAATCATTGCATCACGCAGATCACGCATCAGATGCTCTAATGTCGATGATTCATGTTAAAAAAAACTGCATTTGTGGCAGAATTGTCTCAAATCAACCCTGGCAAATCATACATCTTATGAACTCCTACGTTGGTGCAGAGCGGCCGGCGACAAGTGTTTGCAAAATCGTTCGGCAGCCGTCAGTGACTATACAGCAGTTTCCAAATTGGTTTAATTTCTGTTGTTGTTGTTTTGATTTAATATCAGCTTGCCAAAAACTAAGGTGTTCTGTGAATATCAACACAGTGATATCCATAAAGAAACAGTATGATCCTAGGTCCTGCAGCATGCAGGAATCCTATGTGATGGGTGGATCTGTGAAGGGATGTCTTCAGCTCACAACTACGTACCATGCTCAATGCTGCAACCTCGGTGAGAAAATTTGCAGAAACTTTTGTCCCTAGTATCTGCGAACTGGCTACTCTAGCTGGTAAACAAGAAAATTCTGGCATTCTATTGCTTAACTACTGGAACTGACTCTCAAAATTCAGCTGTTAATCCGCCGACTACACCGAAAAGCCAGCAAATTTTAACTTGCCAAGTAGGATTCAGGCTCGGTGGAAGAACGGAGCCCCTGGCGTCTGTCGAACCATCATTTGGGCGTAGAACTCGGCGTGCTCCAGCTCAGTCAACAAAGTTTGAGCGACGATCTAGAGTAGAAAAGTAAAAAAAAATAATCGTCAAGGCTTTAATAAAGCTGAGGTAGAGCGACAAAGCATGAGAGTATGTGTTGCCGCCATTTTTAGCTGGTTTGAAATATGAAATGGGACTGAAGAGCCATTGGAATTATACCTTCACGGCGACAATGACGAGGGCAGGGCCTTTCTGCCGGGAAGAGCTGCTGCGCCGCTTCGGCGGTCACGGATGGCAGCACCTGCGGCGAGGCTTCTCCACTGCACGCACAACGACACGGAGACTTATCTAACACAAGCACAGTACTCAATAAAATGCCGACTAGTAGGCCAGCTTCTTGTGTCAAGGGAAGTGCACGTTAGTTTTGTTCATTTTTGTAAAAAAAATAGAAGTTGAACTAAATAGATTTATCAAATCTACTTTTTTCACGAAAAGTAGTTTTTTTCTAGTACAAATTTGGAAGCAATTTGGATTGTATTTTTTTACTTTTTTATTTTTTAGTACAAATTAGATAGTATGAATTTAAAGTATCTTGATTCATCTAACATCATTATAATTTGTATTACATTGCATAATTTAATGAAATATCTATGTGGTTGTTGGTTACTTTATAAGATAAACTATGAACTTTTTTATTTATCTAATATATTTATAATTATTTAGTTGTATCAATATTTTTGTTATATATATATATATATTATAATGATGAAAATTATGTTAGTTATAAAAAACAATCAACTCATAACAATTTTTTTATGACAGCTTTATGACTTTCATTTTTTCTATAACAGACCATTAGTTTTTTCACCCTAACTTTTTCCGCATAGTTCATACCCAAACGTACCCTCAATTTGAAACTAGACGAACGCCAACCGGTCCAGCACCGCTCCGCCGCCGCCGCCGTCATCGATACCGCCTTCCTCCTCTGCCGGCCAGCTCTTTGGTCCACGGAGTCGTTCCGAGAGACCGGAGATGCGGCCGCCGTGGTCTGGAGGATGAGCGCACCGCACGCAGCTGCTCTGCTGCTCATGGCAATGGCGCAGGAGATGTCCTCGCGTTTGGAAGAGAGCAGTCGTCCTCCCGAAAAATCTGCCGGTGCCAAAAGGAGACTTCGGAATGGTGGACCTCACTTTGAAGTGGAGTTTAGAGACGACAAAGGGGACTCAGGGGAACTGCTCCCGTGGAGTGGAGGGATGGTATGGTTATGGTAGATTGGTAGGATTTATTCGGGGTTCAGAAAAGAAAGCGCCAAAAGGCATTCTGTCCTTTGTTTGAGAGCATTGTTCATTCGTTCCATCTGTGCCGCGTACTGACTACTGCTGATCCGGCGAAATTGGATTCAGATTTCTTCACGCCTCGTTCTTCCTCCTGGGAGCAAGTATCCACTGTGTTATACATTTTTTAGCCAACAGCCTAATCAAAGCAGGAAACAGACAGGCAACACTAAAAGCTTAAAAAAGCGCACCTGTAGAACAGAACAGTCTGGATGGCAACCCGTTTGGCACGACTACGATTTTACGCAGACGCCACTTGAATCGCCTGGCTACGGCTACGTTCAGATCTTACAAATCTGGGCGGGATCGAATGGGAGAACGTTCCAGAAAGTCGTCCTTACCACGGTACCAAAAGCCAGCAAATGTCCAGGAGCAACCACAATGGAGCCATTTTCATTTTCTCAAAACCAGGGAATCCAGTGATGATTCCCTCAACAAAGTGGATACACCAATTGCAGATGTCAAAATTACGAGGGCTCATATTGAACCTGGACAAATCCGTCTTCATCACAACAAGACGCAATAGCAGCAACCCACCATAGCATTCATATTTTCTAATATATTCCAGTGGAAGTGTAAAACACATCGTTTTTTTGGTGAAAACATATTACAGTATAATGTAAATATAGAAATGCTTTAAACTTCTAACCACCCATGTAAATATCTATGTAACTAAGCAACTCTTAGTTATTTTAATATATAATATAATCAGTCTCATTGTTCCCTTCAAAAAACAATACAGAAATGCATTATGTATACCACAGATAACAGCTCATTTAGTCGTGACAGAAAAATCAGAAGTTCCTATACACTGCATGTGTGAAATTACTTAACTGAAACAAGCCAGCATTAAAGTGGGGCGTCAAACCACTTGGTAATTAACCGTAACCAATAGATTCCTCTGAGAAAACTTTGGTGGGCTACCTTCCCTCAGTGGTCGAATGGCGGTTACCTGAAAAATAATTTGCAGACCAAGAACATAAATCCAAGCCGAGAAACATCAAATGTAGAAAGTTGGATATTCTAGAAAAATCAGCAAAAAGTCACCCCACGTGTCCACGATACCACTACTTGTTGCTTAAATGGTAAGCAGGTGACTATGCAACATTCTTAGAGCAAATCAGATTCCAAATACTAGCAGATGCTAGCTGGCAGAACTAAAAGCTTGATGCATGGAATATTGGAATGGAGTCAAGTGATCAAGTTATTCTCCGGATTCGACCACACAAGTGAAAACGGAAAAGTTTTTCAAGTAAAGTTTGTTGAGGTTGGCAGGGTCATGAACAAACATAAGCTCTCTACAGATAGTTAATTGGCTAAGAGTTGTCATAGATTTAAAACAAATTATACACAAACATCACCACTAAAGATGACATGAATGAAAAGTTCATGGAACCATGATTGTTGTAGAGCCAAATAGCCAATCAATGTTCAACGCAGCAAAAAGCAAGTAAAAATGATGTGGTACCGTAAAATGACCATGAAAAGTTCAACCCTCCAAGATATTCTAAAGTGACCAATTGTGTCAATGTGCTTCTTATGCATGTATACACTTGCTGATCAACTAAACAGTCCAGACACTACATTAATGAGGGGAATGGGCAAGTGCATGTAATACACTGCGCTGTAATATAACCAACCTTCAAATCACTGAATGTATTTGATGCAGAAAATCCAACAGATATTGGGAAAAACATGGATGGATCAGCTGCAGGAACAGTGAACTCCAAAGAACCACTGCAAAAGAAGGAAAGGTGAGTATTTGCAGACAAAATGGAGGTAAACTGTGTAAGATTAAAAAGGGATAATATTGAGAACTTGTACCTGCGATTCGATTGATCAATAAGAATAATGGACCAATCCAACACTGAATTTCTTGAGTCATACCTGGATGAAAGAAACGGAGAAAAGAGAATAATGAAGGCATGCAGCTAGACAAGCTTGGCAAGTGATCAGGACAAATTTCCATCCACAATTCCATTTTCAATAAAGAAAATGAGTTACATCATTAATTATTCCAAAGCTACTTAATTTATAATGCAATGTAAAATATGATAAAGAATCATCAAGCCTAGCTATACAATTATTGCATATTACAACTTTGCCACATGACATGAACACCAATACTTGTGTAGTTCATCTTCAAGACTCAATGGTATTGTGGTAGTGGTAGCAAAGAGAAATTCTTCCATGTGAACCACCTTCCCTACGTAACCCCTCACTTTAAATGATCAATGAAAACTGTTGGACTATGGATAAAAGCCTCCACCTCTCCCACTATAATGCCTAGGTTTTATGGTTGGGTTGGCTAGGTGGGGTGAGCTAACATGGTATCAGAGCCAAGGTCCTGGGTTCGAACTCCCCTGGCCACGCATTTCCGCTGCGGGCTACGCCGGGCTCTAAAACCTGCTGCGGGCTACGCCGGGCTCGCACGGCGTAGGGAGAATGTTGGACTATGGATAAAAGCCCCCACCTCTCCCACTATAACGCTAGGTTTTATGGTTGGGTTGGCTAGGTGGGGTGAGCCTAACATGGTATCAGAGCCAAGGTCCTGGGTTCGAACCCCCCTGGCCACGCATTTCCGCTGCGCGATTTCCCCTGCGCCTCTTTCGTGTGCTGAGACCTGTTGCGGGCTACGCCGGGCTCTAGAACCTACTGCGGGCTACGCCGGGCTCGCACGCCGTAGGGGGAATGTTGGACTATGAATAAAAGCCCCCACCTCTCCCACTATAACACCTAGGTTTTATGGTTGGGTTGGCTAGGTGGGGTGAGCCTAACAAAAACTTCTACTGTATCTTAACTTTTCTTTTCTTTTAAATGCAATGTTAAACTTTGAAACAAGTCAAACAACAGTAAATAGTATTATGTTAGTTATACAGGCTACTATTGTGCATCCATGCTTCTAGAGTATTTAAGACAAGAAAGACAAGGGCCAAAAAACATTACTTCCATTCTCCATCTATTTGTCTAACACCTGGAGCCTCCCTAAGTGCAGGTAGAGGGATAGAGATGACAACATTATGCAAATCGAATATCTTTGAAGCTTCATATTCAATGTTCACATAGGTTTCATTTCCAGAAACAGAAGGCCAGCAGTTGACTGCAAGTGGCAAAAACAGGTTACACATGTCCAAGTTAGAAAAGGCAACATAAAGTAATCAGTTCATTATACCTGCCAACGGAAGATATGACTCATTCAACTCCTGGATTCTCCATTTCACCAAAGGTGTTTCATTTTGACCACTGGGAAAAGGTCTGTTTGGATCTTTTGCCCCCACAATTTGCTGAGTGTTGAATAACTCTTTGCTAATGTTAGGGTGTGTCTTGAAGCTGAGGCCATGTAAATCTTGATTCTCAATCTGTAGACCATAACAAATATTGGAAGTTCTAGTATATTCTGATTAAAATTAAATTTAGAAAATATCATTAATTAAAACAGGCAAGTGATTCCTACACATGTTTCTTCACAAGGGAGCTCTAACCAAAATGGGGTTGAGTTGAAAAAAAACAGTGCAATTAATGAATACATGTGAGCAGAAGCTTCTTGGAAATTCACATTAAAAACGAAATACGAAAATAATAGATTGTGTTACTTCCAAAAAAGTCTAGAAGACAGCAAAAGATCAGGCATCAAATGCAGAAAATAACCTGCAACTGAATAAAACCATTAGTGTCATTAAGAACTTGGAGAGCAAGGGTTCCTTGAATATCAAAATTGCTAATTCCCCCATCCCTTTTAACAGTGACATTGAGCTTCTCTTCAATTGTCACTGTGACAGGATCACTTGGTGGGATAGATGATAACCTTGACTGAACTGCACTTGGTTGAGTGTCCTCCAAAATGACTTCTCCTTCAGCTTTCAAAGACTCAAGGAACTGGTTCGTCTTCTGTGCCTTGCTTAATTTCATACCACCAGACACTTTAGTAGAAGCAGAAGTAGGAGCAGGAGATGGACGCCCTGCGCAAATTCCACCACAGTTAAGATAAAAGAGCCATATGACATAAAAATAGTCATCCTTTCTCTCAACTAATCACACCATTAACATAAAAACAGCTAAATTGTTGTGTCTGAATACATGATAACTTTGAAATAAATGACCAATGTGAACAAGATGCACATTTGCTTTGCAATTTGTTCCTTACTTCCAGGCAGGTCACTCTTGGGCTCTTGGCCAACAATCCAACATAAGTCGCTAGCAAACACTACTTTGGTACAAGCAGAATAATGTTTTCTCATATAAGCAGGGAAGGCCATCTCAATCTGCGGATGAAATATCCCAAGCAGAATCCCTTCTTGCATCAAAAGATCAAATTGCAGGAACATGGAAATAGAAATTTATAAAAATATAAATAAAAACCCACTCCTATGATGAACAAATGAATCATTTCCCTAAACCATTGTCTATATGAATAGGGCCAAAAACTCCTAAAGGATATTTAGGGCTAGTTTGTGGATATCATGGTCAGGAAACTGTAGGAAATAGATGTTTCCATTTCCACATATCAGGCATTTGTTTCAGTACCTTTGGCCTTGTGCATGAACGAGTCCATGTCACCAAATATAGCATCACCTCCAGGACCACCACCTCTAATGTTCATGTCGTTGAAGCTGTTTGGAGTTCTCAAGGGTCCAAATCCTCCTTTGTCAGGTTTCCCTCTATCCGTCTGTGTATTTCATCAAATTGCCAGATTATACATTGAGAAATAATGCCATATAGTTATAAGTTTACTACTGTAGCCTTCACATTCATTTTTTTTTCATCTAGACATCTAGTTCAGTATATACTTCCTTATTTGTATCAATGCTCAATAGTTTGCAAGTTTGAAGCCTAACACAGACTCCACTCAAACTGAACCAAACAATTATTATCTGAATAAATTCTAACAGAAAAATAATTGTACAAAATTAGAAAATCTGGATGACAACAAATAAATAATGAAAGCTACAATGTTTATTGTTGTGCATAGTGTATATGATATAGTTTTGTAACTGTGGAGCAACAGATGAATTGGTATATTAGTAAAGATACCACAATGATGAGAGTCGAATGATGTATCCTTGGCTACTGTAGAACTAAAGGTAAGCCACGTTTGTGACATATAAATTTTTTAATGAAACCCTCATAGCAATATTTCAAGGTATTTTTCTTTGCCAACATAAGATCCTAAAAGAATAGGTAGAAATCACAAGAAATGAAAAAATATACATGAAAATATTTTGTGCTTGATGGGTAGAAGTAGAACAAACCTTGCTTTTCTCAATCTCAGTAACTTTCCTCCTCATGACATCCTTCGTTTCGTTTATTTTGCTTTGCATAACTAGCTTGTGAAGCCTTTCTTCATGACTCGACATTTCGCAGTATTCTCTAACTTGTGCAACAGTTACATTTTCTTTGTTTCCAAGAGAAATAGCTTCGATAAAGGCAAATAGAAGTTCAAATGCTGCCTTACAAACACCCTCCTCATCCAAAGAGGGAGCATATTCAGGTACCTTTGTATATGTTCAAGGAAACTATTGCATTGAATTGAGTTGCAGAAAAGTACTGTAACTAGGTCCAAGGAAGAACAAATAGAGGGTATATGGTGAGTGGTGTCTAGTGTGTTGATCTTTGTTCCAAAGTGACATTTGGCTCCACTTGCACATAATACTCTCATTTAGCTCCTTGTGATGAAACTGTTGGGTGCCAAATTGCAAATATTTTTATCATTCTGAAGAAAGCTAGAAGTTTTTAGGCAATGACTTAGCTTTTGACAACAGAAATATAAGTAATTGATAGGATACAAGTTTGGAGAGCAGCCTCAGAGTGTCCAGATCTTCAAGAATGTTACTCTGCTTATTAGTGATGATTAGCAGATAGAGAGCTTCAATTGGTTGATAAACATAACGAACATTTTCAGTCTCAACATAGGTATGTTGCTTTCCACTTCCAACCAACTTTGGAAATGCTGCAAGCAGTCCCTCGATCCTTATCCGAGACATGTCAACAAATTGTCTTGAAACAAGTGCTGCAGTACATAAAATGGCAATGCCTTGCTCGTAACACGAAACAAGATGTATAGAAGTGTAGTTGCAAACACAGGCTGCATAATGTGATATTGTGATAAATTACAGACCGGAACTTAGTGCAGATGAGTCATTTTAGTATTTTCGTTTTGACAGAAATCTATATTGATTAACTCATACATGCACATTGCACAGCAAAGGATGTTATTTGCTACTCTAGCAAAATTATGAGTCCATAATACATTTGAGGATTTGCCTAAGACTCTGAGAGTGCTAAAATAAGAGGGCATATCAAATTTGAGAACATGTGAAACCAATATGACAATAGTGCAAGACTAATAGCTAGAAAATTTCAAAAACAAGCTCACCTTTTCCAGACTTTGATATAATAGAAGCTGCGAGAACAACCTGCGTGTAGCCATGTATAACAGAGAAACAATCACTTCTTCTGAATATAGCACAAACATCCAACTATTTAGAATGAACCAAGAGAAATGCACATCCATTTTCTGTGATGCCCTTAAACTAAATGTCCAGGAGAAATTCAGTTTATAACATGGAAAATACAAGAATTTTACATTCAGAATAATAATTTGAATAAACCAGTCATACCATTTTCAGTGTCTTTTGATTTTCAGGAATTACCAAAGCCAAGTCAACAAGCTGTAAAGCTGCAAGACAGAAGCTGATGAAATCCAAAGCAAACAAGGCATGCAAGACAAATAAACGAAGTAACTCATGAAAACTGCAGATGCATAATCATGTATAACACAAACAATGAATCAATGTTTTTATAGCTTCACATCCCACATCCAACAGGGTTTCAAACAAACTTTAATTATACCAAAAAAATTGCCACTTATGTGCTGCCTAGACTACAGAACAAAAAATTGCACAGTTAAATTGCATTCACAAGATCAAGATCTGGTTGTGAGTTGTGACCAAATCGAAAGTTAGTAAAATGCATAACATAAACACAAGGGAACAACAGCATGTAGTGACCAACTGACCATTATGGAGTATGGAGTTAGATGAGATAGAACAAATTTCCCAGGGCAATGCCAGTTATTAAGAATGTCACAGAGCAAAACTTGCTTCAACAGCAACCATGGGGACATATCATGTGCTATAGCCTATATGCCTATCACACTGTGCTATACCGCTACAGTAGCACAACGGTGCACTCAGTTATCAATAGAAGATGGCAAGAAAAATGTGCAATGTTTAGTACGATAGCATGTACCAATATGCAAAACTTTCACACTCGTGCATACCACGTCACAGAACAATATGATATAACTGCCTAATTCAAAGAACATGATCCTGAGCCTAATCCTCATAAATCCTAATCAAGGAACGTCCGACTAATGCATATAAGTTAAGCATAACACATGTGTACATCTAGATCCAGACTCATAAAGCACCGATATCACCGCAGCGAATTTATCCCCCGTACTAGTTGGCACGCAACATTATTCGGAAAATGCACAAAATCCTCGTGCTCCACGCACAAACCGACCATCCAGATAAACGAATACACGCCGGCGCCAAATTGCAGACTAAAACTACCAGCAATTAAAAGCAGCCACACCGGCATTTGCAACTGAAGCCACCGACCGTCCACCCACCCAGAGATTCCGATAGAGCCAACGTCCTCCGGACTCCCGGATCCCGGGCCGCGGCCGCGCAGCGGCGCGTCGATCGCAGATGATACCGCTCCAGATCAGATCCAGGCTCCCCGGAGGTATCCGCGCGCAGGCAGAGAAAATCAAACCCTAAACCCTAGGGCGGTAGGGGAGAGCAGGAATGGAGCAGAGGTGCCGGTGCGCGTACCTCAATCCGCGAGGGGAGGGAGGAGCTGAGGACGAGGACGAGGACGAGGACGAGGGCTTCGCGCGGTCGCGGGCAGGGCAATTTATCGGCGAGGAGTGAACTGGTCGAGCCCCACCGTCCTTGCGGCTCGTCCTGCCCGAAAGCAACCATTGCAAACAAAGCATGGGCTCGTTAAGCCCAAGGCCCATATCTCTGGAAGATGGGCCCAGCATTGGACCTTACTCTGGAGCTAGGTCTAGAGAATATCGGCCTCCAATGTTGTAATTACATGTAAATGTAATGTAAAAAAGTATAATTGGTTTATGCAGGTTTCACAAAAGGGAAATAAACCTTCCAATTCGACAACCAAAACGAATAAAAACTCTGAAAAATTGTGCTTTCAGCGAAGAAAAATTCATTGTTCTATAGAGTGTAACGACTGCTTCTTTCCATCGAAATTACAAAAGCTCTCCTTAACAAATAACTGTTACAAAAGATACTAAAGAGACGTACCTCACAGTATCAAACATTACAAAAGCTCAATGAAAATATTACAATACTCAAAGCATGCACTATTGTCTAAACTAGGTCTAAAACCCTAATCTTTTATTTTTTTCGTCGGCAACATCTTTACTTTCGTCTCCAAAGTTCTCTTTGTCTCTGGCTTTACCATCTTGGGCAAAAATATTCAAACATGATATACTTTAGTTGAAGACATATAATTTACCCTTATGACTCGAACTTACTCTTATACCAATTGATGTATGAGGTTCGTGATAAGGCTTTTACAAAGCCAATATAGGATACCCCACTGCCACCTAAACAAGTCATCGCCCAAGGATCAATAAGTTGTGCTTCTTCCTTATTCTTCTCTGAAATCTCGCAAGTGCTCAACTACTAACTTCTCAAACACAACTACTAGCCTTAGCCATGAATCTTGTGCCCATTAGGGATTTTGCAAGTAAAACATCAAGCCACCCGGTGATTTGATATCCATCGACAATTGAACTATCCTAAACTCACTAAGTATTTAGTTCAGGGACACCTCATTGAAATCTTGATTACATGTCACGAAAGTTGATTCCATAAATAATATATACTCTAAATTATAATAAGGTGAACTATTTATTTCAGCTTATAAACATAAGAATAAGAACGATATGCAAGGACATGTAGTAAGGCATCGTTTGGATGATAAGCACTAAAGTTTAGCCTTTATCACATCGGATGTTCAAATGTTAATTGGAAAAACTAAATATGAACTAATTATAAAACTATTTGCGGAAGCCTTAGGCTAATTCAAAGGTGAATTTATTAAGCCTAATTAATTATGATTTGACAACGTGGTGCTACTGTAAACATGTTTTATAATTAGGTTTAATAAATTTGTCTTATGAATTAGTCCAAAACTTCTTCAATTAGTTTTATATTTAGTTCATGTTTCATCGGAACATTTCGGCTAAAACTCATCCAAACACCCCTAGGCGGTACAAGCACCCCAACTGAACTGAACCGCCACTGCAGGTGTAACTTGCAAGCAGTGAGCTCGTCAGTCGTCAGCTGGCCGTTGCGAAGCTCTAAACAGGAAAGATACTCCTCCCCCACTTGCATCACCGAGTGTTGACGAACACATGGGGTAGTTAGCATCCTCACGAGGTCACAGCTCAGTGAGCTCACAAGCATGGTACAATTAAGATCTTACATGTTCAGTGGAAACATATACAGGGATATCATTAGCAGGCACCAATTATCCGTACAAGCTATTTAGCATTCTCAGATTCAACAATCGCCTTGCATCAGGTGAAAATGACAATCTTGCATAATCTCATTGCACTGGTACTAGCATCAGCATGTAAGCTTTAGGAGCAATTGTAAATCAAACCAAAAAGAACTGGTTTCCATAGCCAGCAGGGTCAGCACATCCGGAGGATACACAGTTCATAATCAGAAAAATCATCCACTTGCACTTCAATTTAAATAGCAGGTCAACCCATAGCTCATATAGAACACACTCGATCTCTATTGTTACTTTTAATTGCTTTTTTTTCTCTATTGATTTTAAAATTGCTTCAAATTTTTTCTTACTATTCAGCATCACACACAACAATCCAAAAAAAACTGCCTGTAAACAGTTAGAATTGTCTCAAATCAACCCTGGCAAATCATACATCTTCACGGAGGGTTCAACCTCGACTACTCGAGAATGCAACCAAAATACCGAAATACACAAAGGAAGAAGAAAAGCAACCTAACAATCATAAGCCCTGGTGTTCATTCATATGACCGAATCACGAAACCGGAACATCCTTCAGCGAGGCAGGATCCACCTTAGGAGGGTCTGAGTGGCGTCTCCCTCTTTCCACCAGCTTGTCTGTGAGCTCAACGTTTGGTTTCTCTGCAGCTGGAAAGGACAAGCGCTTCTTCACTGAAGAGTGGACCAGTGGAGCTCTCTCAGGAACCTCAAACTTGTTGATGAACAGACTGTGGTACCGGGACTTTGCCCTTGCAGATTCTGTGGACTGCATGTAGCTGGGGAGAGGTGGTGTGCTTGTCAGGCTCGCATCATCCCGAACAGAGCCTCCTCCACCTGTGCTCTGCCTCCTCGGGCGTTCAGAGCGTATGCTTGTGATGCTCCTCAAGTCATCCTCCTTGTAGAGCCAGCTATCCCGTGGACTTGCCGGTCTGAACTTTCCAGTGACTGAAGGGGCCTTGGACGGAGGAGTTGACGGCGACTGTCGGCTCGGTGGACGGCTTGACTTGTTGGGTGTCGCGGGTCTCTGGATTGAGATGGCACGGGGTACAAAAGTAGGAGCAGCACTGGTGCTGGTATTCTTTGTGGAGTAATAGTCTTTAGGATCCTTGTCTGATGGCACTCGGTTCTCCCAAGGCCTTGATGACATCCAGCGTTCCATCCAGCTCCAACCCCAGTTAGGATTCCCTTGGTCCGTGAAGGAAGGTGTTATAGTTCGTCCAGAATTCTTCCACTGCATGAGGTGAAACAGAAAACCATCAGTTCTTTAGTAATGAGAAACCCAGTTACAACTATCAAGATATCAATAAAGCTAAAATTGGTAGGAATAAGGAGGAAAATGACAGGAAAAAGGAATTCAGATAGGAAACTTGCCTGGTGAGAAAATGCATAGGCAAGTGCTCTTTCCCGCCTTAGCGCGGCCTCTTGTTTCAACATTAGGCTGGCCTCGATTTGCTCTTTCGATTGGTGGCTGTGATCCCAGTCTTCATCAATCTGCCGTGAAAGCAAAATAGCATAGTGTTATTAGAGGTTTGTTTTATCAGGATTGGCTCAAGTCTATTGTAGTAGAATTTTGATTACAGTTATATAAAGTCTACTGTCGAGTAACTGTTAATTTTAGCTATGACATCTTTCTTCCACCAATAAAAGTGGAGAAAATAAAAGAAGGCCAAAATAGGCTCCATAAGCAATTTATGCTAGTAGAATACAAACAAGAAAAAATACTGACAATGACACTGGGAGCTTGGAAGAATTGTGGTGTTCTCACCTTCATTTTCTCAAGTTCCCTTTGATGCTTTAATTGTAGCTGCTTTTGAAGAGCCTGTTTTTCCTCCTCCATCTTCACTCTTCTAGAGTATATTTGAGTTTGAACTCTGGTCATAGTTTGTGTGCAATGCAAGGTGTGCACAGTTTGGCGTTTGACGGCATTTCCATCAACCAGCGACTTCAACCTAACTAGCCCTCTAAGTGCCCGCAGTGCTCTCCTTGCCTAAAATATTAAATTTTGTAAGTTAGTAACCAATTAATACCATATAAAAGAAAACTTAACAACAGATATACAGCCCTTGAAGTCCCAATGTATCAACATCTTGTTTCCTTTGATATTTTTAGCTATTATGTCAACATCTTTATATTCTGATGTATAACAACACTAGAGACATCAAACATCAGACAAATGTATGTTTCATGACATCTTGTTTCCTTTGATATTTTTAGCTATTATGTCAAGATCTTTATATTCTGATGTAGAACAACACTAGAGACATCAAACATCAGACAAATGTATGTTTCATGATGACCAGCAAAACACAATATTGATGGTATTAGCAAAACAGCCAAAGTAGACATTTATGCATCTGACAGCAATGTCCTACCAACCAAATCAGACATCCTTAAAAAAAAACTTAAAACATAATAATCATAGTCTGTTAGCTGAAGTGCACGCTCACAAATGAAAACTAGATGCCCATGACAGTGGCCCTCACAAATAACAAGATATGATTTTCATTTTTGTATTGTTAGTGAATCAACATAGGAAACAATGGCAAACACAATTGTCCTAAAGTGAAGTTTGTTACCAGATAACCCCTGAAGGCCGTCTGAATCTTGATAGCGGCTAGTTCTTCCTTTGAACTAAGAGGTGTTTTCGGCATGGCCGCGGTGGCTGTTGTGAGGCGGACCACCTCAGCAGCGGCCTGGGCAGCGACAGCAGCAGCTTCTGCAGCAACAGCAGAGGCAAGCGCAACAGAGTAGGCATGCTTGTTCTGTTCACTGTCAGTTTCAACCGGCTTGACATCTTTGATCTCTTCAGGGTGTAGCTGGGTAGGGTGTGTTGGCGGCGGCGGCGTTGGCGGCAGCCGGGGTGGTGCTACCGGAGAAGGCCCTGCCACCGTTGAGGCCGAAGGATCAGGCTTCTTAGTCTTTCCAAATGGCCATTTCCTCCTGGATCTCGACTTGTCCGCCTTCTCTGTCTTCATGATAACCAAAAAAACATATATATTGAAGCAAGGAAAATTTTGATGACAGATATAGCAATTTGCTGAGCAAGTAGATAATTTGGCATACCTTAACTTCCCTCCCATCTGGATCAGAAGAGCTGAAGACTCTCTTCACAGCACTAAACCAGTTTCCTTTCTTACCCATTTTTTTGGTGTTCTTTTATAATTCTTCAGCTAACGCCTAAAAGCATAAGAGCAGATACCAAAGGTTCAGTACACGATGACTGAAAGGGAGCAGCGGAAATCATATATTTGATATTTGACAGCAAACTCTATTTTTTGGGGGCAGAACTCAAAAGTTTGGCATGATCGTGCACATGAAAAGGGGGTTCTGGTAATGTATTTTAAGATCAGAAGTTCTATCAGTGTTATGCTACGGCCTCGCCCCAAGTAGTCAAAAGTATCCAATCGTAAAATCGAAAGAACAGATTTTTAGCAGAAGATCAGCGTGTCCACCAAAAAACGACGACAAAAACAGCACGCCAAAGCCTTAAAACGAAGTGGAGTTAAAAAAAAGGAAGAAATTGAGCTCCACGGTTTAGACGAGCAACATCGGTCGCCAAATTCTACCATAAATTACCACTTTCTCACAAAAAGCAACTATGAACATTAAATTTTCCGCGAGTTTTCCTTGTGCAGACGATCAGTCGGGCAAGGACTAAATCTAACAAACCAAAAGATCAAACACGCCAAACAGACTGAGAATCCAAACAAACCCTTGCATCCGTGCCTGAATTCCATCTGCACCGTAGAATTACCCCGCGGCTCAGCTACACCTGAAGCGGCGCCACAGAAGAGCGCGCAGCCCAGGAGGAACGCTACACCGGAACGCAAAACCCCCGAAAAAGATGCAGTTTTTACAGTGAGAAAGGCTAGCTTTCACCTCAAAGCAACCAACCGCCGAAAGCCCCTCACGTTCCTCACCCCACTGAAGGCGCCAAGAACCTAACTCCAGGCGCCCCGGCCTCCCACGCCACCGCCTGGGTCAGATCAAACCAATGACCCAAGCGTCCCCGGCAGAAGAGGTCGCCACAGAAAAAACGGAAAGGAAAACTCAAGGGGGCGAAAAGCCCATCCTCATATCTTTATTTTTGTTGTTAACTTTCCTCACCCCGTCGAAAGGCCGCCGCCGCTGCCGCTGCCGCTTTCGCTTTGGCTTTTATCGGCAGCACGCAGAATTGATTCGCCCACATCTCACAGTCGTCTCGGACGACGACCCCGCCCTCTTCCCCCTCCTCTCACCGCCAGCCGGGACGCTCTCCTGAGCGGGGACCACCTCGAGCAGCCGGTGGTGGCGGCCGGGTCCCGCCGCTGGAGCGTACGACGACGAGCCGTTCGTTCCCTCCTCCCCTCTTCCGCGCACTCCCCGTCGCCTCTTATGGCCCCCGCGTGGGGAGCATGACAGGTGCGCCCCACCTGACCTCCCTCCCGCAGCCGCAGCGGAACGAAGACGTTGCGTACGCACGCGGAGAAGACGTTAGCCGATCGACCTGTACGAGGTGGCCCACACGTCAGGGAGGCGCTTTTCTCGCTGTACGCGCCGTCCGGCTCGCTCCGGCGCCGTGCGTGCCCAACCGACGGCAAGTACTCGCCTGTCGCATCGCCCGCCATGTACCCAACCGTGACACCTGTAGCCTCCCAAGTGATACTGATACCGCCCTTCAGTTTGCGAGGGGCCCGACCCCACCTGCTCCCGTATTGCCGTTAATGCCGTGTTGAATGAGGCGTTTACGCCTGTGTTACGTTAGTTAGTACTACCAGATCCCAAGCGTTTTGCAAATTGCAATTGCACGACGCCGGGAAAAAAAAGGCCCTGCTCGGCAGTTTTCGTTTTTACATACGTTGCGCAGAACGGCAGGCAGCTCGTGGCATTCGCCGTACGGTAACTTTTCGCAGGTCTGGTGTTCCCAGTCCCAGCGAGGGAGATGACGGAGATCGGATAAAACAAGGAGCAAACGGGTGGTGAGAGTTGCGATTAGAATAGCGTCGGTGTCAGTGTGAGACGGCGACGACGAGATGAGGATATGAGATCCGTTACTTGAATACTGTCCTTTTTTTTCTATTTTCTCGATCTCTGTGCGCATGCCAATGCCAGCCTTTGTGCGTTGTCTTGGATCTTGGTGGGGAGCGGCCAGGCCCAGGCTGCAGGACGCAGCCGTGGCCTCCTCGTCCTCGCCTCCTGCTGCGCTCGCACGTGCCGAATGCCATTGTCAGATTGAGATTGGGCAGCCGTCTCCGGTCTCCAGCCGCTTTTCACTCTCTCACCGTCTCTCGCTCTCTCACAGTCCCAGCGCGCGGCCGGCGACCCGCGCCTTTTCATTTCACCCGTACCGCCAGCCCCAACTACCTGCCTCCGCCTGCAGCTTTTGATTGCCGCATCGACCGTGCGATAGATTAGATTAAACAAGAGATGAAAAACAATACATCGGTATCTAGATTAGATTTAATGCACCATAATATAGTAAATTTAAAAACAGTTATACTAATTTATTGTCATACGCTGTATCAAATTCGATGGATTGTATTATTATGAAATAGAGAGAATATGACTCTGGAACTAGAAAGTGCTCATGTCAGCTTCAGTCCGGATGGAGCCTCTCAATGGGTTTGAGTATCTTATGTATAGTTTAGGAAAATTTCTTAGATTTAGCCGCCGAAGCTACTGTTAAAATTTGTAACTTTTTTAAAATGATTTAGATTTTTTACTTAAACAGCATAAATTATTTATATTCTCGTCCGTCAGATATTTATTGCATGCTTTTCAAAATATTAAGTTTTTTTACATTAGCTCATTTGTCAAGTGTGTAGTTACAATCTAAAAAAACTAAGCAATTTGGGTAGTCAATAGATTTTAGGAATACTTCATACTTTGGGGGTCAAGCAGAATCTTTGCAACGGTATTTGTACCGGTGCACTTTGCAGACTCCAGTACAATAATCAACTACTGGTATAATGTATGTTTTGATATGCGTAATGGAGTAATGGACTCATCCGGGGACAGGCCAGGGGCAGTGATGCACGAGGTACGTACTGCATGCGTGGTAATGAATAGTATGATTTTTCACTCTTGAGAAACTAAAAAGTCGGGAAATATTTGATTGGGTTTATTTTAAACGTCACTGTGCAAATTAATTATGTTATATTTTGTTTGGTTTGAATGTGTTGATATTAGATACCACGTAATCAAATTACAACATAATAATCAGTCAATTACACTCTAACTTGGCCGGTATCAAATTATGTTACAAGAATACTCCCTCCGTGTAGGAAAAAACAACGCCACGAGCCCTCTCTTTGTTTGCGTAAAAATCGTCGTTTCGAAACGACGCCCTTCTCCTTCTCTTTGTTTGCCCCTGCCACTTTGATACTACCACCTTATGCAGTTACTCCGCTCAGCCGCCATGATGTCTCCTGAAAACGAAATAGGCTAAATCCGCATGCAGTTACTCGTACCCCTTCGCTTTGCTCGGCGCTCGCCATCAACGCCGCTCCCCGCTTGCGCTCGCCGATCTGCTCGCAGCTTGCCGCCGCGATCGCTGCTCGCTTCTCACCGCTTGCCACCGTCGTCCACAACGCCGCTGCCGGACTCCGGACTCTTTCCTCGCTTTCCTTGCTTCCATAGGCACTGAACTACACGAATATGTAGACCAAACGGAGCAGTAATAATGCTCGTATCTTTATTGCCTAGTACTTCATTCTTGGTTCTTACCAACAAAACTTGAATAACTTGTTTTCCGACTTCTCCGGACATGTCTTTCATTCGTTGGTTTGCTTGAACGGGAGCATGTTCTAGTTGTAAAAAAAACATATTACAAAACAACCAGGAAACAAGGATATGAAATCCTAGTTGCAACAAAAAAACTTACCAGCAATGTTTTCTACAAAATCAAAATTAACCGTGCCATATTCGTCTAGTGGCAAGTTCAAACTGAGTCCTATCAAAAAAAGAAATAGTAATATGAAATCATATGTTGTAGAGATGGAATGCTATCAAATCAAATCATATGCAGAAGGAAACTTACCATTCTCGTTGACATACTCTAGTACATGCTCGTTGAGATCACAAGTTGCATTGTCATTGTCATCTTCAACTACAGGGATATTTAGATCAAAGCTAGCAAATGAGTTGGCCATGCGTTCTACTGGTTCTAGTACTACAGGCGAATGGAACTACTGGTTATGTGTTCAGCTGGTTCTAGCAAAAAAACTTAGCATGAAGTAGTACTTAAATAGGCACTCAGCCTGGTAACCCTAACGTCGTCTTCTTATTCCAAACGAGCGCCACCCACCAGCAGAGTGCATAGGCAAAAAAACGTGCCATGCGCCATGCAAAATAACGCGTCATGTGCAAATGAGCGCCATGCTACAAGCGCCGGCCAAAAAAATTGAAAAACAGTAGGCAAAAACGCGCCATGCAAAATGAACCAAAAAAAGGTGGGCGTTGGGATCAAACTCTTCTGGTCGCCAAACTCACACCTTGTTGTACTATCCGTCACTCCATCGAACCATATTTAATAGGGGCAGAAAAGAAAAACTCCACCCTAATTAATCACATAAGTAATCACTATTTGGGATGCTAAATACTGTTATAAACGTTATTTTTTCCTATACGGGGGAGTACATTAGATTTGTCAACAAAATAATGTAATGTAAAAAAATACATTACACTTATTAACCAAACAAATATAGTAATTGATACATTGTTATTATTTGACATTATAATTAATTTTATTATCATTTATGTTATCTTAAGTAAACCAAACATCATACGTGTTTAATCGTGACAGATGATATGCTTGATGGTTGGTTGGATATGATACTGGTGCCGGGCGTCGATTTTCCTGTCAGAAATTTGGACGTCAGAGCATCATGCTACGATGATTACGCCGGACTTCACATACATCAATATCATTGTAACCTGCTGTCTATTACACAGCTATTGGTATTATTCAGATCAAAAATATTGTAATTTTAATTATGCGCATATTGGTTATCAAATATTGTTCAAAATTTTATGTATATCTATGTTAAAGATTTTGATTCGAAGTGTCAATTATATGTTAAGGTTATCCTTGTGTTGATATTTTTAAATTCTAAATAAATCAGCACTAAATTTATGCTTGGGGTCTTATATATATATAGAGAGAGATCTTTATAATTTAATGATTCTGAAATTTGTAGTAATTAATTAAGCCCACATCGTGGATAATAAATACACTTTTAATTGGCCCGTAAAATTAAGTGCAGATTGGATTTTATGGATTGCAGTCATTATAACTTGATCTGACTAATTAAAGGCTAAATTTTTCTGGTTAGTATGAAAGCTTATTTAACAGTGTCTAATTGTTACAAGTATTTAAAAAAAGTTATGTGGCCTATCTTTGTTTGAAAGTCACCAGAAATTTTTAGACGGGACGTAATACGATGATTTCCTAGAAGATTATTTGTCCCTGTACTACTCTCGTCTGAACACATTCAATATCAAAATTCTGATAAGATCTAGTGGTAACTTACTCACCTCCCTTTCACTTGTTATAGATATAGATTTTGACCTTCGGAAAATTTGGATGGTCCGGAATTGAATTGCTACAGCACGCTTGATAGTTGACATCAGCATGGATGGAAAATGGTAGAACCGCGGTGCCAAATAAATATGTACCTTTTGCTTCTGATCTAATACAAGACTGTCTCTAACAACATAACTATTTTGACATATAAACTTAAAAATAGGTGATTCATATAGTGTTTGCTTAAAAAATCTAGGTCCAACGGAGTAGACAAACACAATACCCATTTTGGATGAAAGTATGGACAAAACTCAAAATAAGGTCTTCTTGCTTCTCTCATGCAGCGCGAATCCCGCCATATAATCATGTTCTGCTTTCTCAGTTGGAGAAAGATGTTTTAGGTGTGAAATCCATTTCCTTCGTGCGACCCATATCACATATAAATAACCTATTTTGGGTCATATATATTGTTGTATTGTTAGAGACAACCTAATTGTTACAAACTTGCAACTAGTACGTTTAGAATATTTGAGGATTGACATCTCAGTCGAGGATAACAACACGTTTAGAATATTTGAGGATACGATAGATATATCTCAGGGACGTACAGGGCTGATTCTATTGCAAAATCTGAATATTTCCAGTCATCCTATACTCCTATGCGATCTTATTTCGCACACAAATATCGTCTGAAATGATCAAACATCATACTTTTTCGCTTATTTCACCTTAGAAAGTCAAAACATTTAATTAGCTGCCCGTTACAAACGTGAGCTACATTTCTTACAACACATTTTCCTCCCCTCCGGCATTATGACATGTAACAATCAGTACATGAAACATACAGTATATGTCAAACACACGCAAGACCTCCAACTCTCCGAGCTGAGTCCATGATCAGTGACACATCAAAATATCCTATGCTGCGTACTGTGATCTTCCCGTAAGGAATTGGGCCAATGACATGTAGCATGTGTTCTTCTTTCCTTCTAGATGGGTGACAGGACCAGGCATTCAGGCCGGTATGGCATTGGGCCTTACAGATGGTCTAAACACCTGCTTTGTTAGCCATCTGGAAAGCATGGCCTGCTCAGTTTTCATCAGTGAATTGAATACCAGAAGCAACAAAGCTTGTTGATGTGTTTGGTACACCGTACACGCTGTGCAGTGAAAGTGAAACTAAAAAAAAATCCTACCCCAACCTGTCGCCGTGTCACGCCGGGGTGAATTGACTCTTAATATACCCCGCGTATAATACAGCTATGACCACGTTTACCACTCAGCCAGTACAAGCAATCTGCAATCTGCAATCCTATGTTTTTTTTAACAAAGCAACCGGCAAAACAATTACTACGCGGGAAAGATGAACAATTCCCTGCAGGTGCATGCTCGCTTGCTCAGTGATCAGTGATCACCTACACCTTCACTTCTTCCACATGCCGCTGATCCGCCTGAGCACGTTGCCGTTCTTCCTGGCGGCCGCGTCGTCGTCGAGCTCGTCCCACGGGCCGGCGGCGTACTTGCCGCCTTCCAGCGACTCGCTCCGGTCCACGACTTTCCCGTTGCCGCCCTTGCCGACCGTGAGCAGCGCCATGGCGGTCTCGGCGGCTTTCCTCCATTGCTCGGCCTGCACCCTCAGCCGCCTCAGCTCGGCCTCCATCTCCGCCTTCTTCGCCGCCTCCGCCGCGGAGTCGGGCTCCGTCTTCACCGAGACCTTCTCGGACGCGTACTGCTGCAGCTCGAGCTTCAGCTGGCCGTTCTCCTGGAGCGCGCCCTGCAGCTGTTCTTTCAGCTGGTTGTCCGCGCTGTCCGTTCTTGTTTCGGCTTGGAGCTTCTTGTTCGCGTCCAGGGCGTGCCTCAGCTCCGAGTCCTTGTCGAAGAGGCTCGCCTTGAGGAAGATGACGTCCGACTTGGCGGTCTCCAGCGCTGCGGCGAGCTTGCCGTGCCGCAGGTCGGACTCTGTCTTTAGCTGGTCCATGAGCTCGTAAGCACACTGCGTCTCTACAGTGTTCAGGATCCGCTCTTCTTGGAACCTGGCCTCCGCGGTCTCCAGCTCCGACTTCAGCTCACCGTCCTCCGAGACGGAGCAATTGCAACGCTCGCCGGCCTTCGCCGTCGTCCCCGCGATCTCCTCCTCGAGAGCCTTCACCTTGGCTCGTGACTCCTCGAGCTCCTTGACCACAAGGCTAAACGAATCCATCAGCTTGGAGCCGTCCGTGAGCAGCGAGTCGATGGTAGCCCGGCTCGCCTCCAGCTGCTGCTTGCATTCCTCGTGCAAGGCGCGCGCCTGCGCCTCGGCCTCCTCGCTCGCCTTCAGCTTCACCCTGAGCTCGTCGATGGTGGCCATCGCCTCCACCACGTCCTGCTTGCGGTCGGCGCGTGCCGCGGCGGCCAGCTGAACGCGGAGGCGGTGCACCTCACCCATGGCCGCGACGAGCGCGGCCGAGTCGGCGGAGTGCTGCTTCTGCATGGCCTCGAGCTCCGTCTGCCACGAGCGGTCGCGCTCCTGGGACAGCCGGCGCAGCTCGAGGAGACGGGCCTCCTCGGCTGAGGAGAGCTCGGCGAGCTGCGCCTCGGAGTCCCGGACCCGCGCGGACGCCGCCGCCGCCTGCGCCCTGGCCTCCTCGGCCTCCTGCAGGGCCCGCCTCTTGGAGTGCTCGGTGGAGAGCAGTAGTTCCTTGGCCTTCTTGAGCTCGTCTTGCAACTGTGAGAGCTGGGACTCCAGCTCCGACAGCTTCGTCGGTGGCCTCTTTTTCTGGTCATATTCATCCACAGGAACAAAAATGCCGACAAGATTAGTTCTAGTAAAACCCAGCGATTTACACGATGACATGGTTATAAGAATTGAACTAATTCATGTGAAAATCCTATAAAATTCCGGGAGAAAGAACCTAAATCTACCTAACCAGCACTCAAGGATAAGTGTTAGTGATGACAATTCGTCTGATTACGAGCTTCATTGTATTGCTTAAATTCGCCAACCTTTTAATATTCCAGAGCACTTAATTTAGCTACCAAGTACGAAACATCTGTTGTCTGCTTCGGTGTAATTGACAGTGAGCTCCATCAAGAAAGAGACTGACCAAGAACCAACTACTACTAATGGAGACGGTGTCCACATCGACAGATATGATGGATGTTGCCAAATCACAGAAAACGTGAGGGGAGAGAGACGACCACAAAAAAGAGGCCGTGGCAGTTTCGAACAGCCAACGATCTTTCGGAGTTCAAACACTTGTGCCGAGCTTTGGATAGAATCTTGACAAACTTTCCATTCAGATGTGCTCGTACCAAACGACAGTGCCAAGTATGGAACAAGTGAACAGATGGAGGAAGCAGAGATTTGTGCCAAGTACCTCTCTTTCTGCGCCCATCGTCATGCGGCGTTCCACCTTGGGGCTCCTCCCCGTGGGCGACTTCGTCGACGGCCTATCGGCGGCGGAGTCCGTTCCGGCCGCCCTCGCCGGGCGGCTCGTCTTGTTGGTCGCTTGGGAGGACGTTCGGGTGGGATGTTCCAGGGACCCATTTCTGCATGCCACCAAGAAACACATCAAGCAGGAATCAGAAAACCGCAAGAATCACCACTGGGCATGCAAGCTCACACTAAAGATGGGTTACCTCCCGCTTGTATTGCTGGAATATAGCTTGAGAAAATGCATTTTGTTCAGAGATAGCATGATTACAGCAGGCAGGAGGAGATTTCAGTGTCCCTCTTCATGAGGAATGAAAGCAAAAAAAAGGCCGCAACTTTAACCCAATCGAGTACAGAACCAATCCAAAGTTCATCCGGAAGAACGAAATGGCTGAAGATTCCAGCTGAAACCAGATGCAAAGAAGCGAGATGCGATTTGGGGGAGGGGGTCACACCAAGAATCCGAGGCCGAAAAGAGCAAAGAGGCCGACAAGAACTGGAGCGGGGAAGCAAACCGAGCGAGCGAGGCAGGAACCGAGAGAAGGGCAGCGGGGCATTAAGTTATTAATCACCCGGTGTGCAAGCACGGGATCAAAAACGGCCAGCTTTACAGATGCGGCTAACGACAAGTGGACCACCGTCCCTTGGCGCCGAGCTCAAGAACAAGACACGCATTGTGCAATGGAGCCATCCCTCTGCGACCAGTCTCAGTCTCACGGTCACATGCGCCCTGATTTGAAAACTCGGTCTCTTCTCCGGCTCCAAGAGGAAATGTTTAAAAACGGGGCCGGGCAGATGGCGATAAGGAGAAAAGTGTAGCTCAGAGCAGCCCAATCGCAAATTACCAAATCACGGATCGCAACTAGCCCGGATCAGTGTGGTAGCTGCAGCTGTAGTCTCTCTGTTTGAACTCCCCTGAGCAAAGAGTGTGATCAGTACTACTACTCCCATGACCTCTGAACTTTGTGTGGCGCTCAATCGCTCAAACAAGAATGGAAGTTAAGAGCTTGTAACATGGGCTGCTGGTAGCCGAACTGAAGTCCAGATCAGAGAGCATTTGGATTAACAAAGCCGGCGCATGCACATCGACGAATCCCCGGTTCAACGCCTGAAGACGGAGGAGAGGGAATCTAACATCACGTAGCGTGTGTGGTCATAGCGAGATTAAAAAAAACAGCATGCATGCAGCAATCACCGAATGGCACACGGAATGTAGCATAGAAGAAGGGGATGAGATGGAACGAAACAAACCTTGTCTTGGCTGGCTGCATGGCTATATCTTTATTTCAGTATTCAGAGCCACACCAACACGGCAAACAAGGGTCCCCAAAAACGGCTGCTCAGCTCAGATCAGCTCCATCCCTTTCATCAACAAGGAGAGGGGAAGAGAAGCCAAGGACCGAGAGACCTAGCTATGAGATGGACATGGACGATCGAGGCCTCTCTATCTTCACATGAACAGAACAATGCAAATGCAAATGCAAATGCAATGCAACATCGATTGCCTGCCAGCTTGCCCGTCTAATCCGGCACTAACTAGTACTCTCCAGTCTCCAGCCACAAGGACAGCAGCGTGGTTCTCAATACTCATAGGCCAGCTTGAACTGGGAGATGGACACATGGTGATGGGTGAGCAATCCGATTCTTTAAGCTTTGCCACGGGCGGTGATGGCTCTCATGATCACTACGGGAGGCCTACATGGTCCCTTGGAAGATAACACATTATACACACACACACAGACACACCACTACAACTACCAGACTTAAGGCTGCAGAAAGGTAGGCCTGAAGCAAGCAAGAATCCACCGCTCCACCTCCACGGCTTCCCCTTTTGCTTGCTCTGTCTTTCGCCTTACTCAACTCCTCCCCACGAAAAAAGCAATGGCGTCCACACTCTAATACTCAACTGAATCATGCATGGTGCAAAAGTAGTTGGAGGACCTAGCCAGGATGACAGCTACAACCCAAATACACACACACCTTTCATTAGCACAAGCATAATAGCCAAGAGAGAAAAAACACATGCTTTATCACCGGGTATCTTGGAATAACTAATCAGGTAGCTAGACTCGTAGGTGTCAATGTGTGTGAGCTGGGTCTTCAGATGATTGGTGACGATGAGACAAAATTCAGAACAGAAGCTTTACAGCTTGTATCTGGATAAAGAAAGTAAGAAACAAGCTTCAATGAGGTTACTTAAGTGAGGAGGTGCATGCGGAGAAGCAGTAACCAATCCCAATGGAGAGGGGGCGAAACATTTGGGCCTGATTGGATCATGCCATGCATGATGCAACCACTCATGACGTGAGATGCTCGGAAAAGGAGCAAACGAAACTGAGATGCTCGAACACAGTGAGCTGGGAGATGCCTTTCTTCTCCCCTCCTCTCCGTGTCTATCAATATAGCACGCCTTGGGAAGCCATTGCCAAAGATGAAGCGGAGCTGTATCATGCAGAATGCAGGGGACATGCATCCTGCCATGCAAGTAGGATAGGATGCCATGCTCTTTAAATAACGCGCGAAAGGAACAGGTCGTCAGGATTTCAGAAGGCCTGCAGCGAGCGAGCAGAGACCGCAGGAGGAAGAACTATCATCTCGGCGTGTCAGCCTCCAGTGGGCAAAATCAATGTCAATGAAACCTGCAGATCTGTGCTCGGTTTGTTTGAAGTATTCTGTGAGATTTTCAACACTTTTCTTGTTGGCGATCTGAGTACGCCGCCGCGTTGTTAGTACGACAGAAAAAAGGTAGAAAAGTACGTAGAGCACCGCACGCAGACTGTCAGTCTGCCCGTATGTTTTTGGACTGATCAAAGGTAAAAAAAGAGTTTCTGTGAAACAAAGCGTGCTCTGCTCGCAGTGCTTGCTTTTGGATGGCATGCAAATGCTACCGCTTGGCGCTTGCTGCAACAGCTGATGTCTGAGGAAGATCACCGGGCAATCAGTCAAAACCGCACGGTGATGGGTGACATTTTACTGCGAGAGCGAGAGTATTAGAGTAAAGCAGTGGCAGATCTAGGATTCTGTATTGTAGTTCCGTGCATGGGAAGGACTGAGGACTGAGGAGCCCTCAGTGCCTCAGTGGTACGAAAACGGTCACACGCGCGAGCGACACGGAGAGGGAGACCAGACAGACCACGCCGCTCACGTCCGTAACACACGACAAGTATCTCTTTACACTTTTACTCTTGAGCTCGACGCAGGCCTAGCATCCGCTGCTCCGCCTTGCGACGGCAGCAGGTCATGTGAGCTCGCTGGCAGGTAGCCGCGTGCGCCGCCGCATGTGAAGCCCCGTCGTCTCAAGTGGAACATCAACTCCGGTATTGCTTGCGAGTTGGGAACTCCGGAGCCCAGCGGTTGTAACTTAGTAACTTACAGCGGCCATGGCCATGGCGTGTTTACAGCGCAGCAAGAGCAGTTTCAGCTGTCAAGCCGATTTTTAGCGCATTATTACATCGTGAGATGAGAAGATAAAAAAGATGGAGGCAGCCAGGTCCAGGTCGCGGGCAGATATCCTGCGTATACGTCGGTTCTTTCTCTCTTGCTTGCCGTTGTTGTCCACGACGCTCTGCTCCGTCGACGGCTACGGCCGGCCGGCCGGCTAGCTCGACCGGTCAGCGTCCACCGATCGACCGTCCGTCCGTCCGTCCGATCTCTGTCGAGGTCTCGCGCGTGCATTCAATGTATAGACACACCCGCTCGTGCTGCGATTGTTGGTAACTACTGGCAGATTCATTTACCGTTGGTCACGTAGTATGTCAACGTCCGGAGCAAGAGTAGACGAGTAGTAAAGTACAATTGTACAGACTATGATAATCGATTTGATTACTATAATTTTTAATCATCTCACCGTGAAACTGGCGTATTAACTGATCATACGGTCACTGATAATAACTAGCTGTATAACCATCGACGATAACCGGTCATTGACGATTTTTGCAAATCCTGAATGGTGTTCTCCTCTACTTCGTTGTCTCTTTCAATTCAATTCGGTCATCAAAACTTAATCTTTTCCGTTGCTAATTTGCAGCAAATCGCGCGTCCTTTTTATGGGCTGATCACGATCGCCAAACTGGATTGGGCAAAATCCTGGTGGTTCCAGCACATCCAATCCTGAGATTTTTTTTCCACCTGACCACGATTTGTTTCCTGTTTATGCAGAACAAGTTAAGCAAGGAAAAAAAACGAATTTTCTGAAGCAGTGTGAGTTGTTGATTGTGTACTGCAGGGCCACAGGGGATGCTAACCTAAGCAGCGATGAACCCTGACAACTGAGAAATTTCAGTGTTGGACGAAAACTAGAAATCAACCGACTTATTGAACATCCACTCCGGTGCATTAATTTTTACGGTTCAGATTTTTTTTTAAAAAAAACTTGTTATAGATACTTATTTCAGAAGTACACCCGTATCAAGTCTTAACACGTTGGTACAAAATTATTAGCGTCCACCTTCGGTCCACGCTAACTGATGAATCTAACGTGTGGTAAGGAAGGTTGGCGTCAATCTTGTCGACCTCCCTTGCCATATCAGATCAGCCAACGCGGGTCGAAGACAGGGGCGGACTCAGCATGGAGCATGGAGGTACATTTGTACCTCCAATTTTTTTGTAAAAATTTGAGTGTATATATATATATATATACAAATGTTATTCTACATCACGGATGTAGAATGCTATTCTACACCGATGTGGAATGGGAGGTTGGGATTGGGTGGGGCATGGGGGCACGGTGAATGAGATGGACACGGTTTGTGTTGATCGGTGTAGAATGTTGTCTCATATTTTTCCCGTAGTGTAGATTAGTGTTCCCGTATATATATGTATGTGTATATATATATATGTACGTATATGTGTGTGTTTTAATTGGGTTAAAATATAGCCCAATAATTTAATAGTTAGTCCAATAATTTATTTTTCTAACAAGCTAACTCTATTCATGTTGTCTCATATTTTTTTAATAGCCAACGAATATCGTTGAAAAAGTAGTATGTGTTTCATATAATTCTATTATAGTTTTTAGTCCTTTTAAATAAGTTCCTAAAAATAAGGAATTATCTTGTTACATGATAGTCTATGATGTACTTTTCTACAATTTGTTATAAATGTGTCATAAATTTTCTTATATTGATTTGATTTCCACGATAACAATGAAAGTTGCCTACTTGAGTGTGTTAATCCTTTAAGTATAAGTAAATTTGACTATCCTCTATAGAAGATATTTTGTTGGTATCATCCAATGTAATTTGTCAAGCACACCTACTGCCCATAGGGTGTAGACCACCACCTTGATGGTCGGCATAGCAGTCACGACGACGTCTACTAGCTGTTACCCTACCTAGATGGAAAAAGTTCTATTTTTCTTATGTTTTATCATTATTCATTAGAAATTATATTGGTTTACTAGTGTTAATAATACAATATAAATTATTTTGATATATGTGTATCTAGATTAAGTGTTTATATCGATTTAGTTTATCGTTGTTGTCAAATCATTTTTTGGTATATTATATGTAAGGTTTATAGTCTATTTAATTTCATATCCCATTATATAAATCCTAGGTCCGCCATTGGTCGAAGGTTGACGCCAATGACTCTGAATCAACCCGTTGAGACTCGACGCCAATAACATTGGTAACGAGCTTTGTGTCTGTTCTTAAAATAAATCTTGTAGGGATCTATTTACAAAATAATTTTTTAAAAAGGTATAAATTATAAAAATTGATGCTATTCCAGTCTTTAGAAAGTCCGACGGAATGAAAATACCGGTATTTGAAAACCGATCAGATGTGAGATGACCGGAGCTGCGGGTAACTATCAACTTAAAAATGGCGAGTCGAAACCCGTTTAGGGCATGTTTAGCATGCCGAATTCTTGGCCATTTCACGTATATGGACCAAAAATTTGGTCTACCAAATAGGCATTAGGAATTTTGGTTGCAGGTAGGATGAATTTGTATTCTCAATGGTTGTTTTCTAAAAAACGCAAACTCACAAGCTGGTAATAACAAAACGAATTGGATCTTACATCTAAATCAATGAAGAATTACACACATGACCATCTCTCCCATCTCTCACACAAATTTTGTCATCTTCGTTCTCCCTCTTTGGATTTGGATTTGGTGTGGCCACGGATTGGTGTGGGGGGTGGGGATTGTGAGGTTTTCTCTGGTGGTGCTCGAAGTTTTGCCCAGGTGGTTTCATCGGAGTCGATGGCAGATTGGGGAAATAGGAACTGGCATCCTAGACCTCCCCATCGTCCGTCGAATACTTGGCGGGCTGGGGTTGGGGGTGGTCGGGGCAACCGGCCTATGCTGCGCCCGGTGAAGGCTCCTGATTTGGGTAATACGACGAAGGCGGATGGGAATGTTGGTGGTGAAGGTGGCGCCCTGGCTGGAGATCCGGTGGTGATTGGCGCTGATTTGGCTGCTAACTGGGAGAGGGTTGCTAAGCAAGTTGAGGTAACTGAAAGCCTTGAGGGATCATATAAGGTAAACCCTAACCCTGTTGTGGATAAGGATGCTGTGAATTTGGAGGATAGTAAGAAGGAAGTGCATGGCAATGTTTTCTGCATGAGATGCAAAAGTATGGGTCATTTTGTTAAAGATTGTGAGAAACCAAGGGTGGTTTCGGTGTTTGTGATGAGTGATTGACTGGATTTTACCCTCTGTTCGAAGGGTACCTCCGAAGGGGCTTCGGAGGTGGTACCTCCGAAGGGTGTTCGGAGGTGTTTCACCGAAGGGTGTTCGGTGTGTGTTTGCTGCAGCTGTTGCAGCGGAGTGTACTTGTCGGAGGGGTCCGACAGTACGCGATGACTGGGTTCGTACCGATGGCTTCGGTACTTTGGGCGGTACACCGGAGTGTGTGCCGGAGGTTGCTAACCCGGAGAGGTCTCCGGAGTACTGGATACACTTGTTTGCTTGTCTGTGGTGCGCAGGGACTTCGGAGGCGACGGACAGGGTTCGAGCCAGGTGAACTTGGGTCAAGCGGGTGGTTTGATGCCAGGGGAGCGGGGAGCTCCGTCACGGTGGCTGCGAAGGTGGTCCGGGTCGGTCCTCGGGTCGAGGCGTGCCAGGTGAAGGCAGAGAGTGCGGAGCGTGGCTCCGGCTGAAGGTACTCCGAGACAAAGTCCTCGGAGGTGAGGCACTTCGAAGGTACTCCGAATGGAGTGACTTCGGAGTTGGTGGAACAAGTCCTCTGCGGAGGCAAGGTGTTCGAAGTGTGCTCCGGAGGGAGACACTCGAAGGTGGCCCGACGAAGATCTCAGAAGTCGAGGCGCATCGAAGGCATGGTCCGGGTGAGGCTCGTCGAGGAGTGTGCTCGGAGTGAGACACTGCGACGAAGTGCTCATGGAATGCTTCATGCGGAGGCCTTGGACGAAGGAGGGACTTCGAAGGGTGGTACTCCGAAGGAAGGGCTTCGGAGTGTGAAGGACTTCGGAGCGAGGCTAGCTCCGGAGTGAGGTTGTCTTGAGGTGCTTCGGCCATGCATGGCTTCGGTACACGGACGGACGGTGTTCGAGCTCGGAGTAGCTGCGAAGCCGTGGTGATCCACTCCGGAGGTGGTGGTGCGAAGGCCCAAGGGCTTTGACGGCTTCGGCTCAAAACCGTCACTGTATCGAAGGTCTTCTTCGGCGGAGCGAAGGCCAACAGGCTGCAGGCTTCTCGCCGAAGCTTCCGCACCCTCGCGTGCGAAGGGAGGTTCCAGAAGTCAACTCTGTAAAGGCTGACACTGTCTGTTCTGAAAAAGACTGACACTGTCCCCTCTGCAGCTGACAGAGAAGCCTCCAAAATAAAGGTGGACTACCTTTTGTACCCCTTAGTTCTGTAGAGACAAAATGGATGTAAACCCTAGGGGTAAAGTAGTCACTTCCTTAGGATGAAGCCGTGGGCTATAAATATGGGGGCTCGGTAGGTAACATTTAACACTTTGAGCATTTACTGTTGAGCTCCTGTAGCCACACTTCGATTGAATACATCCTGAGTTCATTTTCAGTGTTCCTTGTTCAAGCGGCGAAGCCCTGTTTGTCTTGTGCTTTTTGCTTGAGCTCGATCTACATACTTCGCTAGTTTAGTGCACCGAAGCCTGTTGAGGCGAAGGTTGTTTTTCGTGCGAGGTGTGTTTTGTCAGTGTGCTGTCGCTCTGTGTAACACGAGGCAAGACCTCGCTGCTTACTAGCGAAGCCCTGATCTTTTCCCGTTGTGCTTCTTGTGTCGAAGCCCTTAGCGTGGTCCGTTTTGTGTGCGTGTAGACCTTCGCGTACGAAGCCCAGCACCAGTTGCTGTCGCCAAGTACTTGGTCGAAGTCCTCAGAGGGCTGTCCACTCTTGCGAAGGGTGAAGTGCGAAGTTTGCTCAAAGCACCCTGTGTGCGGAGCCTGCACTGACTTAGCAGAGTTGGTTTTCGAGGGTTGTAAGTGGAGCGAAGTCTTCTTGACTTCGAACTTTCGCCTCTCCGAAGCCTGTGTTCGAAGGTGTCGAAGTACCTCCGAACCAGACCTTCGAAGGCTGTGTTCGAAGCCTGTTCCGCAGAAGACTGAACAGAACCGAAGGCTAAGTTTTTAGCCCGAAATTTTAAAAGCTCCCATTCACCCCCCCTCTGGTCGCCGTTTCCGGTCCAACAATTGGTATCAGAGCAGGTTAAGATCACCAGTTGACCTTAACCGGTTTTGTGATCTGTTGGCGACATGGATAGAGGCAGTAAAATTCCTCTGTTCGATGGGACAGATTTTGCATACTGGAAGGTGCGCATGGAGGCTTACTTGTTAAGCCAAGGAAATGCAATTTGGGAGATTGTGGACTCACAATACTCCATCCCTGATACCCGCACCACTCAAACTGAAAAAGATCAGTATATTGCCAACTCGAAGGCAAGGAACATATTGTTCATTGGTTTGAGTCGGAGTGAGTTTGATAGGGTGCAGCACCTTAGGACTGCTAGGGAAATTTGGACAACGCTCACTATTTATCATGAGGGCTCTACTCAGATTAAGGCCAGGCGCCAAAGCACCTACAACCAACAGTATCAGCTGTTTGTGCAGGCACCTGGTGAATCTATAGATGCCATGTTTTCGCGCTTTGATGCTATAGTGAGTAACTTGCGATCCAACGGGACGCTTGCTTACAGTGATCACGATAGGGCTATCAAGCTTCTCTATGCTCTTGACCGTAGCATATGGGAGGTGAAGATATCCAGCATTGAGGAGTCCACAGGCTATGACACATTGACCTGTGACGAACTCTTTAGCAAGCTGAAGTCCACAGAGATTGCCAAGGCATCTCTTGCGGTGCACAGAAGCTCTTTGCCACAGCCATTGGCATTGGTTTCTAGCACTAGCCGTGGCACCACTGCAGAACCAAGCACATCAGGCACTTGTGTTCTAGCAGATGGTTTTGCTTTGTCCTCCCTGGTCTCCGTCACAAAGGAGCAGGTGGATACTCTAGCTGATGACGAGCTTGCTCTCATTGCCCGGAGGTTCACCCGCTTTCATCATGAGAGACGGGATCAGAGGAGAAGTGGTTTTAGTGGCTGCTATGAATGTGGCGACACCTCTCACATAAAGGCCAATTGCCCCAAAGTCAAAAAGAGAGATGAGAGTGACCGCCCTAAATTCCACAAAAAGGAGAGGAAGCCCTTTGTGAAGGGCAAGCGCGGCAAGATGGCTAAGAAAGTAGCCAAGGCCGCTTCCAGAGCTTTTGTTGCTGCTCTCAGCGACATCGACACATCCTCAACTGAGGAGTCGAGCTCTGAGGAGGAGGAGTCCCCAAGGAAGGAGGACAAGAAGGACAAGAAGGGACGTGACTTCACCGGCCTTTGCTTCATGGCCGACAGCGATCACAGCGGCGATGAGCTTGACTCATCTGAGGTAAACCTATCATCTGACCAGCTTCTAATCAAATTAGATGAGCTGAATGAAGTTGTGCTAGGTCAGGATAGATTGCTTGTGCAAGCCGCTAGAGAAAGAAAAGACCTTAGACTTAGGCTAGAATCTGTATCTACTGAATATGCCATGCTTAAGTCTAAATATGATGATGCTGATTGTGAATCATGTTCTGTTGTCATGGGTGAGCTTGCTCAGTTGCGTTCTGTTCATGCTCAAACTCTTTCTGAGCTTGAGACTGCACAGAAGCAGCTTTTGGAGGTGGATTCTAGACCTCATGATGTTATTGATTGCATGAACTGCTCTTTATTACGCGATAGCATTAATTTACGTGATAAGCATGTTCATGATTTGGAGGCTAGATTGGAGAGGGCCGGTAGTTCTAAGGATGTGCAACCTGTTTGTGACACTTGCATTACCCTTAAGGACCAGCTAGGCACTGTTAGAGAGCGGGCTGAAAACCTCATGTCCGAAAATGAATACCTTCTTTCTGTGGTGAACAAATGCACTGAGGGGAAGGGTAGGATGGATTTGCTCTTGGCCAAGACCAAGTTGTGTGCTGACAGAGCCGGGGTAGCTCTAGGTTTGGGTTTTGAGAGGATAGCTTCAGACAGTAAGTCCAAAACTGTTTTTACCTCTCCCACCACCCTAGAGAAAGAGAGAGCTCTGTTGGACACCCCATCAGCCAAAAAGCCTACCCATCCACCAAAGAAAACCACTCCTCATGCCAAGAAAAATCCTCCCAAGAGAACCACACAGAAGAAACCCAAGGAGCCTGTGAGAGTTGCTCCTATGACCCATGAGAGTGCCCCCAGGAGAGTGTTTCACTGTTCTTACTGTCAGCGGGCGGGTCATTTGGTTGGGTTTTGCTTTCGTCGCATCAAGGATGAGCGACGTGCTCAGGCGATGAGCTATCAGGACATGCGTTACCCATCTTTAGGTATGCATGAGTCTGAGTATTACTCTCGTCCTGTTTTCGAGGCTCCTCGTGCTTCTCGGAGAGGTTTTGCTCCTCGAGGTGTTCACCATGTTCCATATGGTGGTAGACCTCGGGCGGGTAGCTTTGTACCTCGTCAGAGTAGGAGACCTCGACATGCTTTGCGTTCTTTGCATGTAGGTAGACCTCGCACTTTGCATCATTCTGATTATTATGTGCGTAGACCGTCTACTTTTACTGTGCCTACTACTCGTGTCACTCAGTGCTGGATGCCTCGTCATTATTTTACTCACCCCAGCACTGAGCGATCGAGGCGTTCTTATCATGTGTAGGCGACAGGTCGAGGCTTGGAGGGCACGTGGATCATGGACTCCGGTTGTTCGCGCCACATGACCGGAGATGCAAATTGGTTCTCCAGCCTCACCACAACCAAGCAAAGGGAACATATCACCTTCGGAAACAATCGAAGGAGTAGAGTGAAAGGTAAAGGTGTGGTAAGAATTAATTCGAACTTCACTCTCAAAGATGTTGCTTTGGTTGAGAACCTGGGATACAATTTACTGTCTGTATCTCAGTTGCTTGATGAGGGCTTCGAAGTGCGATTTCATCGCGATACTTCGCAAGTGCTCAATTCTGATGGCGTTGTTGTGTGTAAGATCTTTAGGGTTGGGAGAGTTTTTGGAGCTGATTTTTCAGAGTCGTCTGGTTCTTCTCATTGCCTTGTTGCACATTCGACTTCTGAGCTTTGGAAGTGGCATAGGAGACTAGGGCATATGAGCTTCGAATTGCTCGCTCGTCTGAGCGCCCTAGGTTTGATCCGAGGATTGCCCAAGCTCAAGTTTGAGAAGAATTTAGTTTGCGCTCCTTGTCGACATGGAAAAATGATTGCCGCTTCGCATTCGCCAGTCACCACAATGATGACTGAACAGCCCGGAGAACTTCTCCATATGGACACTGTAGGTCCTTCTCGGGTTAGTTCTTTAGGCGGCAAGTGGTATGTACTCGTTATTGTCGACGATTTCTCTCGCTACTCTTGGGTCTTCTTTCTTGCCAGCAAGGATGAAGTGTTTTCACACTTTCGGAGCTTGGCTTTGAGACTGTTCACTGAACTCCCTGGTGCATTAAAATTCATTCGAAGCGATAATGGCACCGAGTTCAAAAATAGTCTCTTTGTTGACTTTTGCATGGAGCATGGCATAGAACATCAATTCTCTGCTCCGCGGGTTCCTCAACAGAACGGTGTTGTCGAGAGGAAAAACCGCACTTTGGTTGAGATGGCTAGGACGATGCTTGATGAGCATAGGACTCCTAGAAAATTCTGGGCTGAGGCCATGAACACAGCATGTTACATCTCAAACCGAATTTTCTTGCGCTCAATTTTGAACTTGACATCTTATGAGCTGCGTTTTGGGAGACAGCCCAAGGTTACTCATCTTCGAGTTTTTGGCTGTCGCTGCTTTATCCTAAAACGTGGTAACTTGGATAAATTTGAGTCGCGATCTTCTGACGGGATCTTTTTGGGTTATACAACTCATGGTCATTCCTATCGTGTTTATAACTTGGAAACTAACACTGTCATCGAGTCATGTGATGTGACTTTTGATGAATCAACCCCCTCTGTTAGTTCTGCTTTTGAACAGGCAAATGAACACGACATGGAACAGACTTTATTTGAAGACGAAGATCCCGGAGAATTCGAGGATGATCCCCTACTACCCTCGACATCAACCCCCGAAGCTGACCCCGCTTCAACTACTTCGGCACGAGGTCCCGAAGCGACTACCTCAACATCGGTCATCTTGGACCACTCCAACGCACAAGTTGAGGGGGAGACTGCATCCCGCCGCGAGGCTCCACATCATGTTCAAAGGATGCACCCTCCCGAGCAGATCATTGGTGAGCTTGATCAAAGGGTAACACGTTCTCACGCTCATTTCACTAATGCTGCTTTTGTTGCTTCTTTCGAGCCCTTAGATGTTAGTCATGCACTTTCTGATTCTAGTTGGATCAATGCCATGCATGAAGAGCTTGAGAATTTTGAAAGAAATCAAGTCTGGACTTTAGTTGATCCTCCACCAAATGTTCATTTCATTGGAACAAAATGGATTTTTAAAAATAAACAAGGGGAGGATGGAACAATTGTTAGAAATAAGGCTAGACTTGTAGCTCAGGGCTTTTCTCAACTAGAAGGGATTGATTTTACTGAAACTTTTGCACCTGTTGCTCGCCTTGAGGCCATTAGGATTTTGCTTGCCTTTGCGACATCCCGGGGATTCAAACTCTATCAAATGGATGTCAAAAGTGCTTTTCTTAATGACTTCATAGGTGAAGATGTTTATGTAAAACAACCCCCTGGTTTTGAAAACCCCAAGTACCCACATAAAGTCCTTAAACTTCATAAGGCTCTTTATGGACTCAAGCAGGCCCCTCGGGCTTGGTATGATAGACTTAAGTCTTTTCTGCTTGAGCGAGGGTATTTAATGGGCTCTGTTGATAAAACTTTGTTTACTCTCAAGCATGGCAAAGATTTCCTCCTAGTTCAGATTTATGTGGATGATATCATCTTTGGTGGCTCTTCTCATGCTTTGGTTGCCGAGTTTGCAGATACCATGAGCAGGGAGTTTGAAATGTCGATGATGGGTGAACTCACCTTTTTCCTTGGTTTGCAAATCAAGCAAAGCAAACAAGGTACTTTTGTCCATCAGACAAAGTACACCAAGGACCTGCTCAAGAAATTCGACATGTCCGATGCGAAGCCCCTCGCCACTCCAATGGCTACATCTGTAGCATTGGACCCTGACGAAGATGGAGAAGCCGTAGATCAGAAGGAGTTCCGGAGCATGATCGGCTCCCTCCTCTACTTGACTGCCACGAGGCCGGACATACACTTCGCAGTGTGTCTGTGCGCTCGTTTTCAGGCTTCGCCACGAGCTTCGCACCGCCAAGCGGTAAAGCGCATCTTAAGGTATCTCAAACACACCCTTGAATTTGGCATATGGTATTCATCGTCTTCATCTTTATGTCTTAGAGGCTATTCTGATGCGGATTTTGCTGGGTGTAGAATTGATAGGAAGAGTACCTCTGGTACTTGTCATTTTCTGGGTACGTCTCTGGTTTGCTGGTCTTCCCGCAAACAGTCTAGTGTTGCACAATCGACGGCGGAAGCCGAATATGTTGCTGCAGCTAGCTGTTGCTCTCAGATTTTGTGGATGGTTTCCACTTTGCGGGATTTCGGGTTAGATTATAAGAGTGTTCCACTTTTCTGTGATAACACTAGTGCTATTTGTATTGCAAACAACCCGGTTCAGCACTCCAGAACCAAACACATTGATGTACGATATCATTTTCTCAGAGATCACAATGAGAAGGGTGATATTGAACTTCAATATGTTGATACCCAACACCAGCTTGCCGACATTTTTACAAAACCCCTCGATGCTTCTCGTTTTGCTTACTTGCGTGGGGAACTTGGCATTTGTCACCCTTACGGCATTTTGTGAGGGGGAGCTGATTTTAATTGTCTTGCATATGCTCATTATGTGTGGAATTGCACTTACATCTTTTGCTATTATATGCCTGCTTTTAATTCAAAGAAATCATGTCAGCTCAGCTCTATGAAATATGTCTGGAACATTGATTGTGCATGATGTTTTATTTTCTAAAAATCAAAAATTGCTCATCACACAACCTTGTATCTAGCTTGATTAGGCAGGACTGCTTTTAGCTATCTTTTATCTACTTGACAACAAGACAATGTTCCTTGGATGCTAAAATATGCAACTTGAAAATTGTGTTCTTTATTCATGGATACTCATCAAAAATTTAATTCTTCAAAATCAAAAATTCATGATTTGCCTGGTTTCAATGAAAAGATCCAGGAGGGTTTGTTTGTCGCACTACTCTATTCTAGACTGCTTACCATTGCACTTTGGTCTGAACTGGGATAGTGTAGTGTATGCCAAAATCACCGCCTTAAGCTTCAGATGGCTTTCTTGCCTAGGCTTGGCTTGATTGGAAAGTATAAGGTGGACAAACAAATAACCCCTGGCATTAAGAAAAGAACAACAAAATTAATTAATCATCAAGTTTGCTTTCACAGCTCCTTTTGAACAAGACTTGTCTGTCTAGGGTAGAATTTGTTAGCTTTGCGCAGTCCTTGCCTTTCATGTCTAGCTACTGTGATTAAGTGGTGATGCTTTCACTTCAAAATGACAAAATCACATGCCATCATCTTGATTCACAGATTGTTAAATTGAGCTGAGCACATGATCATTTGTGTTAATTTTGGCATATTTTTGCATTATATGTCTTTGCAATTCTATTCATTTCGCAGCTTTGCATCTTTTGAATGCTCCTTGATGCTTGCATTGCCAAAGGGGGAGAGATTTTGCTATGGTCTCTGCTGCAAGAAGGCATTTTTTCTAAAGGGGGAGAGATTTTGCTATGGTCTCTGCTGCAAGAAGGCATTTTTTCTAAAGGGGGAGAGATTTTTGACATAAAGGGGGAGAAAAATTTGCTCAACTCAGGGGGAGTTTTTATCCAAAGGGAGTTTTGCCGAAGGGGCTTTTACTCTTTTACAAAGGGGGAGAAAATTTCTTTTATCAAGTGACATGCTTTGGCTCTTTTCTGAGTTTTTATGGTCACTTGTGTGCTGAAATTTTTTACATTTTCTTGAACTTCAATTTGGTTGTCAATGCACTCATCAAGGGGGAGATTGAGAAACCAAGGGTGGTTTCGGTGTTTGTGATGAGTGATTGACTGGATTTTACCCTCTGTTCGAAGGGTACCTCCGAAGGGGCTTCGGAGGTGGTACCTCCGAAGGGTGTTCGGAGGTGTTTCACCGAAGGGTGTTCGGTGTGTGTTTGCTGCAGCTGTTGCAGCGGAGTGTACTTGTCGGAGGGGTCCGACAGTACGCGATGACTGGGTTCGTACCGATGGCTTCGGTACTTTGGGCGGTACACCGGAGTGTGTGCCGGAGGTTGCTAACCCGGAGAGGTCTCCGGAGTACTGGATACACTTGTTTGCTTGTCTGTGGTGCGCAGGGACTTCGGAGGCGACGGACAGGGTTCGAGCCAGGTGAACTTGGGTCAAGCGGGTGGTTTGATGCCAGGGGAGCGGGGAGCTCCGTCACGGTGGCTGCGAAGGTGGTCCGGGTCGGTCCTCGGGTCGAGGCGTGCCAGGTGAAGGCAGAGAGTGCGGAGCGTGGCTCCGGCTGAAGGTACTCCGAGACAAAGTCCTCGGAGGTGAGGCACTTCGAAGGTACTCCGAATGGAGTGACTTCGGAGTTGGTGGAACAAGTCCTCTGCGGAGGCAAGGTGTTCGAAGTGTGCTCCGGAGGGAGACACTCGAAGGTGGCCCGACGAAGATCTCAGAAGTCGAGGCGCATCGAAGGCATGGTCCGGGTGAGGCTCGTCGAGGAGTGTGCTCGGAGTGAGACACTGCGACGAAGTGCTCATGGAATGCTTCATGCGGAGGCCTTGGACGAAGGAGGGACTTCGAAGGGTGGTACTCCGAAGGAAGGGCTTCGGAGTGTGAAGGACTTCGGAGCGAGGCTAGCTCCGGAGTGAGGTTGTCTTGAGGTGCTTCGGCCATGCATGGCTTCGGTACACGGACGGACGGTGTTCGAGCTCGGAGTAGCTGCGAAGCCGTGGTGATCCACTCCGGAGGTGGTGGTGCGAAGGCCCAAGGGCTTTGACGGCTTCGGCTCAAAACCGTCACTGTATCGAAGGTCTTCTTCGGCGGAGCGAAGGCCAACAGGCTGCAGGCTTCTCGCCGAAGCTTCCGCACCCTCGCGTGCGAAGGGAGGTTCCAGAAGTCAACTCTGTAAAGGCTGACACTGTCTGTTCTGAAAAAGACTGACACTGTCCCCTCTGCAGCTGACAGAGAAGCCTCCAAAATAAAGGTGGACTACCTTTTGTACCCCTTAGTTCTGTAGAGACAAAATGGATGTAAACCCTAGGGGTAAAGTAGTCACTTCCTTAGGATGAAGCCGTGGGCTATAAATATGGGGGCTCGGTAGGTAACATTTAACACTTTGAGCATTTACTGTTGAGCTCCTGTAGCCACACTTCGATTGAATACATCCTGAGTTCATTTTCAGTGTTCCTTGTTCAAGCGGCGAAGCCCTGTTTGTCTTGTGCTTTTTGCTTGAGCTCGATCTACATACTTCGCTAGTTTAGTGCACCGAAGCCTGTTGAGGCGAAGGTTGTTTTTCGTGCGAGGTGTGTTTTGTCAGTGTGCTGTCGCTCTGTGTAACACGAGGCAAGACCTCGCTGCTTACTAGCGAAGCCCTGATCTTTTCCCGTTGTGCTTCTTGTGTCGAAGCCCTTAGCGTGGTCCGTTTTGTGTGCGTGTAGACCTTCGCGTACGAAGCCCAGCACCAGTTGCTGTCGCCAAGTACTTGGTCGAAGTCCTCAGAGGGCTGTCCACTCTTGCGAAGGGTGAAGTGCGAAGTTTGCTCAAAGCACCCTGTGTGCGGAGCCTGCACTGACTTAGCAGAGTTGGTTTTCGAGGGTTGTAAGTGGAGCGAAGTCTTCTTGACTTCGAACTTTCGCCTCTCCGAAGCCTGTGTTCGAAGGTGTCGAAGTACCTCCGAACCAGACCTTCGAAGGCTGTGTTCGAAGCCTGTTCCGCAGAAGACTGAACAGAACCGAAGGCTAAGTTTTTAGCCCGAAATTTTAAAAGCTCCCATTCACCCCCCCTCTGGTCGCCGTTTCCGGTCCAACAGATTGCAAGGTTGCGGTTTATTGTGTGATTTGTGGAAAGCATTCCCATAGGACTAATGATTGTTTCCTAGATAAACAACCAAACTTGTAGCTAAGTTTGTGGGTAGTGGTGCTGAGGGTCTTGGTTGCATTTTGATTCAAAATGCTAAGGATGCTTTTAGCAAGGAACATGTTAATCCCATGGCTTTAGTTTCAGTTGAAAAGGGGAAAAAATTATCTGAGAAACAAATGGATGAGGGGTTTGCTCAACAGTTCAAATGGAACTGGGTTTGGAGGTCTAAAGATATGGGTAACAGGTCCTTTCAAGTTAGGTTCCCGAATAAAATGAGGTTGGATGAAATTGCTAATTTTGAAGAATTCACTTTTAAAGGTACTAATATTAGGATAAAAGTGTGTGCATGGACCCAAGAAGCGATGGTTGCTGGTAAACTACATGAGGTTTGGGTGGTGGTCACTGGTTTGCCGGATTCGATGAAAGGCTACTTGTCTCTATGTGAGGTGGGCTCTAATTTGGGTGTGGTGTTAGAAGTGGATATGGAATCTGTTCGTAACAGAGATGTGATTAGGATTAAGGTTGGAACGATGAATACCTTTTTGCTCCCTATGACTGTGATTCTCACAACACCAAAATTGCTGATGTATGAGGTTTCTTTCTCTTTGGATGAGATGATCATGATGGGCTGGTTTAATAATAAGGATAAAGGGAAAAGGTTGCTAGATTCTGCAGAAGGTGTGCATGTGGGCCATTCTTTTGATGCTCCTGCCAAGAAGAGGAACATTGGGAAATGTGTTGAATCCCAAGGGAAGGTGAGTTTTGATATTCCTATGAGCTCCTCCTACAAAGAGCCCATAGTGAGAGATGACACTGTGACAGCAGTTGTTGAGTTAAACTCTATCTTGAATGATGAAGTGATAGCTGAGAAACTTCAATTGGAGGAGATTAAACAGTTTGAGTCTGTGAAACAGAATGTTTCTGGGTTGGATGATAGTTTGATGGATGATGGAAAACTACATGATGATATGAATAGAGAGGAAAAAAAACTCTTTGGATGGATTAGTTGATAATACTGAGAACATCTCTGGAGAGGAAGGGGGTAGGATTAATATAACTGACAGTGAAGAGTATATTGACTCTCAGGAGTCAGTTGACTTTGCTGCTAGAGTGGGGTTGGTGTTACCTGATAAGGATCAAGAGGAAGAGGAGTTAAGGAGGTGTGAAAGACTAAAAGCTAAAGAGGAAAAAACAGTGCTTCAATTGGCTACTTCTAGGAAGGAAGCTCAGAATGTTTTTGTTGACAAAGGTAACTATATCCCCTCCTTTATTCATGATAGTAACGTGTCTCTTTGTCAAATGGGTGAGGTTAGGGGAGTTTCTTTGGGTTGTGATATTGATCAAATTGATCAGAATATTGGGCTGATCAAAAATTTGGAAGAGGCTAGAATCTCTCTATATTTAGCTGAGTTTAATAATTCTAAAGATGTTGCTATCCATGTGGATGAGCAGAAAGACACCATTATGGGTCTGGAAGAGTTAACAAGGGAGTTGGATGATGATGGATCTGATTTAGATATTAATTTAGAAGGTTTGAACCTGGTCAGTCAACAAAAAGGGAGGAAAGGGGTAGGAAACCTTAGCATTGCTAAGGTCCATCCTAGAAAAAAAACGTTGAGAACAAATAAGAAAAAGAAGTGAAACATGAAAGGCCTAATCTGGAATATAAGAGGTTTGGGTAATATTGAGAAAGTAAAACATCTTTTTGATGTTTGTAAAGAAAAGAAAATTGATTTTATTGGTCTACAGGAGACTATGAAGAAAGAATTTTCTCCCAGAACTCTCAAGGTGCTTAGTGGGGGGCTTAATTTTTGGTGGGAGTGGATTCCTGCTCAGGGTAGGTCTGGTGGGATTTTGGTTGGGGCTAATTTAGATACTTTGAAGGTTGTTAATTCTGAGATTGGTTCTTTTTTGTGAAAGTTCAATTAATGAATAAAATTGATAATAAACTTTGGAATTTAGTGGTCATTTATGGAGCTGCTCAACATGTTCATAAAGAGGATTTCCTTATTGAATTTTCTCAAATATGTTATAAGTGTTCTGAACCTACATTGTTTGGGGGGATTTCAATATCTTGAGAAAAGAGAAGGAAAAGAATAACCCAGAGGGTTATAATAAATGGAGTTTCTTGTTGAATTTTCTCTGTGGGAGGATGTTTACTTGGAACAATGGTCATTTTGACCCTACTTTTGAAAAATTAGACAAATTTTTGATGTATGTGGATTGGGAGTCTTTGTTTCCTTTGACTAAGGTTACTCCTTTAGAAAGGGTTTTATCTGATCATGCTCCTCTTTTAATTGACTTGGGTGGATACATAGGTAAGACTTATATGTTTAGATTTGAAAATAGTTGGCTTTCTAGATATGATTTCAAAACTGTAGTTTGTGAGACTTGGGATAGGGCTAATTGTTATGGTTCTCCACTTGATAAGTGGCAGGCCAGATTGTCCCTTTTAAGGAAGGTGCTGAGAGGTTGGAATATCAATTGGGAAGGTTTTTATAAAAGATCAAAACAGGAAGTCTTGGAGAAAACAGATAAGTTGGATAAAAAATGTGAAATAACTGGTCTGGATTGGAATATGAGGAAGGAGAGAAGAGATCTTGAGCTGCTTTTGAAAAATTTGATGAAGAAAGACCATGATAAATGGGTTCAAAGGAGTAAAGAGAGAGATCTGCTTGAAGGGCATAGTAATACTAAATATTTTCATGCAAAAGCTAATGGTAGAAGAAGGAAGAACTTGATTCCTTTTTTAAGAAATGGTGAGATGATGATTTCTGAACCCAAAGATCTTATGGAACATGTGACAGATTTTTATAAAATGTTGTTTGGTGAAGATACTAGAAAAAATATTAAGATTATGGGTACGGGTATGGCCCAGATTGATGAGGATGATAAGCTTGACCTTCTGAAACCCTTCTCTGAAGAAGAAGTGAGAAGAGTAGTTTTCAGTATGGAGAATAATAAATCCCTGGGCCCTGATGGCTTTCCCATAGAATTTTATAAGCATTTCTGGGATTTGGTTAAAAATAATCTCCTTGATATTTTTAATGATTTCTATTTGGGAAAGGATGAGATTACTAGGCTGAATTATGGTATGGTGACCTTAGTTCCTAAATGTGCACAAGCAGAGCACATTAAAGACTTTAGACCCATTTGTTTGTTGAATGTGAGCTTTAAAATCTTGACTAAAGTTTTGATGCATAGACTAGAGAAAAGTGCTGGGTACCTGATTTCCAGTACCCAAACTGCTTTCATTAAAGGCAGGTACATTCTTGATGGTGTTGTAACTTTGCATGAGATCGTGAACTCTTTACATAAGAATAAAGGTTCTGGCATTCTGTTTAAAGTTGATTTTGAAAAGGCCTATGATAAGATCAAGTGGACTTTTGTGTTTCAAATTTTAGAAGCAATGGGTTTTCCCAGTAAATGGAATGATTGGGTCATGAGAGTGATAATGAGGGGAAGGTGAATATTAAGATTAATGATCAAGTTGGACCTTTTTTTCAAACCCATAGAGGTTTGAGGCAAGGAGATCCTCTTTCTCCCTTGCTTTTTGATCTTGCAGCTAATGCTCTTTCTTTTCTTATGAAACAAACTGTGCTGGGGGGTGTAATTTCTGGGTTGGGAGGTGAACATATTCCTGGTGGTGTCTCTATACTTCAATATGCTGATGATACAGTTTTCTTACTAAAAGATGATTTGGAGAATGTGAAACACTTGAAGTTTATTCTTTGTTTGTTTGAGCAAATGTCTGGCCTCAAAATCAATTTTCATAAGAGTGAAGTGTTCGGTATAGGCTTGAGTAAGGAAAGGGAAAAGATTCTGGGCCAAATGCTTACCTGCAAATTAGGTGTTTTCCCCATGAAATATTTAGGATTACCTATCAGTCAGACCAGAATTACTAATAAGGATTGGAAGTGCTGTGAAAATAAGATTGAAAGTAGACTTAGCTGCTGGAAAGGGAAATTGCTTGATATGGGTGGTAGACTCCTTCTTTTGAACTCTTGTTTGAGTAGTATCCCATTGTACATGCTCTCTTTTTATTCCCTGCCAAAAGGTGTTAAGAAAAGAATAGATTACTATAGATCTAGATTATTGTGGCAAGAAGATCAGGGGAAAAAATATCATTTGGAGAAGTGGTCTGTGGTTTGCAGACCAAAGGACTTTGGGGGATTGGGAGTCTTAGATTTGGATATGATGAATAAGGCTTTGATGGGCAAATGGCTATGGAAGCTAGATAATGAAGAGGGGGTATGGCAGACTTTGATAAAAAGAAAGTATTGCGGCAATAAAACCTTGTCTCAGATTGAAGTGAGGATGGGTGATTCTCAATTCTGGAAATGTCTGATGGATATCAAGTCCATTTATAGGAGTTTTTGTCATGTGAAAATTGGGAATGGGAGAAATACCTCCTTTTGGAATGATATTTGGCTTGGTTCTAGCACTATTGCTGATCAATTTCCTGATCTGTTCTGTGTCGCTTTGAGAAAAGAATTAACTGTAGCTAAGGTGTTGATGAGTAATCTGTCTTCTCTCAAATTCAGAAGAAATTTGATTGGTGGTAGACGCCAGTCATGGATCAGGTTGAAAAAAATGTGTAGTGATGTACATCTTACTGATTCGACTGACTCTGTTGTTTGGACTCTGTCAAATAATGGGGTTTTCTCTGTTAAGTCGTTCTATAAGGCTTTGAAGGTGCAAAATTTGGTTAAAGATAGAAGTGTGTGTTGGGATTTGAAAATTCCTTTGAAGATTAAATTGTTTCTGTGGTTAACTATGAAAAACAGAATTCTGACCAAAGACAATTTGTTGAAGAGAGGTTGGAAAGGGGGCTCAAAGAATTGTTTTTTCTGTGGAAAAGATGAATCTGTTCAACACTTATTTTTTGACTGCGTGGTGATTAGATTTGTTTGGAGTTTGCTGAAAATTGGGTTCAATATTGGCCCTTTTGCGAATCAGAAGCATTTGTGGAGAACGTGGTATTTGAATCTGAATATACATCTGAGGAAGTTGGTTGGAGTGGGTCTGGCAACTGTTTTTTGGAGCATTTGGAAGACTAGAAATGAAGTTTGCTTTCAGAATAAAATGATTAATGATCCATTAGTCATTATTAATTTGATTTGCTATTGGATGTCTTCGTGGTCGATTTTACAGAAGTTGGAGGAAGGGGGAAAAGAGCTAGCCCTGACGGTGCGTCTACTCGAAGGACTAGCAAATGATCTTATCTCGCGCAAGCATGGCTGGAAGTTCTCAACAAATCTGCTGGGTGATTGAAAAATCTTTTGTTTGGTTGTCTCCTCTGGTTTGGGGGTGTTGTGGTGTGTGCGATCTGTGAGATGGTTACATCTTGGTTGTGTCTGATTGAATATGACATGTAATAAGGTTGAAAGTACGCGGGGTGTTCTTTTGGTTTAGCTGCTAAACAATGTTTCTGTTAGTTGATGTTGGTTCTGTAAGACTGCTGCTAGTAGTTGCATTTCTTTAATGGAAATGGGAGTGGACTTTGTAGTCCTCTCTTTCTCAAAAAAAAACACACATGACCATCATACATCTCTCAAAAAGTAAGATGGAACAATACTATAATATATTTTGGATGGAATGGTCCCAACTTTTTAAAGAGTTTTTGGGTGTAAGGAAGAATGTATTTGTTTTTTTGTTGGGTTATTTTACGGTATTTGAGGAGGTATCGAGAGGTATCACATTTTTTAATGTTAATTTCGGTACCTCATATATCAGGAGGTACCAAAATTAACACAAAAAATATGATACCTTTTGGTACCTAAACAGTAAAAATTCTTTTTTTTTGTTTGATTCAAAAATGAAATAGTTCTATCTTACCTTTTCCTCCACCGTCATTTGTGGTCGCCACATGCTACACATATGGAGGTAATACAGTAATAGTGATATAATAATAATAATCAGTTATTTATATAAATAGAAAGAATAATTTTTTCTTAGCTAATAATCAATTGAGTCTTACTTTGTTTGCATAATAAAAGAGAGCCAAAGAAAACAATGATGTTCAATTTTTAAGGTGTATCTGAATATTAATCGGTAATGGAAAATGATAATCATATATCATAAAATAAAAAATATATTTTACTAAAAACTTCAATTCCAAACAACACATATATTAGCTCAATTCAAATGGTTGAATATTTTATAAATAAACAATAGTTTAAAGTTTCGTATAATAGTGTAAGGGTCTGTTTGTTTGAATCCTAGTTACTGTATTTAGAATTGAAGAATTAGAATTCAATTTCATGAGACGAGTTGTTTGGATCATTTTGGAATTAGAATTATGAAATTATATCTAGAATTCAACCTAAAATTTTTAGTTCAACCCAATTCCTCTTCAAGAAAAAATTTGACCGAAATCTCTACCTCTCTTCCCGTCTTGAACATAAACGGAGACGATAATGTTTTTTTTATAATAATGGAATTGATTTCATGGCTTAAACATCCACATAAAGTTTAAAATTAGTTCTTGGATTTTAATTTTATGAAATTCCTAAACAAAAATATTGGATTTTAATTTAATTCCACACAATTCAACGTTTATATAATTTGAAATGGTTCCAATTCTTCCGAAAATAGTGTCGTCTCTACTTCGTCTCGTGTGTATTAAAAAAATCCGTCTTCATTTTTCGTTCCGCGAGACCAATTTCATCCGAAGCAGTTTCCAGAGAGGAAAAATAGAATTGTTCGGAGATCGAACGCGTCCAGATCTGAGATACCACCCGCCTCCCTTCCCACTCGTCCTCGCGCAGTCGCGCGCGTGGGGGGCCTTCGCGAACCTTCTGGAAGAATCCGGAGGGGACGCGGCGGCTCCGAGGAGATGGGGGTCTTCGACCGGCTGCCGCCGGTGGACCACCTGCGGTCCGAGAAGATGTGCTTCGTGCAGCTCATCATGCCCGCCGAGAGCGCGCGCCTCGCCGTCACCTACCTCGGCGAGCTGGGCCTTCTCCAGTTCAAGGACGTGAGTCTGAGTCTCTCTGTCTGTTTCGTCGCATGTCGCTATCCGCATCCGGTCTCCGGCCCTGTATCTGTGTGATCTAGACTAGGGAATCGCGATCTCTCCCGCCTCCGCCTTCGCTCGTCGTGCTCTCTGCTCTGTTGGATCCGGCGTCTGGCTGTGCTCGTATCGGAGGACTATTTTTTCCGTCAGGGTGTCATTGGATCACGAGGGCTGGAGTGTGTTTCTCCTCTGAGCTGGTTTAGACTGCTGCGTTGATTGGATAGTGGGTAGCGAGGTTGTTTGAGACCAGAGGGCACAAATGCAGTGTTCATATATATGCATTGGACTCTAGGGAGTGGGCCAATCAATGTGCTAGTGCCCGAGATTCTGGCGCGACAAGCTTGCATGTGTTGTGGGAGTGTAGATGGTTTAAATTGCTATTTTGACACTCTAAAGATGTGTACTTTGTTTAGGCCATCTCCAATGCTTAGTGCTAATATAGATGCTTAGGATGAGAACAAAGTTAAGCATCTATCTTAAGAGTCTTATGCCTCAATGCAAAAATATATAGTAGTGCTATATATATTGGTTAATTTATTACTACAACTACTTGATTAGCCATATATTTCTTTAACTACTTTGATAAGCACCCACTAAGAGCTGGTGCTAAAGTAAGCAGCACCTCTTAGCGCTAAGCATCTATGATGGCAAAAAAATCCGGTTTTTTTCTCTAAGCACCATTGCAAGCTTCCCATTGAAGGTGCTCTTATAATGACACTTCTGAGGCTGACATGTAGGACCATTTGTGTCAATGAAAGTGAGTCCGGATGTCAAAAATACGAAGCTACTTCTTTGGAGTGTCAAAATAGCAAATATCCCGTTTTGATCCGAGTCGATCTCATTGTTGTGCCAATCTATGCATGAATTGATGTGCTGTATTTCAGCCATTTTACACCAACTTATTGTTTGCATGGTTGGCTTACCACTTGTTTGGGGGTACCATTAGTTACATGATCTGCATCTTAGCAAAATTTATGTTGATGATTAGTGTAATGGAATAAACAAGACATTTTGTGTTTCGAGTCTTAGTTATGTTTGCACCTCTTGCTGTGTATTTATAAAGTCTTTGGAATTCTGAGTTTGATTGCAAAACTCGTTCTCTTACAAGTTGCAAGTGAGAATGAACTAAGTTGTGTACTCTGTTCATCCTATAAATGGTACAAAAATGTTGGGAGAATATGAAAGGAAACCTTGTAGATGAGTGAACTATAACATCAGTTTTTGGCCATTTTTCAGAAAGAACATAGTTTTTGGCAGTTGAGATTTTAAAGAAAGTTGAACTGTTAAGTTATTAATTCAGGTTCACTCCAATTTCAATTGGTTTGGTTTGTGTTAGTATGTTAGATTTGATCCTCTTGTGATAGCTACTGGTTACCCGAAGCTGCAAAGCATAGGGAAAAGAAATGATTTTTTACTGCCTTTTCAACTTTGTACCAGTGAATCACCATGAAAATTTTGTGAATATGACATCATCCTAGCAGTAAATATAGACAATGCTTACTTATAATATCATGTTTTTGTTATTTCTTCTGCTTACTACTATAATGGTTCAATTGCTGACCTCTCCTTTTTATATCTATCACTCTTTATCTGCAGTTGAACGAGGATAAGAGTCCTTTTCAGCGTATATTTGTCAATCAGGTATTGTAACTTTTTTATCCTCCATTTTTTATGTTGATCACATCACTTTGCATACTAACTATATTCTACTCCCTCTGGTAAAAAATAAATGACATTTGACTTTTTGCACGGTCTTCAATGCACAACTTTGACCGTAATTTTATACCATAACAAGTTCATATATATATTTTTTAAAATACGAGATTGTGAAAGTGCTTTTCAAGACAAATCTACTTATACCATTTCACACTCTTCAATTAAGTATTTTAAAAGTTATAAACAGTCAAATTTTTAAAAGTTTTACCAGAGGGAGTACTATGATAAGACCTACCCTGGGTATTATCATATAGTGGGCCCATTTTTTTTTTGCTTCATTTGTCTGCTTGTCGAGATCTTTGTTTGGATATCATGGCAATATGATACTCAGTTACTCCCTGCTTAAATACAAGTCAAGTTTTGAGTGGGCACACATATTAAGATGATTATCAAATCAAGGGGACATAAAGTGAAAATGACCATGCTATCCTTGTTTACATTCCTAGGGAATCAGAGAGAAAATGGTTAGGAAGGGCGCTAAGTATAACTGTGGGTAAATAAGGTAAATCATCAACAGATCCATGTGCATGCTCTATATTTTGAAAGAAACTTGAAAACAATAAGCCTTATATTTTGATTAGGTAGTGCCACCATTGTTTACTTGGGACTATTGAATGGACAAGTCAGGTAGTCACCTTGTTCAACTTTAAGAAGCATGCTGGGAGCCAGGGACTATCATGTTGAGAACTATTTTGGAGGAACTTCACTGCATTTGGCATTTGATACCATTTACTGTGACTTCAATCAAATTCTATCATAGGAAATTGCTTTTATTTCTTTATGTTTCACCACAACATAATAGAGTGTTTTTTTAATATGATCTTTTTTGTCGACTGTTGTTTCCTTTTGTGCGTGCTCACAGATGCACACTGACACTCCTACTCTCCACCCTAGGCAGAAATCTGCTGCTCAACAACCTCTTTTACGTAGGTTGATATTGTTAAATATGCCTCAATTCCCCTGCAGGTAAAGCGATGCACTGAAATGTCACGTAAATTAAGATTTTTCAGTGATCAGATCAACAAGGCAGGTGTTAATTCTTCTGTTCGACCTGTACTGCAACCAGATATTGATTGGGAGGAGTTAGAGGTGCATTATTCATGTCTTTATTATTTTTGGACTCTATTATTTCTTAAACTTGTCGCTATTTCTAAGGAAACATACATAATTTTTTAAAGAGTTGCCTTTTCCTCTTTCAGGCAAAACTGGGTGAGCATGAACATGATCTGCTTGAGATGAACACCAACAGCGAGAAACTACTACAGACATACAATGAACTTCTTGAATTCAAGCTGGTCTTGTCAAAGGTTGTATCTCAATTCTTGTGAAACATGGGATTAATTCTTACAGTTATTCTTTTCATTGTGACTGTTAAGATGGAAGATAATAATATATACACCAATGTGTGTCAGACACCTTGTGATGATAGTCATAGGGAACTTTCTTCAGGAAAATTAGAAATTTTCTAAAGAGCATGCTGTTTGTAACTAACGAGTATTAATTTTATTAGGTTTAAATTATGAATGGAAAAAGTGCTCAGCAATCATGAGTTTTTTTAATATGCCAGTCAAATTATATTGATCATGTTCCATTTGCTCCTTTTTTTCTGTTTCTTCCCACATTGTTCCTCAAGTAACTTCTTGCAGGCAGGTGGGATTCTTGCTTCTTCTCACGATCCCGTGGCTCCAGCTGACCGGGAGCTAGATGAACACATATATAACAAAGAGGTGGATGATGGAATTGCCTATTTGCTTGAAGAGGTCTTATTTTTAGTTTTCATCCCCAACATTTTCCCTTGTTTGATAGAAAATTACAACATAAAATATGTTCTATTGTTCTCAGGGAGTACATCTAGGGGCTACTAAAAATTCTGGGGTGAAATTTGTTAGTGGAATTATATTAAAGTCTAAGGCATTGGCTTTTGAGAGGATGCTATTCCGAGCTACAAGGGGGAATATGTTTTTCAATCATGCGCCTGCAGGAGAACCTGTTACTGATCCCATTTCTGGTGAAGAGGTCTGATAGCCATGGTTTGCTCTTGCTGATTCTCGTCTTACATGAATATATGTACTTGCCTTCAATTATATACTTATTGTGATTTTATGACCAAAATTAGTGTGTATTTCAGTACTTAAATCCAACATTTCTTTTGACAGTTCATTTAATACTTTGAAACCTTAAAGTTCATTGTTTGTTTTAACATTCAATTTTACTGTCAGGTAGAGAAAACTGTTTTCGTAGTTTTCTTTTCTGGGGACCAGGCTAAATCAAAAATACTAAAGATCTGCGATTCGTTTGGAGCAACTTGCTACCCTGTCCCTGAGGAGATGGTTAAGCAGAGACATATTTTCCATGAGGTACTTTAATTTGCACTGTTTCTACACCCATACACTTCTTTACTCTGATTTGCAAGCTTGGTTGACTGTGCATACCAAAAATTTATTGGAAGAAACATAATGGACAGTCGCTGCTGTTTCCAATGATTATATATTTATATTTCTTTTAGAGTCAAGAAAACCATCTTGCTTTCAATATTATGTATCTGTGGTCTTGGCTTGAATTTGTGACATCTATAGCATGCATCTATTTACTTTGTCAATGTAAACAATTTTAGTCTTTTTTCCCTACTAAAGTATCGAGACAATCATTTACCCATCCTGATTTTATGTCCTGATACTATATGCTGAGGTATCATGCAGACATGCAGTAGTAATGGTCTATATAATTGTGCCAGGTCTCATTACGCCTCTCTGATCTAGAAGTCACTTTGAATGCTGGAATCCAGCACAGAAACAAAGCACTAGAGTCAGTAGGGTCACAATTATGGAGGTGGACAATAATGGTAATCAGCTAATACAAATTCCTCATTTTTATCTGCATATTGCCATCCCTAAAAACAGGTTATTTGTGTTTGTGCTGTCACCTGGATTTCTAAATCATAACTCCCTTTGTGTTCCTTTTAGGTGAAAAAGGAGAAAGCTGTATATGATACATTGAACATGTTGAACTTTGATGTGACAAAGAAATGTCTTGTTGGGGAAGGATGGTGTCCTATATTTGCTATATCCCAGGTCAGAAATATTACATTCATTTGAAAACCTTCCTATGGTGCTCATTCCTGGAAATTTTAAGAATGAATATCTTACATCTAAGTTGCACTTCAGATCAAGGATGTTCTGCAGTGTGCAACGCTTCGCAGCAATTCACAAGCTGGAATAATTTTTCATGAGATGGACCCCATTGATTCACCACCTACATATTTCCGAACTGACAAATTTACTAATGCTTTCCAGGAGATTGTTGATGCGTATGGGTATGTACTTTGTAGGAAATATCAACTTGAATAAACCAATTCTATATGCTTTGGTCTTTTGTAACTCATGAAATGAGTGTTCCTGCATATATTGTTCAAATATTGAATTTTATATGCCAGATCAATATGATGCTTGCGGTCATGGAGGTTTTGAGTAAAGCAGTTGTTAAATTAGGTGTACTAGCTACTTGATCCATCCTCCAGCGCAAATATTCTGCTGTTCTATTTTGGAGTTCTTTTTTTGGGTTTGACTTTGAGGGTTTGCGAGCAAGAGATAAGACATCACTGGGAACTGGGCAGGTGACATTAGATTATAATTCTGAGGCTGAGCTAGTGTTGTTTATTTTTTTATTGATTAGGTTGCGTTTTTCAGTGTTTACCATTTTGCTAGAGCTGTTAAACATTGTAACTGTGATCAACTGACCAGATAAAACTGGTTGCTTCGTACTTGCTTTGTGATGTACATATGTCATTTATTTTTATGATTTTATCCTTACTACATTTTAATGTAAGGGGATTTATGTCATGTGTTTTGTCATTAATCCTCCATTAATGGCCTGATCATGAATCTGTCTTCTTCCAGCATTGCACGATATGAGGAAGTTAATCCAGCTGTTTATTCTGTTATCACATTCCCATTCCTTTTTGCTGTCATGTTTGGAGATTGGGGTCATGGAATATGTCTATTGCTAGGAGCATTTGTTCTTATACTTCGTGAGAAGAAACTTTCCTCTCAGGTATTTTTCTGCTAAATTTGAACAATTTATTCTTATTTTGGTATAAATATTACATACAAATCCAGAAGTGTGAAGTTCAGCACTTCCGTAAAGCTGATTGATTGTGGGGGAGATGTTATTTCCTCTTCTCTTAATAGCACAGTAACAATTAAGCTATCTGCACGGTTTCCAGTGTGCTGCCTTGGTTTTCATTTCCTATTTTTGCACCATTCTATCATGCTAGCCACTGGTAATATTTGTATTGTGAAGTGAGTGAATAAACCATGTTCTTTCATGTATACCACCTTGGTATCACTGAATTGCATAAAATTGTATGTTTATCACATATTAGACTCTTATTTGTAAATTCCAAAATCCAAATAGAGTAATAGACTCTATATGATGGAAGAGTCTAATGACCTAATTACCTAAAAAATATTAACAGTTTCTTTCTGTGGTCATCAATCTCATTACTGATGGAGGGTAGGGGGTTGGTGATGTTTGTGGTCTTTTATGTTGACGGCATTACATGGATATGTTATTTTTCCATTTTTCCTGAACATAAATGTAAAAGATATAGAAAAGACTACTATTTCTCTATGTACCATGTGCTGGGGCTCCAGAACAAGTGCAAATGTAGATTCATAAGATTGTGTACCATGATAGTAGGGCTCAACTACATAATAAATCAAAGCAAGTAGTCCAAAACAAGCCTTAAGCTACTAATTAAAAAGATGTGAAACACTGCAAGAGATTCCATATCTTAAAACTAGTACACACAGTGGTCATGCTAATTTTGGGTTTGGCAATTTGGAGAGATTTGATAATTTGCCATATTTTTTCCATCCTGGCTCACATATCATTGATTTAGATAGTCCCACGTGTTATTGTCACAGGGTGTCAACATAATCAAGAGGTCATCTTGAGAGTGACAAATCATCATTTTTTCAGCAATTTGGCCATCTCCTCGATGTATTGTAAATATAGTTTTTTCATGATGGGATTCATCCGATCCTTTGTGTTGGAAGCTTTGTCAGAGGAATGTTTTTCTTGGACATGGTACCAAACACAGATATGGTGCCTCAGTGAAGCATTTGTGCACCTGAAATTTGTGGAGAGACCATTTAGTTATGGCACATATTACCCAGGAGTTCATTGTAATCTCTAACTCCAAGGGACCACATTAAAAAAATGTGGCTCTACCAGTGCCTATAGTTTTATCTGCCAGAAACTTTTTGGATTAACCCTGTCACATTTTTTTTATCAATTTTTGTTGATATGAATATTTTCCTCTAAGTCTGCTCATGCTTGAAATTGGAAGGTATTGTTTGCTTTTAATAAAGTGATTTTCCATCTATTTGTATATTGCTGCACTAACACATTCAACCTGTTCCATTACTTCAGAAGCTTGGTAGCTTTATGGAGATGGCATTTGGTGGGCGCTATGTTATTCTTCTGATGGCATTATTCTCAATATACTGTGGGCTTATATACAATGAGTTTTTCTCAGTTCCATTCCATATATTTGGCAAATCAGCATATGAATGTCGAGAAAAGGCTTGCAGGTACAAATTGTTATTTGAATTTGCTTTTATGCTGAAATATTTTTTGAATTTCACAAACCTAGTTCATTGTGTTTTGAGTCTGCTGCAACAAATAGTACTTCTCTAGCTCATCAGTTTGAATGCCTAGCCATGTAGGCCTTTACTGCTGAAAACACCTATTAGTCTATTACTGAGTTAATATGTGTAATTTACACAACAAACACACTTATCCATACTACTTTAAAATAAGTTAGTGGTGGTGACCATTACTCTTCCCAGCAAACCAAAACTCTCTAGCTTAAGCTTTGCTCATCTCTATTTGCATGGTGTTTTTTTAATGTTATAAATTTTTTCCCGTTGTAACGTATGAGCACTCAGCTAGTGTACTGAAAATGTATACACAATTATTTTTTGAACCATCAAAGCTATGCACATACATTATAAACATACATGCGGCTGGTCACTTTTGATGGACAAACCTCTCTTAAAGTGATGCATCTGTACTACTAGTCATCCATTTTCATATCCCTGAAGATTTAAACCTGACATGTGTGCTTCAGTGATGCACATACTGCTGGCCTCATTAAAGTCCGTGATCCCTATCCTTTTGGAGTGGATCCAAGTTGGCGTGGAAGTCGATCTGAGTTACCTTTTCTAAACTCCTTGAAGATGAAGATGTCTATACTGATGGGTGTCTCCCAGATGAATTTGGGGATTGTATTGAGCTATTTTGATGCAAAATTTCATGGAAATGCTCTTGACATAAGGTGCTATATTTTTGGTTGCATAGTTTTCTTCTTTTACTTCAAGCAAATTAAAAGGGAGGATAAGGGCAATGTTTTTAATTGTGTGAGTTCCTCAGGTATCAATTCATGCCACAAATGATTTTTCTGAACAGTCTCTTTGGTTACTTATCACTGCTAATTCTCATCAAGTGGTGCACGGGCTCTCAAGCTGATCTGTATCATGTGATGATATATATGTTCCTTGATCCTGCTGGAGATCTTGGGGAAAATCAATTGTTTTGGGGCCAGAAGGAACTCCAGGTTTCTAATCTTTTAAATAACAAAAACAATATGCTTCACTATCTCCTTTGCTTGCTAGCTAACAATTATTCCCCATTTCCCCTATCAGATACTCCTGTTGCTTATGGCCACTGTAGCTGTTCCATGGATGCTCTTCCCAAAGCCTTTTATCTTGAAGAAACTTCACAAGGAGGTACATTTTTATGACAAATCTTATACTCCCTCTGGTAATATTCCCAACATCATATATTAATGGCTGGAGGGATTTGTTGCACAACAGTGTATTTCCTTTTCGAGCTGGACTTTGCTTTGCTGTGTGTCCTAGTACTGCATGTGTAGATTAACAACTGCTATTCCATATTCTATGCAAGTCTTTGTGCTTTCTGACATTGTTGGTCCTTCTATGCAATGGACTAATGGGTAGAATTATGACTTAGGATTCATAGGTTTGCATCTTTTCCTGATTGAAGTACAATTCCACTGGAGTGAACAACCAAATTGCCTGATCCAAAACATTCTTTGGTTTGCCAAAAGACTGGATTTAGAACTGTATTGTCTGGTTGATAAAATTGCAAGTGTGAGCCATAATTACTTTTCAACAAAATAGACCTTAGGTTTCTTGATAAGTTTTTCCCTTAGATGTCTATGATATTCTCAGTAAAGGGGAAAAGTAGGCTAGATTGTGCACGTGGCTCTGGGATATAGCATCTTTTCAACAGTTAAGCATGACAAGCATGGCTTAGAGTGTTTGATTTCCTGGGCTCCACGCAAGACCCACTCATGCAAAATGTATAGTAGAATATGTGGACCCCAGTGAGAAATTGATGGGTGGGTTTACCATGAGCAGGGTTTTAGAAACTGGAACAAGGGTCAAAACTGGATCCTGTCTGGTCCTGAAAAGCAGCAGTTTCGGACAAAACATGCTCAGTTGCTCGTGGTCATGTTATCTGATGAATTGCTAATCTAATATGCCTGGATGCAGAGGTTCCAAGGGCACACCTATCGCTTCCTTGGGACGTCAGAAATGGATCCAGATTCTGAACCAGACTCTGCCCGGTCACGACATGATGATTTCAATTTTACTGAAGTTTTTGTGCATCAAATGATACACTCCATTGAGTTTGTACTTGGCGCTGTCTCAAATACTGCATCATATCTTCGGCTTTGGGCATTGAGGTCTGCCTTTTGTGATGTTTCATTGCAAATTTAATCTATTGGCACTTCATGAATTTCATGTGTTTCTTTTGTCTTAAATTCAGCTTGGCACATTCTGAGCTATCAACAGTCTTCTATGAGAAGCTGCTGTTACTTGCATGGGGGTGAGTATCAATCCCTCTTGGTTTTTGATCTTTCAGATTTCAGTGAAGTAGTGAACAAACTTCACTGTTAATTTGTACAACATTGTTTGTGTTCTCGTATGAGTGTCTTGAAATGCATCTTCTCATCTAATCTTGAGATACCTCGTGCCTACATGATACCCAAAGACTCAAAACGGAACAGTTTCTTACTTGAACAATTTCTTGTTTGTTAACAGGTATGACAGTTTTGTCGTGAAGTTAGTGGGGTTTCTAGTTTTTGCTTTTGCCACTGCCTTTATATTGCTTATGATGGAATCATTAAGTGCTTTCCTTCATGCGCTGCGTCTACACTGGGTTGAGTTCATGAACAAGTTCTACCATGGGGATGGCTACAAATTCAAACCATTTTCATTTGCTCTGGTGGCAGATGACGAAGACTGATCTATACATCAGTCTATAAAGAGATTAAACTTGTCCGACCGCTGGGTTTCTTCGGAACGCATGTGTGCAGTCCAGGTTGAGATTGCCAGCGTGTTGGGTGGAGATTTTGTAAGTTGACGGCGATATTGTAGAGAGTGCCTCCAGCGGAGAAGGCGATTATAGTTGCTAACAACAAAGATAGAAATGTAGGTTTGCTGTAGTCTTCACACATTGTCAAAGTGACTGTCTGTCCCTTACCACCTGCAAATGGGAGATGCACCCATTTTATCATTATGTGATTAGGCTGTAACTAGGGCATGACAATTGTTGACCTACAATATTTGTCAATTCAAATAAAATAGTTTATGTTTACTCTCTTATATGCTGCCCGTTTCGTCGAGTCGATCTGTAAATCATTCTCGCACGTACGTACTGCTGGTAACGCATGTAAGTACTGTAGTGTCCACGAAAATGATCACCAGGATTCTGACATTACTCCATGGATTGCTCACGTTGCTTCTAACGAGACATTTGATGAATATGTTTGGTTCAACTGTTCAGAAAAGCTATTGTAAACAAATAGTTGTGAATATATGATACCGGCCAGATGGTAAATATCGTCCTAATCAAGGAGACCTTTATTTCTTCTCTATGATTAAGCTTATGATCCGTGTCTTTTATAAGGCCAAGACCCTTAATATCTAAGGATTTTACTAATCTAATCTACTATCCTTTAGGAGGATTTTAAACTGAATTATCTCTAACTAGATGCCTTGGGTCTAGCTCAACCCTAACTGCAAGCCCATAAAGGAGTCCGTAACAATATATGAGATAAAACGATTCTATAAAAAATAACAACATAAAATAATAATTTCATATTTTTAATTTATACTAATAAAAGGTTGATTTTATCTGATATTTAACTTAATGACCAAACACAATATTTCCCAGCTACACAGGCCGGTCTGGGTTCATCGGGATTCCGATGGTATTGTGAGAATTAATGTCGTTATTGAAAATCCTGCAGTTAATGCAGATATTGGAAATTATTGCAAACCAACGGTGAGCGCATGAAAATGTTATTTGTACCATAAATTAAATGTTCTGGATGAGCATTAATATTCTCCTAAAGTCTCTTTATTGTGAATTTGATTTATACATTGGAAATCTCTGCCAACTTCACGCCATAAATAGAGTGTTTCTATTGCACCGATCCAACATTGTGCCCTTCATTTCTTCCAACCATCGACATGAGCGAAGTTACATGTCTCTTCATCGTGCTCACGAGGATTCTAATTTCTGCTCACGGCATAGCTGGAAGTCAAACGTATGATGGAAATCAGGTGCGTCCATTAAATTATTTGTGTCACTAGGAAGTAAGGTGCCAATGCTTAAACATTCATATTTTGAACCCGTTTCGCTGAGGGTAGGATTTTCTTTGAGTTGTTTATCAGGCCAATTTGATGACAGTAAGCTCGAAGGCCAATGAATCAGCTTCTCTTCCAGTAGATCCTTTCTTGTACGTGACCATGGACACTTCTGTCAAAGCTCAACAATCCAATGATAAAGATCCAACGCATGTTGATCCTGGCGCCCCGTATATCTTTGTGAGCTCATATGTTTCCATAAATTCGTAAAGATGGTTGTGGATTTCCATCTCTTACCGTCTGTTTCCTGCAGATTGCAGGGTACGATGTGAACTCCTCGGAGAGCTATTATGGGATACAAGCAGCGACTGATGTGTATGACCTCTCGTTAAAGAAAAACCAGCACAGTGGAACTATGATTTCAATTATCAGGGTGAAAGATGAAACGCCACAGAGAAAAATCAACGCGGTTCACGTCGGATGGCATGTAATTGTCTTCTCCCTCCTTACAATTTCTGTGCATTTTTTTGGCACTAAAGTCTCGCAGAAAATCTACTCTACCGAGGAGAAAAAAAAAAGAGCCCGTGCTTGGCTGCATGTGGAGCTTGCTGAAATCTTGATCTTTTTTGTGTGTTTCTCGTGTCAACATTCATGTATGGAATGATCTTGTTTAAAGGTTTATCCACGGTTATACGGTGATTCGCACGCTCACTTCTTTGTCCGTTGGACGGTAAGGCGACTTAATTATATATTTTTATTGTCTTGTTTAGTAGACCGAAATCACGGCCCATTCTCCGTGGATGGGTTAGAATTGTGGGCTGCCAAACAAGACCGTATCCTAATACTAAACTTCAACTTATATACTATTATATGTTTATGTCGCAGAATGATGATTACAAGACTGGCTGCTACAATTTGGAGTGTCCTGGCTATGTGCCTGAAGATGGTACAAGTCTAGTTCCAGGAATTGCCATTAATTCAGTCTCGAAGCCCGGTGGAACTAAACATATCGTGGTCTTCAAAATTTTCAAGGTAATACAGAATCATATTAAGTTTGGAGTAACAGCTATAACAGCAGATATATCCACCTAGTTAATCTTTAAACAAATCCAGGACGGCATAGGAGATTGGTTGCTGCACTGTGGATTTGACTCGGAACCATACTTAATCGGACGTTTTCCTGCATCCTTGTTCACCACTTTGACTGACAAAGCTGATGAAGTGGCGCTTAATGGCTACACAGTGACTCCTAGGGCCCATTTGGCTCCGATGGGAAGCGGCTACCTTTCAGAGAGTGCAAATGCTGCATCATTCAGTAACATCCAGCTTATTGATCAACATGGACAACCATCTAGGGTTCAGCAAAATTTACCTGCCGTTATGACTTACCCGGCCATCTACTCTGTATCTCCCATCAGTGCTGATGGAACATTCACCTATGGAGGGACATCAGAATGAGAAAAAAAGAGCAGTGCATACTACTGCATAAGTTTAATAATCCTTGCTCCTTTTGCTTCTGAACATTCAATTCTCATACAAAATCTTGTTTATTATACAATGGGTTACAAAGCTTTAAATCGGTTTATCAACTTTTTCGTTCGTTTGAACCCTTAAATAACTATCATAAACCATTCAATAGATGTCTACATGTAACTAGCATAATCTTGAGATAACTGAATATTGAGTGTCCCTGAGACCCTGACCCTTAGAACACAAACCTTTGCCACCACGGCGAGACACACATTCGGAAGGACATGAACGTCACAAAACTATATGTTAACACACATTATTTGAAACTGAATAGTTGCAATTGATTTGTGCACCTGATAAATATATGAATGCAAAATATTGCAAAAACTATCAATAGCTGAATTGTTCTGAATATACAGACAAAAACAAGCACTAAAACACAGGTGAAGTTATTTTTATGGCGCAATTTACACCTGAGAGGCAATCACCACAGCCAACTGTTAACACCCTTTCTCAACAAACACTCTTTCGAGTGGAGTCTTCTACCAATAAACATGGCTCTAATGTGGTGCGACTTCCTTAACAGATGGATAACCACTGCAGTGAAAGGAGTATCGTGTCAAAACCGAGAAAATAAGCACAAAACATGTGTAAAAGCATTAGAAGAATTTTCTGACATGCAGTTCAACATCTCTGAATGTAGAGCTGAATCATTTTTAAATAGAGAAGCAGAATAGGCAATTGTTATTGAACAAAGCATCTAACTGAACTGCCTCCAGTATGGGCAGCTTATCTTTACAAACGATTTACCTCACATAGTATACCAGTTGCTGAAACTTTGACTGTCTTCATGTTTAGGGGTCCCCGTTATGATACTGCATGTGTAAAGGGAGAATAGCATCAGCTAAATTTGAGAAATGCATTACAATGTTACATCCTTAGCCTCAAAGGTGAACCATAGCATTGTGCTGATAGATCATAGATCATACTATACTAAGTTACCTGAGGTTGCATATAACCCATCCCTTGGGTGTAAGCTCCAACCATCTAAGAATATTACGAGTATGTCAGCTTCAAGCATCAGCGAAAGGAAAGCAATACAAATCACAAACACTAACCCCTTGCGCACTTGAGCTACTGGCACCACCATGAGGACCAATTGCATCCTTCTTTACAGAACCATCACTACCCTTTGATGTCAGCTTACTATCACCCTACCAAGAATTAAGAGCACAAACCGTGAGTTGTGGAATCTAGGGGATGGGTAACTTTCACTTTGTACTAGAAAAAAGTTGTCATGGTTGGAAAAACTGGTTTCATCTAATACTTGTTTGGTTCAACATTCTAACCAAGAAGCTGGTTGGAAAAGCTAAACCAAACACACCCATAGTATGTTTTAAGGTATTAATGATGTGTTCAAGAAAGTTACAAATTATGAAATGAAGCTTGTTGTGGCAGCAAAAGCATTCAAACAAAAATATAGACAACAGATAACAAAGTAAAAAGTTGGAAATGTGTTCTGATTAACCTTCTTCGTTTAGCGAAAACTAGCAAGTACAGCATATTTCCAGGAAAATGGAATCATAACAAGCTAAGTAGATGAAACCGTGAAGGTAGCTTCATATGAAATGGAAGAATGGAAGTCTGATTGTTCTTCAAAGTAGGCTATGTACATTTCCTGGCAAGTACCTGAACGTCTCTAATTGAAGGGCATAGCTTGATATTCAGTGATATACCTTGTATCTCCATTTTTTGTGGAGTTATTCTAAAAACATGAACACAAATGACAAAATTGATGCATTTTTTGTGCATTTATAGAGGATTTCAGTGAAACAATAGCACATCGATGATAAACAGGGGATTTTGAGAAGAGTAGATGACATACCTCCGTCTGCAATTAGCAATTAACACGGCCGTCCCAAATATTGCAAATTTGTAGAACGACGGAGAAGCGACATCAGATAGGTATATAAAACAAAGGCTTCATATTTATACTAGCAGTGCAGCAAACAGAGGCATAATTACCTCCCTATACTTATGTAGATAGATCTTGAGCGGGTCGACATACTCTTCAAAGCCCAGCGTCGCCATCGCCCACAGCAGATCCTCCCCGTTTATGGTCTTTCGCTTCTCCTTCTGACACTTGTCAGAAGCTCTGTACCGCGGGCGCCCAAGCACACATCAAGCAAAATCACACAAGTGACACAACAAACCATAACAAAAGCAACCGGATCGACGCAAAACGAAGGGCAGGATCACGGTACCAAGTCAACTCACTCGCTGGTGACGAAGGAGATAAACTCCGAGACGCACTCCTGCAGTGTCTCCTTGGCGTCCTTGGCGATCTTGCCGTTGGCCGGCACGGCCTTCTTCATGATGCGGCTGATGTTGGCGATGGGCAGGAACCTGTCCTGCTCCCTCACCCCTCCGCTCCTCGGCGGGCTCCCGCTCTCGTCGTGGCTCCCCACGTCCGCCATCCCAAAACCCTAGATCCATCAAAACACAAGGGACGCATCAGCTCGGAACCCGCAGCTGGCGAAATAGCTTCATCCCTTACCTTGTTAAAAAACGCGCGCGCGCGGGGTCGCGCGGACGAGAGAGCAGCGAGCAGGGAGGAGGGAGAGAGAGACGGGGGGAGGAGGAGGAGAAGGTGGTGGGCTGGTGCTGCGGCGACGAACAGTGGGGAATGGCCGATCCGACGCTGGAGAAAGGAGATGGTCTGAGCCGCTGCGATGCGGGCAGCCGAGTCATCTGGGCCGTTCGTCGGGAAGATTGATAAGGACGCCTCGGTCCTGACAGGTGGACCCGGAATACGCGCTCCTTGTGCTTTATTTGGCTTGTTTTGTCATGTTACTTATTAACAATATTTAAAAAGGCGTCTTTTTATTTTCCAATTTATTTTTTTAGCCAACAATCTAAAAAGATTTCTATTTATATCTGTTATACAACTCTATATTTTTAACTCTCTAAAAAATTACTCTTCACTTTTAAAATCCCAAAAGATTCTGAAATTTTTGATTTCTTTTTTAAATTCCAATTTCTAACCTTAGAAATCTACAAATTAGAAAAAAAATAAAATATTTTTCTCTTCTTTTCATTTTTATTTCTCTTCATTTACTTTTTTTCTTTTTCTCTCTTTTTTTCTTTTTTTCTTTCATTCTTTCTTTGATTTTCTTCCTACCTGTTTTCTTCATGCGCATGACGCATGCAACCAAAATGGCCAATCGGAGTTCCCTGCGAGATGAAAGTCTCGTGCAAGGTTTTGCAGCACATGGTTTCATAAAATCTGTATGATTCTTTGAATCTAAATCAAGTAGGTTTCCACATTCTAGAGCTCAATTTGGTCAGTCGGATGGCTTGGTCATCTGGTTGGTCATTTTTTGAAGTGTATTTTTTATTTTGGTTGACTAAAATTTTTAGCTTAAAGAGTAAGATAGATAAGCTTTTGGAGATGCTCTTAGATGATAAACGGGTGAAAAGCGTATACCTAGCGTTTAGGTCAGCGGATGATCTGCAGCATTCGCTGCTTATGTTTTATTTTGACTTGTTTTGTTTCTTACTTCTTAACAATATTTAAAAAAGCGTTAGATGTTTTATTTGACTTGTTTTGTTTCTTACTTCTTAACAATATTTAAAAAAGCGTTAGATGGTAAACAAGTGAATATTGTGTGCTTAGGGTTTAGGAGACTCATAACATGTGACTTGGAATATTCACTGCTTACATTTTTTTGGCTTGTTTTGTCGTTTCACCTTTTAATAATATTTCAAAAAGCATTAGGTGATAAGATTGTGTGCTTACTATCTAGGACACCTAGGCGAACGACAGTGGCTTGGTTTGAAAGATTAACGTAATGACGCTATGATATAATGAATGAATAATAAATTTGAAGTATTATATTAATTTGTTTTAATACACTGAATTTACGGAGGAGGAGTGGACAACAATAGAAGACGAGAAAGACAGCAACGACACATAAGGACTAATGAGATGGATTTTTTCCTATGAACCTGCCTCTTAACCCTACCTAATGACTTCACACATAATGTCAAGAACATATACATGCATGTCACCTAGACATCCTATTGCGTAGGCCAAAAGTGGCATAGATAATTGCATAGATAATTGCTGCTCTCGGCACCTAGGCGGTCGAGATTGTTTTTGTAAACACTGTTTTTAACAAAGATGAATCCTAGATTCGACTAATCGCTTGCACATGCCCAAAAAAGGGACACCCAAACATGCTACTACATTATTCGTTATAACTATTTCCGTGCGTCACAACTTGAAAAAATTTACAATATTAAAAAAATCACACAAACAGAGATAAATAAATCTTAAGATAAAAAGTTTTTAAAAAGTAGTGATTGTAACAGGTTTTTAAAAAGTATGCTGAACCATATCTGATCACTGGGTACAAATGTACAATGCAAACACTGCAAGATTGCAAATAGCGAACAATGGTCTGAAACCTCACACTCACACAGATATATCAGATTGACGAAACATGCAACTCAGAAAAAAACAGAACATTGTCACCTCATATCAATTAGACAAAAAAAGCATAGTATTTTAACTTAACAGAAGCAAAATCTGACAAGACATGGTTTTTACCAACACAATTTCAAGTCTTGATAAAGAGTGCACCGTAAACATATAGCAAGAAGCATCCTTAAGCATCTAAAGCCTCATACTGTCTACTCCGTCCTTGCCAACCAATATGCAAAATCACTCTAAGACCTCGGCTTCTCCTTCTTCTCCTTGAAGAGGGCAAGGAGAGATACACCGGAGACCTTGACAACCTTGAATCGGACTCCAGGAATATCTCCGACGGCATGGCCCTTACGACCAAACCCCGCAATTAAAACCTCGTCCTGGATAATGACACAGGAAGAAATAAGTATAGGTGACAGAGCATTCATTCAAAAAGCACAAGGATGAAGAATGTACATTTTCCTCAATGAAATTCAAGCAACCGTCATTGGGCACGAATGCCGCAATCTTCTTCCCGTTCTTCACAAGTTGCACCCGAGCACACTTACGTATGGCAGAGTTCGGCTGCTTGGCCTCAATACCGCTGCAATGGAACCATCAAAATTCACACATTAGCTCAAGCTCAAAAGGCAAAGGATGACAAGACCATATTAGAGTTCTGCATACATCTTCTCCAGAACAATTCCCTTGGCGTGTGATGATCCAGCGAAGGGTTTCTTCCACTCATTTCCCAAGTGGCTCTTCTTGTATGCTTTATCTGCCCACCTCTGGTTCCTGCGGTGGGTCTTGAGCTTGCGCCCAGCTCCCATACCACGAGTCTTCCTGCATTTGGAAGAAATCATGGTTAGTGCAAGTAAATAAAAACAAGACTAAAGTCTACCATATAAAAGTTGATATTGCACCCAAACCCAAAGACCATAGCAGCATGCAAGAAAATAATAACTATGCCTTGTCCTACGGTACAAGGAACTCATTGCAGAATAGAGAAAATGTCATGAATGAACAATTACAGAGGAATATGCCATCGAAATACAGACCATTGAGCATAAGAAATAGTTTTGTTGAATGAGAAGAATAAGTAAATTTACCATCAAGTCGTGATGCTGCCTCAAATTTCGTTGCAAACAGTTTCTTAAAAATCATGACTCCAGCATAAATAGATTTGACTACTAAACTATGGGCGATCCTTTGGAATGCTATAAATGATAACCGTGTGTATGCTACCATGCATATCCTCCTAGATCCAAGTGTTTTGATCTAAGAAAAAAGTCGATTACACAGCAGCAACAGATTAATGTCGCTTATGAATATGTTTAGTGCTGACGGTGTACAATCTGATCAGCACTGGACCGTCAATAAGCTTGGTTTCATCACAAAAAACTTCTCGAAATTAAACTAACAAATCCACAAAGGCCAAAGCTTACGGCACATGTCCCTGTATTCGAAATTCAAGTGGTACATTCAAGCACCATGCTACAAGGGACCGGGCCAAACCGTTCCAGATCGCTAAACCTATACAGACAAATCCATCGTAAGAGAGTTACGGCGAGCTTACCTCCATGTTGGCTGAAGGATGCGGACGATCTACTAGGCGGCGGCGGCGGCGGCGGCGCGGTAAGGAGGGGAGCGCGAGCAGGGAGAGGCGGCGGCGGCGGCGCGTTAAGGAGAGGAGGAGCTATTTATATGCGACGGGGTTGCTGTCTAGGGTTGGACTTCTGCTTCAAGATCCGTGCGAGATTGAGTGAAACAACGGCCGTGATGTCGAGAAGTGGATTGTAGACCACACGCACACGAAGGAAGTACGGAGTACGTCTCAACAAATAATATATTTGGAAAATTTTATGGTGTTTCTAACAACCGTGAGTCACTCATTTTTAGAGATTCTATGATTCAAATTTAAACAAAAAAATTCTATTACTTTTTTTCTTCCTTTTCTTCCTCTTCCTCTCTCCAATGGCAGTAGAGGCGGTGGCCACGAGAGCGAACGAGAAGCGGCAGGGTGGCACAATAGTACGGCGTGGCATCGCGGCGATCGTGGCGAACGAGAAGGCGGTAGTGGATGCGGCAGGTGGCGGGGCATCGCGGCAAGGGAGGCGGACGAGGCGGGAGGGCATGGGGGCGGGGGCGTGGTGTTGCAGCGGCGAATGTGGATGGGTTGTGGGGCGTGGGGGCGAGAACAGGGCGTCACAGCAGCAGATGCAGACGAGGCTGCGGGGCATGAGGGCGGGCGTAGGGTGTCGCGACGGTGGATGCGGGCAGGGCTACGGGGCCCTGGAGGAGGGAAAAACAGGCGGGGCGCGAGGTGGCATCGACTAGGGCGCACTAGGCTGTGCCGATCGTGGCGCAAGAAGGCAGGACGGTGACCACAACGACGACAATGGTAACAGCGATGGTGGTAGACTTACGACTGGGGATGAATAGAGGAGGTAAGGCTGTAAAGAGATGAGGTAATAGTGAACTTTTATTTTTTAAAATTAATTTAATTATGCTCAATCCAATGGTCTATATTGATTTTACCTCTTACCTTTATAGAAGGTACATGTGACACCGTAAATGGACCATATATTTTTTCATTACAATAATTAATTGGAAAATAAACGATTTTATAATAAATAGTGTATATTATTTGGAGATAAAAATAGAAGAATTTTTTCAGAAAAAACGAAGACATCTATAACTATAACGAGTAAAAAACACCCTAAAAAACCCCCAAACTCCAGGTCTACGGCCCACAGCTTCTCTAGAACTTTCCATCTCTCCTCGGCCTACGGCTCCCCCTTACTCCCAACTCCAAACCCAAGAAACCCTCCCCCTCCGCGGCCTCCTCCGCCGCCCGGCGCCCGGCGCCCGCCCGCCACTCAATCCGATTCCGACCCACCCGAGCGCGATGCCACCGAAGAAGGCACAGCCGGCGTCGAAGGCGGACCTTGCCAAGAAGCAGAAGATCGTGGAGGACAAGACGTTCGGGCTCAAGAACAAGAACAAGAGCAAGAACGTCCAGAAGTACGTCCAGTCCCTGCACCAGGCCGTACAGCCCAAGCCCGACCCGACCAAGACCGCCATCAAGGCACGGGAGGACGCTCAGATCGAAGCTGTTATTTTCTTAGATTGCTTTGCTCTTCTGTTGATTTTTTTTTTGTTTTTTTTTCTGTGACGTGGATGCGCAGAAGAAGAAGGAGGAGGAGAAGGCGCGCGAGAAGGAACTCAATGATCTATTCAAGGTCGCCGTCAGCCAACCCAAGGTTCCTCTTGGTATGGTCTCCTCTCCCTTGACTCCCAGTCTCTAGTGTATGTGTCTCCTGATTTAGGCATGCACAAATAGATTTAGGCGCAGTGACCGGTACTTATTATGCTTATGTAGCATTTTTGATACAGTGAGCTTATATGTGAATGATGTACTATGCTGGGTTAATGTGAGTGAACGTCGAGATAATCATCGTTCACAATAAAAAGAGCATCACAGGTTTGATAGGATAGCATCTGTGTTATGTAAGTGTTTCCACAATATCTGTATTGATTGGTGCTAATGTGGCTAAGGTTTTGTTTAATTTGTTCAAAGTTGTACATTGTGGACACCAAGATTCCTTGCCCATCAAGATGCAGATAGAGGAAGCAAAGCTTCATTAGGTCAAGCACAGCTTGAAATTTTCATGATATGTTGTCACTCATATGCTGATCAAAATGATGATGCTATACATTTGAATATGCAGGTGTTGATCCCAAGTCCATAGTGTGTGAGTTCTTCAAGGTTGGCCAGTGTCAAAAGGGTTTTAAGTGCAAGTTCTCACATGACCTGAATGTCCAAAGAAAAGGTGAAAAAATTGATATTTACACCGACAAGCGTGATGCGGGTAAAAGAATCTGTCAAGGATTATAACTGCTATTTTTATATTATTTTGGCAATAGTTTGTCATTTGATCCATAGATATTCATGTCTTCTTTGTCATGGGCAGACACAATGGAAGACTGGGACCAGGAGACTCTTGAGAAGGTTGTTGAGTCCAAAAGGGCAGAGTACCAGCAGAATAAACCCACTGATATTGTACGCACTACCCAACTGTTACCTGTGATCTAATCATTTTCTAAGACATCTGCATTGTGTGACTTGTATTTCAACTTGTTATGATTTATGAATGAGTCAAGGATTTTACTCTTTCTTGTATGTTAATATTAATATCCGTGCTAGGCAAAACTACAGTACATTTATCTTGCTATTTGTATTTTGTCTTCCCTTGCAAATATTGCATTCATTTTTATGCAATTGGGATGAGTGCATGGATAATTGAGCTCTCAAATTCAACCATAACACAATTATGTTTTACATAGATCATCTTAAGGTTTCATGTGAATCAGCCGTATTCTGCTAATCTATTCAGTATCTGATTTTTAAATTCCTTTTCAAAATCTGGTTATTGTTGCAATTTTTAGCATTATTTTATCTAGTGAATATATATTGCATACAACAATGATTAGGATGTCTTCAATTCTTTTGCAAGCCAATCACATTGATTGTAGTTTTCAACACACCTGGAACCATTATAGGAGCACCTGGCATATGTTTAGTTGCAACAGTGGTTAAGTTGATATGTTCTTGTCAAGGACCTTATGGTCCAAGGCAGCAGGGCCTCGGCTACGAAGCTCGTAGCCTTGGCTGATAATGGCGCCGGGGGTTTTGCCCGGCTGCCCAATGGTGAGGGAGAGAGATAGATTTCGGGAGGAAGAAAAGGGTAGAGAAGTCTGTTCTTTGTTTTCTTTCTCAAAGGTGCCATTTACATCTCTTTTATAGGCATTTAGCCAACCCACACCCAGCTAATAGCCAACTCAGCAAGCAACAGAAATCTTAACAGATTTTCTAGACCCTCATGTTGCCTTGCAGACCAAGCCTCAAGCTGGCTGCCGGCGTTGGTACTGATTCCCCCACATGACATCTCTCCCCCCTTTGACGAGCAGCTCGTCCTCGAGCTGAAATTCTGGATAGCGAGTAATGAAGCTGTCGGTGTCCTCCCATGTTGCTGAAGCTGCAGTTTGGCCCTTCCAGAGGACAAGAAGTTGGTGTACCCTCCTCGCCCTCCTAGACTCAGGCTCTACACACAACTTTGTGGCTGAGGATGCGGCTGCCCGCACTTCATTGCAGCTTCGGTCAGGGGGCTCGCTGCGGGTTACAGTGGCAAATGGCGACCATGTTTCCTGTCCGTGCGTCTACCGCAGCGTGGTTTTTTCCATTCATGGCGAAGAGTTTGCTGGTGACTTCTTCGCTCTCCCACTTGCCGGCTATGATGTGGTATTGGGTACACAGTGGCTGGCCTCATTAGGCCCTATCCTCTGGGATTTTGGCGCCCTCACCATGTCCTTCTGGAGGAATGATCACCAGGTTCTCTGGAATGGTAAGCCAGGGCCTCCAAGTCCATCACTCAAAACTTGCATTACTAAAGACTTGTTGACAGCACTGTTGGAGGCATTTTCCAGTGTATTTGCTGAGCCTACCGGGATGCCACCTCCTCGCTCATGTGATCATGGCATCACATTAATTCCAGGGGCAGCACCTGTGGCTGTTCGGCCCTATCGGTACCCAGTGGCACACAAGGATGAATTGGAACGCCAATGTACTGCAGCAGGGCCTCGGCTACGAAGCTTGTAGCCTTGGCTGATAATGGCGCCGGGGGTTTTGCCCGGCTGCCCAATGGTGAGGGAGAGAGATAGATTTTGGGAGGAAGAAAAGGGTAGAGAAGTCTGTTCTTTGTTTTCTTTCTCAAAGGTGCCATTTACATCTCTTTTATAGGCATTTAGCCAACCCACACCCAGCTAATAGCCAACTCAGCAAGCAACAGAAATCTTAACAGATTTTCTAGACCCTCATGTTGCCTTGCAGACCAAGCCTCAAGCTGGCTGCCGGCGTTGGTACTGATTCCCCCACATGACAGTTCTAATGGATTGGCATGTTTGTACTCTTTCTAAATTGCAGTGCATGTTAAGAGCTGCTGTCAAGCAACAAATGCTCTTACTAGAATTCTGTGAGATTTCAGCTATGTATGATGTCAAAATGAGCATCATTAGTTCATTACTAAGCAAACACACTAGCTGCAAAAATCATTAAGAAGTTAGGCTAATGTATATTTCATACCAAAAATGCTAACCTACTAAGTGTCAATATATTGGCAGTGAGGAAAGTTTGAAAATGTACTATATGACCATGCTATATATGTGTTTGCCTGTGTTGATTTGTTCTAACTTCTAACAAGTCATATGTATTTTCTCTGTTTCTTTGTGACCCCTGTTGCATTTCCATCTAGTATTGTGTTCCTTTCTCTCTCTCTCTCTCTCTCTCTCTCTCTCTCCCTCTCCCTGAAAGATAAATTTATATAACAGTGATCAGAAGGGTTACTGCTAAAAGGCCAAAAAGGTTGCCTTTTTCATGCTGCAAGGTGGTGTCTTATAGGATGTTGATTTTTCTAATTCCGTTGTACTGTAGGTTTGCAAGTACTTTCTTGATGCTGTGGAGAAGAAACAGTATGGATGGTTTTGGGTTTGTCCCAACGGGGGCAAAGATTGTCACTACAGACATGCACTTCCACCTGGCTATGTACTGAAATCCCAAATGAAGGCCTTACTGGAGGAAGAGAGTGAAAAGATTGCCATTGAAGATGAGATTGAAGATCAGGTAGAATTAAGATCAGAAGTCAACCTGTTGTGCCTGGAATAGTGAGCTCTTATTGAGTTATTGTCCTTTTTCCACTTGTTCACTGTTTTGACTTATGATGATTATTGCCATTTCCATTGAACAGCGCAAAAAGGTAAAAACCACAACTCCTATGACCACAGAATTGTTCATGGAATGGAAGAGGAGGAAAACAGAAGAAAGAGAAGCCGGTCTGGCTGCCTTGAGGGCAGATAGAGCAAAGAATGATCGCATGAGGTAATCTTCACTCTTATTATTTATTGTTTTGAGCCTGTGAGGCTTGAGGTACTTAATGTCATTCTATTTGCTCGTGTACAGTGGTCGTGAGCTGTTCATGGCTGATTCAAGTGTGTTCGTTGATGATGCTGAAGCATATGAAGTATATGAAAGAAATGAAGAACCAGAGGCTAATGAAGAATCGGTAAATTTTTGTTCATGCACTAATATTTGTACCTTAACTGATTATTTTATTAATGTCACGATGAAATCACTAATGTCTTTAAGGGGCCCTAAAAAGGCCCAGATCCCTAAAATAATAAACATATGGTGTAAATTATTTTTTGGAGTACCTCACAAACTATAAAATGGTATCCTGGTACTGTCACTTTTGGCAAATGCCCTCCAAACTTTTTGTGCGTTATGTGTTCTAGCGTTTCACAGCCTGGTGCTCTGATACATTGATAATGAGTGTTTATTGTATGAAGGGACAACAAATTATTTGGGGAGCACGCCATTTGTTTTCAGATATGTATATGATTACCAGTCCAACATATGTTCTGATTTTTTGTCCTAGTTTTTTGCATCCTCTTAGGACAGGTTAGTCCCAACCAAGTACATCGACCTGCTGCTACGTACTTATATTTCAGGCACGTTACAAGTCTTGTTAAAAAATACATGGAGGTAGACATGTTAAATTGTGTAAATTACATACGGATATGCAGATTTACAGTTACCAACTAGATCATACGCAAGAGCCAAGGCATACAAAAAGAGTGCTCCCCAAATAATTTTAGGCAATTCCCAGGGTTAATAGCAGTATATCTATGCTTGAACGCTTGCTGTGAAATTAATAAATAGAAAAAAGGGCTTTGGATAGATAAGAACATATCAAAGAAGTCGTCTTATACCAAACTGATTCTTCCATGGATGTTTTGGTATTTATTTGTCGCTGTCACACGTGATACTGAGATTATTATGTTTTAGCTGATAGGATGCCATCGTTGTGCCTTAGCCTCCTGTATGATCGTACACAACCTCTCTATAGATGTGTTTAACACATTTTATTTCCATGTCGCAGAGCAAGAAAAACCAGGATGAGGGTCCGAGTTCATCAATTTCTAATGGCAAGGAGGTTGAAGAGCCTGATGACGATGAAGATATAGATATTGATGATGACCTGGACATTGATGAGTTAAATGAACTTGAAGCAAGTCTGTCAAGGACTTCCATTCAGATTCGTGAACCTGGTGAGGGAACATCTTGAGCAGTGACACTCTGGAAGGCCATTGAGAAGCCCAACACCATTTTTTACGCTCCAAAGCGACATACATGCTTGGAAACAAAAAAGGTAGAGAATGATGCAAGTGCAATTTGTTTCCAGGAGCATGATCATCTATCCTGACGGAGCCATGATCAATGAATGATGCCCAGTGTTGTTCATGACAATTGATGTTTGTCGTGCTTTCCTTTTATATTATCTTTGCGGGAGTTACATTGCTACTTGTGAATAGCAGGATTACTTTCTTAGCAGGACTAGTGTCTTTTTGGACTTGCGCAAACTATTAAGCGAAATTTGGCGTCAACATTATCACAAGTTGTGCCTCAGGTTTAGCCCTTACGCTTCTAAGAAAGAAAGTTCAGAATGCCCGCTCGTGAGTTGATTCGTGCATCAAGAATCGACATATACCATGTTCTTTGTCCCTTTCGGGCTTGTTGCTGTCGATTATTCGAATCATCCTTGATCTCCTATGTAACTGATCGATCGGTTGAATATAAGTCCTTGGAAACTTGTGGACGTAATTCCAAGCTTGGATCAACAGGTTAAAAGATTGGCCTGACCTCTTCTTTTAGTCAAAAACAGCACTTTTCCGAGTGATCATGCAACATCGCATCAAAATCCGCTGAAAAGTACCAAGAAAATTTCACAGCAGCTCAATCAAACACTCTGAGGTGCCACGGAAAGATCAAAAGTAGGCCGGGCGACGCCATCGCCGCACCAAATCACCAACATATGCAGTTTGTATGCATTTGTAGGTGACACCCAGAAACAAAAACCAAACAAAGGAAGATCATATCGCCGTCCTCCTAAAGACAAGTTCCACGAGGCCCTCAAACCCCTCGTAGAAGACGACACGACTAAACCGTAATATACTATATTATAGCTGCATGCATGCATGCATACTATTCATATGTGTCTTCAAAGTATAGGGCATAAAAATGTAAGTGGGCAACTCAGTTAATTCAAGCGGGGTCGTCATCGCGACGAAGGCTTTGAAGTTTTGATGCCTGCCTTCCAAACATGCACTGATCTGCTTTCTCCGGTAATTTCTTCTTGTCGCCGGCCACGGCGGGCGGCCTGTTGCCACCACCGCCTTTCTTGGCGCCCGTCTTGTCGCAGGCAAGCGCCGCTGCGGTGGCCACTGCGGCCGCGACGATTTGCTTGCCCATGTTCTCCTTGACCTGACCCCTCCGTGGAAGCGGCTTCCCCGACGGCATCTTGCTGTTGCTGATGCAGAGCTGAGCTTCACCGGAGTGGAGCAGGCAGGCAGGCGAGCAGCTGGCAACAGAAGCTAGCTGCTGTCGATGCCGATGAACGCTATCTCCTCTATGCCTAGACAGTGCGCTGGGTGATGGGAGCACCCACCGGGTATAAGTAGCTAGGGAAGAAGCAAGGGAAGCAAAACCAAGGGGCCGGGCGTAAATGATGCCGGGCCTGCAGGCAGTGAGGCAGAACCACCCGGTGCATGCATGGATCGGACGTCCGGTTGCGAAGATGGATGCGAGACTGCACGAGCGATACCGACCGAGTTGACTTGGAGTGCATCTTGTCGGACTGTCGGAGTGATGAATCTTGTCGGAGTTGATGTCTACGAATCTATCAGATACATCCTGCCAATAAATATAATATAATCCTTTCTGCTTACTTGCTTAGGAAGCATCGCTAGCTTCTAATATCGAATGGATCGGAAGAGCGATCATGAGCCAAGAGCCGAAAGTTCCCAGTGATTGCCTTTCATGCATTATTTACTGGAAGCTGGAGTCTGGAGAGAGCAGCAACCGATCGAGCAGGGAATCCATGAACTGCTCTGTCCTGTGTAAGCGTGACATCACTGGGGATGACGTCATCCTGCAACCCCCAGACAAAAAAAACCCTTAAGAATCCCTTCCCTAAATTTTTTTTTGAGGATAATCCCTTCCCTAAATTTTATATATTACAACTGGAAAATTAACTCTAACATCTAACAGATATTTAAAACTCCCATAAATAAAGTGTTCCTTAAATTTTTCCCAAGCGACTCATATTCCCTATCCACTCTAGTCCCAAGTATCGGTGATACATAAATACAAATAAAATAAAAAATATTTAATAAGTATGCTCCAGCTATTGATGATACAAAAGTAAAATATATGAAATATGATGTTAGAAGTTTGTTGGAGAGTAATAAAATTTAGATATTAAATTTTATTTGGAGGACTCCTTATATGAAATTTTAGAGAACAAAAAATAACAACTCTATTGAAGGTGCTCCTAGAGTATCTTACGTAGAGTTGTTATTTTTTGTTCCGTAAAATCTCATAGGAAGTACTCCTAATAAAATTTAATCTCCAAATCTTGTTATACCCACTGACTCCTAATATCATATTTCCTATATTTTATTTTTATATCATTGACAAATGAATCTTACTTATTAAATATATTTTTTCTTTTTATTTGTATCTTTCATATTATTACTGACAGATAGAACCAGAATAGATAGAGAACAAGAGTCGTCACCCCCTATAAGTAGAGAGGATAGAGTAAGATTTAGGGAGCTCCTTATTTTTTAAAATATTTTAAAGTATCTGTTAGAGCTAAATTTTTAGTTATAATCTTTAAAATATAGTAAATGAAGCTTTTAGAGCTTCTCTCGATCGGAGATTGGTTAAAGGTTCTCACCTCCTGGTTAGATCTGCAGATTGGTTGAGATACCTCAAATTTTTGGAGTAGAAACTGTAGTGGGCGTAGATTCGGCACGCTGTTCTTGGGTTTCTATATAAGCAAGCAGATCTCACATGGTTAATTATCTTTTAGCCTAACTTGTGATCCTAATAATTGGACATATCATTCCTAAGATTTAATTAGCATTTTCTACTGCAATTTGCAAGGGATCTATCTATCCTTTATTTCATCATGTTATGGTCTTTAGTGGTATTCCTATATATGTGGCGTGGCGATGTGATACGGTCATATATACGGCTGGTTAACGTGCATGATGGCTAATGATTAAATGGCACTCTTTCGGTGTAATAAACTGACGAATGTTGAAAGAAGCTAGTTCGCCCCCACTACCCCAGCTCCTCTCCCTGCTGGATAAGAGCAACCGGAGTGTGTGAATTGTAGACTTGTTTGGCTCTCCGAGAGCTTCTCCAAGAGAGCTACTTCCTAAATTTAAAATTTAGTATTTTTAAGAATTTCTTTCCTAAACCATTTTCTAAATCTCTTATAATCTATCTCAAAAGTAGGATTACTTCTCCTTCCCTATTTTCGCTGGTGCCACACTCTTTGCGCACACACCTTTTTATTTTCACTCCAATCGTAAGATTATAGCGTGCCACCAGCACCCGTCATCTCTAGCGCAGTAGCGCTCCGCCCGCACCTGGCATCCCATTGTCCACAGTTCGCCACCCACACCCCGCACCTCCGACTCCCCGAGCTCTAAATCCCCCAAATCCTAGTAGCGAGGGCCGAGGAGACCCTACATCCCTCCCATGATGCCGAGATGATGTGGATATTGGAGTTCCATGGCTCCGCATCCAAGGAGCGGGACTGGAGCCGACGTGGCATGAGCAGGGATGGCGGAGAGGCATCGACCCTCGGCTCGTTGTGGACTCAGATGCGGTGGCCGCACTACAGCTTGTCAAGGGCATTGTCGGGGTCGTCTTCGTCTTCAGCCGCGTGAGGCCAAGCTTAACAATTCTGTTCCGGTACTAGCCGAAATGGTCGGTATGTATCGTTTCATCACTTAAATCGGTACGTATTAAATGGTGTACCGTTTCGGTCTCAATACCAATCAATACCAGCCATTCCGGTCAATACGACCAATATTGGCTGATACCGGCACATACCGATCATTCCGGTCAAAATTATATTTTGATTTTTTTAATATATATTACATATTATTTATATTAAACTATATATTATATTGTATTCAAGTTATACACTATATTTAAGATACCAATGTATTCAAATATATCATATTTAATCATATTAATATATATATTTTAAATATATTTATATTATTTTATTAGACCTCGAAACGGTACCGGTATCGTTCGGTACCAAAATATTTCGTTGCAAGAACAAAATCGGAATAATTACCGGAACGAAATTAACAAGCTTGCGTGAGGGAGGGCAAGAGCTTCATCCTTAACCAGATTCACTCTCCGCGCTGCTCGGCCTCTTACTCTCCGTGTGGTCGTGTCCTAGCAGAGTGGAGATTCCCATAAAAATTCTATCGCATTCTACGCTCTAGCAAAAATAATGGTGCATTGTGGGGGACTGTTCTAGGAGAAACAATATACATGATTTGGTCAATGGATTTTGACGATGATAATTAGAAGATTCTCGTGAGTTTTTTTTAGATTTGGAGTAGACCTTATGTCACATTGATTCTGATCTACTGGAAAATGAAACATCCTTTGCAATTTAAATAGCATATATGAATTTCATAGTCTACAAGAACTCCCTTGGCCTCTTCCTTCTCCACTGCGGCGGGCGGCGGCGCGGGCGGTCGGCGCGTGATCCGGGCTGTGGTCGGCGGCGGCCGGAGGCGGCAGGGAGGCGCGGTGCGGTGCATGCAGTGGGCGCGCGGGACCGGGCGACCGGCGACGGCCGAAGGTGGTGGCCGGAGACGGCGACCGGAGGCGTCGGCCGGCGGCTGCCGGAGGCGGCGGTTGGCGGCGGGAGGCGGCGGGCGTAGGAGGCGGCGGCGGCGGGGTACTATGGGAGCGCTCGTACAGGGAGTTAGGGCTCCCTGTACGCACGCGCAGTTTGGGAATAAATCTCCTAACTTCCGTCGGCCATCATTAAAGCCGACAGAAGTTAGGGGATTTATACCGGGCGGGGAAAAATGTCTCTATCTTCCGTCGGCCACTGTGAAAAGCCGACAGAAGTTAGCTTAACTTCCGTCGGCTCCTCTAGGACGACGGAAGATAAAATAGCCGACGAAAATTTTCTATTTTCTTGTAGTGCACCACATTCCCAAGCGTGCCCGTCCTGTGGTAATGGGTGGGAGCAGGAGCAGATGCTGTGACTATGTATTGAGATTGTATTTGCTTGGTTTAAAAGAGGAAGGATAAAGGCGTTGTGCAACTAGTAAATTTTAGGGATCAATATAAATAGGATGGTCCCTATATCAAATTTTCGGAAGAAAAAATAAGAGCTCCCTCGATGTCGCACCACATCTAATCTAAGTATTAAGTTCCAAATCATTCGTAGTAATGGGGTTTACTATTTTTAGTGTTTGATTATATCTAACCGTTAGCCCCTGACAGTACTAGCTAGGCAGGGCTGTACAACGGTTAGACCTGACATGACGCATCACGTAGCTCCCCATGATGTACAGCGTGAGCACCAAGCTTCTGCTCGCCGCCTATCTTCTATGAAGCCGGCAGTTCACGACCACCGAATCTGGCACCGGGTCCTCCGTAGTCGTCGTTAACAAAATAGAACTAACCGAGTTGATCGCGAATCGAATGAGCTAACGAGTTATTAAAATAAACTTGGTTTTCTAAAGACATAATTTTTTAAATTTTATTCTTTATTTTTATTAAATTGCATACCATATTATATTTTTACTTACTCGAAGACTAATAAATTCTATAAACATCGATGCGGAGGCTGGAGGGTCGGGAATACTCTTGTGCGTGCATGCGCATCTAGCTCGATTCTGGCGATCGAGAGAGCAGCATCGATCGCACTGGCCGGCGGGCTAATAATTGAGCGTATCATCCCTAAGATTTTATTAGCATTTCCAATTGCAACAACTCCTTTTCATCGTATTATATTATGGTTAGCTATGATAGTTAACGCGCATGATTGCTAATTAATGAATAAATGTCACTCTTTCGGTGTATTATATTCGGGGAAATATCATGTTCAATTGTTTATATTAGTGCAATCCTGCAATCAAGCGATCTGGTACATTCAATTTAGATCCAACGGTTACATATGAAAGAGATTAAAAATAAAAAAGTACTAGATTTCAGGTGGATGTACCAGATCGCTTGATTGAATGTATCAGATCGCTTGATTGCACGATTACACCAATATAAATAATTGCACAGGATAGTTACTCATTGTATTCAATTCATCCATCTTATCATCTCACTATCTCCTTGTGCCGTTGTGCGTTACGAACTGACGAATGCTCAGAGGTGTGTACTGCGCCCTTGTTTAAGTTCTTGAATGATCCACCAAATTGAGTGTCATATTAAACAGATCTGGACTGGATTTGAGGGGGATTTTCTTCCAAATGAGATCCTCTGACTGCAGAGGGCAGTCGCCCCTCGGAGCCCTCCGATCTTGATCGGACGGCTGTGCGAGGGGGGCTTCGCGCTGGTGGGATCCACTTCGCAGGGGACTTCGGAGAGAGAGAGGGGGGCTTCGCACCGCCCGATCTAAATCGGACGGTGCGCGAGGAGCGACTGCCCTCTGCAGTCGGCGAGGAACCGGTTCCATTTTCTTCATCGTGGTGGTCAAGCAAATGAGAAAGGAGATTTCATCAGTCCCAGAAACGTAACGGCCGGATGTAAACAACAAAAGCAAAATTCTCAACACCATCAAAATTAGGCTTTTAAGTCACTTCTTCACTCAAGAACAAAGTAGTTGCTGAGGAAGCGAAGATACCCTCAAAAAAAAAACTTAACACCAACAACTAGCTAACAACGAAAAAGCTGCTCAATCTGCACAATTCCTATGTCTATAGCAGATAGCATCACACCATGGTACACTGGCTGCTGCTGCTAGCTTATCTCCTGAAGCTGTGCTCCCTCACTCCCCTGTTCTTGCCTCCTCCGGGCACCACGAGGCTGCCAATGGCCTTGGCGATCTGCAGCTTGAGCTGCCCCCTCTTCAGCGGAGGCCTCTTCTCCTTGCTGCTGCTGCTATAGCCGTTGCAGGTGTAGCCGTACTCCATTGCTTATACTGACTTTCTCCTCTCCTCTGTACGTGTGCTTGAGCTAAGTCAGCTAGTTCTGCTAGCTGCTGAGAAGGCGAGTGATGCCGTTGGCTTGGGGATGGGGATAGAGTGTGCAAGCCACTGCTTATTTATAGAATAAGATTTTACACATGTTGCGTTGGTTTGCTCGTTTTTAGTACGCGCATTTAATTAGCATGCATTTGGTTCTACTTTTAAAATCTATTTCTACTGTGAAAAAACAAAAGTTGAACCAAACGAGTTTATCAAAACTATTTCTGTTGTGAAAAAGCAGTTTTTTCTAGTAGAAATTTGGAAGTAGCTTGGATCGTGCTTTTCTACTTCTGTTTTTCTGTTTTTAGTACAGATTAAATAACATGAATTCAATGTGTCTTGATTGATCTAACATTATTATAGTTTGTATTGTATTGCACAATTTTATGGGATAATATGCGGTTGTCGGTTACTTTATATATGAGATAAACTATGTACTTTTTTATCTAATATATTTTCCAGATATTTAGTTGCATCAACATTAAGTGTTTCCTATATATAGAGAATATTATAATGATGAAAATTACGTAAGTTATAAAAATAATCAGCTCACAAGAGCTTCAATCAAACGATTTTTATCTTTTCTACAACAAACAACTCACACCTCACAACAGTTTTTTCAAAGCTTCTAGTAGAACTAAATGCACACTTAATCACTCCGGTGCCCTATCCGTCAGCGTCCCAAGATTATCTGAGCCACGTGGTTGTTTGTTCCTGTTGTGAGTGTGAGATGAGTCAACTTGTCACTCCTCTCCACTTTGCCCCTGTCTTTTGGGGAAAAGAGGGGGCGGTTAGGATGTCGAATTAATCTCATGGCGATTAGACTACTGAGAAATTCTAACCTCGCGGCGATTAGTCTACTGAGAAATTCTAACCTCGTAGCGATTAGACGATAACCAACTTCCCTGATATACAAGGCAAGCTATTAGATGATGCTATCTTTACTTAGGATTTGCTTTTTAAGTTTTTAGCATCTTCGTTATTTTTAAAATCTAAATCCCTCTTAAACGGTAAAAATTTTAGATTCAAATTACGAGACTCAACACATGCATAATCTATAAATAAATTATAATCCAACTGCTCAGAAGTTTTACTAGAATCTAAAGTTTTATAACCCTAGGATTTTGCTGTCAGTGCTAGATTAGTGCTCATGCTTTTTTTGAGTTAACTAATTCCAATTGCGGCTGTTAGGTGCAACTGAAGAATCTGATGAGACATTTTCAACGTCAAGTAGTGCTAATTATTGCAGTCGAGACCGTGTCACATGGCACTCTCTCGTGACTGAATAATTGTTGCTCCACATGCAGGAGCAGATGGCAATGGCAAGAGGCGTTTATCACATGGCAAAAATGTAAAGCTATTGTCAATCATGATGGAATCTGTCCGTAGTATAATAAATCCAAAAGCGTCCATTACTCTATGAGAGACAATGTGTACAATATATATATGGATCAGAATATTACTCAAAACAATTGGAAAAAACTGGGAAACAACCATTTCTAGTTATTGAACCTACTACTATTTCCTCGTCACACAGATATATATATTATGGTAATTATCTTTATCCATCGTCACCTGCTGCTGTGATGGATATCTATATGACTTTTAGAAATACATGTAGTTGTTATTATTGGGATTTTTTAAAAATAAATTTTTAAAAATAAATTTCAAATCTAGTACAAACTTTTAAAAAATTATAAAACTAACCTTCTATCGACAATTTAAGGGCTCAGTAGATGAAGTGTCGATCTAAGCCTAATCGGCAAGATCGGTACTTGAATTTCTAACAAAAGATAGTTTTGCAACTTTTCAAATGTGGCTGACAAATTTAAAATTTGTTTTAAAATATATATTATTTCAGAAAAAATCTTGTTATTGGTTTATTGCTCATGGGAGAAGTGGTGATTAGTGGGCTCCTTTCATGGTGTCTGCTGTGGGGAAAGGGGCACCGATGGGCTAATGACTGCATTGCTGCACTCACTCACTCGGTGAGGTGTGAGCCCCGCAGCTAGAGAGCAGCACGGCAGCAGTCACATAGCGATCATTCAATCATATCGATGAATCGAATCGTCTTACAATGGGAAAATAGTTCTTTTTGCCAACTGCCAGTACAAAATTTGGACTCGAAGCGTATCATCTCGAAACATGACATGATATTATGATTATTATCTACACAAGGTAAAGCTTGAGAGTTGACTGCACTGTGGCGAAATGTCCAAACTGGACAGCGTCCACACTTGTGGACAACCACATGTGACATGTTTCTAGCAAGCAAACTAAAACAAGTGTCCAAGAAGTGGGGAAAAATGTAAAGCAGAGCTCCAATATTTTTAACAAGTGGGAAAACAGGTGAAATGCAGGACAACCAGTACTGCTTTTCAGTGATGTCAATGGCGAATGTGTTCTTTCATAAAGTATATTCATTCATTTGATACATTTTTCATGTGCCTATCGATAACTTACAACACATCTTGATTGACTGGAAAAACGCAACTTATTCTCTCCCCTCCCTCAAGCTATGGTTAAAAATATTGAATCTATAAACCTAAAAAATGGTTGCAAAATAAATACAAGAATAAGAGGGAAAGGAGGGTAGGAAAAAAGAAACAAAACAATAAATACAACACATACCTTTAAGATTGGCCGTACATTGTGGTCGTGGTTTTCCAATACTTAAACCACATAGGTATTACTTAACCAAGACATAACTTAAACCAGATTGGTAAAAAATCGCCGATGGTGGGCTTGTGATTATCGATCCATTCTTTTCCTTCCCTATTCTTCCTGCCCATTCATTAATTTGTTGTGATCTTAGGCGCCTCTAATATCTGTCCACCATCTCTTATGAATGTATCCACACTCTGTTCACCCTCCTGGGGAGAGTCTCCGTGCTTTTCACCGTCCTTGGGTGTTTCAAACACTTGCTCAGTACTGTTACTAAGCTTGCCATTTGTTGACTCATTGGGTGTATTCTGTTTGCCCTGTAAAGAATCAATTGGCACCAAATTGATATTTGAAATAACAGAAAGCATAACAATTTGCGCATGATTGTTTAAATAAGACAAATACTTCTAGAAGAGAAAAAAGCACAAGGAGTTGTATAGCTATATAGCAAATCAATAAACTTGGAAGTGTGGCAGCCGAGAGAAAGTGCAAAAGAAAAAAAAATGTTATTTCCAGATACATGACAGACACCAGTTTCTAACCGGCCTTTTCGTTAGGAAATAATAGCATGCGAAATCAGTTCTGAAAAAATTAAGTAACCCTGTAGCCTGCTAGTATAATTAATTTTACATATTCGGTCATATGGCAAAACTAAATTTAACTATGATATCTGGATTATGGTCTAGTTGATTTGGATTAATAGACAAGTTATGATTCAAATCTACAGTCTTTTCAAGTCCCTGTTATAACGTCTAACGTCTATCAACCTTGTGCTGGACAGGTTAACAGCCATATAAAGCCCTCACAACGAGTCACAACCTGAAACCGCCTTTTTGTTTACCTTCTCCAGACATAGAACTTAGGCTGTCTTGGTTCTCCAGTCACAGGACTGAAATGAAGGATTGTTGCAAATGTCAAGCATAAAAGTATTTCATAGGAGAAAAGACTCATCAGTCACAGGACATTCATGATTCCATGGATCAGTATAACACTGTTCGATCACAATTCTACAACAAAAATATTTTGCTACTTTTGCACTCAGCTATAAGTCAAGTGAAGTCTAAGAGTGCACACAGAGAAACCTTGCTGTTGACTCCAAATCTAGGTACAAAAGCTGTCTATGACATTCTTAACTAAACCTAGCCAGTTACTCGTGCATCGGTGCATGATGAAGGCTTGTGATGTTCCTCGTGTTGGATTGTGTAGAAAGAAGTTATTATTACTATGCAGAAAAAAGAGTAAAAGACATTATGTAATCTTCTGTCAATCCGGCAATCCACTTGTTAATAAAAATACCTTGTTTTTGTCACGCCAACCAAGGGAAAATGGAGCAAGCAAACTTATTCTTCTAGGTTGGAACTCCTGTGATGAATCTTGGTTCGCTTGGCTAGGTGATGCATCTCGTGTCAGTGTCCTAGAAACAAGAAAGGGTCATACATAGGGACAATTGATATAAGCAAATGACTGGAATTTTTCAGAGGACACTTTCCATGATAGATTATTATTTCACTTATGTCATATAATACCAGCACTCGCAAACCATAAAGAGAAAGGAGATGTTTAAATTCATTTAGTAGTTTCCTTGTATCAGACTGATACTAATACCATAGTACCTTGGAGAAGGTGAAGGGGATGGCAATTGTGCTTTATGCTGACTAGATTGATACTGCAGGGTCGCTTCCAGCATAGTTTCTGCCATTACAGCTCTGTTCTCCATTTGCGCAAGTGAAGCCACAGCTTCCTCATACTTTTCCTGTATTCAGAGTCGAACCTATAATAAAGAACCATAAAATTGAAAAGGCAAGCATGTATTTGATTGATTACGTGTCAATCACGGATGAATGACAAGCAGAGTGGAATTTTAGCATCCCATAAATAAATGCATCATGGAGTGCCCAAAATGGAAAAATTACATCAAAGAACAATAAAGCATAGAGTTCCACGAACATATATAGGAGGAAATAGTTTATTGCAAAGGAAATTATAAGACAATGATATCCTCCTGATGCAATCAACAAAGAATGATTCATGTTTCGACATGATATTAGTATGACTATGAGAACAGACATAACAAATAAAAATATGAAAACACAGATTGTAGACGAAAATGAACTAACCTGGAGCACATGTGCAGCGTATTTCTGAGCAGCAGCATCTTGCTCAGCAAAGATGCGTGCATCCTCTGTGACTTTCTGTTCTTGTTCCACACGCATTAGAACCTACAAGCATCACCTAGTTGGTTCATAACAGGATAAACCGCAGTAGTAAAGAACATAGTAGTAAAAAGTTTTATTAGAGCTACATATGAGTGGCAACTGCACCTGAAGCATTGCTTGCTCCTGTTCCTGCTTATCTAATAGAGCTTGCCTTAGATCAGATAGCTCCTGTTCCAACTGCTCAACCTAGAAAAATTGAAAGGCAAATATGAGAACACTACAAGCCTCCAGGGAAACAAGAAATTTCTAGCTGGCGGAGTGGACAAATGAGAAATGTGTGTGTTTCTGTAAGGTGTGTGTGTGTTTCGAGGCGAGGGCGGCACGTGAATGCCTGGCAGCAACATGCCTACAGGCAGCAACACGTGGTCTCCTAGCACGCCGGTGGATGCAATCTCTGGAGAAGTCCGGCTGTGAATGCCTTGCTGCGGTGCGGCTACAGGCGGCAGCGCGAGGATTCTTGGCGAGGCACGCCACAAGGAATCTGCGTGCAGCAATCCAACCTACCCTACTCGCTCCCGCTCACCATCTCCACCTACCGCCGCCGCCGCCGGCGGCAACCCTCTTCGTCGCGCCGATCGCCCCTTACATCGCGCCGACCACCCCTTCTGTTGTCTCCAATTCGTCGCCACGGACAGCACCCACCATGACTGATTTGGCCAAGCTCATCAACTCCCTCACCGCACCCGCCAGTGACTCGCAAGGACAGGTCGCTGCCTTGCCGCAAGAGCTTTCAGTGTGGGCATCCTTCCTTGGTTCAAGGGGCTCAGGCCACAGCAATCACCAGGGCGACCAGCTGGCTGCTCGTCTCTTCCCATGGGATCCAAGACGCTGTCGGCTCCTTCCTCGACCAGTAACTATCCAGCTCGAGGGCAAGCTGGGTCTCCAAGGGCGGGGGAGATGTCATGGGCAGCCAGCAGGCTGCCACCGAGATGGCAGGCGGAGCCAGCCCAAGGGCCCACGCGGAACAGTGCCGCGTGAACAGTACCCGCCAAATTAGATTAGATGGATTTGGTTAGTTAAGAGATTAGATTGGATTTTGTTAGTTAAGAGATTAGATTGGATTTTGTTAGTTAAGAGATTAGATTGGATTTTGTTAGTTAAGAGATTAGATTGGATTTTGTTAGTTAAGAGATTAGATTGGATTTTGTTAGTTAAGAGCTTAGATTGGATTTTGTTAGTTAAGAGATTAGATTGAAGTTAGTTAGGGCTGGGGTCTATATATACCCATGTAGCTCTGTCTTTTGGAATCAAGCAATGAACAATGAAGAAACAATTTTAGTCCCCCTCAATCTCTCAAGCTCTTGTTAGTTAAGGCCTAGTTACCCCAAAATATCCATCACCATTACATCACAGTTTCCTATTAGGTAATTTGGTTGTTGGTAGGAAAGGAAATATCATTTCATAGTTTTTGGGCTCAACGCACAAGATCAGCAGCAATATGAATTCAACAGTAGCGGCAACAGAATAGAGCTGAATAATCTCAGGCAAAAGTATAAGAAATGTAAATGCCCTAGAAAACAGTAATGCAATGATAACCTTTGCACTTAATTCGCGTCTGTTGTCCTGCTTAACCATCTCCATAAGTGCCGTCTCTAATTCATCAGCCCTAGATTCAGATGAGAACAAATAAAAGAATACTTCAGCAAACCCCAGATGTCATCATTTATTTGCAACTTTCCAGCAGTCAATACTCAATAGTATATGCATTTAGTTTTTGGATGTTGGTGTTTTATGGGAGCTTAAAAAAGGAAAGATGAGAATACCTAAGCACACCTGAAAATACCTTTGGTAAACCAGTCACATGGTTCAAGGGTTCAAGACAATTTTATAAACCAGATGTCCCAAATCAGTCAACATTCGTGGTTCTCTTGAAATTTGAGTGGCTTGGGCCATGTATAGGCCAAAGAACAACTGTCTTCCCATGAACCCTATCTAATAGGGTTTGCCATGAAAAATACCAAATTTGGCCAGCTACAGATTAATGTTAATGTGTTCTACAGGGCCAGTTGTAAACAGGACAGGAATTCACCAGATCGATGCCAAGTTTTATTACTATTACTTACATCGTAGACATATATTTATGGCATGTGAGTCTAAAATTATCATGCAACCTAAGGATGACATCTTCGGATTTTTTTTTAAGATAATGACAATTATGGATATTTGAAACATACCTCAGAACAGCTGACCTTCTCTCCTCTAGCAATTGGCATAACTCAACCTTCAGCCAAACCACCTGAAGTAACACAAAAAATGCATCCAGTAATCAGGTACAACTATGACACAATATCATTAGAACCTCACAAAAAAGCACAGGAGAAAGTAGCAAGGTTGCAATGCCTGCTACAGAACATGAGAAAATGCAGGACATGTAACATCATTCTCAGTGCATGAGCTACCCAAACAAAGTATATGGTGGCCATCAGATCTAGATCATCATACTGTGAAATATGGGTAGCTAAACTGTAAAGAGTCCCAACAGAAGATATCATCAGGTGAATATAAAAAATATCGGACTTAAAGCAGTTTGCTTTCAGAAATAGTTAGGTTGTCTACTTCAGAAATAGCCATATCAAGAGCACATGGACAAGGACAGTACATCTTGTTTATCTGACCAATCATCATCTACATCAAATAAAATTTGCCAAAAAAGTGAAAAAGAATGTATGCAAACAGCTTCCTGAAATCCTAAGCATGCATCTAACTCTACGCAGTTATAGACAGGACAACCTCACTATCGAGTATTTATGCATGGGTATTTGACTGTGTTAAATAGTTTTAGTTGAGTTTATGAAAATATTTCACATATTAAAGAAGCAATTAGTATTTGAGAAGGATACCTGATCTTTTGGATCAGGCAAAGAATCGATCTCAGTGTTGACAGTCAAGCCACTATACATGTCATCTGTACTTCCAGAACTAGTTTCTTGGTTTATATCACCATCTGTCAAGTCATTTAATTGTTCTTCTGATAATGACACCAATGGTTCAGGGCCACGCTTGAAATTATACAGCTTTGATGCAAGGCCATCAGTGTCCGTCCAAACACGAAGACCTTTTGCTCTCTGTTCCATTGAAGATATAACAGATGGTCGGTGTTTATTTCGCAGCTCTTGCAGCCTTGCTTCGTCCACAGCTTGATACCCCATGCATGCTGTTAAAACAAGCTGGCTGCTGTCAAAAGTGGAACCTGCTAAAGACTGTAAAAGGGTTACAGCATCCCCAGCATCTTTTGTTGTCACAAGCGCAGGACCTGTAACCAGAACCATTGGTAAGTTTCCATGCGGTGACAAATATATATTCTGAGCTCTTCTTTTCCCCTTTTTTTTGGTTCAAAAAAGCAAAACATTGGGGCAGTACCATACAACTCCATCAATGCAAGGGCTGTCCGAAAGAGCATCACACGATTTCCATCAAACAAAAGCACATCCCACACACGAAGAACTGAAATATTTAAATTATAATGAAATAAGCATATTATGACAGAAGATATAACTAGCAATATTGTTAGCTCAAGTAACATACATCTTTAGAGTTGACGAAATAATTTTGCAAAAACTAATAACATTTCAAATAATGCAAAATAAGGCTTACCACTTTCCCAAGGAAGCATGTACATGAAAATAGATAGGAACCATGGGCCAGTAACCCATGCAACTTGAACACCGAGGTAATCCAGGTGATTTACTGAAAAAATCCATGTGAGTCCTCAATTGTGAAATCAGTCGGTTAAAATATCTGGCAAGTCATTCGAGTCAAATATTTTAATATGCACAGAAACAAAGCACACACCTAGCTTTGGAAATTTCTCACGCACTAAGTCCTCCAAAACAAGTTGATCCACCTAAAAATCAAAATACAGTTTGTTTGACAATGAACAGTGCAGTTTGGTGCTCTAAGCACACAACATGCATGCAAACAGTAAAATGTCAAAAAATTGTACTGAAGAATACCTGACATTCTATCATTTCTTCAGAAAAGAAGGCATCGAAATAGTCATCCATAATGCCTGTCAATGCCCTGTGGGAACATAACAGGTTTAACAAAAAAACAGTTTAGCTCTAGTTCTATGCAATCAACAGATGTAACCTGAGAGAACACATGAACTCAATGGGTGTTCTGCTGCAAAACTTTACCAAAATGCATTCTCCTCCGGCATCAATAGAAGTAGCAAACCAGCAAAAAAATTCATTGCCTGCATTATCCAGATGATTGATCTTATCTCAGACTATAGTTGGTGTCAGACAAGTGAAAATGTTTGAGAAATATATAATTGCACAAAATAGAACAGTAATCATTGAATACCAAGAGGATTTATATTCTCAGTAACAAGTAAAAAAGATACATAGAAATATTAAGTCGGCAACTATGTTTCCCTTTTACATGATACCTTGATGATTTTCTGAAAGATGTCAACTAACATCAGAAAATTTTGTCCAATTTTGGACAGTGAACAATGAATACAAATTTGGGCATGGTTAATGTGAAGTCTTAGAGGAAGCACAACCTGTTAACTTTGCATGATACAGTTCAGTTGCAACATGATGTACCTTCAAGCGGGGGAACTAAATAAACAATTAATTCTAGATCAGCAGAAACTACACTTTGAAAAGAGTATGAATGTCCATGCATTCCCACTGTTGACAAAAACAACTGCAGGTATATCAATAAGAGAAGTAACTGTAAATGTACAGTTTAGTTTTGTCTGAAGTTTCTATCTATCAATATACATCGTTCGGGATTAATAGTACATCCATATAACTGGTAAAATACACAGAGGAATGTATCATTGTATCAATATCATTTGGTGCCTTGCATAAAAACAAAGATAAGAAACTATGAAGAAACATCTACAGAGAAAAGTAGAATAAATAATGCGCTCAGAACTATTGTATGGTCAAGTTCACTTTTTTTTTTGAGAGAGTAAGTTCACTTTTATAGTGAAGAGGATATGTCCAGGTGTTTGTTGTGACGCGAGTTGGTTGGAACATGGGCACACATTAACCCACCGCCCACGCTATCTAACTAAAAATGTACTTATTTCTTAATTTCTGGTTCATATCATGTACAAATTTAATTTATAAACCACATTAACTAGGGTGGGTCAATAGGTACCCATGGGCTGACCCACTCACATCCCTAGGTGTTGGCCTGTTGGTCCATGTTTTTAGTATTATTAATATTCAAACCAACTAGCATTCACCTAGGCACTAATTGTGTGGAAGACCAGACATGGCAGCACCTAATCTCTGATTAGGAAGCATAGGCAGCCCACCTTGGGAAACACTGCAGCCAGCATTACATTCAAAAACTGCAATAGATCAGTCTTGCATCATATGTAAGGGTTTCTAAAGAAGCTACATGTATTGGTCATGCAAAATATAGTGACAGGAAAAGTGACATGAATCATAATTAGGGGAAATACATACCTGACAGTAACCAACTGACGGGTTATGTCTAGCATAAGCAGTAAGCAAGCGTCTCAAAGCATTTCTGCCATCCTCATCTAGTGCAGGGTGGCCTGGAAATGTTCTAGGCAAATCCTAAAAGATCCCAATGCAACAGATAACCTCTTAGCACTAGACTCCCAAATATATAAAATTCATCAACAGATGAAGAGGTTGAATTCCAGTAATACCAATTAAATCATCCATCTACCTTCTCTATTTGTCCTTTCCACTTTTCAGAATAAAATGGCTGAGATACTTTTGGTTTTCCATCAGCACATTTGATAGTCAGTGATTCAGAATCTTTGATGTCCTCTCTTTCATCATCCACTACAAGGAGAGACTCATAGTAGCCTTTCACCCGACGAGCTCCAATACCAACAAAAGCTTGCCACAGCTGTCACCACAAGGCAATAAGGGCTATTGATTCAATATGAATAAAACAATCTAAACAAGATTAATATAAAGATCAAACTGTACCTCTCCTCTCAGAGCCATTGGCAATCCATCACGTACTAAGCATTCCAATTCTTCCTTCCAAGGATAATGCCCTTGTTGACTTGCATTTCCATTCATGCCTGAATCAGCATCGGCACTGTCAGCTACAGGCCCTTCTTGATAGGGATCAACTTTCTCTACATCATAGAACTCATCATCGGAGTCCTCCGAGGGTTTGCTCTCTTCATTATTTACTGGATGGAGTTCATTCGCCATGTTCTCCTTGTCTGAAGGAGATTGCTTTTTCTTGACACGCAAGCTCATCATCTCCCCGATTTGGCCCAAGGAGGGCCTAATTTCAGACCATATTTGGATCTTATGTGGTCTCGTCTGTTTCACTTTCTGCTCATCTGACAATTTGGACCTGCTATCCTCAGCATTCTTGCAAGCTCCTTCATCCTCGAGGTATGGTGAAACCTTCTCATCCTCTTCAGATGATTCATCATATTCAGCTTGCCTGTCCAGAAAATTCTTCCATCTCTCAGATCTCTCCTCTTCCTCCTCCTGGAGATTATGCACCACAAAAAAAATGCAATTCAGCGAGATGGAACAAGAAGGTATAAAATGGAGGCATCACCAGGTGCAGCATTTCTACCTTGTAGATGTTTGCATACTGTCTGTACCGTTGCAAGTGTTGTGGCCGCACAGCAAAACCATAGGCGTCCCTGTAGTGATCCACAGTGCATCAGAAACAGAAAGGAGATACTGCCGCTAAGACGAATCATTTGGTACTCGAACCATGTACCAACTGACCGGAACCAATCCAAGTTCATAGTCCAGTGACTTGATTAAAAACATAATCCCAACTAAATTTTGGTCTGATTAATCAAGTTCACTAAAATCTCGACATCTGCCTCGTTGCTGAAATTCGTGTTACTTCGCTTCGATTATAGTGGACATCCACACAAACTCCGATCCTCGCATGGATCAGGCAAGCAACAGAATTCAAATTCTAGTTTCTAGTAAAAAAAGCCTTGTCGCGTCAGAAACGCAGAGATCTAGGCTGCATTGCCCAAATTTGGTCCTAGAATATCGCATTGGATCGAGATCCCCGCGCAAAATATCAACGCGAGAAACAGAAATCGAACTACACGCAAGCGGAAAAGGTTTCGCGCAGCAGAAACATCGAAGAAGAAAAATCCGGCGAAAAACTTCCGAGACAGCACAGCCAGGCACGACGCCGAGATGCGCGCGGGAAGGAGCGGAGTCGAGACGAACCGCTTGTGCTCCAAGGCGATGAAGGGGAGGCTCTTGGCCTTCATCTCCTCCCGCGTCGTCGTCGGGAGTTTTTGACCCCCGCCACCTCCTCCTCGCCCTCCTCCGTTCGTCGGTGGCGAGGCGTGCTGCGGCGCCGACGAGGACAGAGCGAGCGAGTGAAGTGGAGTGTGATTTGGCTTATCGGTGGTTGGGGTCTCACGAATCGGGAGTCACCGGCGATTCGATTCCGCTCGATCCGAGCAGAGCACACGCGCTGTTGACAGCCGGTACTACGACTAGGATTGGAGATTGATTTGATCTGCGTGGAAGAGTGAAACTTCGAGCTCGCGAGCTGTCGTGAGCTGGGAAATCGGAAGACAGATTTTAACTCGTTGAATTCTCCCCTTTTTATTTTTTTCATGGAAATCCGGGAGGGGAACATCGGCCGAACAGCTGTTTCCAGCTTAATTATCATTCGGTTTATTTTAAAATCCGGTGTTAGCGTTTTTAAAATTGAAAATGCTATATTCATGACTAAACAATCAGACACGACTAAATAAATTCTGAACGATCCAATGCAGCAAACGACACTACTCCGCTTTGTGTGTATAACAGTCGTGCGAAAGTCAGCTGTTTCAGTCGTGTGTATAGAAGGACTCTTTTAAAATTGGCCACATACTAGACAGCAATTTCTAAACTGATTACCGGAAGCCTAATTCATAAGAGAGATTGAATTAAGAGGATAAATAATTAATTTTCATTTAAATAAATAGACGATATTTTGATCAAATTTGTTAATTCAAGATCTGTTTAAAAAAGTTTCTAACCGATGCAAATACTTGAAGAATATAAACATCCTTAAATGATATAGATTATGAAACATTAACATCTAGCTTAACAGTTTAACAAGTCCAAGTCCGGTGTCGCCGGACAAAATTGCGGTAACCCTCGGCTTTCCCGCGGTTTTGCGAAGTCTGGCGGGTTCAGCCACAGCGAGATCTCGATTCTTCGTGGCGGGGGGAGCTGTGTTCGCTCTTGTGCTGTAGAGGCCATGTGGCTGCATTTTCTTGTAAAGTCTCCGTTGAATCGTTGCATGGCATGGATCTCTTTTGCATGAAGTTTGGTGTGTCGACATTTTTAGGAAAATATTACTATTTCGACACTTCAAAAATATGCATTTTATTTACGATGACACTTCTTAGAGTGACACATAAGATCACCTAAATCAATGAAAGTAGTTTCAGATATCAAAAGTATGAAAGTTACTTTTTGTAATGTTAAAATAGCAAATCTCTCCGATTTGTGTTATATTCTCTGTGAGATGCAATTAGCTGTTAGCGCATAGCTAATTGATGGGTTCCATTTGATATGTGATACTGCAACGATTGACTATCGGCTAACTTGTCATGATAATCCTCTATGGATATGATTGCCGTTAAAAACTAACGAGGAAAAATGTTGTAGGAAGCGTTTATTAGTAACGAACTAATTTGGGATTAGAATGTCAGCATATGGAAATGTTAAAACCACATGAATGGCGTAGGTATGCACCTGCTAAGAGATTTAATACATTCTTGTTTGCTGAATTAGGACTAGGTTGATTAAGTTCTAATCAAATGAGTTTATTATGGTCTTACTTTAGTATAAATATGTTCACCGTGATACGTTTAATTATAGGTGGTCAAATGGGTGGTCCAACACTAGCCCGAATTGTTACGACACGGATAGGCACTACATCTTATTAATGTCGCGCTGTGTCGGTACTATGGGCCGAGCTTGCGGCCCAGGCACGGTATTAAGTCTAGTCTGTAGTGTTGTGCCGGTACTACGATACTATCAGCCTAATGAACTAGTGCCAGCACAGACACTACAAATACAAAATTTCAAAACATAAAAAAAAATTATAGCAGAATTCACAATCTTAGGCCATGTAACAATCTGATAATTTTAAAATTCAAATTTTAAAATTTACAATAGAATTCATAAAATTAAATTTACAGATGCAAAGCATTGGGGATCAGACGCCTAACACGGTGTCGTGTCACTATCGTGCCAGCTAAAAATGTCATGCCGGGCCGAGCCGGCACTAGCACTAACCACATAGAGTCGGGTCGTACTAATGTCGTGCTTTTTAGGGCCGGACCTAGTGGTGCCCACTAGGCCTGCCCCATTTGGCCATCTGTACATGTAATCATTATTAGTAAATTTTTTATCCCATGATTTTTTTAAGAGTTTTTCGTATAAATCTAACTCTATTATTTTTTTTAAGACAGGAGGGGAAACACCTCACCATTTTTTTTAAGAAATGTTGCAACGCCCAGGATTGAACAAGGGAGATGCATGCTTAGTTCGCAAATTTATACCTTATATTGATTTGATCTATATGTTCTATTTTTTAACAATAAAAAAGAATTATCTATAATGAATCTCGATGTATGATTTTTCGATATAATCATTCACGTAAATGTTCCATCGTAAAAACTTATGTTTTATATTTACTCCTTTAATTAATCAGGATTTGGCATTTGGCATCTGCCTAAGCGAGTCTACCCCTCCGACACTAGGTAGTTCGGAGGCTATATGCCACAAAGGATCCGTGCTGCGAAGTTTACATACGGGACGAAATGATGCGTAAACGAGCGTGCAGCAGTGCGATGTGCAATGTGTCAGGCGAAAGGGTGGGGGCAATCACTCGCAAGTTTGTTCCGTAAATTAAAGTTTAGGGTGTGTTTGGTTGAGCTGTAGCTGTGAAAAAAAGCTGTTGTGGGTTGTGGATTGTGAAAAAACGTAAAAAATTCAATTTATAAATTTTTGTATAGTTGTATGAAATTTGAAATGTCAATTTATGAAATTTTGTATGGTTGTATGAAATTTAAAATGTCAATTTATGAAATTTATATGGTTGTATGAAATTTGAAATGTCAATTTATGAAATTTTGTATGGTATGAAATTTGAAATGTCAATTTATGAAATTTTGTATGGTTGTATGAAATTTGAAATGTCAATTTATGAAATTTTGTATGGTTGTATGAAATTTGAAATGTCAATTTAATAAATTTTATATGGTTGTATGAAATTTGAAATGTCAATTTATAGAATTTTGTATGGTTGTATGAAATTTGAAATGTCAATTTATAAAAATTTGTATGGTTGCGAAGACAAAAGCTAAAAGCTACAGAAAGCAAGTCTAGAGGAGCTTTCACATTTTCACTGCACTAAAAGCTGCTGGTTTGAAATATGCCTTTTGGTTTGGCTTTTGGCTTCTAGGAAACAAAAGCTGCTCCCGGAAGCCAAACCAAAGGGACCCTTAGTGTCGTGTTATATCGAATATTTGAAAATTAATTTAAAGATTAAACATGAATTTATTATAAAAATAATTACTGAATCGAAGGATTGTTCATGAGATAAATTTATTAATTCTAATTAATCCATGATTAGCAAATGTTTACTGTAGCATCATATTGTCAAATAATAGTGTAATTAGACTTATTAGATTCACCTCGTAAATAATTCATCGATTATGAATGAGTTTTATAAATAATCTATATTTAATAATCCAAAATAACATCAAAACATCCGATGTGATGGGACTAAATTTAAACCGGTGCGGCTTTTTGCAACTACAGCTCAAGCAATTGAGCTGTATATTTTGAGTTATAAGTTGAGAAAAAACTGAAAAGTTAAAGGTAAGGTGAAAATAATTTTAGCTTTAACTAATAATATATAAAAGAAAGCAACTTTTAGAGCTTTTATAATTTGTATAGAAAAAACTATAAATCAAAAAAACTAGTTTGTGCTATATTCGTTTGATTGTTTTTAGCTTTAAAAAAAACTAATTAGAAAAGTTGAAGTAAACACCGTCTAACCACGCCGGTTGCCGGTGGCCGGTGCAGTGGCGGGCATCATCACTCCTCCGTCCTCACCTCACCTCTTCAAACCTGGCCGCTCTGGTTACTGCACCGCCATCTTGTTTGCTATCATGTCTCACTAGTTTATAGAGGTAGTGCTGCCATTTTCACGGATGGGTAAAAAGGGTAAGATCCATAAATGGCAGTACGTTTCGGCCATTTATACACTGACCGTGCTGTCTGTCAGTGTCTCTCTATTGCCCGGATTTCCTGAAGTGGCGCTTTGATGAGTCGCTGGGTTGGCACGAACCGCATCCGTCCCATCAGATGTTCGATTCGGCGGCACCCGGCCGAAACAAACCCTAGGTGTCAAGACTTCTGCTCCTGTCGCTCTCATTTTCTACGGATGTGATGCCGCGTGTGATAGCATTAGCATGTGCGACCTTTCCGGATCATTCCTGCGCTCATGTGCTAGAAAGTTGTAATTTTGATATCTTTGTAAAGATAACACTTTTTATATAATGCTATAAACTAGGTTTTTACAATGCAAGTGATCAGCGAGTCTGCTAGATCAGCGATGAGGGCAGGTAAGCGAAAATGGATGAGACTGAACCGGCATCCCAACAAACAAGGGGACAGGGTACCTGCAACCGTCCTGACAAAGAAAGTACAGTACAGTACAGTGGTAGTAAGCACCTAGGCAGCCGGTGCCCGGTCTCCTAGTCCTTTCGTCTTGTATTAGCTTCGGCTAATCTGGTTCAGGTTATCAGGTAGCGTCAGATTCCGTACGCGCTGGAAACGGCGCACCTGAAGTTGAGAGCTTCCGACTTGGACCTTCGAGTTGTAAAAGGTCCGTGCCCATACAGGGCAGTGGCTACCATGCTACTCCTACCCCGACCCCGTAGCGTTCGGTGAATGGCAGAATGCGATTGTCGAGATCACGTGAGGTCGCTGGGTCCGCCGATGGATCGACCGATCGCCCAGTGTCGGCAAAAAATTCCGTTGCCGGGACTCGAACCCGGGTCGCTCGGGTGAGAGCCGAGTATCCTAACCAGCTAGACTACAACGGAAGCCGTTAGGTGATTTTATCTTTTCTTATTTCTCACGTTCCTCCCGCGACAGCCGCCTAAGACGCCATCGCAAACAGGAAAAGGTTCGGATAATTTGTTGTTTTTTAAATTCTATCCCATGTATTATTACCTTGGTTCCACGAATTGACATCAGTTTTTTGGGCAAAGAGGAGACTCCGTTGTCGCGCTGCCTGCGGCCTACATCAGCGACTTGGGCCGCTGGTGATGGGCATATCCGCAAATGGATTTTGTTTACAAATGCTTGGCGAAGTGATAAAATTAGCGAGTCGTTGGAATGCTTTCGGGCCTTTAAATTTCTCAGGAGAGGTCTACTCGTTGACACTGGGCTGTCATTTCATCTCAACTCATAGTATATTATTAACTGCCGCGGCCTAGAGGCCTGGGAGGGCATCGCGGATCGCGGCCTGCGGGTGGGAGGGCCGAGTGTATAATTTGCCGTGAATTGAATTTTTTTATTTTAGCTCATATATTACTGTACGGGATGAAGACAGCCAGGAGATAGCTCTGTTTGTTTATAGTTTTATTTACAAAAAATATATTACGGGAAAAAAATTCCGTCGCCGGGACTCGAACCCGGGTCTCTCGGGTGAGAGCCGAGTATCCTAACCAGCTAGACTACGACGGAATGGTGGAAAGCTTAGAAAAAAACGCGGCAAGAAGGTGTTCATATTCTCAAAGAGTATCATGCATGCACAATAATTCAGTATGTTTTACCTCTACCATGTAAAATACTCGTGTCCTCGATAAGGTAAGGCCGTATGATATGAAAAAAACTTGTGTGCTCCACTGAAAGAGTAAAAGATAAAAGTAGGTAAGCAATAATGCACATTATGCTTGTCTTTCAGTTTAATCAAACCAGTAACGTGCATGTCGTTTCAAAGACTGCACCCAATCCTTTTTTTCCCAAAGACCTAGTCGATCCCTTGTCCCCAGCTAACATAATGATCAAAATCTTGGCAACGTCACGTTGGTGGGGGAGGGGTCTCATCAAACCGGTACACTCCCACAACTTTGATGGCAATTGACAAGAGGGAGCCATCACAGCAGTTAGCAGTAAGCCAGTAAGCACCGTGCAAAAGCGTATCTGAATAACGATCAAGGCGCAAGTGGTTCTTGTCTGCTCTCCGACGAAAAGACGGTTTTCCCAAGCATACAAAAGCGTCGTCTTCTCGGCGTGTGAATTGAATTGTGATGATCTGGGCAGAGGCAGAGCAGATCAAAAGGAGTCCGGAAAGGAACAGCGCGAGCTGAGTGGACAACGACGAGCGCGAGCCCCCACCACATGCTGCTCCTCATACGAGTCACTGGCTCATGTAATCAACGCACCGTGTGTGTAGTCTAGTCCAGTCCTGCATCAGCATCAGGCAGGAGATGAGGATCACCAGGTTTCCGGTTGCTCTCTCTCTCTCTCTCTCTCTCCAGATATGGACAGGGCATCTCCTGAAATGGTAAGCGATATTCTTGAGATTCTGCTGGTTTATTTACCGCAGAGTGAAAGAGTTTCTCCAGGGACAGGTTTGTTGCATCCTTCAAATGCACTCGTGCTGGCTGATGATCGTAAATTGAATTAACCGCCGTGAATCCTCAAGCGCAACTTACACCCGGTTTGTTTCAGATTCTTACTCCCAGTTTGTTTCAGATTTGGATTATAACAATCCAGTATTTTTTCATAAACTGAAACAAACATGGTAACTTATTCTATCAGCTTATAACAATTTGATAAATTGGTGGAACCGGTTTTTATATAAACTGTATTGTTATAACTTATAATCATATCCCAAACTAAAACAAACGTTACCTTATTTGGCAAAGATTTGTCTATAAAACTATAGAATAGATAACAGAAAATAAAGAAATTGTGTTTAAAATAAAAAACATGTCATCACAATATTGGACGAGAGGCGAAGATAGGAAAAAGAGAAAGAGGTATAGAAAATGACTGATTTTACTTTACTTGAGAATATACCAGAAGCTATTAGAATTCTCAGTGTTAATTTTGGTACCTCCCGATACCTCTATTAGGAGGTACCAAACTGAAAATTCTAGTACCACTTTAAAAACTGTAAAATTTCTCATTGAAAATTTATTGTGGTATTACGGTAAGAAATCAGGGTTGGAAGTATTTTCTAGAGACGGTGCTTTGCTGACAGAACAAGACAAGACACCGTTAAAAAATCACTAATATTATAAGATACTACACCATTAAAAATCTGTGGATTATAAATTGCCTAAGGAAGCACTGCAAGCCAGTGGCACGGTGACAGGTTAGGCCCTGTTTGGGAACATAGTTTTTGGAAACTACAGTATTTCAAAAACTACAATATACTACATCCATGATAATACCATAGTTTTGAGATACCAAAGTAATATATACATAGAGGTGTTTGGAAGCAAAGTATTTTTTACATCATGTTTGATTCAAAATATTACAACTCAGTTTTCAACAAATTAGAATAGAAAGAACACATGTTGCCTATCATTCTCCAAAACATGTTGCATGACATCATTTGCTTCAAATCATCACCTCCACATGGTTCCAATTCTGCACAACCACTTCGATTGCTCTGTCCAATGTTTTCTGGGATTGGATTATATTAAGCACCAAATCAAGGAGAAGCATGTAACAATTACAGCGAAAGAGCTAAACAATCAAAACATTCCGGCAGCAAAATTAGTTGATCGGTCCCAAATGCCAGCAAGCAGTACATTTTAGAATCCTACTTAGCAGCTCAGAGGATCAGCTTACATGATAAACTAGTGTTTAACGCAACAAAGAAATGGATGCATTATGCATACCCAGTAGCTATTGGCGTCGTCGACGTTGGGGAAGCTGGTGACTGACTGCTGACCACTGCCAGACCCATAGGGTACATCGTGGGAATGCAACCGAAACTTAGTCCTCTCGTGCATCAACTTGATCACCGATCCGTAGGTGATCTAACCATTAATCAAAGAAACAATCGTATTATTGATACAATCCACTAAGCAAACGATGAAGATGAGATTAATTAAACCCAATTATTCTAGTCCAAGCCATGAAATATCCTAATCGCAACCAAATAAACAAAGCTACACATGGGAAATAGAAATTTCAACCTCGACAACGTTGTCCGGGTCTGCGGCGTACGACTGCGTCGGCGACGCCTCGGGGAGGTCGAGGCCGAGGTGCGGTGCGGGCGCGCTGGCGGGCGGTGCAAGAGGCGCTGGCGGGCGGTGCGGGAGGCGGAGGGCGGAAAGAGGAGGCGGCGGCGCGTGGGAAGCAGAAGTTGGAACGGGCCCTAGCGTGTGCGGGACGGTTACATAGAAAAACTTTGTTATGTACCAAAGTTTTTAATACTGTAGATATAATATTGTATTTCTAATACTACAGTTTATTTTACAGATATTTCAAACACCTTTCATGATATATTACTGTAGTATTGCTCAATACTGCAGTATTATCTCCAAAACTCCAAAAAAAATTTGTTCTCAATCAGGGCCTAATACTGCGGTTTATTTTACGAGCAGTTTTACCATCCTTGAAGAGGTACTGCGAGGTACAAGGTACCATGAGGTACCAAATTAAATCTGACCATTGATTCGTTAGGGACATGATGGGGATAATATTTTTTTAACAGCAAAACAACACGTGAAGGGCATGGGGCAGAAGGCGGAAGTTTTGTTCATCACGCGCGTGAAGGGCACTAGGGCAGAGATTTGGCGGCGACGGCGGCCGTGGAGGGATCTGTCTTGGCAATGGCGGCAGGATCTGTCTTGGTGGTGGCGGTGGCTCGGCAGCGCGGTGACGACGACGGCAGGATCTCTGCGGCGGCTGCGGCGTTGCAGCGGCAACGGCAGGATCAAAGCAGCGGCTTGACAGCGCGGTGGGCTGCTACTGCTTGGCGGCGACGGCGGCTGCTGCTGCTTGGCGGCTGAGGCGGCAATGTACTGTGAATGTAGTGTTGTCGATGTCTAAAAATCACTATGCTCCCATAACATAGTGTGTTAGATCAAATTTCAGCTCCCAGAATGTAGGGTGTTAGATCAAATTTTGCCACTTCAAGAGTTTTTTCACTCAGCTTCGGGAAGCTAAAAATCACTTTCCTAGTTGTGCAACAAGTGTGCCAGAACAATAATTTATCACACATTTGCATTACTCATTGGATATGCACGGCGACCATGGATCTACTTGGTTGTTTGTTTTGTTTTGTTAATGATGATGAAATGTGGAATGAAATTTCAGGGAAATTTAATAAAGTCACAGTTAAATAGTTAATGCTATTGTGTTATCCCTGTCAGCCTGTAAGCAGAGTTTAGAAAGATGATACTCTCATGATGTTCTTCAAGGTAACTCGACCTTACTTTGTAGAAAAATTCAGTGGTACCCTGGTTTTCGTTACAATTGGTGTCTTTGTTATGCTCTGTCAAATTTGTCACCAAAAATCAAGATGTCAGAAGAGGCTGTCAATTTTGTTTGACATGTCTTAAAAATGGTATGGTGTTCATATTTCAACTGCGCTGTATGGTGATTAGTGATGTATGTGCATGCTGTACTGCACATTCCTTACCTTCACCTGTAGCAGTAGCAAGTGACAGCAGCGAATTTGCCAAGTGATCACCTCCAGTATTCAGAGTTGGAGAAGAAGCAGATAATGAGTCAAAGAGCTGATCAGATGCATCTGGAAACAAGTTGCTCTGAACAATTTGGCAGATGTAGTCCTCTGCTTTTGAGCAAGCAACGCATGGTCTTTTTTATTTTAGACAAAAAATACGTAGTTGCGTCATACTAGCATCGAACAAAGAAACGAAAAGCCTGTGGATGAATCGAAGCGCTAGCAAGTTGCACAGATATATCTAACATTGATGCATCTATCATATATGAAAACAAAAATCAGATCGATGCCACCATAGCAATCAGTAGCAGCAGCCATTTGGTGACGGATTCGAACTATACAGGTGCTTGCTTGCGGATGAGAGGAAGAGGATGAGTGTAGGACACCAGCGCACAGAGGGCCAGTGCGCCAGTGCGAGACGCCGCCGACGTGGGGATACGGGAGGGGACGAGGAGGCGACGCCGGCGCACAGTTGAGGGAGATGGTGACGCCGGACGCCACCGCGGGAAGGGGGAGAGACCAGAGGGGGCGAGGCAGGACGTCGGCCGGTGCGGAGAAGCGGGAGGGGCGACGCTAGACGCCGATGAGGGGAAACTACGGCGTGGGGATGCGGGACGCCGACGCGGGGAGGGCCATTGTGGACTGGGTTCTGCGAATAGAGATGGATGAGGGCGATTCAAGTGAACTGATGCGAAAATACCAAAATGCCCTTCTACCAGTGGAAGACAATATCAGGTACTAGTTTTTGTGGGTGGAGGTACTAGTAGGTACCTTGTAATCTTAACCGTTAGATGATAGTGATCAACGGTTTAGATTTGGTACCTCCTCAACCTCAAGGATGGTAAAACTCCTCTTATTTTACAGATATTTCAGATAGAGTTACCAAACAACTTTCATGATATATTACTGTAGTATTGCTCAATACTGCAGTATTACCTCCAAAACTCCAAAAAACTTTGAGAGTTTCGATTGCATCAGTTTCAAATTCTCGATTCAATCTATTGAATTGAGACAGTGTAAACCATTTAATTAGATTCTCCACGGCGCACATTCAACCAACGAATCTATTTTAGTTTGAGATTATATCAATCCAATTTATAAAAAAAAAGCGTAGTCGAAACAGTTTACTAGATTGCACTTCAGATTTTAACAAACTGGTAGAATAAATTAGTCTATTTATTTCAGTTTATAAAAATAAGTTGAATTGTTATAATCTTAAGTTAGAAATAAACGTCTCTAGCGATTCTCCTGTCTCATTTGTATCCGCTTCGTATTGATTGTTCTGGTTTAGGGGGGCCATTATGTAGTAGGAGAATCTTTTCTAGATAACAGCTAACCAAGTGGCGCGCGTCTCCAGTTGATTATGATGTGCACAAACTAATGTCTTGTTAATTTGAGCGATTTTCAGACAAGAAAAAGGTTAGGTTCTAAACATTCTGAAAAAAATATGGGCTTTGAGCCTTTGACTACCAAATACCAAGAAGCTTTGTTTCATCCAGCTTTCCCTAATAAAACCTTTGAAATGAACTGTCCTCTTGACCAAACGACCAGAGAGAGCTCATGTCTGCATGCTAGGAGATTATGAGCTTAATTGATCCTAGCTTGACCTGACTGTAAACACAATATTTTCTTCTAAAGGTTTGCTGATGTGCAAGCAAGGATGTGACCACTTCATGAACCCTACCAAATCCAAAACCCCACCGTGGCCACCAATTGCGCCCTTCCCACATGGCCACATCTCCTGTGTGACTGAGATACGATAACCATCTCTCAGTTCTTGTCGAAACCTGCAAATCCACATGTACTGCACAGTCACACTGCAGGAAACTGATCTGCCACTGCTCTCTTTTCTCTCCTACGTACATACGGATGGTCTGAACAATTTGGTGCCATGATTATGATTTGCAGAATAAACACCTGCTTCTGGCTATGGGTATGAAAAAAAAAACGAACAGCCGTCCGAAAGGGATCCGGCCATGTGCTCGTTACACATCTAAAGTATTAGTCTGTCTAGCTAAATCGTTTGACTGCTGAACTGCCACGAAGATGTCAAAGCAGTGGAGCAGGTTGAACTCTGCTCTTCCTCTCAACGTGTTGCCCATTTCGTGATCTTGTCGTGAGATACAGAGAGATTGAGCGTGATGCCACCGGCCTGTAGTTCAGTTGTGATGCAGAGTAATCATGGAGTATAAACAATCGCCCCTTGCATTGGAACATTCTAACTCTAAATGCCAACTTGTTCTCCTTGGTGGCAAGCACGACGTTGCATGGCTACGAATTCGTCAAGCCTCTCCGCGTGACGTACGTACGAACTGCAGAATCTTCAGGACCGCGTCACCATAACACATAAACAGGGTTCTAGCTGATCTTGAGGACGATGTTACACCGGCCGGCTTAGTGAAATCGATGCAGTTAGGTAAAGAAGAAGGCCACGGGAAAAAAGCGTGAAAACCTCCTCCCCAACCGATTGCAGAAAGGAAAACTAGACCAGCTCGCTGCTGACTGTTCACTGTCATGTCAACCGAGCTGGCAGCCATGGCAAGAGTAAGTTTCTTGTCCGAGAAGGTCGATAAGATGAGTAACGTAGCACGTGCGGCTAACAACCATCTCGCTTAACTTGCAGGCCTCTGTGTACTCCTCACAACCATCCGGGTTGCCCCGATAGTGACCCACCGACAGCGAGCTCCACTTGTGAACGATGATCTCACCGGCGATTCCTCACCTCTCGGCGGCCATCTTCAGGTGTCGCATTTCCGCGCGGTCCTGCCAGAAAAGCCATCTCTGTCATCGATCTGGCGTGTAAATGACAGTTTTTTTTTTCGGAATATGTTCCAGTGATACCGTCTCAGTCAGTAGCTAAAGCTTGTAATTTTATTTCACCCGATCTGAAGTTCTGAACGTGTGAGTATGACATATGCAATTGAATTGCAATGTTGTCTAGAACAGGTGAGCTAATCTTGCTCGTCGTAGCAGTCTTAATGGCCTTCGTTAATGTTGTCCTTGTTTCTTTCCCTTGTCTTGTCATGTGTTAGCCATGGATTGTTTGGTACTCAATTAAAAGCGGGCAATGTCTAGACATTGCAATGATAGATCATATAAAGATGCAGTGGTCCGTTAAAAAAAATTCAGACAAGATTTCAGATCATGGGCGCCTTTCTCAAAAGTTCAGGCGATAGCTTTCACATTTGCATGGCTTTTCAGAGTTGAGACCGTAGGCATGAACACTTTGGCATATTAATAATGCGTACAAAGTTGCATCCCTGTCCCAAGCAAGGTACTAGTTACTACCTTGCATGAGTCGATCTACTAGCTCTGCTGCTATGCAAAACTGTCTGGATTAGTTCCGATGCTTTTCTGCTCGTGGTGGCATTTCTGCTGCTTTTGCTTCACAAGTTCAGTTCAGAGTTCAGACATCTGATATCTCCACCTCGCAAAGTGCAGGCACCATCTCCATCTGGCTTCTGTGTTCAGATCAAGCTGTTCTGCGTCATACATGCTTCTTTTTTTTTTACATCTATAGATCAGCAGTTGAGTACTCACATCGTACTGTCCAGACTCCAGACTGAAAGGCAGATATTGTCTTGCCTTGGAATCGAATGGAGCCTGAACATCTTGTCAGTAACTAGGGGATGTGAAGAATCAGTAACGGCCGGCGAGTGGACAAAGAACATCTTGACAAATCTGCTTGCTCTCGCCATCGCGTGTTCGTGTGGCTCCAGCTTCTGTATGACCAGCAGGGTAGCGTATATTCTTTGAACTGTTTTTTTTCTTGGTTGTATCTTGCCAAGCACACTCGTCAGAGTACAAAACGTGCTACGATTAGCAAGTGCTATATGCAATATTGGTCAGGTAACTGTGGAAAAATAGTAAAAGGAATTGATAATATCTGTTAATAACGAGATTATAAAATGTCATTAAATATAAAATATTCTCTAAATTTACTTCATTTCGAAATATTTTCCAAAAACATCGACTTTAGATACATATTCAGTTGGAAGAAACTATCAGACGGATGTACTAAGTTTTCAAAAAAATTGAACAGTGTTTCAATACTCAGTGAATAATAAAGTGCAATGCAATTAAAATTACGTTAAAACATGTTACTCCCACACATGAAACATTGATTTTTATGTACCGAAACATAATGTTGCATGTAATATTTGTTAGCGTTGCAAACAATATCGTTGAATGTTAAATTTGTTTGATTTTTTTATATTGTGATAAAATATTTTTCGTTGAGAGTTGAACCATCTGATTTTTTATAAATATTAGTACATCCTAAATAAAACATTATTGTATATAATCCTCTCGATAACATCCTCTCAGGTGGACCATCTTCCTCATCCGACGCGCCGGATTCTCCCACGTACCTTGGGCTCGATCCGCCCGACCCGATGTCTCACCGAGGAGCTACATGGGCCGCAGATCTCTTATCCGACGGCAGGGGAGACGTCCACGTCTTGGTGGATCTCCGGCCTCGGTGCCCGCCGCCGCGGCGACTCAACGGCTATAACTGGGGACATCCGCGCATGTTACCCGCCATATCTGTCTCTCTCTCCTTCCTCCGCCATTTTCCTGGTCTCCACAGAACTACTAGTAGTAGGCTACCACCACCTCCTTCTCCACCCTTGGCGGGCGGGTCCCACGCTCCGTGCTCCGGTGAGCCGGCGGGGCGGCAGCTAGCATTGCGGTGTCTCTGGCCGGGCGGGATGGCATCGGCGCCGGGGGGAGGGTACGCGGACAACCAGCCGCCGGTGGATGGCACCACCGTCGACGGGAGGAGCAGGGCGCAGCACCAGCACCCGTCGGGGTTGCCGGCGGCGGGCGGCGGCGGGTTTGCGCGGGGGCTAATGAAGCAGCCGTCGCGGCTGGCGTCCGGGGTGCGGCAGTTCGCGTCGAGGGTGTCGATGAAGGTGCCGGAGGGGATGGCCGGCATGCGGCCGGGGCGGATGACGCGGATGCAGTCCAGCGCGCAGGTGGGCCTCCGCGGCCTCCGCTTCCTCGACAAGACCTCCGGCGGCAAGGAGGGCTGGAAGGCCGTCGAGCGCCGCTTCGACGAGATGAACCGCGACGGCCGCCTCCGCAAGGAGTGCTTCGGCAAGTGCATCGGTAAGTCGCTCCTCGCTACTGCCCGCCCCTGCCCACCGACGGTGTGATCCAGCACCGTAAATTGAACTACTCCAAAATCAAGGCGATTAGTCCCTGACATGAACTGCAAAATCTCAGGCAAATGGCGATGAACATGTATTGGAAATTTGGAATCTTGTGCTGGTCTGGTGACATTGTTTTTTGTTTTTATCAATCATTTTTATGCTCTTCGACAGTTGTGTGATCATACCGTGAACTGTTCATCTTTGCCAAAGAGTTGGCAAGGATAGGTTTGCCTAACAGAGATCCGCTTTGCTTCCGAGATGGCCCCATCTTGAACAGTAAACCAGTACACCAAAATACAAAAGAAAGTTGTATTCACATCGGGAGAATGATTCATGTTTCATAGTGGACTGGATTGATGGATCTCTGCTTGTCACCAAAGGTATGGGGGACTCCAAGGAGTTCGCCGGCGAGCTGTTCGTGTCGCTGGCGCGGCGGAGACACCTGGAGCCGGAGGACGGCATCACCAAGGAGGAGCTCAAGGAGTTCTGGGAGGAGATGACCGACCAGAACTTCGACTCGAGGCTCCGCATTTTCTTTGACATGTAAATGCTCACCATCCCCCGTAAATTTCCACACCGATGAACACGAGGAATCGATCGCCGGCTACTTACGAAATGGAAATTTTCCCCCCTCTGATGATTCCAGGTGCGACAAGAATGGCGATGGGATGCTCACGGAAGATGAGGTCAAAGAGGTGGGGAATTCTGCACTTCTCCTGGATTGGATCTCATATAATCTGCCGTTCTGGAACATGGAAAGGATCATCAGCCTGGATTTATAAAAATCGTTTTTTTTTGCTGGAGTGTATAGGTTATTATACTGAGCGCGTCGGCGAACAAGCTGGCGAAGCTGAAGGGGCACGCGGCGACGTACGCGTCGCTGATCATGGAGGAGCTCGACCCCGACGACCGCGGGTACATCGAGATTTGGCAGCTGGAGACGCTGCTGAGAGGGATGGTGAGCGCGCAGGCGGCGCCGGAGAAGATGAAGCGGACGACGTCGAGCCTGGCGAGGACGATGATCCCGTCGCGGTACAGGAGCCCGCTGAAGCGGCACGTGTCCAAGACGGTGGACTTCGTGCACGAGAACTGGAAGCGGATATGGCTCGTCGCGTTGTGGCTGGTCGTCAACCTCGCCCTGTTCACCTACAAGTTCGAGCAGTACAAGCGCCGCGCCGCTTTCCAGGTGATGGGCTACTGCGTCTGCGTCGCCAAGGGCGCCGCCGAGGTGCTCAAGCTCAACATGGCGCTCATCCTCCTCCCCGTCTGCCGGAACACGCTCACCACGCTCAGGTCCACCGCGCTCAGCCACGTCATCCCCTTCGACGACAACATCAACTTCCACAAGGTCATTGCGGCGACCATCGCCCTCGCCACGGCGACCCACACTCTGGTGCACGTCACCTGCGACTTCCCCAGACTGATCAGCTGCCCGACCGACAAGTTCATGGCGACGCTGGGGTCAAACTTCGGGTTCAAGCAGCCGACGTACCTTGACCTGCTGGAGAGCGCCCCGGGAGTCACCGGCATCCTCATGATCATCATCATGTCCTTCTCCTTCACGCTGGCCACCCACTCCTTCCGGCGGAGCGTCGTCAAGCTGCCGTCGCCGCTGCACCACCTCGCCGGGTTCAACGCCTTCTGGTACGCGCACCACCTCCTGGTGCTCGCCTACGTCCTCCTCGTGGTGCACTCCTACTTCATATTCCTCACCAGGGAGTGGTACAAGAAGACGGTAAACTCTCATTTTGCTCCGGGAATCACCTCAAATTCTCAATTTTTTCCTCGCAAAATAAAAAATGTCACCCCTCCTGCAGACATGGATGTACCTGATAGTCCCTGTGCTCTTCTATGCCTGCGAGAGAACGATCAGAAAAGTTCGAGAGAACAACTACCGTGTGAGCATCATCAAGGTAAGCTGCTGCTGTAAGATAACTTCTTGGTTCTTTCTTTGCTGATAGTTTGTTACTTATAAATTGGTTGTGGTGTGGCACATCCAGGCAGCAATTTACCCAGGAAATGTGCTCTCCCTTCACATGAAGAAGCCGCCGGGTTTCAAGTACAAGAGCGGGATGTACCTGTTTGTAAAGTGCCCGGATGTCTCTCCTTTCGAATGGTATCAGTTCATCCTTGCCGCACGCATGCATGCATGTCCAGATGTGATTTGTCTGTGAGACTCCTGCTAGCTTACTGTTCTCCCAACTCCTCAGGCATCCCTTCTCCATCACTTCTGCACCTGGAGATGACTACCTGAGCGTGCACATCCGTACGCTAGGTGACTGGACGTCTGAGCTCAGGAATCTGTTTGGGAAGGTCAGTTGAAGCAGCAAACAGTCATGTAGATTGCCAAAGGATGAAAGAAATAAATCCAGTGTTCATGTAGGCTTGCGAGGCACAAGTTACTTCTAAGAAGGCCACCCTTTCAAGACTTGAAACTACAGTTGTGGCGGACGCTCGGACAGAGGACACTAGGTGACCAGAAGAAGCTCTTCTGCTTCAAATCCAAAATGCAGCTGGTATACTACGACCATTTGCTAACCCTGATCATCTTTATCATGTTACTCCAGGTTCCCTAAGGTTCTTATTGATGGGCCTTATGGTGCGCCGGCGCAAAATTACAAGAAATACGACATTCTTTTGCTCATCGGTCTTGGAATTGGTGCTACTCCTTTCATCAGTATACTGAAGGATCTCTTGAACAACATTAAATCCAATGAAGTAAATTTATTCCCTGAAAAGCATTCGTGCAATGTTATATAACCGAAAGAGAAATTTAACTGAAATGAGTTCATGATTGCAACAGGAGGTGGAGAGCATACATGGCTCTGAGATAGGCAGCTTCAAGAACAATGGACCAGGAAGAGCTTACTTCTACTGGGTGACCAGAGAGCAAGGGTCCTTCGAGTGGTTCAAAGGAGTCATGAACGATGTTGCTGAAAGCGACCACAATGTACTGCCTCGCTCCCAATTCACCACTGCATTTTTGCATGCTTTCGTTCAGCCGTAAATAGAATGTAAAGCTAAAACATGGCAATTGCAGAATGTTATAGAGATGCACAATTACCTGACCAGCGTGTATGAAGAAGGCGATGCGAGGTCAGCTTTGATTGCCATGGTCCAATCACTTCAGCATGCCAAAAATGGAGTGGATATCGTCTCCGGCAGCAGGGTATTCAACAGCTTCCCCGTCTTATCTGACATACTTATTTCCCGTACATTCTTCTTCTTTTTTTCCTGACTGGTATGTTGCAGATTCGCACACATTTTGCGAGGCCTAACTGGAGAAAGGTGTTCTCTGACTTGTCAAATGCCCACAAAAATTCTCGTATAGGTGAGCCATTTTCAAATAAACAATTAACATCGTTGAGACAACAAAATTTCAGCTTTACAGTAAGGTAGTTAACAGGTTCATAACTATGCAGGTGTTTTCTACTGTGGATCTCCAACGCTCACGAAACAACTCAAGGATCTTTCAAAAGAATTCAGCCAGGCAACCACAACTAGGTTCCATTTCCACAAGGAAAACTTTTGAGACCATACCAGAACCTTAAACAGATTGCAGATATACTTGTATAGAAAAGAATTACGATAGCATTGGGATAGCAAATATAGTTTTACGAGTTTTGTTCTACACTTGATTGTGCAAAATATATGTTGAAAGCTAATGTCACCATCATGCATAGATTCTGGAATGTTTATAGATATCTATATTGGAACAGCAGGAATACTTGTTAGAATAATTGAGTTCCAGGCGGTGCGCCTTGGACATCCATATTTTCTCTCTTCAGCCTTTCTGCCTTCGCCAGTTTTTCTGCCTTAGCTGTCAGGACATTGCGTTGAAGAACACTATTATGTCCCATTGAAGATTCTTGCTTATCAGTTGCCGCTCTAGCATCTTGCACTGGAACAAGCACCAGCGAATTCGGAGTGCATTCTGCACTCTCAACATTTCCAGACGTACTCCTGTTTTTTGGAGGCCTGCCTCTTTTTTTGGGTTGAGTGTTGGCAGGCATAGTTGTGCATTCTGCCGTCGGAACATTTCCAGACGTACTCCTGTTTTTTGGAGGCCTGCCTCTCTTTTTAAGTTGAGTATTGGCAGGCATAGTTGTGCATTCTGCACTCGGAACATTTCCAGACATACCCCTGTTTTTCAGAGGCCTGCCTCTCTTTTTAGGTCGAGTATTGTCAGGCATAGTTGTGCATTCTGCACTCGGAACATTTCCAGACGTACTCCTGTTTTTTGGAGGCCTGCCTCTTTTTTTAGGTTGAGTATTGGCAGGCATAGTTGCATCCTTTCGAGGCCTGCCCCTTTTTCGAGGTTGACCACTAGCCTCTGCACATGCTTGAATATTTTCTCTTGCTGTAACTATCACTAACTGGCCACCCGATGCATCATTGGATGTGGGTGCTGGACACAACTCTGGCACATTATTGGATTGTTGTCCATTTACCGCTCCAGTCATCATCTGATTGCCCATGACATTGCTTCCTTGGGATATTGGAACCATAGCTAATTCTTTGTTTGTGCTGTCTTCCATTATTGCATAGACTTTTCGTGATCTGCTGACCTTAGATCTGAAGTCAGGAACTGTACTTTGAAGTCCACATTTATCCATAACAAGTGTTTTGAGTGGGATAGTTATGTCCAATGGCATCAGGACCTCCTCCACTTCATGCCACTCAAGATCTTCATGGTCTCCATCATCGTAGACAACACTGTACCAATTGCTTTCACTGTCATACTTGATCACCTTCCCTACATAATACTTGTCTCCAAAAAGCTTCCTTACTTTCCGCCCTTCTAACCATTCACCAAAACGATGATCAACTTGAGGCTCTGCAGCATTACTTGGTTCTCGTTGGGATTCAGATGCACAATCAAGAGGCAAGTCTGGAACACCATTGATAATGATGGCAGGCTCTCTAGGAACTTTGACAACAGATGCAGTGTCTGATTCTTGCATGCCATGGGTTTCCTCCATGGCCTAATACTGTCACTGTTGTCCTAGATGTAGCCAGAACAGCCTGCACAGAAAGTATATAGGAAACATTTGCAAACTAAGACACTGAAAGCAAGCCTTAAGAAAAAAATTATAGAACAAACAACCATGAACCAAAGAACTTCAAAGCTAATGTGATGCATGCAGAAACATAAAAGGCATTGGCAAGCACCTAGGAAGCTGCAAGCACCAGTAGTTCACACATGTTGATGATTTCATGATACATGGCAGGTCTCAATGTGGCAAGGGTAGTATTGCTGAAGTATAAGCATGTCCTTTTTTGCAGGGAATAATAAGCATGTCTATTTAGATTTAAAATAAAAGACAACTGTACAAAAATATGGCATGTTCTGAATTTCTGATACATTTGACCCAGCAACACTGCACTGCATCTAAGTTCTAACCCTAGCCAGTTATCTGCTGACAATTTTAGCAGTTAGCACTGCACTAGATATTAAATTCAGCCATCAGCCGGTAATGTCCCACAAAATGGTTTACTGGTTATTTTAGATTTTTGCTCTAAAGATCATTTTTTTTCAAAACAACCAAAAGGCCAGGTAAAAATATAACATGGTCTGTTCAATTAGCTCTAATTTTGGTAATAAAGGGGACCTCAAATTGAACTGAAACAAATTTACACATTTCAGATAGTGACTACCTACAACAGCAAGTATCTGTTTTTCCCCAGAGGAAATACAAATCAAATCCAAAATTCCGTTTCACAATGTTGATTAGGACACAAATACCAGCAAAATATTTTACCTGAAATTACATAGGCTGATGAAATTCAATTCATTAGAACTCAGATTCCAAAATCTACTTGGGAACTTAGTTATTACAGCAGTAACGCGAGGCAATGTGCCTAACTACCTTCACAGCTTTTAGGCGAGTATGGTGTGTGGCGAGGTGACAACATACTCAACATAAATGTACATGTCACAATAATTTTGGAACAATAGAAATAGACCCACATGAAATATAAATAGTTAAACAAGTCCATACTTCATTCAGTATAAACAGACATACATGGAAATCTTATAAATAGTAGGAGCTAGTCAGTTGTATATGGAAACTATCAATATATGGTAAGCTTGTATATGGAAACTATCAATATATGGGAAGCTTGTATACCGTGATTACAAGTCGGCCGACTAATTGCGACAAATAACGATTAGTCGGCCGACTTGATGGTGGCCAAATAGTTAGGCCTGTGATGACTGAATTCTAATCAGATTTGGCCCAGCCCACTAGCCCAGTCCAGTCCAAGAGTGAATACCCTAGCAAAGAGAGAACAAATGCAGCCCCTTTCAGCTGTGAACAGCCGCCGCCCAGCAGTTTGCACGAGACCTCACCGACTCACCTTCCTCCAGCCCTCCAGCGCCGGCGAACCCTCTCCACCATGCCGCCGCCCTCTAGCCCTAGTTCCATCCCTCTCCACCGTGCCATCACCCTTCGACGGTCCAAGAAGGAGTGCAGATCAGGAGGGAGAGCAGATCGAAAGGCCGCAGATCTAGAGCGATGTTGTGTGAGGAGGCTGCTGTCGGCGCCGCTGTGCCGAGCAAGAGAAGACCTGTGGAGGAAATAGTGGCGGCAGAGGGGATGGCGGCGGCAGAAGGAACATCTGCCATGGAGACTTGGGCGTCCTGCTGACGCCATTTCCGGTAAGGCAGACGCCACTGCCCGCCGCCGCCACCCTTCACTGTTGGTCACCACAGATGGTGTGGCGTCGCTGTGGCGAATTGCAAAATACCACCACAGCGATATGGTGTCACCATAACAACTCTGGAAGAATCATTATATGGAAAGCCTATTCACAGCAGGAGCTGATTTATATCCTTACAACAAAGACATCAAAGAAGGAAGGAGGGACAGAGCAGGAGGGAAAGAAACAGAGCAGAGGAGGTGTCATGTGGGGCCGCGTGTATACGCGACGGCGCCGTGCGCGAGATGTGCGCCGGGCAGCAGAGAGGGAGGCGCACAAGGCCCAGGAAGGGGGCTGCGGCTGAATTTGAAAAGAGATAAGGATTGTTAGTTCTATTTTGAATAAGTCAGTTTGTTAGTTTCAAATTCAAATAAATCTGGTTAGTTGGTTAGTAACCAGTTTGTTAGTTTCAAATTCAAATAAATCTGGTTAGTTGGTTAGTAACTTAGTCCTTAAGTCTAGGAAGGTTGGTTGGCCGAGAGGCTATATAAATCCCTTGTAAGACAGATTAGAGAATAAGAAATATTTTGGCAATCTTTCTCCCACTTCCCCTCTTCACTAAGCCGCCGGCCAGGAATCTAATTCCCGCCGTCGAAGGGCAGCAGCGTGGGGGTATAACCCTGCTGCAGCTACGGACCGAGACTACGATCTCCGTAGTCGGGGTCCGGCTACCTTGGGCGTCAACGCCCTTGACAACCTGGTATCAAGGGTCTCTCGATCCTCCGCCACGCAGTCCAGCCGATCCACCTCGTCGTCGCCGGCTATGGGAGATCAACCAACCCTAGCCGACCTCATGGCCAAACTGAACGCCCTCACCACCGACATGGCAATCATGAAAGCAGACATGGAAGGCTTCAAGGATCGCTCCTCGACTTCGGAAACCAGCGGTGGTGGCCGCACGGAGGCGCCACGCGACCTCGATCGCCCACCCCGGTTCCAGAAGCTCGACTTCCCACGCTTCGATGGCAAGTCCGATCCTATGTTCTTCATCAACAAGTGCGAATCATACTTCCGGCAGCAGCGCACCTTGGCAGAGGAACGCGTCTGGATGGCGTCATACCAGCTGGAGGGTGTCGCTCATATGTGGTTCATCCAACTGCAAGAAGATGAAGGCACACCGCCATGGGGCCGATTCAAGGAGCTCCTTAACCTGCGGTTCGGACCGCACCTACGATCGGCGCCCCTCTTCGAGCTCTCTGAGTGCCGTCGTACGGGCTCCGTTGAGGAGTACGCCAACCGTTTTCAAGAACTCCTGCCGCGCGCTGGTCGGCTCGATGAAAGCCAGAGGGTGCAACTCTTCACGGGTGGGCTTCTGCCACCGCTCAGCCATGCTGTTCGGATTCACAACCCGGAGACCCTCAACATGGCCATGAGTTTGGCGCGTCAGGTGGAGCTCATGGAACTGAGTCGTCAACAGCAGGCCCCTCCCCGGCACGCGCAGCGGGCGGCCCTCCCGACCCCGCCGGCAAGACCGGCGCTTCCTGCGGGCCCACCCGTTCTGGCACTTCCCGCCCCGGTGGTCCCATCCCAGAGTCCGGTACTTCCGGTTCCGCCATCCCGAAGCACAGGGCAGCAGACAAAGCGCCTAACCACCGAAGAGCAAGCTGAACGAAGACGCCTCGGCCTGTGCTATAATTGCGATGAGCCATACTCCAGGGGCCACAACAGGGTCTGCCGTCGGCTTTTCTACGTCCACGGCATCGAACTCGTCGACGATACAGATGCGGCCGCCCCAACTAGCCAGGAGGCGCCACTATTTTCCCTCCGGGCCGTAGCGGGTATGACGATCTGTGAGTCTATGCAGGTGCGCGTGACGGTGGGTGCAGCAACGTTCACAGCCCTCCTGGATACGGGCTCCACGCATAACTTCATCGCAGAAGCCGCAGCAGCGCGTACAGGCCTCTACGTCCACTCCCGGCCACGCCTCTCAGCCACGGTGGCCAACGGCGAACGGATCACGTGCCCCGGGGTCCTTAGTCAGGCACCGATCGTCATCGCCGGCGAAGATTTCTGCGTCGACCTCTACGTCATGCCACTCGCCGGCTACGACGTCGTCCTCGGCACACAATGGATGGTGACGTTGGGGAAGATGGTGTGGGACTTCACCTCCCGAACAGTTGCATTCACTCGCCATGGCCGCTCCATCTGCTGGGAGGACATATCCGCACGACAGGAGCCAAGACTCACCGCCATCACGTCACCGGTGGATTTATTGGACGAACTACTAACGACCTTCAACAGTATCTTCTCCGAGCCAACCGGGCTGCCACCGCAGCGCGCTCGCGACCACAACATTGTCCTTAAAACGGACGCGCAGCCGGTGGCTGTCCGGCCATACAGGTATCCGGCGGCCCACAAGGACGAATTAGAGAGGCAATGTGCCGCGATGATCGAGCACGGCATCGTACGGCGCAGCGACTCGGCATTCTCTTCCCCGGTCCTCCTCGTCAAGAAGCCGGACGGGTCATGGCGTTTCTGCGTCGACTACCGGGCCCTCAACGCGCTTACCATCAAGGACGCGTTCCCCATCCCCGTCGTGGACGAGCTGCTGGACGAACTCCACGGGGCGCGCTTCTTCACCAAGCTTGATCTGCGCTCGGGGTACCACCAAGTCCGCATGCGGCCAGCCGACATCCACAAGACGGCGTTCAGGACTCACGACGGCCTGTACGAGTTCTTGGTAATGGCGTTCGGGTTGTGCAACGCCCCCGCCACATTCCAAGCTCTAATGAACGACGTCCTCCGGCCCTTCCTTCGCCGCTTTGTGCTCGTTTTCTTTGACGACATTTTGATCTACAGTGCCACATGGGCGGATCACTTACGCCATTTGCGCGCCGTCTTCAGCACACTCCATCAGCACCAGCTCTTCGTCAAGAAGTCAAAATGCGCGTTCGCGGCATCGTCCGTCACATACCTTGGCCACGTGGTGTCGGCCGCGGGCGTCGCCATGGACCCGGCCAAGGTGCAGGCCGTGCGAGAATGGCAGCAGCCCCGATCCGCGAGGGCCGTGCGCGGCTTCCTGGGCCTTGCCGGATACTACCGGAAGTTTGTGCACAACTACGGCACCATAGCCGCACCGCTCACCGCACTGCTCAAGAAGGACGGGTTCGTGTGGACAACCAACGCGGCGGAGGCGTTCACCGCACTATAGGAGGCGGTCACTTCGGCTCCGGTGCTCGCCATGCCGGACTTCTCCAAAATGTTCATCGTCGAGTGCGATGCGTCGTCGCACGGCTTTGGGGCGGTGCTGGTCCAGGACAGCCACCCAGTGGCCTTCTTCAGCCGGCCGGTAGCCCCCCGGCACCGAGCTCTAGCGGCATACGAGCGCGAACTCATCGGCCTCGTCCAGGCCGTACGCCACTGGAGGCCCTACCTTTGGGGACGACGTTTCGAGGTCAAGACAGATCATTACAGCCTCAAATACTTGTTGGATCAGCGGTTGTCCACAATTCCACAACACCATTGGGTGGGAAAACTCCTCGGCTTCGATTTTACAGTTGCATACAAACCAGGGCATACAAATGCCGTGGCTGACGCTCTGTCACGCCGCGACACTCCCGAAGAAGGATCGGTCCTGTTAATGTCAGGCCCACGTTTTGACTTCCTCGAACGTCTTCGCCAAGCCAATACCTCCAACCCGGCACTGGTGGCCTTGCAGGAAGCAATCAACAGCGGCTCTAAGTCTCAACCTTGGGCCATCACAGATGGGTTAGTCCACTATGGAGGACGGCTATACCTACCACCGGACTCCTCGCTGCTACAGGAGGTGTTGCAAGCGGTCCATGAGGAGGGCCATGAGGGCGTCCAGCGCACGCTGCACCGACTCCGCCGCGACTTCCACTTTCCTAACATGAAAAGTTTGGTGCAGGACTTGGTTCGGGCATGCACAGTATGCCAGCGCAACAAACCGGAACACCTCCACCCGGCCGGACTATTGCTGCCACTTCCGGTACCGCAGGGTGTTTGGTCGGACATCGCCATGGACTTCGTCGAGGCACTGCCGCGCGTTCGGGGCAAATCCGTCATCTTAACGGTAGTCGACCGTTTCAGCAAGTACGCACACTTCATTCCCCTGGCGCACCCATATTCAGCGGAGACGGTGGCTCAGTCTTTCTTCACCGAAGTCGTTCGGCTGCACGGCGTTCCGCAATCCATCGTCTCCGACCGCGACCCCGTGTTCACATCCCACTTCTGGGGCGAGCTGATGCGATTGAGCGGTACCAAGCTGCAGATGTCAACGGCTTTCCACCCACAGTCGGACGGACAGTCGGAGTCCGCGAACAAGGTGATCATAATGTACCTTCGATGTTTGACAGGTGATCGCCCACGCGACTGGCTGCGCTGGCTGCCATGGGCAGAGTATGTTTTCAACACTGCCTTCCAGTCGTCGTTACGCGACACTCCATTCCGCATCGTCTACGGACGCGATCCTCCCTCCCTGCGTACCTATGCGCATGGTGATTCCAGAGTGCCGGCAGTAACCCACACGCTGGAGGAGCGAGCAGAATTCCTGGAGGACGTTCGGCACCGGCTTGAGCAGGCCCAAGCCATCCAGAAGCGCCACTACGACCGTCTTCACCGGGAGGTCACCTACCAAGCAGGCGACTGGGTTCTGCTTCGACTGCGTCAGCGGCCTACTTCATCCATGCCACAGGGAGCGGCGGGCAAGCTCAAGCCTCGCTTCTACGGGCCATATCGCGTGGTCGAGCTCATCAACGACGTCGCAGTCCGCCTGGCCCTGCCACCTCAAGCCCGCCTACACGACGTCTTCCATGTTGGGTTACTCAAGAAGTTCCGGGGCGCTCCACCGCAAGAACCACCTGCCCTGCCTTCTGTTCGCCATGGGGCGATTGCCCCAGAGCCAGCCAGGGCGGTCAAGTCAAGGGTGGCGCGTGGCGTGCGCCAAGTTCTCATTCAATGGAAAGGGGAATCTCCAGCGTCATCAACTTGGGAGGATGTCGACTCGTTCCATGCCAAATATCCTCAATTCCAGCTCGAGGACGCGCTGCCTCTCGAGGAGGGGAGAGATGTCATGTGGGGCCGCGTGTATACGCGACGGCGCCGTGCGCGAGATGTGCGCCGGGCAGCAGAGAGGGAGGCGCACAAGGCCCAGGAAGGGGGCTGCGGCTGAATTTGAAAAGAGATAAGGATTGTTAGTTCTATTTTGAATAAGTCAGTTTGTTAGTTTCAAATTCAAATAAATCTGGTTAGTTGGTTAGTAACCAGTTTGTTAGTTTCAAATTCAAATAAATCTGGTTAGTTGGTTAGTAACTTAGTCCTTAAGTCTAGGAAGGTTGGTTGGCCGAGAGGCTATATAAATCCCTTGTAAGACAGATTAGAGAATAAGAAATATTTTGGCAATCTTTCTCCCACTTCCCCTCTTCACTAAGCCGCCGGCCAGGAATCTAATTCCCGCCGTCGAAGGGCAGCAGCGTGGGGGTATAACCCTGCTGCAGCTACGGACCGAGACTACGATCTCCGTAGTCGGGGTCCGGCTACCTTGGGCGTCAACGCCCTTGACAGGAGGGAGGGAGGGAGGGAGTGCAGATCAGGAGGGAGAGCAGATCGAAAGGCCGCGGATCTGGAGCAATGTTGTTTGAGGGAAGGCCACCGCCGACGCGCCGAGCAATGGAAGACCTGCGGAGGAAATAGCGGCGGCGGAGGGGATGGCAGCGGTAGAAGGAGCGTCCGCCATGGAGACTTGGTTGTCCTGCTGACGCCATTTCCAGTAAGGCAGATACCATTTCTAGTGAGGCAGACGCCACACTCCGATTAGGTGAGGCGTCGGCTGTGGCGGCCGCTCGGACGCCTAATCGTCAATTAGGCAATGCTTGATAACTATGCTTGGGAAATAACTATTTAAATGTTTTGATCACATCATACAGAAACTAGGTTGGAATTTTAGTGAGACAACTAGGCCAATTCACAAATAGAAGCTGGGTTGAAGAAACAAGGACAGTATATTTTATTTCTCTCTAAATTTCACAATGAAATAAATAATCAGTTTGATGCAAAAATGATAAACAAAAAATACAAAATAAATGAAACAAGTCACCAACATTTCCCCATCCTCATACCAATCAGACTACTGAATATGAAATAAATCTTCCAACAAAGATAAAGCCCAAGACACATTTCTTCATTGCTCATGGAAAAATGCGCCATTCGTGGACACGACAAATTGTAAGTTGTAACTATAGTTTATTTCAGATGTTACAAAAAATTGTGGCATTTCTGTTAGTGTTGTGAAACTTCTTTTCTCGTTGAGATGAGCAGCATAACAAGCTTTATACAACACTGTTTCATTTCCAGTATGTTTTTTGTTATGAAATTTCTTCTCTGGTTTACGTTGTTAGCTACTACCTATTGTAGAGGACTAAAGGGAGTGATGAACCTGTGTTCTCCCATAAATAGACAGTCAGCGCCTTAAATCTAACGCATCATTTCAAATATATGAACAATTCATCGCTATGCCAGGGCCCTAATAAGGCTAAATCAACAGTTCAGCCAATTCAGAAATTATCGACGGCATGAAGCTACAGTGCTATACTGCTCCCAACACAGGGACGGACCTAGCGTGGGGCATTGGGTACATCTGAACCCCTGATTTTTTTTCTGGAAACAAACTGCTACCAGTAACAAGGCTAAGGCGGAGAGAAAAATCTTCCAGATCTAGAAGAGAAACTAAGTTTAAGGCAAACAGAAAAGGTGTGGGTAGTGGGTACCGAGAAACGAGAGAGAGGGCGTCCGAACGGGTTCTCACCGGCGAGGATGCTGCGGAAGCAGCAGTGCGCCGGCCTCGCTGCTCGCGGGATGGAGGTCGGCGCAACCGGCGGCGAGGAGACAAAGGCACGGAAGACGAGGGGAAAGACGAGGGGAAGTGAGTGAAAAGGCCGTTAAACTGGGCCGTTGCCAGGGCTCTTCGCCTTCCCGTATCTCTGTCCAAAAATCTTCTACCTTATATTTTTAATTTTTCAAAAAAAATTCTACCTATTTATAGTTACTTAGTGCGTGTTTGGTTATAGGACTAAGATTTAGTCTGTGTCACATTGGATATTTAGACATTAATTTGAATGTAAATTAATTATAAAAATAATTGCAGAATCGGAGGATAATTCGTGAGACAAAATTATTAAGCCTAATTAATCCATGATTAGCAAATATTTATTGTAGCATCACATTATCAAATCATGACATAATTAGACTGATTAAATTTATCTCACAAATAATCCGCTGATTATGAATGTGTTTTATAAATAGTCTACATTTAATACTCCGAAATAGTATATAAACATTCGATGTGACATGGACTAAAATTTAGTCCCTCAATCCAAACACCCTCTAGATTCAAGTATTAAATGAGTTTCGTTTATAGTATTAGCCATATAATTTCATATATACAATAGTACTATTATTTAATGCATTATGATTAATATAAGAGAAATTTAATGCAAGGGTGTTGGGCATATGGCTAGGGATTGCAAAGTTCATTTGTTCTGTGTAATCTGTGGTAAGCACTCTCATAAATCTGTGGATTGCTTCCTGGAAAAACAGTTGAAACCAGTTTCTCAGTTTGTTGGTTCGGGTGCTAATGGTCTAGGGTGCATTTTGATCCAGAATGCTAGGGATATCTCTAATAAGGAACATGTGAACCCTCTAGCATTAGTTTCTGTTGAAAAAGGGAAGAGTATTAGCGAGAAACAAATGGAGACTGGTTTTACACAACAGTTCAAGTGGAATTGGCTATGGAGAGCCAAGGATATGGGCAATGGGACGTTCCAGATCAGATTCCCAAATAAGTTGAGATTAGATGAGATTGCAAATTTTGAAGAGTTTACTCTTAAGGGGACTGATGTTCGGATTAAAGTCAGAGCGTGGACTCAAGAGGCAGTGGCTGCTGGCAAGTTGCATCTGGTTTGGGTTGTGGTAGGCGGTCTGCTTGACACCATGAAAATTATCACGCCATTTGTGAGGTTGGATCCACACTTGGTGTGGTGGTGGAGGTGGATATGATGGCGGTTAGAAACAGAGATATTGTTCGGATAAAAGTTGGTATGATGAACACTACTGCTTTGCCTCTATCTCTGGTTCTTACCACTCCTAAACTCTTAATGCATGAGGTGGTGTTTACCCTTGAAGAAATTGTGGATATCGGGTGGTTTAATAACAAGGATAGGGGGAAAAGGATGCTGGAGTGTGATTCTGACAGTACCAGAGGTGTTTCTGGAGATAATTTGCCAAAGAAGAGGAATATTGATAAGAATGATGAAAATAAGAAAGGGGACACTGTTGTGCCTGTGGAGGGTAATCTGAACCAGAAAGAGAGTACTGTGAACCACCCCATAAGTAGCTCTGCAGCGACTAAAGACTCTGATGGAGACCTTGCTGAAAAATTGCAAATAGCAGAAATAGGGGCTCAGGATGGAGAAATTGGAGGTGGATTCAACTTAACTGCTAATATCCTCTGTGAAGAAAACCTAGCTGAAGAAGATATGATGGATAAGGATAGTTACAATGAGAAGGATGATGACAACACTTTTGTTGATCACAACTCAGGTGAAGAGGGGGGGAAACTTCACATAACTGATAGTGAGGAATACTTGGATTCCCAAGAATCTGTGGATTTTGCCACTAGGGTTGGAATTGTCATACCAAAAAAAATGTGGAACCAGAAGAGGAGGATAAAAGGAGATGCAATAGGCTGAGGGTGAAGGAAGACAAGACTGTCATGGAGCTGGCTACTACTCGAAAAGAAGCACAGAATGCCTTTGTGAACAAAGGTACTAATATTCCTTCCTTTGCCTTTGATGATAATACCACTCTTTTGGTATGGCTAATGTTCTAGGGGTCTCTTTGGGCTGCTCCATAGATCAGGCTAATCATAATTTAGATTTAGTTAAATCTTTGGAGCAGGCTAGATTAGACATGTATCTGTCTGTTAATACCAGTACCATAAATGATCATGTTCTTGATACTGGAGGGACTGATATGGAGGATCTGAATATAGACATGATGAATGTTACTGAGTCTGATGATAATGATGTGGATGATGAGGCTATAGGAGATGTTGTCTCACAAAAGTATGGGAAAAAAAAGTTCTGGGAAACCTTAGTATTACTAAGGCTAAACCAAGGAAACAGATGGTGAGAAGAAAAAAGAAACAAACATATAGATGAAAGGTTTGATTTGGAACATAAGAGGTATGGGTAGTATGGAAAAGGTAAAACATCTCTTAGATGTTGTGAGAGAAAGAAGGGTTGACTTTGTAGGTATCCTTGAAACCATGAAAACAGATTATTCACAAAGTTTTCTTAAGATGCTAAGTGCTGGGAAATCTTTTTCCTGGACTTGGGCTCCTTCTCAAGGGAGGTCTGGAGGAATTTTGGTGGGGATCAATGAGGAAGTAATGGAAATGGTTAACAGTAAAGTGGGTGTTTACTATGTAAAAGTGCAAATCAAGAATAAAATAGATAGACAGATTTGGAATTTGGTGGTGATCTATGGGGCAGCACATTCAGAAGATAAGAAAATATTCCTTACTGAATTCTCTCAGATTTGCAGAGAATGTACAGAACCTACTATCTTTGGAGGGGATTTCAATATTATAAGAAAAGAAAGTGAGAAAAATAAGGGTGGGGGTTATAGCAAATGGAGTTTTCTTTTCAATGCTATCATTGATACTCATAACCTTAGAGAGTTGAATATGAGTGGCAACAAGTATACTTGGAGTAATAATCATGTGGATCCTACCCTGGAAAAATTGGACAGAGTCCTAATGAATCATGATTGGGAAAAAATTTACCCACTTGCTAATGTGGTAACTATGGAGAGAGTCCTCTCTGATCATTCACCTCTTTTAATTGGGTTGGGAAATGAGGGAAGAAAGTTCTCATCTTTTAAATTTGAGAATGGTTGGATACTAAGGGAGGATTTTAAACAAGTGGTGTGTGATGTATGGCAGTCTACCAAAGGGTGTGGCTCCTCCCTGGATACTTGGCAGAAGAAAATGGTTGCCTTAAGAAAAAGTTGAAAGGCTGGAATATGAACTGGGAAGGGATTTATAAAAGATCAAAAATCACAATTGTGGGGAAAATGGATGAGATTGATAAAAATGTGAAATTTCTGGAATGACTTGGAATGATAGAAAAGAGAGGAGAGATCTTGAAATACAACTGAAGATGCTTATGAGAGAGGAACAATTGAAATGGTTCCAGAGAAGCAAAGAAAAAGACATGTTAGAAGGGAGCAATAATACAAAATATTTTCATGCCAAAGCTAATGGAAGAAGAAGGAAGAATTTAATTGCATATCTCAAGGATGGGGAGAATATAATCTCTGACCAGAAGGACAAGTTGATGTATGTTACTAACTTCTATAAAAATCTTTTTGGAGAAGATGCTAGAGTCTCTATCAAAATGAACAATGGAGCAATGGCTCAGTTGAAAGAAGAAGATAAAATTTCCTTGATAAAACCTTTCTCTGAGGAAGAAGTCAAACTAGCAGTTTTTGGCATGGGTAACAACAAGGCCCCTGGCCCTGATGGTTTCACCATAGAATTCTATAAGCACTGTTGGGAAACCATAAAAAGTGATTTGTTGAACATATTGAGGGACTTCCATCAAGGGAAAGCTGATATAGATAGATTAAATTTTGGAGTGGTTACTTTGGTGCCTAAATGCAAAGATGCTAATCAAGTTAAAAATTTTAGGCCAATTTGTTTGTTAAATGTGAGTTTTAAGATTGTGACTAAAGTTTTGATGAAGAGAATAGAAAAAGTGATTGGTTACTTGATATCCAAAAATCAAACTGCTTTCATTAAGGGAAGATATATCCTTGAAGGTGTGGTAATTTTACATGAGATTTTGAACTCTTTGAATATGAAAAAGAAACCTGGAATTGTTTTTAAAGTCGACTTTGAAAAAGCTTATGATAAGATTAAGTGGGCTTTTGTGTATCAAATGTTAGAGGCTAAGGGGTTCCCTGACAAGTGGAATGATTGGATTATGAAAAGCATAATGGGGGGAGGGTGAGTATTAAAATGAATGATCAAATTGGACCATATTTTAAGACCAATAGAGGGTTAAGACAAGGAGACCCCCTGTCCCCTCTGCTGTTTAACATAGCTGCAGATGCTCTGGCAATATTGCTGAGTAGAGCTGGGGTTGCAGGGCTGATTAATGATTTAGGTCAAGAGTTTGTTACACAAGGAATTTCGATTTTGCAATATGCGGATGACACAATTTTTCTGCTCCAAGATGATTTGAGCAATGCAAAAAATCTCAAATTTGTGCTTTGTCTTTTTGAACAAATGTCTGGTCTTAAGATTAACTTTGAGAAAAGTGAAGTCTTCTGTATTAGAATGGAGGAGGAAAGGAAGAAACAATTTTGTGAGGTGTTAACTTGTAAGCTGGGTAATTTGCCCATGAAATATTTGGGATTGCCTATCAGTAGGAAGAAAATATTAAATAAAGATTGGAAGCCATGTGAAAACAAAATTGAAAATAGATTGAGTGGCTGGCAGGGGAAACTACTTGATATTGGAGGTAGAGTGCTGCTAATTAATTCCTGCCTGAGCAGTATTCCCCTGTATATGATGTCCTTCTTCCTTCTGCCCAGAGGAGTTAGGAAAAAAATGGATTTCTTTAGAGCTAGGTTTTTATGGCAGGAAGATCAAGGGTTAAAGAAATATCATCTGATTAAATGGCCTGTGATTTGCATGCCAAAAATGTGTGGCGGCCTGGGCATCTTAGATTTACAACTGATGAATGTGGCCTTGATGGGGAAATGGATCTGGAAGATTGAAAATAAAAAAGGAATGTGGCAAGACTTACTGAGAACCAAATACTTAAATGGTAAACCCCTGATGTTTAGGAAGAGGAAACCTGGAGATTCTCAGTTTTGGATGGCACTTGCAGATATACGAAATATGTTTATGCAGTTTTGTCGGAAAAAATTGGGAAATGGCAAGAGAACACTTTTCTGGGAAGAGGAATGGACTACGTCTCGGAGAATGGCTGATCTGTTCCCTTCATTGTATATGGTGACTCTCTCAAAACAAATCACTGTGGCTGAGGCTTTGAAAAATAACCTTTCAGATATTAAATTTAGGAGGGACCTTATTGGTGAAAGGTACCATGACTGGGTTAAAATGAAGAAGATATGCGAGGACATTATACTAACTGATGAGGATGATTGCCTTGTTTGGAAGCTGACAAAAAAAGGTGTTTTTACTGTTAAATCTTTCTACATGGCTTTGAAGATGCAAGATTCAGGCCGTTGTACTGATTTGGTCTGGGGTATGAAGATTCCTCTTAAAATCAAAATCTTTCTTTGGATGGCAAAAAAAGATAAAATTTTAACAAGAGTGAATTTGATGAAAAGAGGTTGGAAAGGAAATTCTAAAAGTTGCCCATTCTGTTCTCGAGATGAGACCGTACAACACTTGTTTTTTGATTGTAGTATGGCTCGTTTTGCCTGGGCTATGGTAAAGGTGTGCTTTGGGATTGGTCCCTTTACTGATATGTACCATATGTGGAATGTCTGGTTTGCCCGGTTAGGGAAAACAACGAAAAGTTTGGCTGGTGTCGGTGTGGCAGCATTGTTTGGAGCATATGGAAAACGAGAAATGATGTGTGTTTTAAAAGGAAGCATATAAATGATCCTACTGAATTGATAAATTTGATATGTTTCTGGATCGGTTCTTGGTCCATCTTGCAGAAGTCGGCGGAAAAGGAAAGAAGCCTGATACTGGGGGTGCGACTACTCGAGCAAGTGGCAAAGGAGATCTTTGATCGAAGGTTTGGCTGGGGTGCTGGTGGGAATCGACTGTGTGTTTAAGCTGGACCTGTTGTTGATCTCTTTAGTTGTCAGTGGTTGGGATGCTGTTACTTTGGTGTGCAAGTAAAAAACTGGTCATTGTAATAAGTTGGTGGTTTTGTTTTGACTCTTCGTGTGTTGGTTGGGGGTGTTTTGTAGTAGAACTTTGCTCATTTCTTTAATGGAAATGGGAGAGGATCCGATCCTCTCTTTCTCAAAAAAAAAATTTAATGTATCTTTGGTCTTGATGTAAAAATTAATAGGTGAAAGATTTTTGGATGGAGGGAGTACCATCGAAAATATATATATTTTTAAAATAATCATTTGTAATTCAAAATTACAGTTTTGGTTAGATTTTTTTAAAAATGCATAATTAGTCGTCCGATAACTGATTACTGATTATTTAGTTGGTGAGGGTCATGTCGATCGATCAATGATCGATATGATCCTATTGATAAATGGTTTGTTATCATATTTATTTATCTTATTATTGTTATACTTGCTATGTTTATATTTTAAAATTATATAATAATCAGATAAAAACTCCTGTCGATTAACCATTGGTAGATAGAGGTCATAAAACCCTTAAAATTGTAAATTCAGATAGATCTAAAATTGAAAATTTAAATAAAAATTATTATTTAAAAATCGGTCCGGACGTTTTAATTTAAGAAGGCGTGCACTTGATCTTACACGAGTAGCATTAAGTCTTTTGTGAGTTTTTTTGAAGGTTCCATATCTTGTGCATAAAAACATCCCAATGCACAAATACACAAGTCTAATCGTAGTCCTATATCTAAAATCCAACGACATAGGTTCGGAGAGGGTTTGCAAACCGGCAAGGAGAAGCAAATGTGCACTTTGGGAGCATCTTTTTGCAAAAACGGTGTTATCTTTGGATTTTGGATGTAGAACCACGATCGAACTTGTACATTTGTGCACAGGATATAGAACCTTTTTTAAACCGAAATCGTCATTCTCTGTGAAACGATTCTACCACTACAGTACAAATAATCACGGATAAAGAATATAGAGACATGTAAGTTTGTTATAACCTTTTCATAAAATTTGTTTGTGCTATTCTTTCTAAAAAGTTGCTCATTTACCGTTGTATAATATACTCCTATTTATCATATATTTTCTCCGTACCAAAATACCACTTCTGTTTCTGGGAAATGTGCTGGTAATCATGCTCTTGTCACTCGGGGAAGTGAGAAATCCTGTCAGCTCAAGTTCTTTGATCGTGCAACAAAATCCCGGAGTGTTTCACATCTCAGCTGATGTGATGTCATGCATGACCCCCAAAATGCTTAATCTACTTATTCTACTACACTCCTAAATCCTAATTCCCGATTGTGTTTAATAGTTAACAAGTGGCGAGGGAATCCCTAGCTAGCTGGTTTTACAATTGCCATTTGTGGGAATTACATACACCACTTTCATTACCAATTACTACCAAACAAACACGCCTTTGTGCTGTCACGGAGCATCGCTAACCAACCAATGTTCATGCCCTCCTCTGCTGATTCCGGCTCTTTCACCATGATCTCTCCCCCCCTCGCTTGAAGGAATTTCTGTAAAACCTTTTCACCTCACTCTCACATTCGGCGTCCTTGTTGTTCGAAATCTTGATTCCGTCCTTAAGTTAAATTAGTGATTTAGTGATACTTTTCCATCCAAGATCCCTCTCTCAAGTGGACAAAGATCACAACTTTTTGTGTTCTTGTTCTAACCACCAATAAGATGTTGCTGATTGGTGAAGTGGTTAGGGTGGGGTACTCCCCCTGCATTTCTTACTAGGGTCAACAACATCATCTAATTGGTGTCAAAAACAGTAGCATCCAAGTGTGCACTTTCATGGTAGATGTCCATTATGCCGTGTGTTTTGCTTATGAGTGATTTGTCATTTGTCCACAAAAGCAATACCATCATTTGATTCTTGGGCCATTCTTTGAAGTTGTTTCTGTGTAAGCTAAGTAATTTACAAAATACTATGCAGAGAAGGAATGCAACACCTCACATGATTCCCTTGTTCTTCTTCTCCTCCACTTGGGAAGAAAGCAGTTTGGTGCTTCCAATTGTAAATGGTTTCTTGGTTGTTTTGCATGCTGCTGCAAATATGCTTTGCAGTTACACTTACACCATTGCCATCATCATGGGTCTACCTGAAGATTAATTAGCTCCTAATTAGGCAGCATCAGCTGTCGAGCGGCGTTAGCTGAAAAAAGGCTCAGCTTAGCAGCTTAGCTGACGAGGGAGGCGGCATTTTGACCATATTCTATAGCAGCACATGCATCAGCAACTAGCGGTTACAAATCAGTCCATGAACTTAACTACCACTGACAAGAATTTGTGCCAAAAAGAGTACTAATTACACTTGAAATCATAGCTGGCTAAGAAAGATTATCTGCTCAAAGTACTGTGCTTACCGGCCGACAAAGAATCGGCTGCCACACTCTCCCAGCCTCTCCGGAGAGAGGGAAAACGACATGGATTGGCTTGCCCAAAGCTAGAAATTCCAAAGAGTCAGAGAAAGAGAGATAGGGAGGGAGAGATTCATGCTGCTAATTGCTCTAAAATACTTAGGAGTGGGAGGATTAGTGCGCCCTTAATTATAGGGCTCCCCCTAGCATGATAATCTCCTTTCTCACATTCCTAACCCTATGCAGCATTAGAAGCATTTTTTGCATTTGGAAACTTACCTGACAGTACTGACAGAAAGAAAGACAAGCAGCTGCAAATGGCCTCCATGTGAACTGCTTGAGAATGTCTCATGTCTGAATGTTGTAATGATTAATTAAATGGATAAACACGGTACTTCTTGGTAGCCCGCAGTATATAGGGGAGATGCCGACCTCCCTCCTGTAAGTGCAAAGATGCAGGGGTCACTTTCACGCCATAATTAATCAAGCAACGCATGAATCCCATCGTCTCATGCATGCAAAAGTGTATGCATGCAGAAAGGAGAGTTTGAGTCGAACTGATCCTGCAGGCTAAATGCTCTGTGCTGTCACTCACCATTCTGCCATGCATGCCTAGATGTGTTTGGTTTGCATTTTGTTTTGCCTTCTCTGGTAGTAACAGTAAATAACAAATTGCATGGTCTGGTGACAATAGCAGTTATGCTGTGCAATCGGAGAGGCAGCAGGCAGCAGCAGACCTCGCTCAGTCACTCTGACTGCAAGAACTGCAAGAACCATGCAAGCATTGGCCAGTCTACTGCTTGTAGTAGTTAACTCAGGAATTCAGCACGCAGGAGGCTTCTCCATGGCTCTTCCAATCATTGAGTCGCAAGCACACGCTTGAGGGGTTCTGATTCTTGTTTGACTCATCTTTACGGTATCCTGTCCTGCCCCGTCCATGGTGCCGGCGACGAGACGATCGTGCCCGTAGCGATCGTCCTAAAGGTGTTTTTCTTTGTGTGTGCGGGGGGTCTTGCTTAATTGCTTTCTTCTTCTCCTAGCTCATGAGCGCGTGATTCCCAAATCGAGCTCGAGTTCGAGGAGAAGATTGGAACTGAATTCGCTCTTGCTCTCGTTGGGTGATTTTTTGGCGTGTCCTTTCGCTACTTTTCGTGCTACATTTTAATTTTGGCTTATAAAAAATAGTTAGGTTCCACTAATATACTGGATTATTATAATCTGCACTCCAGAATATAATAAATTGGAAAGATAAGTTATCATGTTTATTTCAGCTTGTGAAAAAAAATAAATTATTATAATCTAAAGCTGAAATAAACGGGATCTTAGAGGTGCAGTTGCTTGCGAGCTTTAGATTGTTCTTTGGCGATAAAATTTGCGATTCTTTGGGTGGTCAAAAGGGTGTGCTGGTAGTTGAGGTTGGTTGTATCTGAGCTCCTGCGAATCGAATTTCCCCTCTCGACGTGCAATCTGTTTGCGACAATTCAGTTTATCTTCCTCCAAAATTGTCAACTGGCCGCAGTATTTCTTCTCCTCTATGTATGCATTCTATCTTGTCTCGTAGAGACGTGACACCCACGAGCACAAAATGCTGGAATCCAGGAATGCCGTTCTGAAGGAAGCAAGCAAGCAGTGTTTTGATGCAAAATCCCCCCAAAAAAATATTTCAGAGCATTGTATGTATACTATTCAGCTTGGGTTCAACTCAGTTGTAGTAGTAAATTGGGTTGATTCTACGATTACAAATATCCATAACATTCATATTTAAAACATCTCCCACATGAGCGGAATACGAGCGAAACTGCATGCCATGTCACGTCGTGTCACTCGCTGACCGACCTGATCGTTTGGTAAACTTTTCAGACGAGCACGGAAGCTAGCTAGCCTGCAGTGCAGTGCTGGGTGCCGACTGCGAGGGAGCGCGCAGCGTGCGTTTGGTTGCTCTGGGGCTTGTATGGACAGCGATGATTGATAATACTTCTCTAAATATGATTTAAATAAACACAAACCCAATTAAAATATATTTCCCTATTTTTTTAAATGATTTTTATCGCAACATTAGATAAATATGCAAAAATATAAATTATGTTTGAACTATCTTCAATAATTTTGTTGAAGGTTGATTTTAAGTATTGGATGATGCGGAGTGTGTAACATAGAAGATTGATAGGACTAGGGTCCATATATACATTGACTCACAAAGTCACCGTAGATTATTATTATCCTTATTTTGTAGTTTTTTTCCTTTTGACGTTCCTATTTATGAATGAAAGTAAATGGGAAATACCAGTAGAAGTTGTTCTCTTCGTCACACGCGAGAGTTTCTGTTTGTCCATTTTTCCCAGGCTTTCATGATGTTTCTGGCGAACCCAAGTTACAATACTAAATACACAAGGGAGGGTCAACGACGCCACTCTGACCTGACCTCATCGCGGCAGCCGTCAAGCACTGCGCAGCGCAACCGCCCTCCCGCCCGCCCGCCTGAGGAGCTACGAGCTAGTGCTCGTGCTCGACTGCTCGCGCTCCGGACCCCACCGACCACCAAAGCCTCCACCGGTAGATCTCAGCTTCGGCTAGCTCCCTGATCGCCCGCCGCCGCCGATGGCGACGACTACGAGGCAAGGTTAACGGAAAGCATGTCGCCGAGCGTGGCCCAGAGCTCCTCGTCCACGTCGAAGCCGGCCTGTCGCTGCCGCTCCCGCTCCGCCTCGGCGGTGGCCCCCGGTGCACGCCACCACCACTCGCCATTATCGCTGGCGCCGACTAACGCTGCCGTCGCCGAACCGTTGCTGGCGCCGACGAACTTGTGGTGGAAGGGGTAGCAGCCGTTAACGCTGCTGCTGATTCTGCTGTGGCCGCTCGTGTAGTCACCGTAGCTGCCGCCACAGTAGTCGTAGCTGACGTCGGACGTCTCCCGCTCGTCGCCCTCCGCCTCCGCCTCGCCGTTCCTCGCGAACCGGCCCTTCACCCTCGGCCGGCTGTCGGCCAGTGTCTTCCTGCACGCGTACTGGAAAACATATCGCGCGTCAGCTAGCACGAATGAGTGCAACATAGATACGCATTTGCAGCAGGGTGCGGGTGGAGGAGGGGATCGGAATTGTACAGTGATCTTCTTGTTGAAATTCCTCTGGTGGCGCTTCACGCGGTATCTCTCGATCCTCTCCTTCCTCTCCTCGGCGCTGTACCGCCCGACCTTCTGCGAGAAGGGTGCACCGCCGTCTTGGCCACAGCTGTCGCCCGCCGCCAGCGGCCGCGGTGGTGACGATCCATTATTCATCCCCTGTTTTTGTCAGGACATGTCACGGAGACAAACAACTGTTCAGTTCAGTTCAGTTTGCACGCAACGCGGAAGTTTGCACCATGCAGTTTGGGTTTTTCCGTTTTTGTAGTGAGTACCTGGAGATCACCGGTGCTGAAGACGCGGCGGACGGGACATGGCGAGGTGAACTCGAAGATGTCGCCGGAGGAGGAGGACGGCGAGGAGGAGAGCGGCGGCAGCGGCAGCGGCAGCTGGTGGGAGGGGGACGAGAAGAATACGCCGCCGCTAGCGCTGCGGTGGTCGGTGAGCTGGAGCTGGAGCTGGAGGGAGTGCGAGCTGATGCCCCTCTGGCTCTGGATGCTGTTGTAATACGACGAAGGGAGCGAGGAGGAGTAGGACGGCGGCGACGACGCGGCGAATGGAGGGAACGCGCCGCTAATAACATTGCCGTCGAGGTAGCCGGTGACGCGGGGGATCTGTGTGGGGACGCCCGGCAAGGCGGCGGCGCTGGAGACGCTCGACGCGTGGTGCATGAAGGCGTCGCTGCCGTAGGAAGCCGCCGACGAGGTGGAGGAGGAGTGGCGGAACATGGCGTTTTTAATTTGGAACGTGAGAAAAGCCTCGGGACTTGGAGCGAATGATGCCTGTGGGGAAGCTTAAGTAGTTGTCGTAAGTGGAGGAGGGAGTTGGGCCGCTTGGCGCGCATCGCGCCGATGGTGCACGGTGCCATGCCCTGTGACCTGTGTATTGTGAAAGGTGGTAGGGTCAACGGTTACCCATCCGTGCAGTACAAAAATCTTATTAGGCCCCATGGAACTATACCAATGTACTGTTTCACAACTCGTCTAAGAAATCAAATCAAATTTAGGACATATTTGTTTGCGCGATAGCGGGCTGATTTGGGTAGCTACTTGCTTGAGTAGCTATGTTCTCTAAAAATTTAGAGAAAATATTGTTTTTATTTTTACGGTCTAGAACTAGAATTTAGATGGTTTGTTTCGACTTCAGATTATAAAAATAATCTGCAACTGTCAAAAGCTGAAACAAACAGACATTATGGATGTGTTTGGTTGAGTTGTAAATTCTGAGAAAGTTGTGAGCTGTGGAAAAACTGTTGTGAACTGTAAGTTGTAGAAAATTCGAGAAACTGTTTGGTTGGAATAGTTGTTGATTTATGTTTTGGTAGTTCATGATGTTTTTTACATTATTAATGTGTAATTTTACATGTAAATTATTATAATCATGAAATTTTGTAATGTTTATATTGAAATTATATATTTTTAAATTACACTAAAATAAGATATTTTACTAAAATTTCACTTTTTCAAATTTTACATAAATTGATATGTTTTAATAGCATGGTAGGTAATATTCATTTAAAGTTAAATTGAGAAGCTGTGAAATCTAGATTATATCAACTTTTAAATTTATATTACGAGAATCTTCAGATTCCAACTTTTGAGCTAGAAAACTGGTCTGAACCAAACATACCATATATCTTGCATATAGAGAGATGTTGTATAGCAACTAGCAAGACCAGTAATAATAAATCACATCTATGTAACTACAAGATAGTAGGAAAGTGAGGTTGATGAATGTATATATGCTTATACACTAGGCATCTGACTTTTTTTTGCCTTGGACAAGTCAAATTCCTGATGATGTTGATACTATTTCCATCGTTTTTTAGCTGCATCAGCCGCTGATGTGTAATCCAACGAATAAGATTTGACGTCGTTTTTTCTCACAGGAGTTATTTACATTCGATTCACAATATTATTACCCATTTGTCCATTAAAATATTGTCTAGATTCCGGCTGGAGCATCAACCGGACTCTTTATACTACTGAATTGTGTGGCATAGGCAATAATCCTGAAAGATGTTATTTTACCCTTCTATTTATTTATCTATTTATGGACGAGTGAAAGGTGCCACTGCAAACTAGATGCTTTTCCTTTGAAACAAAAGCCCCACGAGGCCGAGACATATTCTTATTAGACCCCCTTTCATAAAAGCCATGCTGAAGTTAACAATTTAGAGGAATGAAATATAATATAGGTGTCACAGCTAGGGGAATATGCTCCAACTTAGCACACGCTGATTAACAAACAGCAGGAAGTTGATGCCAGGGACCTTTCACTATAAAATCAGATCAACAAGCCAATAAGGTACGGAGATGCAGCTCAGTGAGAGATGTTTTTGAATGTGAAGGCACAGTCGGCTAGTAGAATTTAATTTTCGGAACAATTTAATTTGTTTTCACGGCAGCTGACATGCATGAATCAGATGTTCTTCTGGGCATATGCATACTGTAGTTAGACAAAGATCTGCGGCCTGCCAGCCAGAAGGACACTCCGGCATTGCAGCCCAGCTTTAACACCGAATCGGCTCGAGCTTCGCCAGTAGCCCTCGTCTTTTATGCTGTACAGTAAGATCCCAGTAGCATTGTACGAAGCCCCATGGGCCATGAGATGTACTTAACTTTTGTTAAAATACATGTAATATTTTAATTCTAAATTTTATTAGAAAGAAAAACTTGTATTATTTCAAGTCCTTAAGGATACACATGCTCCTTAAAGATACACATGCTGTCAAAAAACTACTTACTTGATCAATAGAAGTAGCAACAGGCAGCGCGTATAGGAAGTAGTCGAAGTCGAGGTTCACACAAGCGGTCACACATAAGCGCTGCCCAGAAATCTAATCACTGCCTCGTGCAGGAGTTATCTGCGACAATGATTCGAAGATCCCGCTCTTCTTTCAATCCAGTACACGCCGGAAAAAAGTTGATGAAATCTAGGCTACACAACAAATCAAAGCAGTGGAGCAGAGAGGAGAAAGAGAGAATGGGGATCAAAAAGCTCTCATCAGATTGGACGTTTCCAATCTTTTATAGACAACCACAGTCATTCCAGAATAAATTTACGAAATTATTACTAGTAACTGTCAAATTCATATCACATAGATTTGACCACAACAAATACTAGTAACGAAAACTTTAAATCTCGTATTCAAAATTGTAGGAAGAGCTAGATGGATAGATTCCTCTCCCTTGGGTTGGGAGAATAAAAGGGGAGCCTTACAGGAGGGGCCCACACACCGGGGGCCCACACACACACACACACTCTAACACCCCCCCACAGTCGAAACTCCGGCGCAGCGGATGTTGAGACTAGAGCGGAACTCAGAGAAGGTGGAGGAAGGCAAGTCTTTGGTGAAGATGTCGGCAAACTGGGAGGTGGTAGGCACATGTAGGACACAGACAGCTCCCACGGCGACACGATCACGAACGAAGTGGAGGTCAATTTCCACATGCTTGGTGCGTTGGTGCTGGACGGGGTTGGTGGAGAGGTAGACGGCGCTGACGTTGTCGCAGTAGACCAACGTACTCCTGGCGAGGGGGCAATGGAGCTCCCCGAGGAACTGCCGGAGCCAGGATGCCTCGGCCACCCCATTGGCAACAGCCCAGTACTCAGCCTCGGCACTGGAGCGGGAGACAACCGGCTGCCGCTTGGATGACCAAGACACGAGGTTGCCACCAAGGAAGACGGCGTAGCCGGAGGTGGAGCGACGCGTGTCTGGGCAGCCCGTCTAGTCGGCGTCAGTGTAAACCACGAGGTCAGCAACAGGAGAACGCCGAAGGTGAAGGCCAAAGTCGAGGGAGCCGCGCAGATAGCGGAGAATCCGCTTCATAGCAGTAAGGTGCGGGTCCCTAGGGTCGTGCATGTGAAGGCACACCTGCTGCACCGCATAGGAGATATCCGGCCGAGTGAAAGTGAGGTACTGAAGGGCGCCAGCAATGCTTCGATAGGCAGTGGGATCATCCACTGGTGTGCCCTTTGTACTGGAAATCTTGGACTGAGCATCGACTGGAGTGGCACAAGGCTTGCAGTCAGTCATCCCTGCGCGTTGAAGGACATCCAAGGCGTACTGGCGCTGGTGAAGGAAGAGGCCATCAGGGCGGTGTTCCACTGTCACTCCCAAGAAGTGATGGAGCACACCAAGGTCCTTCATGGCAAACTCCTGCTGCAACGAGACAATCCGCTGAAGTAGAGACTGGCTGGACGCAGTGAGAATAATGTCATCCACATAAAGCAGCAAGTAGGCTGAGTCAGCACCGCGATGGAGGACAAACAAAGAAGTGTCACTCTTGGCTTCGCTGAACCCCACAGACAACAAGAAGGAGGCGAACCGACTGTACCAAGCCTGAGGAGCCTGCTTCAGACCATACAAAGACTTGTTGAGCCGGTAAACACTCTCAGGGTGAGCGGGATCCACAAAACCCGCAGGCTGGCTGCAGTACACAGTCTCCGTCAGGGTGCCATGGAGGAAGGCATTCTTCACATCGAGCTGGTGAACTGGCCAGGACCGCGAGAGAGCCAGGGAGAGCACGGTCCGGACAGTAGCAGGCTTCACCACTGGGCTGAAGGTCTCATCATAGTCAACTCCAGGGCGCTAGGTGAAACCCCGAAGGACCCAGCGAGCCTTGTAGCGATCTAGCGAGCCATCTGCCTTGCGTTTATGTGTCCAGATCCACTTGCCGGTGACCACATTGCAGCCAGAGGGGCGAGGCACCAGGTCCCAGGTCTGATTGGCCAAAAGAGACGCATATTCTTCCTCCATCGCGTGGCGCCAGTGTGGATCCGCCAGGGCGCCACGAACAGTGGAGGGTATGGGAGAGACTGGCGGTTCCGTAGCGGCGGAGAGGACCAGGCGGTCAACTGGACGAAGGACCCCCACAGCCCGCCGAGTCACCATCGGGTGAGTGTGGCGGGGATCGCGGTGGAGGAGGGGCGGGTGGTACATAGGGTTGGCAACGGGTACCCGAAATCCGAAACCCGATGAGTTTTTACTCCATTAGGGCACGGGTCTGGGTCAATTTTTCGACCCGCGGGTCTGTTAATGGGCAGAAATTTGAACCCATCGGGTTCGCGGGTTCGGGTCTGGGATCGTAGAACCCGAACCCGTAAACCCGTGGGTTTTTTTACCCGGCCCAATAATTATACATGCCTCTATTTTAGCCTTTGAGCCCATAATCCAGCCCAATACCTTGACCCAATATACAGAGTATATAACAGAGAATAGCCATCCCCAACCCTAAACCCAAACCTAGGCTATATAAAATTATGGTTGGTGACCAATGAAATTGTTATTCATGCTATTTTTATCAGTTTTGCTAGTATCGCGGGCTCTGTGCATGGCTCTGTGGAGCAGACTAGCAGTGCATGCTTATGCTAGTTAACGGGCATGGGTGACCCATGGGCGACCCGAGACCCAAACGGGCATGGGTCTGAGCTTAAAAACGAACCCGTGACGGGCATGGGTTTTTTAACGGGTCTCATTTTAGTGTCGCGGGCACGGGTCTGGGAGGGCAAAACCCGACGGGTCTGTGCCCGTTGCCAACCCTAGTGGTACACCGGCGGCTCGGCGCGAGAGCGGGCCGGTGCAACTCCCGTCGGGCGGCGCTGGTAGACCCGAATGGGGTTGGCGTAGCGGGAAGTAGATATCGGGGCCGCGTGTGGCGCGGCAGGTGGCGCGGGGACACGGGGCACGGCCGGGGCCGTGTCCGGGGCGGAACACGGCGCCGACAGCAACAGCGGGCCAACCCCGGGCGCAGGAGGCGACAGGGAAGGGCCCGCGTGCGGCACAGACGAGGACGCCGGGGCCGCGCATGGCACGGGGGGCCACGCCGGCTGGTGGGGAGTGGCCGCACGTGGCACAGCCGGGGGCACGGGGGCAACGGGCGGCACGGCGGGCAGCTCCGCTGCCACACACGGCTCGTCAGCAGGCGGGAGAGCCACCGGAACAGCCGGTGATGTACCTGCAGAAGACAAAGGTGGCTGAACCACTGGGTCAGTAGAAAACAGGGAGTCCAACTCAAGGCTGGTGGTGGGTGTGGAGTCAACGGAGAAAGGAAAGACGGACTCAGCGAAGATGACATGTCGTGAGATAAGCACATGACGAGAGGAGAGGTCAAAGCAATGGTACCCCTTATGATCGGGGGAGTAGCCAAGAAACGCACACAGGGCCGAGCAGGGCGCAAGAAGTGTTGGGATAGCAAGCACACCCGAAAACACGAAGGTGAGTGTAGGAAGGTGGGGTACCGAACAAGGCATGGTGAGAGGTGGGAGCGCTCGTGGCCTTAGAAGGCAGGCGGTTGAGCACATAGGTGGCAGTAAGGAGGCTCTCAACCCAGAAGCGAGCGGGAGCCGAAGCCTGAAAGAGCATGGAGCGCATAACATTATTAGTGGTACGAATCATGCGCTCAGCCTTGCTATTCTGAGGGGAGGTATAGGGGCATGACATGCGCAATTGGACTCCCTTCGAGAGGAAGAAAGCCCGGGAAGCAGAGTTGTCAAACTCACGACCATTATCACATTGGACGGTCTTGATAGTAACCCCAAATTGAGTAGAGACCCAAGCAAAGAAGTGAGTGAGTGTGGGGAAGGCATCCGACTTGGACCGCAAAGGAAACGTTCATGAGTAGTGAGAAAAATCATCAAGAACAACCAGATAATATTTATAACCAGAAATACTCATGATCGGAGAGGTCCACAAGTCACAGTGAATAAGGTCAAACGCATGAACATCATGCGAGAAAGAAATAGAAAAAGGTAGGCGAACATGATGACCTAATTGACACGCATGACAAATGTGCTCACTAGTGGCCCTAGTACAAGGAATAGAGGAACTACGACAAAGCTGAGCCAAAATGTCGACACCGGGATGACCAAGTTGGCGGTGCCAGAGTGTGGAGGACACTGTGGCGGCAAGGGCGGACGAAGGTGGAGCAGCGGAAGGTGGAAGACGAAGCGTGTAGAGGGGTCCGGTGCTGTCACAGTGGAGAAGAGGACGCCGAGTGGCCATATCCTTCACAGTCAAACCAAAAGAGTCAAATTCAATAGAACAGGAATTATCAGTGGTGAATTGACGAATGGAAAGAAGGTTGTGAACAATGTCAGGAGCGACAAGAATGTTTTGCAGGCGAAAAGACCCACAAGGAGTCGCATCACCCACGGAGGTGACCGGAAGGCAAGAGCCATTCCCAACCATGATGGAAGAAGGGTGAGATGGGTGGGGGGCCTGTGAGAGGAGATAATATCATCATGGGGAGTGGTGTGGAAGGAAGCACCCGAGTCGGCCACCCAATCCGTGGCGGACGGCGGAGTCAACACCATGGTGTTGAATGACTGCGCAAGGGCCGTCTGATCCCACTCACCGGACCACGGGCCCCACGCCGAAGGAGCAGGCGGGACCGGCCACCCGGTGAGCATGGCCGCAGGTGGGGTAGAAGGGCGAGGAGTGAACTGGCCCGACCACATGGAAATGCGCCCCGTCCATGGGTTGGAGAAGGATGGCTAGGGCGCACTCCCGGCCGCAGGGGCTGGTGTGGCGGAGGTAGGAGCCGGAGCGCGGCCGGTACCACCACGGCGCCCCCCTCCCCGGCGACGACGATCGCCACCATGATCGCCACCACGATCGCCACCCCGCCCCCCGCCCCCCCGCCAGTGGTGGAACCGACGGTAGGAGTACCAAGAAGGGAGGGAGCCGGTGACGGCGGTGGGTGGGAGGCCAGCCGGTTGGAGCCGGAGGTGATGAGAGCAATCGCGGTAGTAGAAGGGGGAGCGAGTCCCCGGGTCAGCTCCTCGAGGACAAGGTCATCATGAACCTTGTGGAAGGATGGGAACGACACTGTTGAGGACAAGGTCATCATGATCCATGTCCGGAGATGGGTGTAGCTGTCTCCGAGACCGCGGAGGATGTTGAGGACAAGAGTGCGGTCCGCAACAGGCTCGCCAAGGTCACGAAGAGAATCCGCCATTCCCTTCATGCGACGACAGTACTCCGAGATGGGGAGATCCCCCTGGATGAAGGTGCGGAAGGTAGCGTCCAACTGGAGAGCACAAGCCTCGCGGTTGCCAAGGAACTGCCCCTCGATCGCAACCCAAGCCTGCCGAGCGGTGCCACCAAGTTCCTGCACGATGTCCTGGAGCTCGATAGTGATGGACCCAAGGATCCATGACAGCACCACGCTGTCCATGCGCCGCCAAACGGACCCCTGGGCGACCACCGGAGTGTCGATGAGGACGTGGTCATCCAAGGCATAGCGCCGGAGGGTGAGGAGCACCAGGTCGCGCCAGCGTGCGTAGGAGGACGATGAGGGATCGAGGGTGACTGGCACCAGCGCCCGAATGTTCTGGACACCGGCCGACTAGGCGTGAAGCTGTGCGGCATCCGGATCGGCGACGACAGCTGGAGCCGCGGTGGTAGGGGGATCAACACCCCTGAGGTGATGCTCGGCCTCAGCGACATGTTGGGCCAGGGCATCAGCGGTCTGGCGAGCATTCTGCCAAGCGAGGGCGGCAGCCGGCTCGCGCGCCCGATCAGCAGTGGCAGCAGTCTTGGCAGTGGCAAGGGCGGCTGCAAGGGCAGCGTCGGCAGCCACCACATCCGAAAGGGCCAGCCAGCCCGAGGACACGGCGGTGGGGAGGCCACCCAGGGACGGCCAGGACATGGCAGGGAGAAGGGGGGGCAGCGCCCCCGAGGCCTGGGGGAGGCCGGCGAGGCCGGCAGCAGTAGGAGGGGGCGGCACCCTAGGGGCCAGGGGAGGAACCGGGGCGCCAGATCCGGCCGCCTCGGCGTCGGGTCCGGGCGGGGCGGGCGGCCCAGCGGCGAAGTAGCACGGGGGAAGCCGGCGGCGGCGAAGGAGCTCGGGGGGAGGCCAGCGGCGGCGGAGCCGGCCACGCCGGCGTCGAGGCTGGGCGGGGGGAGCTCGGCGGCGGCCAGGGGAGGGCCCGGGGCGCCAGATCCGGCCGCCCCGGCGATGGATCCAGGCGGGGGAAGTCCGGCGGCGCCGGATCGGGCCGCCCCGGCGGCGGATCCGGGCAGGAGAGGGCCAGCGGCGGCAGAGCCGGCCACGCCGGCGTCGGGGTAGGACGGGGGAAGGCCGGCGGCGGCGAAGCCCGGCGGGGGAAAGCCGGTGGTGCCAGATCCAGCCGCCCCGACGGCGGATCCGGGCGGGAGAGGAGCGGATCCGGCCATGGTGGCGGAACCCAGCCCACGAAAAGGAGAGGAGGAGGAGAAGGAGAAGGTGGTGCTCGCCGGAGGAGGCTCGCCGGCCATGGAGGCGGCGGTGGCGGCGCCGGCGGCAGAGGAAGGTGGAGCCTAAGGCTCTGATACCATGTAGGAAGAGCTAGATGGATAGATTCCTCTCCCTTGGGTTGAGAGGATAAAAGGGGAGCCTTACAGGAGGGGCCCACACACCGGGCCCCCCACACACACTCTAACAAAAATGACTAGTAACTGAAATATGTATTCTGGCGTTTGATGGCTATTCAAATTCTAGTTTTAACCACATTAAAACAGTGCATTTAGATACAAATAATGTATACATGAAAGTCCAAAAAATTCGAATTGACTTGGTGTTATTTTGCTACCACACACGTTGTCGCTCGTCGACAAGTCACACGGTATCTCACGCAAAAAATACGTGAATACGCGCATGCGTGCGTATAGATTTGGCCAAGACCTCATGAGTTTTCTTTATTTAATAAATAGAGATAAGAGCATCTCCAAGAGATTATTTATATGACTACTTAAATTTGAATTTAGGTATTTTGGTGAAAAATAAAACTCTAAGAGTCCCCCTAAATGAGTCTCTTTCCTAATCCATTCCCTAAATCACCATTCATCTCTCTCAAATATATGATTAGTTTAGCAAGTCCCTATTTCTATTTGCACATATTTTTTCTCTTGTATGCACATTATTTTCTTCGTTACGTGTTGTTATAGGTTGGATGATACACATATCTGAATGTATCAAAGTTTTATATAAAATTATTACATATTATAGACCGCATTTGTAGGATTTTAAAAATAGGGATTGAGATTATAGGGAAACTGTTGTAGATTGATTAATTTTTAGGAAGAGATAAAGTTTAGAAGGATCCCTATATGTGATTTAGGGAATAAAATTTAGGGTATTTCTTGGAGATGCTCTAACTCCAGCTTATAAGTGGGTCTCTATCCCGCTAAACAGACAATATGGTATTAATCATAGACACATGTTTTGAAATTAAATAATTGGACCACCTCATGAGCCAATTTTCAACAACTTTTGTATCAGATAAACTAGAGATGCTTTTTTAAAGAAAACTAGGGATGCTTTCCCTACAATATTCCAAGACAGTTTCATACAAATATACTATATGTATATAATTTTCAAAGATCTTATAGGGTTCAATGTAGAAAACACTGAACGGGGTGGATAAGAAAATGGGAAAATATGGAAGCAAACGCATGCATAGAATTGCAAACAAGTACGGTATGACTAGAACAGGTTCCTGTTTTTTCAGTTGTCAAAATGAGCTGTCAGACAGTGCACTTGCATGGAGTAGTAAATTTTTATTGATTTGGCTTCAGGATGCTTCTACCTTTCAATGGATAACACCTAAACTATCTACATGTTCAATTATGTCTTAGAAATTCATCTAAAAAACTTATCTGTTGATCATGGTGGTCAACCGGACATTTCACATTTGGGATATTTCCCAAACTTAAGTTTGCAACCTTCTGTCATTTTGGACTGGAGCATTCAATTTAAGTTTACATTCATAGTTGCAGACTACATTTAGCAATGCAATGATATACAGATTATTCCTTAGATGTTTTCATTTTCCTTTTTGGTGTAAAGAATCATAGAATACAGTCATGACTCGTAAGGTTCTATAGTTCTATAGTCAATGGTAACTATAACTGGAAAATGCAAAGTGATTACATCCTTTACATTCTCAAAATCTACCAAAAAACTCAGCATACAGTTTAAATTAGCATGTATGAACATTTGTATCAAACATTAAAGAAAAGAAATGAAAACTTAGCTGATGATCTAACCAGTCTCATCTAAAAAGTCCTGACCTCATATCAACAATTGGCTTTGGCATCACAGGACCCATGCACGAAAAGAGTGATGCTTTCTTCGGCTTATTGCCAAATAGGAAAGTTCGAAGAGGTACTCCAGCCTTCACTGATAGAGCTCTGAAGTTATGTTGTGCTCTGTTGCTTCTTACTATAGATAGTTCAATATTCTCTCTAAGATTCAAAAGAGACCTCCCAACCTCTACTTGGAGGCCTCTTACATGGTCTAGCCCAGCTTGTAGCTCTTTGGTAACCTTGTTGTTCTCTTGCTTCATATTGCTCACCTCTCCTTGGAACTTTGCAGCCTGGAAAGGAGTGAAGTGAACTTCATTACTTTGGTCCAATGTTGTTATCTTCGATATCTCATCTTCTATGCTGCACAACAACGAGAATCTATTCTCTAGTTCCCCCTGTAACATCACATTCTTTTCCAACCAAACCTGCAGAACGGTACTCAAGTCACGAAACTTCTTTTCAAGGGTAGCTGACTCTTGTTTTCTATCTGACTGACGAGAAGACACAACATCTGAGCCCTCATGTGCTTTAGCATCTGTAAGTTTATCCATCTCAGCTTTTGCTTTATCAAATGATTTCTGAAACTTTTGCATATAATGATATGATGTACTGAATCTCAACCAGAAGTCTATGCTTTCCTCCAACACTCGGCTAATTTCTGCTCTAAATTTCTCCTCCAATGATACAACATGTAGTTCTTCATGTTGGAGTTTCTTCATGCATTCTTCTAGCTGAGCAATCTCTTTGTCTTCAAGACTAGAAGTGGTGTTTACCTCAGATGTTTTGGACTTTTCAAAACACTGAGGTAGAGAAGTGTTGAGCTTGGTTTGTAAAGAGCTCAACATTTGCCTAAGAGACCGAATCTCATCATCTTTTGTTGCACTAGCAATTTTTAACTCCTTCATCTCTGACATTGCTTCAAGATGATATTCTCGATTTTTCTTCTCAATTTCTGAAAGTTGTTTATTTGTATCTTTGTAGTTACGAAGGATGCATGCATAATCTTTTAAGAGAATTTTATCCTTACCCTCTATCCCATTCAAAACTAGCTGTTGCCACGCCAAAGTGTCATTTGGCTCTTCCTCGTGTGCCTCACTAGAGTCATCAAATGAGTCACATAATCCTTCATCCATTGGTTTGCATGTAGATCCTAAATCATCTGGGGATGATTCAGATTGTATGTCAGGATTATTTGCATCTTCTTTATAATCCATGTCTTTAGTCTCTTGGGATGAACCCACCATTTCTTCAGTGAAAGGTGCATCCAATTTCTCCACAAAATCAATAAGACTGTTGTGTGCTTCAGTTAGTTGTTTGTGAATATTTTCATTCTCACTGTGTGCAGACTTTTCAATCCGCTGAATTGTTTGCAACACCTCCTCAACTTGCTTCAATCTTTCAGACAATTTGATAGAATCCTCAATCAAATCTGCTTTCTCACTCTCCAAGCTATCCAAGCGCTTGTGTAGATTGTCTGCCTCATTTCTCATTACATTGATTTGAGCATTTTGTGAAGAAGCTGCAATTTCTAGGCTAATGACCTTATCCACGAATTCATCAACCTGTCCAGCCAGATGCACCACATATGCCTCTGAGCATGACTCAAACTTTTGTTTGACCTTTTGGGATATTTCCTGTAGCTCGAGCTTGCATTCTTCCATAATTGGATCACCATCCTCTATAGATGATGACGGTATAGAACTGAACTCTATGTCTTGATGATCAAATAGATCCTTCTGATCATGAGGATGCCCACACCCACTCTTGAAAATTGTTAACTTCTTCTTTGCATCTCTGACTCTTTGAAACTCCATAGTTGCCTCTTCAGATGATCTCTTTTGCTCAGACTGCAAGCTAGCCAATTTATCTTCACAGGAAATAAGGGCTTGTGCAACCATTAAAGCTCGAGCTTCATTGTCTTCGATAACTGCACTGGTGCTAAAAGCCTCTTGCAAGCTCCATACCTCCTCTTGCATCTCAGTTGCATGTCTTTCAATGTTTAAATATTTATTCAATGAAGATTCATACGAGCTCTTGAAGAATTCCTTTTCGGTCTGCAAAACGAGGATTTTCTTCTGTAGTCTCTCAATATCTTCATGTGCCCTGTCTTTGCTCATATGAGAGCTAATCCTTCGATGTGTTTGCGTCCTCTTTGGAATAGGGATGGATCCTCTACTGATATTGATCCCTGTGATGCCCTTTGGAAAACCATCACCATCATCATCTTGCAGAGAGAGTTGGACTTGCTCTGGAAATGCAGTTGCTATGGTGTGATTGGCCTTGTGCAACTCCCCTGACACCCGGTCATATCTATCAGCAAGCGCTTGGTAAGATCTATATGTCTCCTCTACATAGTTTACAAGGTCAGGTCTGCTCTTAAAGTATAGCTCCGCCTTCCTTGCGAATGTATCAGCTTCTATCTCTATGAGTTGGATCATGGCCTTCACCCTTGTCTCCATCTCTGCGGAGATAAACCATACAAACCTCTTGAAACATTGCCAACGACCAAAAGCAAACACACACACACTAGAAATCTCAATAATTTCTTCAGAACAATTTCATGCTTAAAGAGATAATACTAACTAGTGGATACTAGCGGAACACCACTATCACCTCATGCGTTCCAATGATGAACAATTATAGATTGAGACGACATTTGAAATTTGTAGCTGCGATTTCAGGTGTGTCCCGCCGTTGTTCTGAGAGGATCGATCGAGTACCTTGCACGTTGTTGTCGAGCCATTTAGACTGGGTGGTGCGGATGTGACTCGCCCACCACCATGAGTAGGCATTGCTCGCCGCGCGCCGCAACATCATCGATTGGCTGCCTCCTTCGTCTTCCTATCCCCCCACCTCCCCTTTTGCGTCTTTCCCCGAACCCCTCTTTCTTCCTTCGTTTCTGCACCCTCCTCTTCTTCTTCCCATGCGGTCCTAGCTTTCCTATACAACTATCGCCACCGCTACTGATGTCGCGCTGGTTACGGGTGGAGGGCTAGGGCGGGGCCATGACGGCCCTCGGGACGACTAGGGGCGGGGCGGTGCGGTGGTGGTGGAGAAAGCCATGACGGGATTAGGCATTTCCTCTATCTTAAAATAGCATTTTGCACTTAAAATTCGGTCAACAAGAGAGCTATCTTAACATGACAATCTATATTTGGAGAGAGAAACACTAGTTTTAGCTTTAGTAGGAGGCAGAGCTAGACCGAAAATATAGGAGGGCTAAGTTTAAAGCGTTGAGGGTTTAATATACTTACGACGATTCTTTAGTATAATTAGTTAAATTTTGTTCAACATTTATTATTTGATTCATAAAGTTCTCACAATTCATTCTTGTATTATTGTGAGAACTATATTTATTTGTGTGTTATATTGCTTGATCTTGAATAGTAAGCGAGCAGTGTTCTTTAATTCATATCGTTAACATAAGATTATAAGAAGCAATAAGTAATAAACATGCAATAAGCAGGGACACACGATGCAGGGTGGCGTCGTCGTAGTAGCGCATGACGGTAAAACACGACCGTTGTCTGCCGTAGGTGGCACGACAACGCAGGGCCCTAGCCAGAACAGGTGGGCGCGTGCTGAGATTTTAGTTGAGATAAAAAATTAAAATAAAATTATAGATACATGAATGAGTGGTTATTATGGATCACTTGAAAATTCTGTACATGCATGAATGTTATTATAGGGGAAGTTGTGCATGTATGCAGGGAATGTAATTTAGAAGAAAGTTAGAGAGTATACACAAAAATTAGAGAAAAATCGTGTAGGTAGATTTAAAAAACAAGAAAGTTGAATAAAAAGAAGGCAACATGCAGGGTTATGGTTTTGTTTTTGGAAATGGGTAAACGGTTGAAGCGGGATGTGTATGCAGGTACGAGTATTGAATACTCATAGTCATACCTGTTTAACCACCAATATAAATTTTGACCCATCAAAATACCCACGAGTATAAAATTTGAAACATATTTGACCCTAATATATTTTTTACCCACACGTAAACGAGTATAATTGTCATCCCTACTACTGTGCTCGCGAACAAGCCACACCATCGCATCAGTCGTTATTGATTTCATACGCTAATTATCCCAAATTGAACACTGTCCTCTCCCCCGAACGCATAAATATGAATCTCTAGTCGAAATGGTAGATTTATATGTTTTTGTTGATATTTCAATTTAAAATATTATCATTAATTTAGTTCATAATATATCATTAATACCAACAAAATTAATATAAATATATTTTATATATGAATTCAACTATATGATATGTATAACATAAAATGATATGCTTTTTTACTTAATTATTTATCAAATTTTTAAAAGATTGTGTTTTCCAAATACATGCACAACTTATACGTTTGGAAGTAGTGATGAGGATATCACTAGTTGGGATAAGACCATAATTGTGGGCAAATAAACTAAGGTATATGTTTTCCATGTTATATTTCATTTTTATATATTTGAACCATTGATGTTATACCATGAGATACATTCGTTTTTGATTTCAGAACTAGTCTCATGGAATAAGAAGAAAGATACAAGATATCCTTGGGGTGACGATTCACACGTGTTCCACAATAACACCATGTCATCCATGAATCACAAGAAGATTGATCGAGTTCAAGGTGAGATAGTTTTAAAATCTAATTCAGCCTCCCGAGACATCATTAGATTCACATGACCATAACTTCGTGGAAAGCTCTTGGGTCCGACACTTTCTAATAGAACCAACAGACATTTTAAGGTCCATATGAGTCGGCCACAAGTGAAGAAAGAACGTGTTGCACCAACAGACACTTTCTAATAGAACCAACAAAATAAATTATCTTATTTATTTCAGCTTATACAAAAACGTGTCCAAAGTTGAAAGAAATTGAACTTGACTGTATTGCTTGTAAAAGTAACCGGGTATACATATACACATGGACTGTTCCGCTAAAACCGCGAGGATGGAAGCTCCGGTCCCCACCAGGCAGTGAGCCACAGCGACACAACACCGCTTGTTTTTTCGCAAAGCCATTTGATTTCGGCGCGGAAAATCCGAAATTTCAGACCCCGCCCACCATTTCATCGATCCGCGCCTCGGTCCACGTCACCGATCCGCGGCATCTATCACACATCCAATCCCACCCGTCCATTTACGCTCCCATCGAACGGCGCAGAATGCCTCCGCATCGCACCGCCTACCCTTTAAATACGCCTTGCCCTTTCTCCAATCCACTCACCCGCTCACCCACCAAATCCGTCTCCCAAAAATTCCCCATTTCCCATCTCTCCCACAGGAAGCTAGGGCGGCGACCATGTCGGGGCGCGGCAAGGGAGGCAAGGGGCTGGGCAAGGGCGGCGCCAAGCGTCACCGTAAGGTCCTCCGCGACAACATCCAGGGCATCACCAAGCCGGCGATCCGGAGGTTGGCGAGGAGGGGAGGCGTGAAGCGCATCTCGGGGCTGATCTACGAGGAGACCCGCGGCGTCCTCAAGATCTTCCTGGAGAACGTCATCCGCGACGCCGTCACATACACGGAGCACGCCCGCCGCAAGACCGTCACAGCCATGGACGTCGTCTACGCCCTCAAGCGCCAAGGCCGCACCCTGTACGGATTCGGCGGCTGAGGTTGGTGGGTCTGCCGCTGCCGCCGCCTGGCCGTGGGGGCAAGTCTTTTCTCGCGGTCAAGAAATCGGGGATGAAATCCCCCCATTGATTTGTGCCTCAGTAGTAGTAATAGGAACGTTAGTTCGTCTGTGTTAGTTCCTACCGCAGCCCGTGGCAGTGTCAACTGTAACATGGGATTTCTAATTCTAAGTTTGCTTCTGTCCTGAACTTCTGCCATCTATAAATCTATCTAGTGTTTTCGGTATTAACAAAGTTGTGCCATTTCGCTACCAACCTCATCCTTCTCCCCTTTTCTTATTCGTGCGATTCTTACGAACTGTGCAACCTCTTTCGTCTTTCCCCGTCAAATCGTGCGCATCTGAACTAGCCAATGCCATTCGCTGCGGCTGTTCTCTCTGATTTGTGCAAATCTTTGAGCCATTGTGAGCTTTTAGGTGGTGTCTCCCGATTGCTTTCGTAGTTTCGTATTGTCAATCTTCCTTGGTGCAGCCCCAGGCGTTATCAGCTTCTCTGGTGGTGGATTGGTTCGAATTGAAATCTTCGTCTGTTCGTGCTGGAACCCCTCGATTTTGAAATTGGAAGGGTAAGTTTTCAAGTTCAAACCGGAGTTCTACAGTACATAGCAACAGTGCTCTTGCCTGAGTTGCCCTATTTTCAACATCAAGTAAGACTATTTGCCACGAAAAATACTTCTATACAATTATTTGTATTGCTCTGGTTTAACGGATTATTAGAAAAGACATTAGTTAATTAAATATGTTTAGTTGCTACTATCTCAATATTTAAAACGAGAAACAAAACTACCCTTTTGCTGCACAATTTTAGAATTGGTGATATATTAGAGGTTATTTAAAATTAGAATTGGTAATACATAAATCTAGTTTCTATAAATACTGTAAATACATCTTATAATTAAGAAAAGTGATTCATGGGGGTTTTGCCCTCCAAAGTAGGGCCTTCAGAACAGGGTTGGGTTTAGGCCCATAATTTTCCCAAATTGAACCCACGGCCCACTGTCCCCGGCCGGACGGAGGAAAAAAAAATACACTCAAACCGTAGCGCTCGCACCCATCCCTAACCTCAGAAATTTGCCATTAGTACGATGCTTCTCTAAAATAACACTTTATAGTATGATTAATAGTTACAATAGCATTTTGTTTTTTTTTTCATTTTTTAGATAAATAACTGTTCTTCTTACCCTTGTACCTCATCCTCCCTTATGTTGCACCTCCGCAAGGTCTTCATCATCATCACCGCCACTGTGCGAAGCCCCTCTGCCGCCGCGTGCCCTCCTTAGTCGCTGCACGCGGCACCTGCTGTTGCCGCCCTGCACGCCCCTCGTCCCGTGGCTCTTTGTCGTTGCCCCATTCCGCCGGCCCGAACCCCTATGATTCCGGCCTTGCGCGGCAACACTGCCAGATCGAGCCCCTTCGTGACGATCTCATGCCCCTCTGTCTTGGACTTGCCTAGAGCTGTCGACCTCGAGCCCCCCATGCGCGACAGCGGTAACTTCGGAGGCGGCCACGCACTTTGGTGGCTTCGGAGGGGCCGTGCGTGGCGGTTGTCTTCGTACTGAACGACAACAAAAGAGGGGGCTATGTGGGGCGGCGGCAACTTTGGAGAGAGCTATGCGGCGGCGACGAAGGCCCATTGCCAGAGGACTGTGGAGGGTAAAAAGATCAGTTTATATTCTCTAAAATTAAATAAAATTCAAAAAAACTATTATAGCATTTGATCATATTTCAAAGTGTTATTTTAGAGAAATCTACAAGAAAAGACACGTGGACTAAGTGCTATAATAGTAAAATTCTCTAACTAACCGGCACCCACATTTCGCCTCTTCTCCACCAAATCTTCCCCGTGTCTGCCCACGCCTCCGATTTCTCCCGCTCCCCCCCGGGTTGTGCGCGTGCTCTCGCCTGATCCGGCTCTGCTTGCCTGTGCTGGCCGCGGACCGGGTGGCTCTCCTCTTCTGTGAGGCCGCTAGGGTTTCAGCTCAAGCTCTGGAACCGCAGGGCGCTGGGGTATGGCGGCCCAGGGAGGCGAGGCGGCTGCCGGATCCTACGCCAAGCTCGCCGTGGTATGCTTCCGCTGCTCCTGACTCGGCATGAGTCCCGAGATTGTGAGGCCTCTGCCGCCGCATCGTTTGGAGTTGTGATCATTTCCTGGATAGCGTGTGATTCACTGATTCATTCTGCTTCTCTGCTTTGGGGTTAGATGCATATGGGTTGTATCCACAGTCGGGATGCTAGTTGATTATTTTAGTGTTTTCTGCTTGTGCGCGTTGCTTTGGGAGGCTTTGGTTTAGTGGGAGTGTGGGACGATTGGATAAGTAGTTGTAGTGGAAGAACCAATGACTGAAATAGTTGAAGTAGGTTGATGCCATAGATTGTCATGTTGCTGTATATTACAACTGTTGCTTTGGTTAACAGTATAATTGCTGCACACTTCCTATCTATTTACCCAGTCATCAAGCTCTCCTGGTTGTTTGTCAATGTGCTTGTAGTCTCCTGGAAGTTAAGACATGAGGTACTTATGGCTATGTCAGATGCCAGTTGTAACTGAAAGCTTGTTTCACTCTGAAATTGACAATGCTGTTTGTCTATGGAATTTGTATGCTGCGTGCTATACTCTTTAATGTTCAGTGATATATGGAGCTGGCACATATGAAGTATTAAATGCTATTAATGAATTCTGCTTGATCTTTAGGTTATACCAGCTGGACGAGATGTTTTCCCCTTTTCTAAAACTGCATGTCGGATATCTAGGATACCAGTAGTAGTGGTATCTTATAAACATGTGCCGGTAAAGCTAGGATCAACGGGCTACTGGCGAAAAGCCAAAAACCGTGTAGCACGTGAGACCCTGGTTTCTAGAAGTATGTCTTGTAAAGTAATGCCTGACATTTGTTCATTATGTGACATGAATTTATACATATGGGTATGAGTGTGACCATTATTGTGATAGTTCGTGTTAAGTTTATTGTGTACCTTTGCATGGATTTGTCATGGGCAGCCAGCAGGCTGCCACCGAGATGGCAGCAATTAAGAGATTAGTTTAGTTATTGGGATTTTGTTAGAGATTAAATTGGATTTTGTTAGTTAAGAGATTAGATTGGATTTTGTTAGTTAAGAGATTAGATTGGATTTTGTTAGTTAAGAGATTAGATTGAAGTTAGTTAGGGCTGGGGTCTATATATACCCATGTAGCTCTGTCTTTTGGGATCAAGCAATGAACAATGAAGAAACAATTCTAGTCTCCCTCAATCTCTCAAGCTCTTGGCAAAGCATAAGGCCTAGTTACCCCAAAATATTCATCCCCATTACATCTGGTATCAGATAGCTTTGGTTTCGATCCATTTTCCATGGCTTCTGCTGCCGACAATGCCTTAAGCGCCCTTGTTGAGGGGCTCCAGCAGGCGTCCACAACACTGCAGCACATCCTGGCGCTGTTCGAGGCGAGGGCGGCACGTGAATGCCTGGCAGCAACACGCCTACAAGCAGCAATACGTGGTCTCCTAGCACGCCGGCGGATGCAATCTCTGGAGAAGTCCAGCCGTGAACGCCTTGCTGCGGTGCGGCTATAGGCGGCAGCGCGAGGATTCTTGGCGAGGCACACCACAAGGAAGCTGCGTGCAGCAATCCAACCTACCCTACTCGCTCCCGCTCACCATCTCCACCTACGGCCGCCGCCAGCAACCCTCTTCGTCGCGCCGACCGCCCCTTACATCGCGCCGACCACCCCTTCTGTTGTCTCCAATTCGTCGCCACGGACAGCACCCACCATGACTGATTTGGCCAAGCTCATCAACTCCCTCACCGCACCCGCCAGTGACTCGCAAGGACAGGTCGCTGCCTTGCCGCAAGAGCTTTCAGCGTGGGCATCCTTCCCTGGTTCAAGGGGCTCAGGCCACAGCAATCACCAGGGCGACCAGCTGGCTGCTCGTCTCTTCCCATGGGATCCAGGACGCTGTCGACTCCTTCCTCGACCAGTAACTATCCAGCTCGAGGGCGAGCTGGGTCTCCAAGGGCGGGGGAGATGTCATGGGCAGCCAGCAGGCTGCCACCGAGATGGCAGCAATTAAGAGATTAGTTTAGTTATTGGGATTTTGTTAGAGATTAAATTGGATTTTGTTAGTTAAGAGATTAGATTGGATTTTGTTAGTTAAGAGATTAGATTGGATTTTGTTAGTTAAGAGATTAGATTGAAGTTAGTTAGGGCTGGGGTCTATATATACCCATGTAGCTCTGTCTTTTGGGATCAAGCAATGAACAATGAAGAAACAATTCTAGTCTCCCTCAATCTCTCAAGCTCTTGGCAAAGCATAAGGCCTAGTTACCCCAAAATATTCATCCCCATTACAGGATTGCAGTTTGAACTCAGTAGATGCTGTACTTTGTGTATATTACAGACATCGCATTGATTAGATAGTACCACTGCTGTCCTTTGTTTCTTACCTCATCTGTTTAGAATTAGATATTTCTTGCCACATATTACTTAAGCATTATGTACTATACGACTAGTTTGTGACATAAAATGAGAAAGGGAATTTCTGCCTTTTATAGATAAAATGGGAATACACTTATTTTTTTTGCATCTCATTCTTTATTTTGGTGGATCACATGACATGATGACACAATAGCATACAGTTAATGCCTTTCTGGCTGCTTCCACACTTCCTCCACACAGGGATTAATATGTCTTTCCACGGTTTCCCTTGTTTTGCCAGATAAGCACCGTATTATGTTCTGAGGATTTTTTGGCACAAATTGTTTGTACATCATACATAGTTCCAAACTGAAAATTGTTTGTTTGCTTGTTCTAAACAAACAACACGGGATCTGCTTCAACTGGGGCTTCTTGGAACTATTCAATGGATAATTCAACTGGGGCTTCTTGGAACTATTCAATGGATAATTCGAACCAAAACACGGTTTACTATGACCCACAAAGGGACGTAACAGTTTTGGGATCTGCTGAAAATGTGACAAGTAGCGCACCTCATGTAGTTCAATCAGCTACGGGCGCTACTAATGCAACTGATTCTTATGCACCTTACTCTAATACTGTTCAACCAGGTTACAGTGCTGCACAATATCCGAACTGTTACTATAACTATCCACAAACTACAAATGAATCTTCTGTTCAACAAGGAGTAGATCAAAGTTCAGGTGCTGCTTATCAGCCTATTTCTTCCTTTCAGAATTCAGGATCTTATGTTGGTCCTACAAATAATACATATTATAATGCTGGTGATCATCAGACTGCGCCCGGATATGCTACCAGCAATCATTATTATCAAAACAATGCGTGGACTGGTGGAAGTTCTGGAGATAATCGCACACAATCATATCAGAGCTATACTCCTGCAGATACTAATACAGCACAGAGTTCTAGTTCACTGCCCAGCATGCCCGCCAATTCTTTCCACTATCATCAGCTGTATAATCAATGGTCTTATTATTATGATCAGTCTGCACCAAGTTCTGGTGTTCATGCACCTGCAGTTGCTGTCAGCGGTACTTCTGATATAAAAGCTACCAACATCGGTTCTGGTTATGTTTACCCCAGCACCCAGCCACCTCCACCAGGCACTACACCATGGAAAAGTGATGCTGGTGCACCTGCTGCACCTCCCCCACAGGTATTATTATTTATTGTTGCTATCCTTTTTCTTCTTCTGACAATGTGAACATGTCACTCTGATCACTCCCTGTGTTTCTTATACATTATATAACATTTAATTCAGGTTTTATCTGGTAAGAAATTTTGCCTTGCCAAATCTAACAGTTACCAATTGCCAGGCACCGGGAACCTCAGTGTTTCAAAATCAGCACGCCAACCAGGCAGCAGCCCCCCCAGGGTATCAAAACCAGTATGTCAACACGGTGCCAGGCACCCCAGGGTTCCAAAACCAGTATGCTAACCAGGCAGTAGGCGTCCCAGGGTATCAAAACCAGTATGCCAACCAGACACCAACATACCAATCAGCCACAACATATTATGGCCAGTTACCACTAAGTAACCAAGCAGATCAACAGAAGGCTTCTCATTGGCAAGGTCCAAGCTCAAATGTTTCTTCCATCAATCATGTTTCTGGAAGCTCTCAACCAACTTTGCAGGGTTCTACGACATCAGATGGTCACAGGTTAAACAAAATACAGATTCCAACAAATCCTCGAATAGCTCCAAGTCTTCCAATTGCAGTGCCGAAAGCAGAGAAGAGAAATTCAGAAGCTGACTTATCACAAAAGCCTGCATATGTTAGTGTTGCCATGCACAAGAATGATGTGAAAACAGCTCAAGATGGTCATGAAGCTGCAACTCAGGTGACTAAAAATTCCGTTTGCTTATTTTTCTTTGGTGAGCATAAATGATGCTGCAATCATCCTTCAGACACAGGGAATCAACTACCTGTAAATTTAAACATTCTGTTGAAGTACTGCTACTTCTGGTAGGAGCAGAGGAGGAACTAAATAATTCCTTCTGCTTGCTTTATTCCATAGCCCTTAAGGGGTATTAATAGGCCTAATACAATCTAATCTACTAACCTTATCTCTATCTTTAAAACAGAAATAACTAATCTTATCTTAATCTAACTAATCCTATCTAACTAATTGTGCTGCTGCACATAACAACTTCACCCTTCTATTATTGAAATTAGATTTGTACACTCCTGGCTCCTGTATAAGTGCGCAGATTCAAAATTTGCAATGTTAATTATGGAATGCACCTAATGTTTGCCATGCCAAATATGAACATTCATGGCATTTTTTACATTTATCTACCTGTTTCTATTTACACATTTTTCATGCTGTTCAGGGATCAATCCCTGTTTCACTTCGTACTTATGTTGGGCGGAATGTTTCCCGTTGCAAGGATGATGCCCAGAGGTCTGCCGTGCAAAGCATCTTGAAGGAGGTTTAGTAATATATGCTATTTTTAAATTCTTCTTTTAACATTATCTTGATTTCTGCTTGTCTGGCTTTTAGTTATAGGTATAAGTATCATCAATTCAGGATATGTTTAAAAACTATGGTAATGGGTAAAATAATTATTGTTGAAACATGAGAAAGTCAAATATTTTTCCTATTGGTGAGCCTAAGCATTTAATTGACAATGGTAAACTAAGTTTTCTTTTGTGAAAGTGTGACTATGGAATTTACTGCCTTTAAGTGGGTAACAAAGTGACTCTTTTAGTAGAACAGTAGGGGGACTTCTGCATTGAAGGTAAGTAGGTAACAACGATAATAAATAAATAGGGTTAAAGTTACATTGTCAAAGAGACAACAATGACACTGACACCAAGCCCAAACAAACAAATAAGAAGCAGAGATAGATCAGCCTAGCTGTGTAGATAAATTTCTGAAGCCATTTTAGGAAATCTAGCAGAAATTTCTTACTTGCTCTTTCCTTGAGAAGGTTCATTTCTGCTAAGCATTATCTTCTACCTATGTTTTTTGGGGGTTATCTTGTCAAAGTTATCTGTTTCTCTGTAACCAGACCTAAAGTGTCAATTTCTTTAAACACTTGTTAACACAACCTAGATGCATCCCTTGCTAACTTTATTCTTTTAAGGATCTGGATAGAACGGTCCCAATGCATATATGAACAACTCCCACTCTCCCAGCAACCTAGACTGAATTCACAGGAGAACAACATATGATCATAAATTCATAATAGTCAATGTAATTGCTTCTGCAAAAAACACAGAGTTCTCTCCACTTTGAAACTACACTTTTAAGGATGGCTGTTGCATTTTTTTTCCATGTAGAATCACCCACAGGATGATTCTATGCTTAAGCATGATTTTTTTGTCCATAAGAAATGACTTCATAGTTAAATTCTTAAGACGGTTTTCATTATGTGTCCCTTGGACCGCTATTAAATTTATGTTATCCTTGAAGTATAAACTTGATGAGTCTATTAACTTCTAAGTTCTTCCTTTCATATAATTCAGATAATCACCAAGGCAACTGCTGATGGGATCCTTCATACTAAAAACTGGGACATTGAGCCAATGGTTCCTTTGCCAGAAAATGTTGAGAGCACAAATATGACAAGGTCTGCTGCTCTTGTCTCCCATATCATCCTTCCATTAGTGATAATGTATTCTTGGGCAGCACCTTTTTGGTTAGTATTATTCTTTAGGAATATTTTCTGAAGCTTAATTTGTACTATTTGGTTGTTGGAAATCAAATCTTATTGCCATTGATTTATAATAACTATGTAAAGATGCTTTGCTTTGTTCCATATGAATAGAATTTCACATTTTTTCCTTAATGCCTGAGCCATCAAATTTGGTGAAAACTGAGAACAACAGCACCACTCTAGATGTTATGTCTACCACTTAAGTAGCACCATGGGAAACACCACCATATCCACATTCTTGGCCTAAGACTTATTGAAATCATAACAAACAATTGGAATTAAAAGTTGATTATTCTCTGCTTTATTATTCGACATTGTGACAAGAGGGTAAGTGGGTTATTTACCTGCTTAAGCAGGTTAGGTGTGTGATTGAGATGCTCTGAATAAAAAGCATTGCAGAGTCTACTAAGGATGCCTGGCTCATAGGCAGGTTAAACTTTTGGTCCATAGATGCTTCGGAGTACCACTGTATATTGTGTTTGGGAGGGTCTAGCTTCTTCCTGAAGCTCCTTTCTGGAATAAGCCAACAGGGCAAATTTCAGCTGTTCAGTATTATAGGGGCGTAAGCCTCCCTGAGAAGCCTCAAAATCTACTCATGACAGAGGATGCAGGCTTAAGCTTTATGGCTGTTTTAAGATTATTGAGCCCACCAAAACAAGACCAGAACCAATTAGCTAGTCTTGATCTGTAGGAAGAGATGATAGATTGATTCCTCTCCCTAGGGTTGGGAGGATAAAAGGGGAGCCTTACAGGAGGGGCCCACACACCAGGGGCCACACACACACACACACTCTAACACCCCCCCGCAGTCGAAACTCCGGCGCAGCGGATGTTGAGACTGGAGCGGAACTCGGAGAAGGTGGAGGAAGGCAAGCCTTTGGTGAAGATGTCGGCGAACTGGGAGGTGGTAGGCACATGTAGGACACGGACAGCTCCCACGGCGACACGATCACGAACGAAGTGGAGGTCAATTTCCACATGCTTGGTGCGTTGGTGCTGGACGGGGTTGGTGGAGAGGTAGACGGCGCTGACGTTGTCGCAGTAGACCAACGTACTCCTGGCGAGGGGGCAATGGAGCTCCCCGAGGAGCTGCCGGAGCCAGGATGCCTCGGCCACCCCATTAGCAACAGCCCGGTACTCAGCCTCAGCACTGGAGCGGGAGACAACCGGCTGCCGCTTGGATGACCAAGACACGAGGTTGCCACCAAGGAAGACGGCGTAGCCGGAGGTGGAGCGACGCGTGTCTGGGCAGCCCGCCCAGTCGGCGTCAGTGTAAACCACGAGGTCAGCAGCAGGAGAACGCCGAAGGTGAAGCCCAAAGTCGAGGGAGCCACGCAGATAGCGGAGAATCCGCTTCATAGCGGTAAGGTGTGGGTCCCTGGGGTCGTGCATGTGAAGGCACACCTGCTGCACCGCATAGGAGATATCCGGCCGAGTGAAGGTGAGGTACTGAAGGGCGCCAGCAATGCTTCGGTAGGCAGTGGGATCATCCACCGGTGTACCCTTTGTACCGGAAATCTTGGACTGAGCATCGACTGGAGTGGCACAGGGCTTGCAGTCAGTCATCCCTGCGCGTTGGAGGACATCCAAGGCGTACTGGCGCTGGTGAAGGAAGAGGCCATCAGGGCGGTGTTCCACTGTCACGCCCAAGAAGTGATGGAGCACACCAAGGTCCTTCATGGCAAACTCCTGTTGCAACGAGGAGACAATCCGCTGAAGTAGAGACTGGCTGGACGCAGTGAGGATAATGTCATCCACATAAAGCAGCAAGTAGGCTGAGTCAGCACCGCGGTGGAGGACAAACAAAGAAGTGTCACTCTTGGCTTCGTTGAACCCCACAGACACCAGGAAGGAGGCGAACCGACTGTACCAAGCCCGAGGAGCCTGCTTCAGACCATACAGAGACTTGTTGAGCCGGCAAACACGCTCAGGGTGAGCAGGATCCACAAAACCCGCAGGCTGGCTGCAGTACACAGTCTCCGTCAGGGTGCCATGGAGGAAGGCATTCTTCACATCAAGCTGGTGAACTGGCCAGGACCGCGAGAGAGCCAGGGAGAGCACGGTCCGAACAGTCACAGGCTTCACCACCGGGCTGAAGGTCTCATCATAGTCAACCCCAGGGCGCTGGGTGAAACCCCGAAGGACCCAGCGAGCCTTGTAGCGATCCAGCGATCCATCTGCCTTGCGTTTGTGAGTCCAGATCCACTTGCCGGTGACCACATTGCAGCCAGAGGGGCGAGGCACCAGGTCCCAGGTCTGATTGGCCAGAAGGGCCGCATATTCTTCCTCCATCGCGTGGCGCCAGTGAGGATCTGCCAGGGCGCCACGAACAGTGGAGGGTACGGGAGAGACTGGCGGCTCCGTAGCGGCGGAGAGGACCAGGCGGTCAACTGGACGGAGGACCCCCGCAGCCCGCCGAGTCACCATCGGGTGAGTGTGGCGGGGATCGCGGTGGAGGAGGGGCGGGTGGTACACCGGCGGCTCGGCGCGAGAGCAGACCGGTGCAGCCACCGTCGGACGGCGCTGGTAAACCCGAACAGGGTTGGCGTAGCGGGAAGAAGATGCCGGGGCCGCGCGTGGCGCAGCAGGTGTCGCGGGGACACGGGGTACGGCCGGGGCCGCGTCCTGGGCGGAACACGACGCCGACGGCAACAGCGGGCCAACCCCGGGCACGGGAGGCGACAGGGACGGGGCCGCGGGCTGCACGGACGAGGACGGCGGGGCCGTGCATGGCACGGGGGGCCACACCGGCTGGTGAGGAGTGGCCGCACGTGGCACAGCCGGGGGCACAGGGGCCGCGGGTGGCACGGTGGGCAGCTCCGCGGCCACACACGGCTCGCCAGCAGGCGGGAGAGCCACCGGAGCAGTCGGTGATGTACCTGCAGAAGACAAAGGTGGCTGAACCACCGGGTCAGTAGAAAACAGGGAGTCCAACTCAAGGCTGGTGGTGGGTGTGGAGTCAACGGAGAAAGGAAAGACAGACTCAGCGAAGATGACATGTCGTGAGATAAGAACACGACGAGAGGAGAGGTCAAAGCAACGGTACCCCTTATGATCAGGGGAGTAGCCAAGAAACGCACACAGGGTCGAGCGGGGCGCAAGCTTATGAGGAGCAGTGGCAGAAGTGTTGGGATAGCAAGCACACCCGAAAACACGAAGGTGAGTGTAGGAAGGTGGGGTACCGAACAAGGCATGGTGAGGGGTGGGAGCGCTCGTGGCCTTAGAAGGCAGGCGGTTGAGCACATAGGTGGCAGTAAGGAGGCTCTCAGCCCAGAAGCGAGCGGGAACCGAAGCCTGAAAGAGCATGGAGCGCATAACATTATTTGTGGTACGAATCATGCGCTCAGCCTTGCCATTCTGAGGGGAGGTATAGGGGCAGGACATGCGCAACTGGACTCCCTTCGAGAGGAAGAAAGCCCGGGAAGCAGAGTTGTCAAACTCACGACCATTATCACATTGGACAGCCTTGATAGTAAGCCCAAACTGAGTAGAGACCCAAGCAAAAAAGTGAGTGAGCGTGGGGAAGGCATCCGACTTGGACCGCAAGGGAAACGTCCATGAGTAGTGAGAAAAATCATCCAGAACAACCAGATAATATTTATAACCAGAAATACTCATGATCGGAGAGGTCCACAAGTCACAGTGAATAAGGTCAAACGCATGTACAACATGCGAGGAAGAAATAGAAAAAGGTAGGCGAACATGATGACCTAATTGACACGCATGACAAATGTGCTCACTAGTGGCCCTAGTACAAGGAATAGAGGAGCTACGACAAAGCTGAGCCAAAATGTCGACACCGGGATGACCAAGCCGGCGGTGCCAGAGTGTGGAAGACGCTGTGGTGGCAAGGGCGGACGAAGGTGGAGCAGCGGAAGGTGGAAGACGAAGCGTGTAGAGGGGTCCGGTGCTATCACAGCGGAGAAGAGGACGCCGGGTGGCCATATCCTTCACAGTCAAACCACAAGAATCAAATTCAACAGAACAAGAATTATCAGTGGTGAATTGACGAATGGAAAGTAGGTTATGAACAATGTCAGGAGCGACAAGAATGTTTTGTAGGCGAAAAGACCCACAAGGAGTCGCATCACCCACGGAGGTGACCGGAAGACAGGAGCCATTCCCAACCATGATGGAAGAGGGGTGAGATGGGTGGGGGGGCCTGTGAGTGGAGATAATACCATCATGGGGAGTGGTGTGGAAGGAAGCACCCGAGTCGGCCACCCAATCCGTAGCGGCCGGCGGAGTCAACGCCATGGTGTTGAATGACTGCGCGAGGGCCGTCTGATCCCACCCACCGGACCACGGGCCCCACGCCGAAGGAGCAGGCGGGACCGGCCACCCGGTGAGCATGGCCGCAGGCGGAGTAGGAGGCCGAGGAGTGAACTGTCCCGGCCACATGGAAATGCGCCCCGTCCATGGGTTGGAGAAGGATGGCCAGGGCGCACTCCCGGCGGCAGGTGCTGGCATGGCGGAGGTAGGAGCCGGGGCGCGACCAGTACCACCACGGCGCCCCCCTCCCCGGCGACGACGATCGCCACCGCGATCGCCACCACGGCCCCCCCGCTAGTGGGGGAACCGGCGGTGGGAGTACCAAGAAGGGAGGGAGCCGGCGATGGCGTTGGGTGGGAGACCGGCCGAATGGAGCCGGGGGTGACTAGGGCAGTCGCGGTAGTAGAGGTGGGAGCGAGTCCCCGGGTCAGCTCCTCGAGGACAAGGTCATCACGAACCTTGCGGAAGGAGGGGAACGGCACTGTCCTGGTGATCCATGTCCGGAGATGGGCGTAGCTGTCACCGAGACCACGGAGGATGTTGAGGACAAGTGTGCGGTCCGCAACAGGCTCGGCAAGGTCACGAAGAGAATCCGCCATCCCCTTCATGCGACGGCAGTACTCCGAGATGGAGAGATCCCCCTGGACGAAGGTGCGGAAAGCAGCGTCCAACTGGAGAGCACGAGCCTCGCGGTTGCCAAGAAACTGCCCCTCGATCGCAACCCAGGCCTGCCGAGCGGTGCCACCCAATTCTCGCACGATGTCCTGGAGCTCGACAGTGATGGACCCAAGGATCCATGACAGCACCACGCTGTCCATGCGTCGCCACACGGACCCCTGGGCGACCACCGGAGTGTCGATGAGGACGTGGTCATCCAGGGCATAGCGCTGGAGGGTGAGGAGCACCAGGTCGCGCCAGCGGGCGTAGGAGGACGATGAGGGATCGAGGGTGACAGGCACCAGCGCCCGGATATTCTGGACACCGGTCGCCTGGGCGTGAAGCTGTGCGGCATCCGGATCGGCGGCGACAGCAGGAGCCGCGGTGGCAGTGGGGTCAACACCCCTGAGGTGATGCTCGGCCTCAGCGACATGCTGGGCAAGGGCATCAGCGGTCTGGCGAGCATTCTCCCAAGCGAGGGCGGCTGCCCGCTCACGCGCCCGAGCAGCAGCGGCAGCAGTCTTGGCAGTGGCAAGGGCGGCAGTAAGGGCAGCGTCGGCAGCCACCATATCCGTAGGGGCAAGCCAGCCCGAGGCCGCGGCGGTGGGGAGGAGCGGCGGCGGCGGCCCATCCGGGGTCGGCCAGGACAGCGCAGGGGGAAGGGGAGGCAGCACCCCCGGGGCCCGGGGGAGGCCGGTGAGGCCGGCAGCAGCCGCAGGGGCCCCCCCCATGGTCAGCCAGTGCAAGGCCGTGGCTGGGGGGAGGGGGGGCGGCCCTGTAGGGGCCAGGGGAGGGCCGGGGGCGGCAGATCCGGCCCCCCCGGCGTCGGGTCCGGGCGGGACAGGCGGGCCGGCGGCGAAGGACAGGCCGGCGGCGGCGGATCCGGCCCCGCCGGCGGCAAGGCAGGGCGGGGGGAGCTCTGCAGCGCCGGATCGGGCCGCCCCGGCGGCGGAACCGGGCGGGGGAGGGGCGCCGGCGTCGAGGAAGGGCGGGGGGAACTCGGCGGCGCCGGATCGGGCCGCCCCGGCGGCGGATCCGGGCGGAATCGGGCCGCCGGCGGCGGATCCGGGCGGGGGAAGCCCGGCGGCGGCGAACCCCGGCGGGGGGAAGCCGGCTGCGGCAGATCCGGTCGCCCCGGCAACGGATCCGGTCGGAAGAGGGGCGGATCCGGCCATGGTGGCGGAACCCAGCCCACGAAAAGGGGAGGAGGAGGAGAAGAAGAAGGTGGTGCTCGCCGGAGGGGGGTCGCCGGCCATGGAGGCGACGGCAGCGGCGCCGGCGGCAGGGAAGAAGAGGAGGAGAGGAGGAGCCTAGTGCTCTGATACCATGTAGGAAGAGATGATAGATTGATTCCTCTCCCTAGGGTTGGGAGGATAAAAGGGGAGCCTTACAGGAGGGGCCCACACACCAGGGGCCACACACACACACACACTCTAACATGATCATTGAGGTAATCAAATATAACTTGGGAAAATAGCTTCACTAAACATAGAGAGTGTTGTGAAGTTGCAAAATACCATGCAGAGTGAGACCGGGCTTATAAATGCCATCGCCATCAAATTCCCTGTTAGATTTTGCCATTAATTTCTGTTTAGGACAGAGATAATGCCAAATTTATAATGGTACTTTCCAATGTTTATCATGTTTCCAACTTCATGATTGTCTTGATGATATAGAGCAATTTGCTTGCCCCTTTTTTGTTCTTTGGCAGCTCTGCAAAGGATTCGAGTCCCTTCTCCTTTTCAACATCTAGGAAGAGCCCTGGTAGACGTGTGAAAAGTAGGTGGGAACCTGTTGCAGAAGAAAAGGTTGCTAACAAGGTGGAAGTGTCTTCTAAAGAATTAGCAAAGAGCAATACGTTCAGTAGTTTTGATACAACTAAAAAAGCGGTAAGACCTCAATTTGGGTTCATATAACTTGCATCCCTTTCATTTACGAGAAATACTTAACTAAATACTTTGCAGGGTAACAGTTGGGATATTGGGAAGTTTCTCCAATCCCGTCAGGCTCCTGTAAGCCAATACAATCAGAGGCCTAGTAAACAGCAGCGGATTGGTGGTAATGCATGTCTAACTGAAAATGGAAATGCATCAAATGACAGTGATAAGGAGCAGGATCTGACGAAATATTATGCTAATGCAATCACACTAGCAAATTCACCAGAGGAGAAGAAACGCCGAGAGCATAGATCCAAGCGTTTTGAACGTAGTCAGGGTGCTGCATCATCAAAATCTAGGAGCTCTGCACCCGATAAGGACAAAACATCCAATATATATACAAGGCGATCTATGTCAGTGCTTCTTAATAGAAGTAATGGAGGTGCTCTTAGCTTTGCTGTGGAAGATTTGGATTGGGACGCGCTGACAGTCAAGGGAACATGTCAGGAAATTGAGAAAAGATACCTTCGCCTTACATCTGCACCTGATCCTGCCACCGTGAGAATGCTTTAGCTATTTACCTTGTTAGCTGTAGTCTAGATCAGATGCACATATTGTAGATAGGAAAATTACTTCTGTCTGCTAGTTACTTCTTGATGCTGTTCTTTGATTTAGTTTTCTTTCATTACACCTTTGGCAGGTAAGGCCAGAAGATGTTTTGCCGAAAGCTCTTCATATGGTTGAAGCATCTCAGAAGAATTATCTGTATAAATGTGACCAACTGAAGTCAATTCGGCAAGATCTTACTGTTCAAAGGATCCAGAATGAGCTGACTGTCAAGGTAGCCTTTTTAGCATCCTTTGTGTGATGTGCGGCATCATATTCCTGTTTCACCATATTTTTTTATTTCCATAGGAAGTTTCATTTCATGACCTCTCAGGAAAAAAATCTGGAATGCAGTTATTATAATGGTTATACTCTGCCCCAAATTTAGTGATGTGAAAGAGGACACATAGTTCTTGTATACTATTTAGTAGGGGCACACATTGTAGAGATAGAGGGAACCACACACCCTAATCAGGGGGGAGGATTTATTATATAGCCTAATAGGCTAGGGTTACAGGAGATGGCGAGCGCGGCGCGAGTGTTGCCTGGAAGCGGAGAGGCCAGGCTGGAGGCCGCCGCAGTGAATCCATACCGTTGCATGGGCGGTGGCAGCGAGCCTGTTTGGGAGCGAGTCTCTCGTGCAGGAGGCTCAGGGGCCTGGGCCACCTGTACCATCGGCTCTGGGGCCGGCGGTGCCACAGGCTGTGGCCGACGACTGTAGTGGAGGCCATAGCGGTGCTGGGCATCAGCAGGTGGTGAAGAAGCCGAAGTCGAGGGAGCTGGGGCGACCTGCCGGGGCTCCTGGGGCACCCGGAAGGCGGCACCATGCCACAGAATGGCCGGATCCAGCCCGACAGGGTCGCCGACATTGTCAGATGCAGACGGGGCAGGGGCAGCTGAGGGCCGCGCATGCTGAACGTCTGAGGTAGACGGGGCAGGTGCTGGTAGAATGTCCTGCAACAGAAAATCAAGAGAATCCGAGCGAGGCTTGGAAGCCACAAACGGAAAGTGAGTCTCATAAAAAACAACGCGACGAGAGATGATGATCTTGCGGATCGAGAGATCAAGGCACCGGTAGCCCTTTTGGGAAGGGGGATAACCCAGGAAGACACATGCTGTGGAGCGAGGGGACAATTTGTGGGTCGTCGTGGCACTAAGGTTTGGATAGCATAGACAGCCAAAAACCCGAAGGATGGAATAGTCTGGCATTTTGCGGTGTAGGAGATGATAGGGAATACCATTATGTATAGACGTTGAGGGCCGCTGGTTGAGCAGAAACACGGCGGTGGAGAGAGCTTTGACCCAATAAGACGGGGGCATGGCGGCATGAATCAGAAGCGTGCAGACGGCGTTGTTCAGTGTGCGAAGCATCCACTCAGCTTTGCCATTCTGGGTGGATGTGTGCGGGCATGAGGATTGAAGTAAGATGCCTCAACCAGCTAGGAAGGTGGCAGTGGCAGTGTTGATGAACTCGCGACCGTTATCTGCCTGAAAACATCACACAAGAAGATTGAACTGTGTGTGAGCATAGGCAACAAACTGAACAAGAAGATCATGAACTTCGGATTTATGGCGAAGAGGAAACATCCAACAAAAATGAGTATGATCATCAACCAACACAAGATAGAATTTATAACCAGAGATACTTGAAACAGGAGAGATCCATACATCGCCATGAATGAGTTCAAAAGGTGCAGATGTACTAGAAACTGAACTAGCAAAAGGAAGCCTAGCATGTTTGCCTAAGTGACAGGCATGACAGATGTGGCGAGCTGCTCTATTACACTGAATAACTGATAGCCTATTAAGAGTGCTGATGACGGCGGGTGCGGGATGATCAAGACGGGAGTGCCACAACTCCGGGGTGACGACGACAACATGGCAGCGAGGTGGCATGTGGTGCGGAATGGTGTAGAGGTCGCTGTGGCTATTGCACCGCAGGAGGACCGTCTTGGTCTGAAGATCCTTAACAGAAAAACCAGAAGCGTCAAATTCAATTGAACAGTTATTGTCGCGAGTAAGCTGTCGAACATATAACAGATTACGAGTGAGTTGTGGAGTGACAAGAACATTATCATTTATCAAGATGAAAAGGACGATCAACTATTTGAAAAAGGGAAGTGCCACGACTAAGAACAGGAATGGACTGACCGTTACCAACCGTTATGGAGGATGGTGGTGACGGGAGACGGGAAAGTAATATACCGTCATTGGAGGACATGTGGGATGTCGCTCCGCTGTCCATGACCCAGGGAGACCCGCCCTGAACCGCCATCTGATTGAGAGCGGCGATCAGGCTGGTTGGATCCTAGCCTCCTGGAGACACAGACGTCGGGGGACCACCAGCGGTGGAGAACCGCGGTGGTGCGAAAGCGGTATGAGCCTGCGGAGGGGGCGCAAGTGCACCCCACTGCTGCTGCTGCTGGGGTGGCCAAGGTGCGCCCCAAGGGTTGTAACAGACCCAGGGACCACCCGGCTGAAACCCTTGACGCCCGCTGGGTCCGCCGAAGTTGCCACCGTGCTGCTGGTTATGCCCACCGCCGCCACCGCCACGTCCGCCAATGCCACGACCACCCTTGCCCTTGCCCTCCTTGCCTTTGCCATCATTCCCACGAGGAGTGGATGCGGGGGAGAGTTCCGGCAGGAATTAGACGTGCAGGAGGGGTTGGTGGATGCGGCAAGAGCTGAGGCAGAGGCCTCATTCCCCTCGAAACCGAGGCGGAGTTCTTTGACGCAGAGCATGTTGGTGGCGGACGTGAAGTCAGGAAGCGGCGATGAGTTGGCGATGATGTCGGCGGTGTGGGCGAAGCGGGGGTTGAGGCTGCGCAGGAGATTAAGCACAAGCTGCGCGGGGGGATGGTGTGACCGACCTCCCGAAGGGCGTCGGCAGTGCGCTTCATCTGCTGGGCATAGGCATCGACGAAAAGATCGCCCTGGGACAGATTGTGGAACTCGTGCTGAAGGACGACGGCGCGGGGTTCCTTGTTTGGCTAGAACATATTCTCGATGGAGACGTACCGTGCGTCCTGGTCAGGCTCCATGGCGAGATCGAGGACGGCGTCATCGACGGAGCCATACATCCAGCCGCGAATGCAGGCGTCGGGATGATACCACGCGGGGTCAGCTGGGCGCGCGACCCCCATGCCGTCGATGTGGCCGAGCAGCCCGTACTTGGCGCAGAGGGTGGTGAAGAATGCCTTCCACTTGGAGTAGTTGGGGCGCTCGAGGCTAAGGGCGATCGACACGTGCTGCTTCACGTTGACGGAGGCGTAGGCAGCGAAGACAGGAGGAGCAAGGGCATCCCCTAGGGCGCCAGGGGGCTGGGCGCCCAGGATTCCGGAGGCGGTTGAAGCCGCCGAGGATTCTGTCATGGTGGCGTGGCCAAGAAGACGGCGTAGATTGCGGCGCGACGGGAAGTCGACGGCGTGTGGTGCGGTGGCGCACGCCCTCGGGGAGGACGCACGGGCAGAGGGAGAAGAGGCGGAAGAAAGGAAGGAGCCCAATCAAGGACCGGAAAAATCTGATACCATGTAGAGATAGAGGGAACCACACACCCTAATTCAGGGGGGAGGATTTATTATGTAGCCTAATAGGCTAGGGTTACAGGAGATACACTTATTAATTTTTACTTAAAGATGCCACTTCCTTGGCCCTATTTGCATGGACAACATGGTGGGGCAGGTGGGCTAGGACAGATTTTACAAACAGAAGCGTTGTATTTAAAGATAGGTGTGTCACATTATTTATTTTGGTTGTTCCACCATTTCAATGCTTTGATTTATTAGGAAATTATTAGTTAATATTAGTTGGCATGCCATCTTTTTTAGCCTATTGTAAGAAAGAGATGGTGAAATGATTCTGTGTTTATTGATTAGAGAAGAGAACCAGGAGGTTACATTTATAGGAGGCACTTAGGCCATAACAGAAAAGCTGACAGCTGAACACCTTCTACATTCATCTAGAAAGGTCTAGTCTTATCTAGAAGATAGTTGTCTAACACGCCCCCGCAGTCGAAACGGGGTGGGAACAGACGTTGAGACTAGACCTGAACTCGTTGAAGATGGATGTAGGTAACCCTTTGGTGAAGATGTCAGCAAACTGAGATGTAGTGGGAACATGAAGCACACGAACATCTCCAAGAGAAACACGCTCCTGAACAAAATGGAGATCTATCTCGACATGTTTGGTGCGTTGATGCTGAACAGGATTGGAGGACATGTAGATGGCACTGACGTTGTCGCAATACACCAAGGTGGTTTTGGGCAACGGGGTGTGCAACTCAGACAAAAGTTGTCGGAGCCAAGTGGCTTCGTTGACGGCATTTGCAACAACCCGATACTCATCCTCAGCACTAGAACAGGAGACAGTGAGCTGATGCTTTGAAGACCATGAGACCAAGTTGTCGCCCAGGAAAACAACATAGCCAGAAGTGGACCGACGAGTATCGGGATAACCAGCCCAATCAGCATCAGAATAAACCACTAGATCTGATTGAGAGCATGGTCGTAGAAATAAGCGCATATCCAGTGTCCCACAGACATAGCGCAAAATGCGCTTTAGTGTAGTAAGATGAGGATCTCTAGGATCATGCATATGAAGACAAACTTGTTGCACTGCATAAGAAATGTCCGATCTGGTGAAGGTGAGATACTGAAGAGCCTCGACAATACTGTGAAAGTCAATAGGATTAGGGACAGGAGCACCATCAGATGAGAGCTTCAAACTGAGATCAACAGGTGTTGAACAAGGCTTGCAGTCCGACATACCAGCACGCTTGAGAATATCAAGCATGTATTGCTTCTGAGATAAAAAGAGACCGCCCTCTTTGTGTTGAACAAGCATCCCCAGAAAATTGTGAAGAATCCCAAGATCCTTTAGAGGGAATTCCTGCTGAAGAGCACAAATAGTGCGGCAAAGTAAGGCATGCGAGGAGGTTGTCAACACAATATCATCAACATATAGAAGCAGATAGACCATATCTGCACCATGGTGATAAATGAACAGAGAGGTATCTGTTTTGGCCGAAACAAACCCAAGCTGCTGAAGATGAGAGGCGAACCAACTGTGCTAAGCTCGAGGTGCCTGCTTAAGACCATAAAGAGATCTATTAAGCCGGCACACATAATCAGAATGAGAAGAGTCTTCAAATCCGGAAGGCTGAACACAGTAAACAGTCTCAGATAATGTTCCATGAAGAAAGACATTATCAACATCGAGCTGATGAATAGGCCAGGAGCGTGAAAGGGCCAGAGAGAGAACAGTCCGAACAGTTGCTGGCTTGACAACAGGACTGAAAATCTCAGAGAAGTACACGCCAGGTCACTGGGAAAAACCGCGAAGAACCCAGCGAGCTTTATACCTCTCAAAAGACCCATCGGCCTTGAATTTATGCTTGAATACCCATTTGCCAGTGACCACATTGGAGTGGGATGGCCGAGGAAGAAGATCCCAAGTGTGATTGGCGAGCAAGGCTGAATACTCGGCCTCCATAGTTGCACGCCAATTTGGGTCTGTGAGAGTAGCTCGATAAGTTCGTGGTACTGGAGAGAATGGTGATGTGGTGAGCAAAACTGGCTGACAAAATCCATCCTTCCCTCGGGTAATCATAGCATGTTGATTGACCACAGGAGGGACAACAATAGCACCAATAGGAATATCACGAACCATCGTAGAAACTGACTCTCCAGGAGGGCGAACTGTCACTGAAATGGGTCGTCGGGTGTAAACAGCCCCAAAACGACGGTCAGTAGGAAAGGGCTCAGAAGCTGCTGATGGGGAAGCAGTAGACAGAACACGCGGCAAAGAGGTCGATCCAGCAAGAGCCGCACGTGGCAGTGCGGTCGATGTAGGTGAGCCGATAGGAGCCGCACGTGGCAGTGCGGTCGGTGTGGACGATCCATCAAGAGCCATATGTGGCAATGTGGTCAGCTGAACAGGATCGGATGCCACGGCCTTAGGTCCTGCAAAAAATGTGATGGTGCTAATGGAACCATCACAAGGTTAGGTGTAGTATCCAAGAAATCAAAATCGGCCGAAATAGGAGGGGATGAATCCTCTGAGAAAGGAAACGAGGACTCATCAAAGACCACATGGCGAAAGATGATGATTTGATTGGAAGGACGAGCAAGATAAAGATATCCCTTATGATGAAGGGAGTAGCCAAGAAAAACAGACAAAGTAGAACGAGGAGCTAGTTTGTGTTTAGCAGTGGCAGAAAGATTTGGATAACACTTGCAACCAAACACACGAAGATGTGTATAGGAAGACAGTGTTTCAAATAAGGAAAAATGAGGAGTGGAAAAATTCAAAGTTTTGGTGGGAAGAATGTTGAGGAGATAGGTAGCAGTACCAAGAGCGGCAACCCAAAAGGTGGGTGGTATACTCGCTTGAAACAACAGTGAGCGAACAACATTATTAATAGTGCGAATAATGCGTTCAACTTTACCATTTTGAGGCGAAGTATAGGGGCATGACATACGAAGATGTACACCATGTGACAAGAAGAATGATCGGGTAGTGGAGTTATCAAACTCACGACCATTGTCACATTGTATCCCCGGGATAGCGACCCCGAATTAGGTGCGGACATGGGCAAAGAAGTGAGAAAGAGTGGAGAAAGTTTCTGACTTCTGACGAAGTGGAAATGTCCAAAGGTAGTGTGAGCAATCATTAAGAATAACCAAATAATACTTGTGTCCTGAAACACTGACAACAGGAGAAGTCCAAAGATCACAATGTATTAATTGGAAATTATGAGTTGCTCGGGATGAAGAGGAATGAAAAGGTAACGAGTGTGACGACTCAGTTGACAAACATGACAAATAGTACTTGAATCTCTATGACAAGAAAGACCAACAAAGTGGGACAACTTGGAAAGAGCTTCAGATCCGGGATGACCAAGACGCTGGTGCCAGATGGAGGAGGAAGTAGCTGCATGGAAGGTGGAGGCGGAGAGCTGCAACGGGTAAAGGGGTCCGGAGCTATCACACTTGATGATCTCTCTTCGAGATGGAAGAGCCTTCACAAAGCAGCCAAAAGGGTCAAATTCCACAGAGCAATTATTGTCAGAAGTAAACTGGTGCACTGAAATAAGGTTCTTAATAAGGTTCGGAGAAACAAGAACACTATTAAGACAGATTATGAGGCAAGTGAGTGGCGCCAGTAGAAGTGACGGGCAATAAATGTCCGTTTCTAACAACAATATGAGAAGGAAAAGGAGAGGATGTGGAATAAAGTATACCAGCATCAGAAGTCATGTTGTGAGTGGCACCAGTATCAAAATACCATTCTGATTGTGAAGGCTAGTGAAGAGACATGGTCTGAAAGTTTGATGCAAGAGCATGCTGATCCTAGCCAGAATGCAGCCCAGCAGCAGGAGGTGGCCCATAAACAGTACTGGGTGGAATGTTCCATGGTCCAGTCCACTGACCAGCCCAAGTACTGTTCGGTCCAGCAAGAAAGGCTTGAGGTGGCCTAGGCGGCCCAACTGAAGAAGAGCCCTGTGGCCCAGGACACATCTGGATAGACCCTGTCCATGGGTTGAAGATGCTGGGCCAGGGAGCTCCTGGTCGCGGCCGGTAGGAGAAAAGGGCCCGGTAGAGGAAAAAGGGCCAGGGCATCCCTGACTCCCTCCCCCGAAGCCAGCAGAAGCCCCTACGCCGCCAATAGATCCACCACCGCCGCTAGGGTTGTCGCCCCCACTCCCACCGCCGCCTCCGCGCTTGCCACCGCAGCGCCCTCTTTTGCCGGATCTAGCAGGCGACGGTTGTTGAAGCTTTGGTGGTGGAGCGGAAGGAGTGGACACCAAGCCTCCAGAAGCTGTGACGAGCACCACAGCAGGAGCAGAAGTCTTGGCCATGGACAGCTCTTCGAGCTGTAGATCATCCCGAACTTGGAGAAAGCTGGGAAGGGGAATGCTACGGCGAAGATGAAGACCGAGGGCAGTGAATCTTTCGTTGAGGCCACGGATGATGTTGAGGACGAGGGGGCGGTCGGAAATGGGCTCACGAGGTCGCGGAGGTCCTCTGCCATCCGTTTGTAGCGTCGACGGTACTCAGAGACCGAGAGGTCACCCTGAGAGGAGCGGAACTCTTGGTCGGTGAAGAGGGCGCGAGTTGTGCGGTTGCCAAGGAATTGCGACTCTATGGCGAGCCAAGTGGCTCTGGCAGTAGCGTCGCGTTCGGCAATGGCATCTGCAAGGTCATCCGAAATGCTGCCAAGGAGCCAAGTCCTCACAACACAGTCCATGCGAACCCAATCCGGAGAGTGAGGCATATCAGAGAGGAGATGCTCCTGCAGGGAGAACTTGCTGACAGTGAGGAGAAGGGACTCACGCCAACGTGCGAAGAAGACGGAGTTGATGTCGAGGACAAGTGTCACGAGGGTGTGAATGTTATGAACTGCAACTGCCTGGGCATGCAGATTGAGCAATGCAGCGGCCTTGTGATGAAGAAGAGCAGTGAGCAAAGGAGGATCTTCGGCAGAAGTGGTGGTGGCAGCATCAGCCGAAGAGGGCGCGATCGCTGAGCGTGCATGAGCAGCACGGGCGAGGGCAGCCTGGAGACGTGCTTCAGCAGCATCTCGGTCCTGCTGAGCAAGAGCAGCGTCATGCTCGGCTTGCTAGAGACGCGCTAGAACAGCAGCAGGGGAGTTGGGTGGAGAAACGTCGACGACAGTAGTGCCGGTGTCGGTGGTGGTGTCAGTCGCCATGGAGCAGCAGCACCAGGAAGGCGCGCGCTAGCAGCGGAAGGAGAAGAACTAAACTACTGATACCACGTAAGAAAGAGATGGTGAAATGATTCTGTGTTTATTGATTAGAGAAGAGAACCAGGAGGTTACATTTATAGGAGGCACTTAGGCCATAACAGAATCATATGACCAGCTGTAATCTCTAACAGAAAACAGAAAAGCTGACAGCTGAACACCTTCTACATTCATCTAGAAAGGTCTAGTCTTATCTAGAAGATAGCTGTCTAACACCTATAATATATCATCATTTTTTCCATTTCAACACTGTTCCAGTGTTCCACAACCATCTTGGCTTTGCCTGTATTCATAACTTGTCTTCCATTTTGGTTGTTTTATTCTTTTTTTTTCAGGTTTATGAAACTCATGCACGGTTAGCACTTCAATCTGGAGATTTGCCTGAATTTAATCAGGTTTGCTTGCTCTGAACATTTGCTCTTTTTATTTCCTGACACTAGCAGAATGGTTTAGTGGCATGGGTAATCCTAGTTTCATTACGTGTAATGAAGGAAAAATGGAGCAGTGAGAACTACACTGGAGCTTGTCTACTGACAGACTGCCTTATTTGAAATTACCTGTGCTCAATGGTTTGAACCAATTGCCTGCCTGCCTGCCTGCACTATACTTATGGAGAAACAAAGGCTTGTGTTCAATTCGTTTTGAATTTGCCCGTTTTTTACAAGGCCTGCTCTCAGTTTCTAGTTGAACTACACCAAGTTCTTTTACAGAAACACATGGCACATGTGCTATACCACTACAAGTTGCAACTGCTGTAGAAAAGTAGCAAACCAGTCATGTTTGACTGTCTGTACTTTTTAATTGTGTCTTCTGACAACTGGATGATGTGTTCTTAATTATTGATAATGCTGGTCTAGTTACCTGACAAAAGAAGGAAATCATCAGCCTAGTTTGTAATTATTTTCTGCTGCAACTCTTTGCAGTGCCAATCACAACTGAAGAGATTATATGCGGAAGGAATCAAGGGCTGTCATTTTGAATTCTCTGCTTACAGCTTGTTGTGTGTCATGTTACACTCTAATAACAAAAGAGATTTGCTTTCATCAATGGCAAGGTATTGCACAATAAGAAGATGAGGGTTGCATAATAGGAGCATATATGAGTTGTTTGTTTCAATTTTTTTTCATGAACCTTATTTGATGCACCCATTGCTATCAGCTTGTCAAAGGACGCCAAGCAAGACGGAACTGTCAAACATGCTCTTGCAGTTCATTCTGCCGTTTCATCTGGAAACTATGTCCTGTTCTTCAAATTATACAAGACAGCACCTGGCCTGAATTCTTGTCTTATGGGTAAATAGATCTCTTCTGCTCTCCCCAATTTGAAATGTTCATCTAATTTCATCAGGGTGTTTTAATTTTGTTGTGCTATTGTGGTTGCAGATCTCTATGTTGAACGGATGCGCTTTGAGGCTATAAAATGCATATCTAAATCATATCGCCTAACTTTACCTGTGAGATATGTTGCACAAGTTTTGGGATTCATGGGAATTGATGAAGCTTGTGAAGATAAAAGAGCTGATGGATTGGAAGAATGTGAAGAATGGTTAAAAGCACATGGGGCTGTTATTACAGTAGATAACAATAATGGAGAATTGCAGATAGACACAAAGGTAAACCTGACAGCAGGTTCATGCAGTGTGTTTATGTTATACTGGCTTTTGAAACATCACATTACCTATATTGTTCAACAGGTTACCTCTACTTCTCTATACATGCCGGAACCTGATAATGCCGTTTCACATGGTGATGCATCTCTTGCCGTGGATGATTTTTGGGCGCGAACATCATAGATGATGCCATATTGAGCAATTTTTCCACTCATGTGGCACCAAGTTTTGGAGGTATTTCTCAGGTGCATGTTGCCGATGCTAGTAGATGAATGTTCTGTCATGCAGAGTCGGACCTTGAAATGCATCAGCCGGGAAGCACCGTCTCTAACCTATTGGCTTAAAAGACAGAATGCGCACTAGTAGGCCGCTTCATCGTAGGCCTCAAACTGTGCTCGAGTCTCATGATGTGGGATTTCCAGCTCACCAGGCCTGTGACGGTTGACAAAATTCTGAGGGGAGCATTTTAACCGAGAAAAACAACCACATCAAAGTATACTTTGGCTGCCATCGTTTTTGCCGTGCCAGCCAGACAAGTATACATGTTGAGATGTAGTCATACCTTCAGCGTACGGTACAATCTTTATTCACATTCCGTTGACCCAGATGTTGCCCGTTTTATTGATCAACTGCAAATACTAGTTCGTAAGAGTTTGGAAATACTCAGTACCTTTGTACACCATTTTAGGAAAGAGAGAAAAACATGTACAATATCGTTACTAGCCGTGGTAAATATTTTTTGGGATTAGCGATGTTATAAGCGGATTATTACGTTATTGCAGAACTGTACTGAGTAATGAATGCCTTTTTACATGTCCGAGGTGAACGATTCTAAGTTCAATACACAAATTGCGGCGTTCAAACTGTACCGTGAAGCTCTATCTTCTAAGCTTGAAGTTTTGTTCCATATTATGAAAATTTTCCCACGTACGAGTCTTGGAGTGTCGTACTAACTTTTAGTATCTGCACGAGTCTTTGAGAATGGATACGCGACACGCACACCTCTATCACACGATGTGTGCTCTTTTTTTGTCATACACCGTGGAGACGGAGGCCAGTGATTTTACTAAAATTCATTACAAGTGCATCCGTATATGTATATATTAACCGGGATTTAATTTGATTCTGACGGGCCTGACAAAAATTGCATCCCTGCTAGCTGTTCATTGACCTCACGAACCGGAAATACTCCTTTCGAATTGTTAACAACACGTGTAAGTGTTTCCATCCAGCCATTTTTAGGTGTAGCTAACAACAGCATTTATTTTGAGAAGGGCTGTAGCCCATCTCAACAGATCCTAGCTGCAACATCACCAGCGCGGAGCCCATTACCTAAAACTAGAGTATTCTGTAACGGCGACGGCGAAGTGCGAAATCACGACCCTGGCACACATGGGAAAATCTCATCATGCATGTGTACATGTGTACACAGACACGCACCTCAAATCCCTTTCCGATAAGGCTCGCATGACCAAGTTTGATCGGCTTGCGTCGCAGGAGTGGTCGTCGACGACAACGGACACACCCCGGCGCCCGGCCCACCGTTGTCATGGAATGGCATGGAGCCGGACATAACGGCAACGAGCCATACCATGATACAACATTGATACCGATGTTGTAGGAGTAACCCGCGCACGCGTGCATGCGTTACATGAGCCGCGAGCGAGCCGGCGATGATGTAGCCGGGTGTGGGCGACGGATTTCGCCGACAAAAGCACGTACCGCGCCCCCGGCATCCTCGTTGACACGGGAGGGAGGGAGGGAGGGAGGCCGGCGCGACGTGTGTTACGTTCCTCCACCGGCACCGCACCGCACGGCGCAGGCAATGGCCACAGCCTGCGCGAGCGGGCGCGCCATTTTGCCTGGCCCGCAACGCTCTGTCGGTACGAGTAAACCCGCGCGCCGCCGGCGAGACGTCAAGCAAGCGCGTGACGAAGGAAGCAACGGGCCCGGGCGATGGGCGCGGAGGGAGGGGGAGGGGGAGGGGGAGGCGCAATAAAGACGCAAGCGCGATGCCCGATCGACCGAGAGCGTCTGCCGCTCGCGGCAACAGGTGCACCGTCGCCCTGCCCCCGCGGCAAGCCGGCAACGGAATTAACCTGAAACTGCCACGCGGATTAAGGGCCTGTACAATAACAGCTCGGTAATTTTTTAAAATTTATAACACAAACAATAGATGTTTTTTTTACTATCTACAAGATATTTAATTTTATATGTAACCATGACATATAGACTCTTAACTATGCATGGGAGCATGAGCTCTTGGTCTTTTCACCAAAAGACGGCTTACATATCAGTCATTATTTATTGTTGTGAAATGTTTTTTTTTGCAAAAATATTTAGCTTAGTGACACCTCTCAACACATCGTTGTACATGTTCTAAGAGGATGCTTGTTTAGTACTGTAATTATTATATTTTATTTTATTGCACTGAGATATGACATCGGGTACCTCCCAAATACATTTATGATTATCGAGTGAAATGGGATCAGAAGGCAAAGCATTAAAGACAACCAACCAATGATTGAATTATCCAATAATCGACAATAGTCGGAGGTCTAATAAAGGCTTCCGAGTTCCGCACTCGGAGGATAACCTGACTGGCAACATTCGAATGATCGTAGTCAATAGCCAGACCAGCTCATTAATGACAATAAAGCTTAGACATATAATTGTCCAATCAATACAACAGTTAACGCCTGATTTTATAGCCAACAATTTGATTGTTTTATCTATTATAAATGATCATTAATAAGTCACATTAAACCTGAATTGTAACCCCCAATCCTTTAGCGGAGTCTCTTACAGACACGTTTTAACATGTGTTCATACGTTTAAGGTTATTTTCAAGTTGTTAAGCTCATATTACACACACATGAGTAGAGTTATTAACCTTCAAGATATCCGAACCTATGTAAAAACCTTCGTGTCTCTTGTTTTGAGATAACCATTGAGTTTAGTCCATAAACTTCCCCGTACACATAACTAAGGGCTGGTTTGGGAGCCCACGATCCCGACCCATTTCCTAGGATGGGCCGGGATTGTGGGCTCCCAAACATGCCCTAAATTCCTTCTACGAAAAATCCGTATGACACTATTGTTTTTCACGGTCACACATAGATTATAATAAATTAGACTATAATGATCTAAATAAAAAAGTTATACACCTAAATTATTAGTAATCTATATTTGAGTATTTTAGTATTTTCGAAAACAATAAACAAAAAATGTTTCACCAGTTTATTATAATTACTATAATCTAAATTATACATTATAATAATCTAGCTTAATAAGCTGTTTATACTTTCAATAGGTCACGCTTTTATTCGCCCGCTTTTACGGGCCGGCCGCTGGCTCTCTGACATACACACACATGCGCCGCGGTTATCAGTGGCTTTCGGGTCTCCTTTTCGGGGGGGATACAAGAAGAAACCCATGGACAACTGAGCCGACGCGAGAACGAGATCACTAGAATTTCCTTCGTCCGTAGCCTGCGGAGCACACAAACAGCTAGAGTCGCAATACTAGAAGCTGTTTTGGAGCCATTTAACTAGCAGTTCTCTTCCAACACATCATGTCGCTGTTAATTAATTCTGTTGCGTCTACCAGGAAACCAAAACACATATAGAACAGAGCATCAACAATTCAACGTACAGCGAACCAAATTTTCTCGTCACCCACCCAAACCTAAAACTCACCCGCCGCACCAGTGAGCTAAACCCACCCTCCCCCGCACGCTGCTCACCTCGCTGGTCGCATTGGCCGTTGTCAGTGTCACCGCTCGGCCACGCACGCCCGTACTCCGTGGATTTCGCGAGGCCTTTAAAACTCCACCTCCAAGCGTCGCAAAGTCGTAACCACGCCTCGGCAGAGAGGCGCCATCGCCCGCGCACGCTGCACGCAGACCCCACCACACACCGGCTCATTCCGTCGCGCCGCCCGCCGCCCGCCGGCTTACTTAAACTCATAGTCCTACTCGTCGTACATACCAAGGTGTGGTGTGGTGTGGTGTGGTGTGCATGCAATGGCGCGCGCTGTGCACGACCGCTTCCCTTTCCTCGCCACGGCACCGGCGCCCCCGCCGGCGCCGGCGAGGGGCAGGAACCCGCCGCTCGCTGAGATGCTCCGACTAGTCGGCGCGGCGACTGTTGACCCGGGTGCGGGGGATGAGGGCGGTTCCGCGGGCAATAGGTTGTCCTTGTCTCTGCCTGGCGGTGACCATGTGGGCGGGGCGATCGGGCGGACGATCCAGTTCAGGCTGGAGTTCACCAACCTCGAGTACAGTGTCCGCGCGCAGCGGCGGGCGCGGCCCGGCGGTGGCGGCGGGGTCCGGCTGCCTCTGCAGAACCAGTGCGACCGCGTCACCGGGGCGCCCGACGCGCGCGCGGCCCGCATGAGGGTGCTGCTTGATGGCATCACCGGGGAGGCGAGGGACGGCGAGATCCTGGCGGTGATGGGCGCGAGCGGCTCCGGCAAGTCTACGCTCATCGACGCGCTCGCCAACCGCATCTCCCGCGACTCGCTCAAGGGCCCCGTCACGCTCAACGGCGAGGTGCTCACCGGCAACATCATCAAGTCCATATCCGCCTACGTCATGCAGGACGACCTTCTGTTCCCCATGCTCACCGTCAACGAGACGCTTTCCTTCGCCGCCGAGTTCCGCCTCCCGCGCGCGCTGTCGCCGACTAAGAAGCGCGCGCGTGTGCAGGCGCTCATCGACCAGCTTGGCCTCCGTGCCGCGGCCAACACTATCATCGGTGACGAGGGCCACCGTGGGGTCTCAGGAGGCGAGCGCCGCAGGGTCTCCATCGGAACCGACATCATCCACGACCCGATCCTCCTGTTCCTCGACGAGCCAACGTCGGGGCTCGACTCCACCTCGGCGTTCATGGTTGTCAAGGTGCTCCGACGCATAGCTGAGAGCGGCAGCATTGTCATCACCTCCATCCACCAGCCCAGCCAGCGCATCCTCGGCCTCATCGACCGTCTCATTCTCCTCTCCGGTGGACGCACCGTCTTCAGTGGGCGGCCTTCCTCCCTCCCTGCCTACTTTGCCGATTTCGGTTACCCGGTGCCCGACGACGAGAACCGCGCCGAGTTCGCGCTCGACCTAATCCGCGAGTTCGAGTCGTCGCCGACGGGGACCAAACCACTCGTGGACTTCCACCGGACGTGGCAGCACGTGCACGCGGCGTGCCACGACCCCGCGGACGCTCCGTGGGATCCTACCTTGACGCTGAAGGAGGCCATAACCGCGAGCATCTCGCGCGGGAAGCTGGTGTCTGGCTCGGACGTGGCCGGCGAGGCGGCGTCCATGCACACCTACGCGAACCCGTTCTGGGTGGAGATGAAGGTGCTGACGAAGCGGTCGGCCATCAACACGCGGCGCATGCCGGAGCTGTTCCTCATCAGGCTCGGCGCCGTGGTGGTCACTGGCGCAATCCTCGCCACCGTTTTCTTCCGCCTCGACCAGTCGCCAAAGGGCGCGCAAGAGCGTCTCGGCTTCTTCGCCTTCGCCATGTCCACCATGTTCTACACCTGCGCCGACGCGCTCCCGGTGTTCCTCCAGGAGCGCTACGTCTTCCTCCGGGAGACCGCCTACGGCGCGTACCGGCGCGCCTCCTACGTGCTCTCCAACGCCATCGTATCCTTCCCGCCGCTCGTCGTTTTGTCCCTCGCCTTCGCCTTCACCACATTCTTCGCCGTCGGCCTGACCGGCGGAGTGTCCGGGTTCGCCTTCTACACGCTCGCCATCCTCGCCTCCTTCTGGGCCGGGAGCGGGTTCGTCACGTTCCTCTCCGGCGTGATCCCGCACGTCATGATCGGCTACACCGTCGTGGTCGCCATCCTCGCCTACTTCCTCCTCTTCAGCGGCTTCTTCATCAACCGAGACAGGATACCCCACTACTGGATATGGTTCCACTACCTCTCGCTCGTCAAGTACCCGTTCGAAGGGGTGCTGCAGAACGAGTTCGGCCATGGCGGCGAGTGCTTCGTGCGGGGCACCCAGATGTTCGACAACTCACCGCTGGCCGCACTGCCGGACGCGTTGAAGGCGAGGGTGCTGGCATCCATTAGCTCGGCGCTCGGCGTGAAGATCGGCACCAACACCTGCGTGATGACGGGGCGCAACGTGCTCCGGGAGGCGGCGGTGACGCAGCTCGGCAAGTGGGAGTGCCTGCTCGTCACGGCGGCGTGGGGCTTCCTCTTCCGGCTGCTCTTCTACTTCAGCCTCGTGCTCGGCAGCAAGAACAAGCGGAGGTGATCACGTACGGACGAACGCACGAACGCACGCACGCGAGCGCGCGTATACTCCATTTGAATGGCCGGAGCATTGAACACGTGAAAAAAAGATAGAGAGAAAAGGGTGCAAAAAAAGAAAAGGATGACCTAATTAATTTGAAGCTGTTTAATTTAATTTCTGCAATTGTTGGAGCGGATATGATGTGATTTTAATTCGGGACCCTTTTGTTTCTCGTGATCTGTAAGCTGTAGCTAAATAATATCTTGGTATATATCCATTATTTTTCCTCCTTTTTCCACTGTAGCTGCTGTGTTTAGGACTTATGAGATGAGAGCATGTATAAGCGATTTTCGTACGACCAAACACACTAGCAGTGGACTCAACTCTACTCAGCTGCATTGGGTCGTCCTCAGCTCTTCAGTCGTGCTTATAGCATTTTCGTGGAGAGCTGATATTATTCTCTTGCTTAATATATATTGTACAATCTGAAATCCTTTTTAGTGTTTTTCCCAGATGCAGAAGGTATAATAAATTCCCCATTTTTGTCGACGTTGGAACGAATAAAGCAGAGATATATACCTCTTTTAAACTTTAGCAGCTAGCCAAAATAAAGGAGTAAATTACGCTGTTCTTGAGCTGGTTACACATGCTCGATCCTTTCTGCTCTTGTCTTGTTAATTTACTTCATGGACTTCCGGCAACTTAATTTTCTTGTTCCAACATGGAACCTAACCTGTTGCACCAGTTGTATATATATATCTATCTATCTTTCAAGTTGCTTCTGAATGTGCTTAGATATTTATGTTTCTGTCACGAGGCACATTAACATAGTTGAGTTAGCTAAGAACAGTAAAGAGGTTGGTTATGGTTAGGTTAGGTATATCGTATCCGAACGGGTCATACCGGTATTTACAGGTCTTATTAATGAATGACTACATGCATGCTCGAGAGCGTGCATTGTATATACTAGCTTACATGTTAAGTTTTTTTTAAAAAAACATCTTGCATGTCTTCTGAACTCCTCTTTAAAAAAAAAAACTCTAGTACCCCTTTAATAATCACAGCTTTTGTTTGTGTAACGCAATCAACTTACTAGCAGTTCTTGATGAGTTTGTGCATTATATATGCATGCATTGTGTCTTTTTCACCTTGTGCAACACTGATACATATGAGACATATGGTTCACACATATGACAGTATATATCAAGAACACAAGCTTAAAACAGGTATAATGTGTGTGTGTGTGTATATATATATATACCAGTACGTTCTTGCTGCGCTAGCTGTCGATCGAACTGCCTGCTGCTGTAGGCAGCCGGCCAGGCCCAATAATTGAGCATCTGAGTTGTTACTGGCTATATTAACCATCTCCTAGCGGCAATAGTTCCTACTTGCTGCTTCTGTTGCAGGTTTGAACAGAAGAAATCACCTAGTGGCGAGTGGCCTGGACCATTGCAGCTACTCCAGCTGAATCATTCATATCCCTCATCATGATATGCGAGAGGCTGCAGGTTGTTGGCCATGCACGCAAGCATGCAAGCAGCCAGATTTCCAAGGGAAGCTAACCCAGCACAGCAGGAAAAAAGTCCTCTTATCCAAGGGTATGTCCCCTGTTACCTTAAAAACTAACATGAAAATAGTTATAAAAAGTTCCTAAATTGCTTCACAATAGTTATAAAATTTCAAGCGTAAGCTAGATTCAATTCATATTAAGAGAAAACGAGATAAATCTAAACAACCATATGAACAATATGCATACTATTCACCGGCAAGAAGGCGGCAACTCGGCGTGGATCGGCTGCGTGACGATGTGGATTGGAGTGAGGCGTTTAGGTCAGACGATGAGCTGCACCGTACCAAACCAAACCCAGGGTTGAGAGAAGGCGACACACGGCAACACCTACCTGCGTTTGGAAAATCGAAGGCTTGGCGTTGGGAAAATATTGCTCCTGGTTCTCGGCACGCGCCGGTACGATGCGCTGTATTAAAATCATCACGCATACGTACGTTGTGCGCCTGGTCGATCGCGCCTCGGCTGCTCCTCGTCGTAGGTCGGCGATAGCTCACCAAACAGGCACCGGATCCGTCAGGTCAGCGTCACCGCTTGAGCGGTCGGTTGATGGCTCGATGCGTCACGGTTAACGTTTCGTCAGTCAACGCTGCTTGGGAATAATTGGGAATTTGGGAATCAAATCTAATGACTGCAGCCTAATCTATACTTTTTCTAAGTCTAACTTTCTCTTTTATTTAATAAGCACTATCTCTGACGGATGATTTCTTAGAAATGGTATCGAATCACCATGTTTTCTCTATCAATTTCTTTCTTTGCTTTCATATTTTTTTTTTGAAAAAGGCAACCACCAGGCGCCCTGCTTTATTAGAAAGCAGATAAGAACAAACATCTAGTTTGCGACACACACAAAACACCCCCAAAAGACAGAAGAAGCTACTACCCCCTTCACCGGCGCAGTTCCGACCCATATTTATACAGGCAACACGAAACGGGGCAGCAGACACTCCCACCAACCACAACAGAACAGGCAGGAGCTAAACAAGCGACACTGACAAACACAAGAAACCACCACCCAGACTACAGCCACCAAGATCAAACTACATTCGGAATATGCTGGGAATTAATACTCGCTTCTCCTTCGGCGTGAATAAGCTGTTGAAGCCTTGCACGGAGCAAGCCCAGACATCTTGTTGATTCCTCCTTAAAGCGCGCTGACACCAGCGGAAGCCACTGGGTGAGAAAAATAATAAACCTATGAACAATCTGCAGCGGGTTAGCACAAATTTTATTGTGAAACACAAACTCATTCCTTAAAAGCCAGATAACCCAAGAACCAGCCCCTAAACATTGAGTAGACACTGAAACTTTCTTTGAATCTCTAACCCCCAAAACATATCACGGAAACCCTTCCTACTAAGATCTCTTAACTCCCATCCCAAAGTTTCCTTAACGAAGACCCACAGGAACTGGGAAAGAGGGCACTCAAAAATCAGGTGGTCAACTGATTCTAAACGCCCACAAAGTTTACAGGAGGGGTCCCCTTTCCAATTCATACCTTGCAAAATTTCTCCTACCTGAATTCTATCTCTCATCATAAGCCAAGTGAAAATCTTAACTTTAAGAGGCATTCCCCCCTCCATATTCTCATACTATCTGTATCTATCACCCCTCTATTAACAATCATTCTGTACAAAGTTTTAGTTGAGAAACTCTTGGAATCGAGTAGCCACCGAATTTCATCATCCCCTTCCATCAGGGTCACAGATCTCAGCACTAAACACAACTTATGCCATTCAGCTAAGTCACTCGCCCGTAGCGCCCTTCTCAACATATCATTATTCTGGAAAAGGGAAAAAGTTTCCTTAACTGTAGCATTACCGGCACGGGACATGTCAAAAAAACTATCGAACATGACCTTTAGAGGAACCTCTCCAGCCCACACATCATGCCAGAAAGATCCCCCTTCACCTCAGCTTGCAACATTCCTCTTTCGAGATCATATTTTTTTCCTTATCAAGTCATAGCAGTAACCAGAGCCGGTTTCTTATATTAGATATTATTTCTCTCTCTCCTTAATAAATACTTTAGCACGTTATATTTTAGCTCCACTACGGGACTGTGCGTGTTTGCCGAGTGCCTAGGGCACTCGGCGAAGCCCCGAATACACTCGGCAAAGGGTTCGCCGAGTGCCACACTCGGCGAACCCCACTCGGCACTAGCCGTGTCGGCGACGTGCGGGTTCGCCGAGTGCAATTTATCGGGCACTCGGCGAAGTCTTTGCCGAGTGCAAAATAGACTTCGCCGAGTGCCACGTGGGGCACTCGGCGAAGCCCACGGTTGACGGCCGGGGTGGCCGTTAACGGGGCTTCGCCGAGTGCCCCCCGTGGCACTCGGCGAAGGGGGTGTGCCGAGTGCCCCCCGTGGCACTCGGCGAAGGTGGCTCGGGGGGGGGGCACGTGGCGCTAAGGGGGTTCGCCGAGTGCCCCACGTGGCACTCGGCGAAGGGGGTGTGCCGAGTGCCAAGGGGGGCACTCGGCGAAGGGGCTCGGGGGAGGGGGGGCACGTGGCGCGTGGGGCTTCGCCGAGTGCCCCCGTGGCACTCGGCACACCCCCTTCGCCGAGTGCCACGTGGAGGCACTCGGCAAAGCCTCCCCAGAGTGCACAGAAACGTGCCACGTGGCACGTTTCTGTGCACTGCAGGTGGCTTTGCCGAGTGTAACACTCGGCAAAAAATTTTTAAAATTTTTTTTTTTCATTTATTTCTTGCATATTTCATCCAAAAAACACATTCAATCACAAAATGCATCACAAATTCACATTTATTCACAAAATTTGCCCCAAAATTCACACTGAATCACAGATATTCACAGAAATCACATACACATCACAAAAATCACATTTACATCACAAATTTCACGATCACATCACAATTTCACGTTCACGTCACAAATACAAGTTCAAATTGATACACAAGTTCAAGTTCGCGTTAACGGTGACAAGTTTAAGTTAATTAACAAATTTATCACGGCAACTCACACCACGCCTCACAAATTATCATTACCGCTATGACCAGTGTGTGGAGATGGCTGCGTGTTTGATCCTGCTGCCGATGGATGAAACTGAAAAAAAAAGAAAAATAGTTAGAACACTTGTATATAACAAAACCGACAATAACAATATTAGAAACTCACATTGCCGCTCTGTGGAGTCCGTGGAGATTGTTGAGGTTGAGGAGGAAGTACAGGCAGACCCATATGACCTGAGAAAGATCCACCCATCTGCGCAAACCACTGCTGCATCTGGGTCTGCATCTCGGCTTGCATCTGAGCTTGCATCTGAGCCTGCAGCCGAGCCTCCATCTGGGTCTGCCACTCGGTCCTTTGTGATCTTTCTTCATTTAGTTGGGCCTACAAAACATTATTTCAGAGTTAATGTTCTCAAACAAACAATGTGAAGTGAAGTGTTCGATGATTAATGAAAATGAACTAACCTGTAGATCAGCAATCAGACCCATAGATGTGTCTCGGCGAGGACGTATACCCGGACCGGAAGTCGAGCTCCGAGCTCTGACCTCAGATAGAGAGGGGGTACTACGGGTATCAATGGCGCCGTCGCCCATCAAATATCGCCCATGTCTCTTTCCTCCTCCAGCCCTCATGACCACCTCGCCGTCGATGTCATGTGCGATTGGGTCATAATCGGCGCCATGCACTTCCCTTGCCATCTCTGAATATTCTTGGAGGCGTTGATATGCATTCCGATTAGTGTACGACTCAGCGGGGTCATTTGGATTGTAGGTATTGCCTTCAACCGCCCTCCCTTTGTGAGCCAGAGCATATGCCATGACTTGGGAGCATTCCTGACCCGCATTGGCCGTTGACTGAAACAAGAAGATAGTTAGAGTTATATTGTGCAATTAAGCGAAAAAAAGAAACATGTAACTACATACCCATCTCGCCCTGAACTGGTCGAGGTTCAGCGAGCCTTGATGGTGTGCTGCCCCCGGCATGAGTAGGCGTCGCTGGCGGCATGCCTCGTGACTGCTCTGCCACTCGGCAGAACACCACCTATCAACAATTTGGCCCCAACACTCAAGATGAGCGGCACACCACTGTGGAGGAACCTATTTGATGCAAGTGAATTTGTTAATGACATAATATTAAGTATTAGAAGATACACGAGAATACACTTACCATCATGTATTCCTCTCGTGTCAGAAAGGTGGTCCGGGCATCCTTTTTGTTTTTCCTCTCTCGACGGTGCTGAGCGCAGAAGTCAATAACAGCTTGAATGCGCGCCTCATAATGCATGTCGGTGACAAGCTTCTTGGCGGCTCTATTAATAACTGCGGCAGCCTGATCCGCATACCCCTCATCACATCTATAAAAATCCTGCATATAGATGTAAAGAGAATGTTATATGTTTTGACATGTTAATAGTATTGACACATATATTAAGAAAATAAACTTACCCAGAGCTCAGCCCTGACTCGATCGGCTAGGTGGGCAAATTGTCTGCCTTCTCGGTCAGGGGCGTCCGGCGCACTTTCATAGTGCCTCCATGAGTACGCCGGCTCCGTCCTCCCATCCAAAGATATCAAACCAGGGAACTTTTCCTTGATAAGAAGCCCGAGGATACCGTTTACATGGCGTGAGCACTCACGACCTCCTCGTTCAACCATAATCCAGTTCCTATCCCGATATCATTAAAAAGTATTAGTATATATTAAAAATTAAACTAACGAAAAGAATATATTATATACTTTCTACAACAACTTACCTATTTCCATCTGGTCGAATGAGCGGACGATCAGCTACTGCCACTGGTCGCCTCGGGAGTGACGAAGGACCACGCAACCACACTGCAGCCGCTTCTGTAGTCTGCTCCTCTCCCTCTGCCCCAACCTCCCCACCCTCTGCCCCAACCTCCCCACCCTCTGCCCCCACCTCCTCCTCCTCCTCCACCCTAGCCTGCTCCTCCTCTTCCTCATCCGGCACGTAATCATCGTCGCGACGGGATGCCGGTATATGGCTAGTGTCACTCGAGGGCGCGGGTGCCTTTCCTCTCACTGCTGACTTCTTCGTTCTCCTACCTCGAGGTCTAGATGAGGACCCGACCTCATCTTGAGAGGGGGTGGATCTACCGCCTTTTCCTACTACTGCACTTATTAATTTCTTTAAACCCCCCACCATATTTCAATCACCTGCTACGAAAAAGAGTAAATCACTTTAGATAAACCGTGAAATGTGTTCTAAACGCATTTATTGTAAAATTAAACATAATTCTCATACAGCTGCTAGAAATAGTCATCGCCGTCCGGATTTGCTGGATCATATGTATCGTCATCACTATCACGTGATATGATGTAATCGTCCAGCTGTTCAGGAGGTGGAATGTTGTCATCACGTTGAGTGCTTGAGTGCAATCTCTCTAGCAGTTCTAAGTCTCTTCCATTATGAATCTCGTCTCCTTCGTCGGCATCGGCACCACTTTCGTTATCTACTTCCATCGTCTCCGTCAAGTCAATAACAAACATGCCTGGTAGCCCATCTTCTTGAAAGAACTCTCCGTCGTATGTGTTCGGGTCTATGTTATAGTCTTCGTTGTTGGGAACAGGCAGTTTACCGTGTGGCGACACCTTATACACAACATCCCAACCTTTAAGACGTGCGACGGTTTTGCACGGGTAAGAGAGATAGTAAACTTGTGTTGCCTGTTGAGCCACAATATAAACATCTTCACTCGGCAAGGTGGTATCTTGACGAATTTCTATTAAGCCAAGTTCGGGAGTCTGTCTCACTACTTTGGGATTGAACCAGTGGCATTTAAATATAACGGGGTTAAGAGGTTTGCTCCCATCAAAACTCAATTCATATATTTCTTCGAGTCGTCCATAGTAGTCAACCCCGTCTGTTCCCGGAGTAAAAACTCCAGAATTTGTGGTTCTTCGGTTAGGTCGGCTCTGTTCATGGCTTGTTGTGTGGAAACGATAGCCGTTTACGTCGTAAGCTTTGAATGTCTTAACCTTGTAGGCACAGCCATTCGCAACTTGCCTCAATTCGGAACTCATTGTCGTGTCGGTTCTTCCCTATAGGTTTAAACACGATGAACATGTATATTAGTCGCATATAAGATATAATTGAAAGGTATAACTAACTAAAAGTTAATTTGAGAAATACCTTAGTTTTGAACCAAGAAATGAAATCGGGATTGCCATTTCCCACACCATACTTAAGAAGGGCAGTGGATTCCTCAATGTTAGCCTCCCTCGAACCACGCCAAAATCGTCGATGAAATTCCTCAATGTACGGTTCCACTTCGGAAAGGTTTGTCAGGACATACAACATAATCAAACGCCACTCTTCATGTTGTAAGGTCTTGTTAGCAGCACCACTTGCACTTCCTAGTTGGCCTCTGAAGATGCTGAGATTTGATTCTTCTTCTGGAAGATTGTAACGGGCAGGTGGATTATGCACGCTTGGAAGATTGTCCGCATAATATCTAGTTGTGAAGTTTGACACCTCCTCCAAAACATATGCCTCAGCTATGGATGCTTCAATTTTGCATTTGTTCTTACATTTATTCCGAAGAATCTTTTGGAATCTCTCAATTGAATAGCACCAACGGCTTTGAACCGGACCTCCCATCCGAGCCTCATACGGAAGGTGCAATATCATATGTTGCATCGGATTGAAAAAACCAGGCGGAAAGATCTTTTCTAGCTTGCATAATAACACGGGCGCTAGTGTCTCCATGTCTGCTACCACGGTGTGAGACAACTGTTTAGCACAAAGTTGACGAAAAAAATTGCTCAATTCAGCTAGAACTCGCCAGACATCCTCGGGGACATAGCCACGAATCATGACCGGGAGCAACCGCTCAATCCATATGTGATAGTCATGACTTTTGAGTCCGTTTATTCGCAGAGTAGCTAGATTAACTCCCCTCTTCAGATTAGTTGCATAGCCATCAGGAAACATTAATGTTTGAAACCACTCAAGTACTTCCCTCCTTTGTCCCCTTGTTAGAACAAAATCAGACTTTGGCTTCGTCCAGGATTTCCCGCTTCTAGGAGGTATCATGTCGAGCTTAGGTCTATTGCATATAGCCGCTTGATCCAGTCGGGCCTTGACATTGTCTTTCGTCTTCTCAGGAATATCCATGATTGTGCCGAAAATGGCCTCGGCAACATTTTTCTCAGTGTGCATCACATCAATGTTGTGCGGAAGGAGAAGATCATCGAAATAAGAAAGATTCCATAAACATGGCTTGTGAGTCCATGCATGATGCTCACCATATCCGATAAAACCAGCTCCTTGTGTATTAATTTGCAAAGACTCTAATTGAGCACGAACATCGGCTCCGGTCATTTTAATTGGTGCTGAGCCTTTAACAGACACATCTTTTGTAAAATTCCTCTTATCCTTCCTGAATGGATGGTTCCGAGGAAGGAATTGTCGGTGCTTGTCAAACGAGGAATATTTTCCACCCTTAGCTAGCCAAATGAACTTTAGAGTCGACCGACAAATCGGGCATGCGAACTTCCCATGCACGCACCAGCCGCAAAATATCGAATATGCCGGTAGGTCATGTAGAGAGTACATATACCAGACATGCATTCTGAAGTTTGTCTTTGTACATCGATCATATGTCAACACACCGTCTTCCCACGCATGGACCAAATCATCCATCAAAGGCTCCATATACACACTCATATTTTTCCCCGGGTATTCAGGCCCTGGAATTATCAAGGACAAGAAAATATTCTGTCGTTGAAAGATGACGCCGGGAGGAAGGTTGAGGGGAATAACAAACATTGGCCAACAACTGTATGCGGCAGCCGTCATACCATATGGATTGAACCCATCTGTTGCTATAGCAATTCGTACATTACGTGGCTCTAAAGCTTTATCGGGATGGAGCTGATCAAATTTTTTCCACGCTTCTCCATCTGATGGATGACCTAGCTTGTCTGGGTTGTAACGAATCCCATTTTTATGCCATGTCATCTGTTTAGAAGATTCCTCGGTCATGTACAACCGTTGGATCCTCGGTACAAAGGGAAGGTACCGAAGGATCTTCACGGGAATTGAGAGTTGTTTCTTCACACCATCATCGGAGTCTACCTCCAGATACCTAGAGGATTTGCATTTCACGCAGCAGGTTGCGTCTGCGTATTGTTTTCTGAATAAAATGCATCCGTTGGGACAAGCATGTATTTGCTCATAAGGCATCTTAAGTGCACGGAGAACTTTCTTAGACTCGTACATGCTCTTCGGAAGATTGTGACCTTCTGGAAGAAGGCTACCAACAACCGTCAGCATAACATCGAAGCATTCTCGACTCAAGCTAAACTGCGACTTGATGGCCAATAGCCGTGCGATGGCATCCAGTTGAGAAACCTTAGTGTGACCGTGAAGAGGTTGCTTTGACGCGGACAACATGTCATAAAACGCTTTTGCCGTTGGCTCCGGCACTTCCTCTTCACGTGCTTCGTCGAAGTGCGCATCTTCAAAGTCATCTAACATAAATCCAACCCCTCCATCATCATCATCCATGCGATGTCGCAACACCTCCTCTCTAGGACGTTGGGACTCACCATGATACGTCCATCGGGTATAATTTGGCATGAACCCATATTTGCATAGGTGTTTACCCATAGCATCCTTTGTTTGTCGACGCTTATTCTCGCACCGACTACATGGACACCAGGTCTTGTCACGTACATTCCGTCTACCAAACGCCGTCTCTAAGAATACTTCAGTGTTCTTGATCCAATCCATGGTCACCTCGGCCTGACTAGGGCGACCCGTGTACATCCACTCACGTTGATCCATCTTGAACTTAACTAGGAAACAACACCCGTGTTTAGGGGTTAGATAGGTAAGATAGGTCCTAATCCCACCAGAAAATGCGTAGATTGAGCTCGTTTTCACACTCCGTTCCGATCCAACCCAAAATTTCGGCAGCACCTCCCCGCTGCTCTCCAAACGCACGTCTGGGCAACATGCCAAGAGGATGTGCGTTCGGAGAACAACGAGGAGGTGCTGCCGAAACCATGAGTCGAATCGGAACGGGGCATGAAAACGAGCTCAATCTACGCATCTTCCGGCTGTCCAAACGTGGACAATTCGAAACAGTTACGGCCACAAATATGCAAAGACATGCATATTCCAAACCGTAACTCTTCCGAACGGGAGAGGCATAGGTTACGCGACAATAACAAGAAAAATTAAAATAGGACGACATACGCGTCATCACCCACATACACATATCACGACGCGATGGCCGACATCCACATACACACATGTATATATATATCACGGCACGATGGCCGGCATCCACATACAAAAGATATTAATCAACATAATTATTAAAACATAAAAACTATTACAACGATTATATTAAAATTTCTAAAACATGTATATTACAACAACATGGTATATTCATGACATTAAACATGTGATTACATATGTGATTAAACATTACATTAAATATATCATTAATTTCAACTAACATGTATAAACTAACATGTATATATATAGGCACACACATATATATATATATGAAATTTCAACAAATGAATAAACTAACATTTCACATACTATAGCATCACCACAAAATTTAAACTAATTTCAAACAAAAATTTAAAACCCTAAATATACAAGTGTCAAAAATACCGAAGGAAATAGGGGTTGTTGGGGGCGGAGGAGACGGCGGGACCGGCGGCCGGAGTGAGGGGGCCGGCGGCCGGAGGAGGAGGAGCCGGTGGTGCCGGGAGCGCCGGGGGAGAACGAGGCCGGGGGAGGAGGCTAGGTGGCGCCGGCCGGCGGGGGGGGGCGGCTTGCCGGCGACGGGGGCTGGGGGGGCGCCGGCCTGGCCGGCGGCGGGGCGCGGGGGAGCGGCGGCCGGCGGGGGGGGGCGCGCGCAGCGGCGGCGGGCGGCGGGGGGGCGCGGGCTGCCGGCGGCGGGGGCGCACGCGCGCGGGGGCGCACGCGCGCGGGGGCGCACGCGCGCGGGCTGCCGGCGGCGGGGGAGCACGCGCGCGGGGGGAGCAGGCGCGCGGGCTGCCGGCGGCGGGGGAGCGGCGGCGGGGGCGGGGGGCAGGGCTGCGGGCGCGCGGGGGAGCAGATCTGGGCGCTGCGCCCAGATCTGCGGGCGGGCTTTTTTAGTAGGTCACGAGGTTTGCCGAGTGCCCAAATTGGGTGGCACTCGGCAAACAAATTTTTTTTTTTTTAAAACCCTTTGCCGAGTGCCATTAGTGAGGCACTCGGCAAATATTATTTAAAAAAAAAACTTTTCTTTGCCGAGTGCCAGGGATAATTGCACTCGGCAAAGATATTTTTATTTTTTTTTATAAAAAAAACTAAAATACAAATAAAACAGTAAAAAATCCCATAATTTGGCATTATGTAATACACAATTATTTTTACTCCTAAAAAATTTCTTACTTCAAATAAACAAATTTAATGTACTTGTAGTTCAAATTTGTGATCTTTTAATTAAATTCTATAAGGAAGTTCAATTAACTAAAAATACCAAGCTAGTACTAAAAAATCACAAATTTGGACATGATATAAGATACAATGGGATTTATTAGTATAAAAAGTTTTAATGGCAAACAAAGATTTGAATATCGATTTGTTTCTAAACCTAGCTCATTCCATCCATAAACACATTTACCTTCTCCTCGATTCTCTAGTTTGCAAACGTTGTACATGAAAACTTTGTCGAAACATTATGAAATTTTTATCACAGTACATATGTATGATACAATGACACCATGTCAACTTTCATATTTTTTAGGCATTAATTTAATTTTATAGAATTAAAAAAACATTAAGCTCCATGTTGCCGCCCGAGCGTCGTAAATTATATTTTCAATATTTAGATATATTTAGTTGTAAAAGATTAAAAATAGAATCATGAACATAAATATGATTTTTCTACAATTTTTGAGTCATTATTTCATGTACATGCAGTTGTAATTTGACCCACTTGGAAGTAAATCCTACAAATAGGATTAATTTATTAAAAATAGCAATCCCACTCATAAAAGTATGAAAATTTTCCATGGATTAACAGATGTTTAATTATGACTGTAAAAAAAAATTGAAGTTCAAACATGTTTTAAATGTGATATACAGTGAAAATATGTTTTCACATGAAATAATGGAATCAGCACACTTTGCCGAGTGCCAGGTCAAAATACACTCGGCAAACATTGTTTTATACTATTTTTAAAAAAAACAAAAATAGAATAAAGACAGTAAAAAATCCCATAATTTGTAATTATATAATATACACTAATATTTCATCCTAGAAAATTTCTTGGTTCAAATAATCAAATATAAGGCACATAGAGTTTAAATTTGGGATCTTTTACTTAAAATCTTATAAACAACTTTTTTAACCAAAAATAGCAAAGTAACTCTAAAAAATGTCAAATTTTGACATGGTATAAGATAAATTGAGTTTTAGTAGTACAAAAAGTTTTAAGTTCAAACAAATATTTGAATATCTATTTGCTTCTAAACCTAACTCATTTCATCCCTAAACTCCTAAACCTTCTCTCAGGTTGTCCAATTTCTAAAGGTCATACTTGAAAACTTTGTCGAAACATTATGAATTTTTTACCATATCATATATGTATGATATAATGACACCATGTCAAGTGTCATATTTTTTAGGCATCAATTACATTTTCTATAATTAAAAAACCATTAACCTGCATATTGCCGGTCGAGTGTCGTAAATTAGATTTTAAATATTTAGTTATATTTAGTTGTAAAAGATTACAAATGTAATCATGAACACAAATATGATTTTTCCATAATTTTTGAGTCATTATTTCATGTACACGCATTTCAAATTTGACCCACTTGGAAGTAAATCCTAGAAATACAAATATTTTATTAAAAATACCAAACCCACTCATAAAAGTATGAAAATTTATCAAGGATTAAAAGATGTTGAATTATAACTGTACAAAAAAATTCAGGTTCAAAACATTTTTAAAATGTGATATGGACTCAAAATGTGTTTTCACATGAAATAATGGGTATTTCATCTTTACCGAGTGTTTTATTAAATACACTCGGCAAAGCAGCTAACTTGACACGTGGCGCACAGGTTTGCCGAGTGTCAGGTTTGACACTCGGCAAACCCTAGGATTTGCCGAGTGTCTGTTAGTGACACTCGGCAAAGAACATTTTTTGCCCGTCCCGTTATCACGCCGTCATGACTACCTGGTGAGCGATTTTTTACGAAATATTTGCCGAGTGTATTTTACGTGGCACTCGGCAAAGATGGGAGTATGCCGAGTGTAACGTGTTTGCCGAGTGTATTTGTTTGTACACTCGGCAAAGGTTCGTTTGCCGAGTGCCCGAGGGAATGCGCTCGGCAAATCTTAGGGCACTCGGCAAACGTTGTGTTTCCGGTAGTGCTCGTATGATAATATAATTAATGTTAATAATTAGCAGGATTGAGAAAAGGACTAAGGGCATATACAATGGGGAGTTTGTCTCATCTGTAGTCTTAAAGATTTGCAAAAAAACTACCTGGTGTGGTGCCCCAGCAGACGAGCCACTCGTCTCTTCATGAAGCGACGAGAGGAGCTTGTGCCCCCACACAAAGATAGCTGTTGGGTGCGCGTTGTACGTTGCGAGACGTCGTCTTCATTGACGCGGCTTGGATCAAGTGTGGCCACGTGAAGACAATATGCTGAAACGAGCTTTTGCTTGTTATTTTTAGCTGTGAAAACATTGAAACAAGATGTTTTTTGATTTATGAAATAATATTATATCAGCTCTTTCTTGCTATGAAAACACTTAAATGAGTTCTTATATTTGATTTATGAAAAAATATTACATTATCATTATAATATATCATTTAAATTATATTTAAGGATTTGTTTTATATCAACTAGCAACACAAATACACAATAGTATATAGGAATGATATTTATAATTGATCATGGTTAAATGCAAATATTAAATGCAAACAGATAGCTATTGTCTTTAGATTATACTTGTTGTTTATTTAGCTGTGTGTATTGTAAATTTAAAAAATTCACGGACCTGTCTGTGCATTGTGCATGCCTAAAGAAAAAACTACGACACGCTCATCTAAACAAATGGAGTAGAAGATTACACGGATCGATTAGGACCCCTCGATTCCATGTTTGGACAAATAATTCGTACAGATTTTTACAGCTCGCTTTCAACCTACTTCTCCATTTTAAAATATAGCGTATTTAGTTTTAGGTACATATAATAAGAAGATATGAAAAAACCACACTGCCCTCCTAGCGGGTGAATATGGGTCGAAGAGAGTAGTTAGGTGAAGTAACGAACAAAGTTCACAGGTAATATAAATATTTTATATGTAAAAATTACTTTTTATAAATATTGGGCTGCTATATTTGGGATAAACATTAAACTCTAAAAGTTACAATGTTTTAGAATGAACAGAGTATTCAATGGTATTTTGTCACATTTCTTATATATGCTATCTTTTAGAAAGGAACTGATAAGACTAAAGCAACTTATATAGTTTTCTTAAAATAATATTAAAAATTCAAAAAATATTTTACAATCATAAATCATTCGAAGTATTAAATTCGAGCCACTACAAGTATTGTGTTGTCGGCCCAATGGATGGCCCATCAAAGTTTGGGCCGATCTCACACAGGTACCGAAATAGCCCACAACCCTTAAAAAGCGATGAAGCAAACGAGCTGGACGAAGCCAAGGCAAGTCAACCCTCCGACGACCGGCTCCAGTAGAAGCTCTTCTCTAAATTTTTGGGACTAGAATTAAAAAATCTCCTCCAATAGATACTCTAAATGATTCCTAAAAATAAAGCATCCTTAAAATTAATCATTGTATTCCCTACTTGTAGGGAACATACTCACATACTTTACTTTAGGGACTTTATTGGAGAGAAACATATTTAAACTATTTGTATCCTCAAAAATGGATCCCAAAATATTATATAGGGAATCAATTTTTAAAGTGACTTTTGGAGATGCTCTGAGTTCCAAGTCTACTTGTACTATAGCAGAAAGAATGTATGCGCTCTTGAATTCTAAAGCTATTAACTTTTTCTGTCCAATTCTGATATCGTGTACCAGAATTCTAACAGCAAAAGAATTGGATATCAGAATTCTCTGGGTTCTATTTGGTCTCCTGTTTGTCGTGCATAAAGAATCACAGAAACCAGATGCTGATGCAGGAACAAGCACATAACATTTGTGCATTTGTATGATGATACTTAAGCATAATTGCACGTTATCATGGTTGTCACGGCGCCCCGACGAAATCAGTCGCCACCAGGGGGCCGACTGGACGCCTAGGCACCTAGGCGACCAATTAAATTCAGCATGCAAAGGTCAGCACTTTGCATTTCAGCAAACATATCCATAGCACACATGTTGCTGCCTTCTCTGTTGCTGCCTGCTGGAAACTGCTGCCTTCTCTGTTGCTGGTTGCTGCCTGCTGGAAACTGCTGCCTTCTCTGCTTGCTGCGGCGAGGGAGCACAGGGGAGGGGGAAGCAGGGGAGGGAGCACAGGGGAGGGGGAAGCAGGGGAGGGAGCACAGGGGAGGGAGCCGAGGCGGCCGGGCGACCGGTGGTCGGGCGACGCAACTGCGCAAGGGGAAGCAGACTAGCAGAGCAACTCGCTAGGGGAACCGGAGATCTGGCAGCCGGCGGCGCCGCCCGGGCGGCGCAAGGGGAAGAGGAGCAACTCGCTAGGGAAACCGGAGATCCGGCGGCCGGCGGCGCAAGGCACAGGAGCAGATCCGACAGCCAGCGGGCGGCGGCGCAAGGGACTGAGGCGGCGGCGCAAGGGAAGAGGCGGCGGCGCAAGGGACTGAGGCGGCGGCGCAAAGGAAGAGGCGGCGGCGCAAGGGAAGAGGAACCGAAAGGGCCTGGGCACGCCTTAGAGGCTTAGGAAATAGACACGGAGGCACGGACCCTAGGCGCCCGCTCAGAGTCTCCTGGCGACCGCCTAGGTGCCATGGGCGACGCCTAGAATCTCCAGGCGGGCGCCTAACTCACCCAGGCGAGGCGATTCAGCCAGGCGTCCGGCGGTGACCGCCTGGGACTCCTAGTCGGCGCCTAGGCGACGCCGTGACAACAATGCACGTTATACCCGCCTCCACCAAAACATGGTGATACAGAGCTGAGGAGCACAAAGAAGCAAATCGGAGTCATGACAAAATGATAAGTGTGAATAAATCCCCCTAACTTGCACCACGAGCAGTCCAATTATCTTTGGATTCATCAACAACATTTGATGCAAAAAGGAGCAGAAAAGAAGTGACTATTCCCACAACACATAGACAAATATAGGCTAAATCCTGCAACTGTATAGTATGATCAATTGACATCAATGGAGGAGATATTGAACAGGCCAGGCTGTATACCTCATCACGTATCTCCTCACTGCCTCAACACACTCTAGAGCTCAAATTCCTCCTCCCGGAGTGCCAATTCTGCAGCTTCCTCCTCATCGTCGTCAAGAGCAAAGTACTGGTTCCTCTCGGCCGGCCTGAACATGTAGAACATAAACAGGTAGAATGCCACAGTGGCCACCTCCTCTGCCGCAACACTTACCCATCTGTACTTGTAGTTAGTGATTGTCTTCAGAGCATACACAATGATCCTAGTGAAGTATAAGTATCCAATCACAACAACATAGAACTGGCGGAAAAGTGTAAGCTTGGCGAGGGTTCGGGCCGCCTTGCCGTCTGTCTTGGACGATTCCCGCAGCGAACGCATCGACCACACAACCGGGAAGAGCACAGCACAGCAGCAAGCGACATCAACGAACAAGAAAATCTGGTTCCATGTTACATATCCCTGCAAGAATGGACCAGTCTCACCGACCACGGCTGCAGCAATGTTAGCTGCAACCTGCAATGGGATCACCATCATGAGCACCTTCTTCTCCTTGTCCTGAAGGAAGGGCTTCAGGAATGACCACCCGGTCCCAATCAGTGCAATCACAGCGAACAGAATCACACCCTTCACAAGCTGGAACAGATAGAACATCACATCCCAACCGTGTGGTGTCCCGGCGATGCGGATGTAGTGCTGGTCCTCGGCCGCCGAGATGCAGTAGAGCATGCGCGCCACGAGCAGGCCGGACATTAGGTGGTGGATGCGGTGCGCCGAGAGTCGGTTGCGGTAGAGGGTGATGTAAAGCCAACCGGCCAGGAACACGACATAGCAGATGGCGAAGGTGGCATAGATCGCCGGGACTGGAGCCAGGCCGACGGAGAGGTAGTCCTTAGAGCCATCCAGGTTGGTGTTGTACATGTCGGTGCGGACCTCCATGGCGACTGTTGTCTCTGGCGCGCAGTTGGCGAAGAAGAGGCTGTACTCGTCGGGGTGGGTGATGGGGAAGGTGTGGTTGTAGTGTCCCTCGCCGTCGAGGTCGGCGAAGCTGAAGAGCGGCGTGACGTAGGGACTGGAGAGGACGCATCCCGGGTTGGGGTCGGGGTTAGGATTCAGATCCGTGGGCGGCGGCTGCTCGTAGATGGCCTCGAAGAGCGCCTCATCGGACAGGAGGAAGAAACCAATCTGCGCAGGGTCCGGCTTGGCGAGCTTCGAGGCGGCCCTGGCGCCGGAGACGGAGATGGACACAAACCCGCGGCGGGAGAATCCAAACTTCTCGAAGAGGATTGACGCGCGGGAGTCTTCCGCGAAGGATTCTTGCTTGATCTCCGCCGCCGCGGGACGGACAACCGCTCCGGCGACGGCGAGCAGTAGGAAGAGGCGCGCGGCGGCGGCCATCGCAGCGAGATCTATGGGAGAGGGGTGGCAGCCGGCAGGATCGGGTCGGGTCGTGGAGGTGCGCGAATTGGCTTTAGACCGGTCGGTGCGGTGACTTCCCGTTCCCTGGCGGCCTATGGAGGTAGACGGGGATGCTACATCCGTTGGATTGGCCTTGAGATTGGTGATACCTCTGGGGGGGGCACTTTGACCGGGGACGCTTAGCACGGAAGCAACGCGTGGGCTTCCCGTCGGTTGGAGCGCTGGATGCTCATTCGACGGTCGATTTCGGCGTGTTTTTTACGGGCCGGTAAAAGTTGGGACGCACTTTCCATTTTTAACTATAGTATAACTATAAACATTTATAAATTTAAAATCGTTTATCAACTTTCATATTAAACTTTTTCATTTACGCCTTTAAATTAATTTTAAACATGTGGAGTTGGAGGCAGAGTGCGTAGTGACGATGACACGATAGTGGCATCCTTGTGAGTTCGCCCGTAGATCATCTCGATCGCAAAACGGTAGCAACTGGAGTATGTAGCAACGCTGTCATAAAGTTAGCTGCTGCTCGGTTGCGCGGACATGTCAGGAATTTCCAGTTGCAGGTTGTTTTTCCTATGCTCTTCTTTCTACGGCTCTTTATGCAGTGAAGAAAATTGCGACTAGCGAGGCTCAACGGTGCTATCGCTTTCTACGTACGACCAAAGTTTCAAGAAAATTTTCCTCCACGGGATAAATGAGATACGTAATTTCTTCCTCAAGGCAACAGCTGTGATTCTGGAGGTAGATCTCGTCGCTGAACTCAGCTTCTTCTCTACGTGTGTGGCGACATCATATGCTCGGCTACTAAGACATAAACAATGGTGCAAAGAGAATAAATAATTCTTACAACCAATCTATACATACAGTGTAAGTAATCTATATACTCATTAAGCACTACAGATCAATGGAGTTCAAAAGTGGCATCCTCCCAAAACACTTCATCTCTGGTGGAAAAAAAGCCCCGTTCGTAATCGCCAATTCTTCAATGGTTTATTAATATTTAGTAGGTGGCATGTCCGACCCTCTACTCTACAGAGACCAGAGTGATCCACCGTGAACCTTGATGCAGTGAAGAAAATTGCGACTAGCGAGGCTCAACGGTGCTATCGCTTTCTACGTACGACCAAAGTTTCAAGAAACTTTTCCTCCACGGGATAAATGAGATACGGGATTTCTTCCTCAAGGCAACAACTGTAATTCTGGAGGTAGATCTCGTCGCTGAACTCAGCTTCTTCTCTACGTGCGTGGCGACATCATATGCTCGGCTACCAAGACATAAACAATGGTGCAAAGAGAATAAATAATTCTTACAACCAATCTATACATACCGTGTAAGTAATCTATATACTCATTAAGCACTACCAGATCAATGGAGTTCAAAAGCGGCATCCTCCCAAAACACTTCATCTCTGGTGGAAAAAAAAGCCTCGTTCGTAATCGCCAATTCTTCAATGGTTTATTAATATTTATTAGGTGGCATGTCCGAAAGGAGCGAAACCGGCATATTTTCAACTCTTTCGTGGACTTTATTTCCTCGGTAGCACAGGCTATTACGGTGGATGTTGATAGCCTTGCACTAGCCAAGACTTCCCTCTTGTAATCTATGCTTTTTTATTCTTGTTTTTTTTCTCTTTTTCATTCCAACGGTCTTGTAACCTTTGTTTTTTCTGGGTTTATGGACCTTGGTCCATTTTCCTTCTTAATATATTACAACGCTCATACTTTAAAAAAAGGGTTGGCAATGGGAACCAAAACCCGAAACTCGATAAGGAAAAACTCTATTAAGGATTGAAATTGAGAGAAATTTGATCCCATAAGGATGAATTCAGTTAAAATATATATAATCCCAATTGGGTAAACAGGTTTGGGAACGTTCCCTAGACCCGTCTCCAATTTCCCATGTGGAATATAGCCCCGCCACACCCATAACGTACTGGTTACAGTTCAGACGCACAACATCACAACCGCACATGTCTAATCCCCGCAGGCCGGCAACAATAGAGTAGCCTAATATCTCAGTTGCTGTTTAGAAACATATTTAGCCACTTGTTGCTCAACTCTAAAGCTATGAATCATAAGGGGGGAAATAATATATTGGTTAGGCCACAAAAAAATAAAAGAATGGGGAAAAACAAAAGGTGCAAAAACAATGGAGGAAGAAATTTCTGTTCCCACTGATGCAGTCTCCTGATTCATATTGGAAGATAGATTGAGATAGGTCATTAGGATGTGACGAAATTTATGAGAATATAGGAGCCTCCACCAATGAAGGAACAAAACATAGGCATTTGTCCGTGTCAACGATGTTAGAGGAGCAGCTGCCCTTCGAGACCGTCGTCCTCGTGGATCGTCGACGTCGCGAGCCGGGGAAAGAGAACGGAAGTGGGAGAGTCGGAGAGACGAGAGCAGAGCAGTGGTGCGTTAAGGGCCAGGTCCGAAACGCCCGCAGCGCACGAGCGGACAACGGCCCGAGAACAATTAACGATTTTTTTTAAAAAAATAATATATTTTATTTAAAATTTCATTTTTGGTATGCGTTTTTCAAAAATTTTAAAACAGTCTACTATCGACAAACCATTTGTCAATAAAGCCTCTGTCGGCAGACCAGCTAAATAATATATTTTTATTTAAAATTTCATTTTTGGTATGTCGGCATATGGTTCACCGACAGAAGGTATGTCGGCGTACCATCTATCGACAGAGGCTGAAACCTGTCGATGGACCATTTCTCAATACTTTTACAACTTTTAAAAATGCATAGTAGAAATGAAATTTCGAATAAAAATATATTATTTAGAAAAAACAACAATTAACTCCAGTAGTACACTCTTACCTAAACTTTAAAAACCGCGGCGTTTTATTATATTTTTATTTGTTTTATTTCTACTTAGTTTACGTAGTACAAATTGTATTATATTTTTATGTCACAATATCGTAATCTAAGTAAAAATTTAATATTAGATAGAAATATTTGTTAGATTATTGATACGAATTGATATATTTATGTTTGATAAAGTGGAATGCCATCTACAATTCTACTTGTATAGCATATGGTTGTTAGAACTCACTCACAATTGGGAGGAAAATTCTTGGACGATCACTGCAATCGCCAAGCCAGCCGCCGCCTTAGTTCATAATCGCCATGTTCAGCGTTTTCAACACAGACAGTATTTATACCCTCCATCACATGGGCTATTACATCAGTCATTTGGCCCATTCCGGCCCACAGAAACGCACACTTGGCTTCCTGGCGCGAGCCTCCTTCCCGCCCGCTTCCTCCAGCGTATCCGGCAACGCCCTGCACGTCGGGTTCGTGACAATCGCCTCCCCTTGAAAATTGGCTTGCCCCCAAGCCAACGCATGTGGATAACGGCGCCGAAGGTCGTCGATGTCTTCCCAAGTAGCTTCTGTGGCAACCGCCGGGCTCCATTGCACCAACACTTGTACTCCCGAGTCACTGGTAACGCCTTCTGTTCGGTAATCCAAAATCTGAAAAGGAAGAGCATCAGTTGGAATAGAAGTAGCCTGATCTTGCATATTCACCGGAGCTCCAGGTGCCCCTCGCAACTGCGACACATGGAATACGGGGTGTATACTGCTTGTTTCTGGCAATTGTAATTTGTAGGCCACTGCGCCTATTCTTGCAATCACCTGGAAAGGACCAAAATACCGAAAGGACAACTTATGATTAGCCCTCCTTTGCACTGAACTTTGGACATAGGGCTGTAATTTGACAAAAACCCAATCGCCCATCTGAAATTCTCGGAAACTTCTCTTTTTGTCAGCCTGTCTCTTCATTTGGTGCTGAGCACGATGTAACTGTTGTTTTAGGGCTTGATTCATCACTGTTCGGTCAGCTAGCCATGTAACAAGATCGGGAACAGAGCAAGAACTAGCATCAATACCAAGTTGCTTGGGAGAATGCCCATACAATACTTCAAAGGGAGTTTTCTTGAGTGAAGAATGAGGGCTAGTGTTGTACCAATACTCAGCTAGGTAAAGCCATCTCATCCACTTAGTTGGGCAAGAATGCGTGAAGCAGCGCAAGTAAATCTCGAGACACTGATTCACCCTCTCAGTTTGGCCATCCGTTTGTGGGTGGTAAGCAGTGCTCAAGTGCAGGGCAGTGCCAGAACTTTCAAATAGCTGCTGCCAAAACATGCTAGTGAAGATCCTGTCCCTGTCAGATATTATCGCTCTAGGCAATCCATGTAATTTATACACATCCTTCATGTAGGCCTTCACAACTTCCTTGACAGTGAATGGATGATGCAGGGGAACAAAGTGAGCATACTTGGAAAATTTGTCGACGACTACCAAAATACAGTTATATCCTTCAGACTTCGGTAATCCTTCAATAAAATCAAGTGTGACAAGCTGCCAACAACCTTCAGGCACTGGTAAGGGCTGTAGTAACCCTGGATATCGAACCCTCTCTGGTTTGGCTTGCAGGCAAATAACACATTGTTTCAGTTGCTGTTGAACACTTTTCTTCAGGCCCTTCCAAGCAAAAAGCTTCTTAACTCTGTGATAGGTGACAAGAAATCCGGAATGGCCACCCACTGGACTGTCATGTAGGGCAGTGATCAGTTTACTCTGCAATTCAGGGTTGTTGCCGACCCAGATTCGACCCTTGTAACGAAGTAGTCCACCTTGATATGTAAAACCTTCTCGAGTTGTCGGGTCGAGAGTTAGTTCAGTGATTAATTGGGAACTGTAGGTATCCTGTAAATATCCCTTACTCACTTCTTCCAACCACTGGGGCTGGCAGCTGGACATCGAAACAAGTTCAACAAATTCGCTATCGGCAATCCGGGACAGGGCATCAGCGGCACTGTTTGTACGGCCCCTTTTATAACACAACTTGTAATGAAGTCCTAACAGTTTAACAAACGCCTTCTGCTGCAACGGAGTGGTCAGTTTTTGATCCGACAAGTGAATCAAACTTTTGTGGTCAGTGTAGATGTAGAATTCTCCATGCTGTAAATATGATCTCCAGTAATCGACAGCTAATAATATCGCCAAGCACTCCTTTTCATACACAGACAACCCCTTAGTTCGTGGTCCTAGGGCCTTACTGATATATGCAATGGGGTGTCCATCTTGGGATAAAACAGCACCAATTCCACTCTCACTAGCATCAGTTTCAATAACAAATGTTTTGTTGAAGTCTGGGAGTGCAAGAACAGGGGCATTAACTAATGCTTGTTTCAGGGCTATGAAGGCACATTCAGTGTCTTGACTCCATGTAAAATATGAATTCTTCCTCAACAATTGAGTTAACGGTTTACTTATTATGCCGAATCCCTTTACGAATTTGCGATAGTAGCCGGCCAAACCCAAGAATCCTCTCAACTGTTTAACTGTCTGTGGCCTTGGCCAATTGAGAACATCCTGTATTTTGGTTGGATCCGTGGAAACCCCTTCCGAGCTGATCACATGTCCCAAATATGAAAGGCTGGATTGCCCAAACGAACATTTACTTAGTTTTACCTTCCACTGGTGTTGCCGAAGGAGTGCCATGACATGTTGCAAGTGTTGCACATGAGAATTCAAGTCTGGGCTATAGACTAGTATGTCGTCGAAGAAGACCAACGCATACTTCCGTAGCACCGGTTCTAGAGTAGTGTTCATCGCTGCTTGAAATGTGCCCGGCGCACCAGTGAGCCCGAATGACATCACCTTGTATTCATAATGTCCTGTGTGTGTCTGAAAGGCTGTTTTATGCTCCTCTCCACTAGCCAATCTGATCTGATGGTATCCAGAACGCAAATCCAATTTGGAAAAGTACTTAGATCCTTGTAGCTCATCTAGGAGCTCATCAATGACCGGCAGTGGATATTTACTCTTGATTGTAATGTCATTTAACCGTCTGTAATCAATTACCATGCGCCATGTTCCATCCTTTTTCCTCACTAACAATGCTGGCGAGGAATAAGCACTAGTGCTCCGCTGAATGACGCCTGATTGCAGCATGTCCTTCACTTGTTTCTCAATTTCATCCTTCTGAGCTGGGTTGTATCGATAAGGCCGAATGTTCACGGGCCTGGCTTCCGGTAACAATGGTATACTATGGTCACAATTACGCCTAGGAGGAAGGCCCCTTGGCTCTTCAAAGATATCTTGGAAGTTGTCCAATAACTGTTGTATCTCAGGTGGAACATTCCCTTCGCATTCAAGTTTGCAAGCACATAGGCAGATTACATACATCAATGATTCCTGCTTGTACCACTCCTCTGCTTGTTCTCTAGTGATGCAGTGGCAATTGGAAAGTTGAGGTGTTATGCCTTGCACTCTTACAGGTTGGCCATTATGGTTGAATTCTAACCACTTTTGTACCCAGTCGATTTTCATTGGGCTGTACTGCTGTAACCAATCCATTCCCAGGATTGCATCATAGCTGCCCAAGGCAATCAATCTGAAATCAGTCCAATAAATTTGCCCTTGCAATCTCCACTGGCAAGCTGTAACCACCCTTGAACAAGACAAGTATCCACCATCAGCAATTCTTACATGTATAGCTCTTGGCAATGCTGTGACCCCTTCTAGTTTCAGTCCTAACTGCTCGTCAATGAAAGAATGCGTGCTACCTGAATCAACCAACATGAGTAATTCAGTTCCTTGGATCCATCCTCGGACTCGGATTGTTTGGGCCGATTCGGTCCCAACCAAGGCTTGCTGTGATATGGCCATCAGAGTGTCTTCAGTGGGGTTAGTTGGTTGATCCCCCGATGCATCATCTTCGGGATCGCCTTGAATGGCCTGGAGTAGTTCCTCAACTATGTGCAGATGGATAGATGAGGAGCACTTATGATCCTTACCCCAGCGCTCTCCACACACAAAACAGAGTCCCCTTGAGCGCCTGTAAGCTCGAAGGGCTGACACTCTGTCTTCCCGATGACTTGGGCCATAGCCTTCAACACTTCGACAGATATCGGTTCCCACTCCCTGAATTGGTTTAGTTGGCACCATAGTAGTGGACTGCCCTGCCCTTTGATATGTTTTAGTAGAAGAGTTGATATTGTTCCTTGAGTACTCCTTCTGTTTAATTCCCTCTGAGGCTTCTTCCTGTAAAAAGGCCAAAGCACAAGCAGCATCTAGATCTGGAGGCCGATGCATCATAACTGCAGCTCGAATATTAGCTCGTAAACCTTCAACAAACCGGGTAACAAAATAAATGGGGGTGAGGGCATTATCATAAGCCATTAACTGGTGCATTAAGGCATCAAACCTCTCGACATAATCAGCAACGGTTCCTTCTTGTTGCACCGCATACCATTGGCGAATTAGAGATTGCTGCTTATCCCGGCTAAATCGTGCGCAAACACGATCACACAGAGAATCCCATGATATGCCAGCAATCTGGGTTCTTACGGATTGTAGCCAAAATGCCGCATTCCCCACGAAACTGAGAGTAGCCAATCTAACCCAATTTCCTGGATGTATCCCATAGGTTTCAAAGTAATTCTCACAGTTGCATCGCCACATTTGAGGATTATCGCCGTCAAACTGGGGGCAGTTCATAGCCGGCAATGCTCCCATGCCCATAAACCCAGATCCCTGATACCCTGATGTTTCGACCCCGAATACGCCTGGAACCACCCCTTGGCGAGGATTTGGGTTGCCAACAGGAGGAGTAATTAGGTTTACCTCTCTTCGACCACCATCTTCCTTGGCCTTCCTGATGAAATCCATTCCCGTAGAAGGCAGGCTGCGGTGTGAACCATTTGAGGGAAGACCCTGCTCTTCCTCTGGATCCTTGATTTCTTCCATTCTTTCAACCTTGATCTGAAGCTTTCCCACGGTGGCCTGTAGGTCCTCAATCCTCCTCTCAACGCTAGGCATCCAGGATTCAACGGATACCTTGAGCGACAAGAGATCTGCACGCCCTTCTTCCATCTTGGTCTGGAGGTTTGAGAAATCAACTCGCCCCTCTTCGAACTTTCTCAACAGAATATCAAATTTACTCTCCGTCTCCATGATCCGCGCAGCCTGCCGGGTGATGTACGTGGGTTTCTCCAGGATCACAACTCGCGTTGATCCCTCCGAGCTCGGCTAACCAGATCGAGGAATTATTTACAGGTTCCACAATTTCTTGCGGATCCTAACCTCTCCCCAGGGATTTTTACAGCCAAGCCAAGAGGATGTGGATCAAAACGCCGGCTCTGATACCAGATTGTTAGAACTCACTCACAATTGGGAGGAAAATTCTTGGACGATCACTGCAATCGCCAAGCCAGCCGCCGCCTTAGTTCATAATCGCCATGTTCAGCGTTTTCAACACAGACAGTATTTATACCCTCCATCACATGGGCTATTACATCAGTCATTTGGCCCATTCCGGCCCACAGAAACGCACACTTGGCTTCCTGGCGCGAGCCTCCTTCCCGCCCGCTTCCTCCAGCGTATCCGGCAACGCCCTGGACGTCGGGTTCGTGACAATGGTGCCATATTTTTTTTTCAGGAAACAGCAGCAAAAAAAACAGTGCGAACTGCTCGGGGGCGACCTGCAGGCTGACACTGTGTGCCTGGAAAAAAGAAAAGATCGAGCCGAAACTTAATTTGGATGTTCGTAGGTATTTGTGACTTTACGAGTTTAATCTGAAGATCTGGACTACTGCTGCAGATTCTATCCCAGTGCAACATTTACGAGGCAGGAGAGAAGAAAGTTTTCATGTACCTGAAGGAACAGGTCAACTTGTTCATTCAGTACCTAAATTATGTTACGTACGTAGTGGTAGATAAAAGGGGCCATTTCTTAGTTTGATTGATGTAGATGCAGAAAAAGTTCTGTATTAGTGGATCGGATATTCGGATGATTGTACCTAAGATCTTGTTTAGATGATATCAACAGGAAGGAATCAAGTGATAGTACGTGCTACCTGATTCTGACCGATTGCGTCCGCAGAAATTCGGCATGATGCGCGTTGTTTCTAATAGTTTCTGAAGTTCCGTTTGGCGAGCTGCATTTTCAATCTCCTGGCGCGAAGAAATCCACCCTTTCATCTGCACACAGAAGTATAAAACAGTGCCGTGTCGATGGCTTGGTTCCGAATGCATGTACACGAGTAGTAAAAAATTCCTATAATTTGCACGTTTGCTTCGTTGAAACTTCCAAGCGCTCACGATTTTGCGTTGTTCATCATCTGTTCTTTATTCAGGAAGCAGTATATATACGTATGCTTAGCCGTGTAGGCATCAATCTCACCAAGTTTACTGGTTCAGAAACTCAGGAAACATCTGAAGACATGGCCATGGTACGTTCAAGAACATCCTGCCCCAGTTCAAATTTCCATTTCCGTGCTATGGATAATGATTCATGCCGAGTTCCCCCGTGTTATCTTTTGCAGGATCCGTCCAGTGACAATATCAACTACGAGGAGGTTAGCTATGCTTGTCAGCACTCTGGCCGTGGTTGCCTTGAGAATTTCTTGTTCGTTTTTTTGCCCTAACTCAATACATCCACAGGAGTTTATCGTGAATTCCCGCGGCAACAAGCTGTTCACTTGCAGTTGGACGCCGCAGAAACAAGTTCCAAAAGCTTTGATCTTTATCTGCCATGGTACTTACTACCACTAACATGTTCTCTCCTTCTCTGTTCCATCGATTTGCAGAAGCAGTCAGGTAAACTGATTGTTTTTTCGCCTTGGTTTTCCTTTGCCAGGAATCGCAGCAGAGTGCAGCGTATCAATGAGAGGTATCGACGATTCGATTTGATCCTTCGATTGTTCTTGCCTGCCTGAAAGACTAACAGCTGGAGAAATACCCAGATACCGCCGCTCGGTTGGTGCAAGCCGGATACGCCGTGTACGGGATCGATCAAGAAGGCCATGGCAGATCATCTGGCCAGAGATGCTACATACCAAACTTCACCGACGTTGTCACGGACTGCGCAGACTATTTCACGAGCATCTGCGGTACGTATGAATCGAACGACTTCGTTTCCATGGGTGGAGATGGAGATGGCGAAGCTCTGAAGTCTGAATCCTGTCTCCTGGTTTCAGAGAGGCCGGAGAACAGGGAGAAGAAGAGGTTCCTGTACGGCATCTCCATGGGTGGCAGCGTGGCGGTTCTCCTCCATAGGAAGGAGCCAGCCTACTGGGACGGCGCCGTCTTGCTTGCTCCGATGTGCAAGGTGCGCACATGGCGAGATCCCTCCACAACGACACCGAGCTGACGCATGCTGCAGCAGGCGTGCCGCGTGCCCTCCTTCTGAAATATTTTTTAATGGTTTTTTTTCGAGCGATGCTTCGTTTCAGATTTCTGACGACATGAGGCCTCACCCGTTCGTGGTCAGCGCTCTGAAACTAGTGTGCGCTGTAGCACCTAGCTGGAGAATCATACCCACCCCGGACATCATCGACAAAGTTTGCAAAGATCCAGAAATGAGAAAGCAGGTATAGCTAACAGGCATGTTTCGTTTCATGGTCAGAAGAAAAGGCGGTGTTCAACTGTTCACTGAACTTCTTTTTGTGGGTATCTGCGTGTAGGTTCGTTCAAATCCGTATATATACAGGGGAAAGCTCCCACTGAAGACTTGCCATGAGCTCCTGATGGTCAGCCTAGACATCGAGAAGAACCTGCATGAGGTGAGTTTTTCTCTCTTCCTGATTGGAACCTGCCGATCTGCAGTTCATGGATGTGTACAATTACTAGAACATCATATCGGAGCAGATTCCTAACGTTTTTCAGCTGGCAGGTGGCGCTGCCGTTCTTGGTCCTGCACGGTGGAGACGACATCGTGACTGATCCTTCAGGGAGCAAACTGCTGTACGAGAAAGCATCGAGCAGGGACAAAACCTTCAAGCTCTACCCTGGAATGTGGCATGCCCTGACGGCTGAACTTCCTGACGACGTCGAACGCGTCTATTCTGACATCATCTCCTGGCTCGACGAAAGGGCGGATTGTGCCGGCGGTGTTCCAGAAATGAGCGCCTAAAAGATGCGAATTCGACTGAAAAACTCCATGTCATGCTTGGCTGCTGTTACCTGTATAGTGAAATTTGTCAAAACAGATCGCCGATCCTTGTCTTTGCAACGAAAGATAAAGATGATTTTTAGATAAATTTTTATATTTATAACCGTTTTAATATTAAAACCGTAAAAACTGATATTTTTTTTAAAAAAACTTGGTAAATGAGTTTCTAGCTGCTCAGAATCTCGATTCATTTCAATCGGATAGTTTAGTATTTTTAGCTTACAAAATGCGGTGTTTTTTAAGAGCATGTTTGGTAGAGTTTTAAAAATCCACATTGAAACTGGAGGAAGCTGGCTAGATCTTAGGTAGTGTTTGGTTTGGTGTACAACGAGAAATGAAACGGGATGATTCGGAATCATCTCGTTCGCCAAAAAAACAGTACCACACGGTTCAGCATCTACATGGAATATTCTGTTTCTAGGGATCGTTTGGTTCCACTTGATTCCACCTTATCCTTCGAAACAAACAACAGTATCACCCCATATCAGAAACCATTTCGTTCCATTCCTCCTCGTACAGAGAACCAAACGCTACCTTACTCCACCACTTCAGTTTATTCTTCTGGAACGTTTTCAACGAAATCCGCTTCTTAAAAAAAGTATTTGGCTCAACTCTAATTTCACACGATAAAGAAATTAGAGTTGGAGCTAGTGACAAAAGCACCCTAAAAAATCAAAATGATTTTGCATATGAAAACCCCGCGTCACTTCGCTTCGTTTCTCCGACACTCCTGGCTAAGGCCCACCGCCCACCTCCCTCCGACCCACCCCACCGGCCACCACCAACAACCTCCGCCTCGCCGCACTCCCGCCATGAAGCAGCTCCACAAGTCCCCCATCCACACGCCGGCGCCGGCGCACGCGCCGGCGTCCAAGGCCTCCAAGCCCGCGCGGCCCGGTCCGCGCTCCTGGGTCGGCTACCTCCTCCGCGAGCAGCGCCTCCTATTCGTCCTCCTCGGCGCGCTCATCGCATCCTCCTTCTTCCTCCTCCGCCCCTACTTCTTCTCCCTGTCCCCGTCCTCGCACATCCCCGAACGCGGCCCGCTATTCTCCTTCGCCTCACGCTCCTCCGCGTCCGGCGTCCCCGCGGGATTCCGCCCGCCGCCGCGCCGCGTCGTCGTCACCGGTGGGGCGGGCTTCGTGGGCAGCCACCTCGTCGACAGGCTGCTGGAGCAGGGGGACAGCGTGATCGTGGTGGATAACTTCTTCACCGGGAGGAAGGATAACGTCGCGCACCACCTCCGTAACCCCAGATTCGAGCTGCTTCGCCACGATGTGGTCGAGCCCATCCTGCTCGAGGTCGATCGGATCTATCACCTCGCGTGCCCCGCATCTCCCGTTCACTATAAGTACAACCCCATCAAGACGATCATATCCTTCTCGTCCCGGATCTGGGTATACTTTTGATTTTACTTTCGTTGACAGCGACTTGATTTGATTGATTGATCACACAAGTTATGTTGATCAAGCCCGTATGCTGATCATTTGGGCGGTTTGGCCGTTGTGTTTGGATTAAAGAGAACCCTGCATCCTAAATCTGCCTCATTTTTTTTAAAAAAAATAGGAGGTAGCTCTGAGTCTGACGTTCTGTTATGGAGATCTAGGCAGACGACGGGACATAGATTTCTTAGTTGCTATGCATAAAACCTTGATCAAACTGGGCCCTGTTTTAGATGTGGGATAAGTAGTTCTATTGTCGACTGTAGTGACTAGTGACTTGTGTACAGAATGGTTTTAAAAGAGAGTTGTAGTAGTTATATCATATTCTATGAACTATCGGTTGCGGGATTGGATTTATTTGCTCATTCAAATGCCATATAGGGTGTACCAACATCAGCGGCATGAAAACCAAATAAAAGAACTGGGAAGAGAGATATTGTGATCTAAGTCAAATAGTCAATGATCATCACTAATACAACTGTGGTTTATGTTAATCCCCATTCTCAAATAGTCACATTTTTTGAAAAAAACATGTGCTCGGGAATAACTGAACAGAGGTAAACATCACGTCTTTATGATTTTAAGCTGGAGATTGATTCATTCTAATTATTCACCCTTTTTGCAACTTGTGTTGATTTCAGTTTTTTTTCACCATTTATATGAGAATTCATTGTTGTATACTTTTATTTGTATGTTAGCAAATCTGGTCTCCTTAACAATTAATACAAGACAAATGTCATGGGAACCTTGAATATGTTGGGTCTAGCAAAGCGAATTGGTGCAAGGTTCTTGTTAACTAGCACAAGTGAAGTTTATGGTGATCCACTTGAGCATCCACAGAAGGAAACTTACTGGGGGCATGTTAACCCTATCGGTACTGCATTGTAGGCTTGTAGCCTCTTGATTCTGTTCAGTCCTTCACATTTCACCTGCAAAGAACTAATCCCTGACTCTCCGTCCCTTTTCAGGTGTTAGGAGTTGTTATGACGAGGGAAAAAGAGCAGCAGAGACTTTAACCATGGACTATCACCGAGGTGGTGGTGTTGAGGTAATGATCTGAACATGCTCACTTATTTTACATGCTGGGTTTATGATATCTCGATATGAAGATTGTTATGCCGGCTTTTATGGCCTTTAAGATTTTTCATTTACATGCTCTTAACTGGTGAAATCCAGCAAATCTAATGAAGCACGGTCTAAACTTTAGGTATTATTATGACTTGTATGTTTCATTGTGGCCCTGAAAAGATCTGGTTCTTCGTTCTGGTCAGATTTCTGGAAATGGGGAGACATAATCTTTCTTATTTATGATTTTAGAGTCAGTTCATTAAATTTTCTTCAAACTATATTATTCACAAGACAATAAATGGTTAAAGTACTATTTATATTAACATCCTGAATATATAATATTGGCCATTACTTCATTGACTCTTAAGCTGAAATAGAAAACTGCTTCAATATTGTAGTTCTTAAATGTAGCATTATGTGATAATGTGACTGCATTGTCTTCACTGTCCTTCTCAACAATCTTTTGCTAACTGACATATACAGGTGCGCATCGCACGCATTTTCAATACATATGGCCCTCGGATGTGTCTAGATGATGGGCGTGTGGTTAGCAACTTTGTTGCACAGGTTCGTCTTGCACATATAGTGAATTACTATTTAATTAGCTTTCGTTACTGGTTTGCACAATCAATATGAAAACCTGAGGTTATGCATGATTATTTTGCAGGCACTGCGTAGACAGCCAATGACAGTTTATGGTGATGGAAAACAGACGCGAAGTTTTCAGTATGTTTCTGATCTGGTAAGCGTTAAGCAAATTCCCAGTTGGGCATTAATGAGTGTGCACACTCGTTTGTCAGATGAAAAACGAAGTGTTTTCTCCACAGAACTCCATTTTGTTTATTTTTTAATACTAAGGCATTCAGTCAGAGCTTCATTGGAAATACCTAGACTAGCAGATCTTCTCAAGGCCTCAGGAAGTTATAAGCTCATATTATCTGCATTCTTTTCCCCCTCTGTGACAAAATCTGTTGTGGCTTTAATCATATCTTCAGCTCTTCTTATCTCTGGTGGATAAAGGTTAACAGACTGCAATCTATTGTGTTCCTCTTCTAAAGTGCTAGCGTCACAATCTTCTGTGGTGTTTTTAGGTTGCTGGATTGATGTCTCTGATGGAGGGTGATCATATTGGTCCTTTCAACCTGGGAAACCCAGGAGAATTCACCATGTTGGAGCTTGCACAGGTTTGTACACAGTTTGTTTTGAAGAATTTTTTTTCATGAAATGGTGCATAAACAACCATTTTTGCCTTCTCCAGGTTGTCAAGGAAACGATTGACCCATTGGCAACAATTGAATTCAAACCCAACACAGCTGACGATCCCCATATGAGAAAGCCAGATATTACTAAGGCCAAGGAACTGCTACATTGGGAGCCAAAGGTCACTCTCAGGGATGGTCTTCCCTTAATGGTGACGGACTTTCGTCAAAGAATTTTGAATGAGTAATCAAAGCACCGTATGGTTACTCGAGTTGATTCTGAATGATGCTGCAAATATAGCGGTAGTACTTCACCTACTGGATCCACGCAGTACAATGCTACGTACTGTATACACGATAAATGTTGTAGACTTACTTTTTTTTTTGTATCTTGGTGAGACAGAAAAGAATTAGTCATTTGTTTGTCCAACTGTGGAATCTTAGAAGTGATGTGAGTGGGATAGGTTTGTATATCAGGAGCTGCTGTCTGGTTCAAATTTTCATCTAGCTCCTAATTGTAACGTGAACATTTGATTTAAGTGAAATGTATTGGGATGAGTTCGACATTTTGCTTGTCGTGCACACAGTTCAGTCATCTTCTACTCTATTTGTTCAACTGCCAAAATATAAAATTTCATTTCTAATACTGCATGCAATGGTTACCAATCAGAACTCTCCCTAGAAGATAATTTACATAATATGCTATGCATGAATGCATGTATGCAAACTATCTGATACTCCTACTTGAGATGCACTCTGAAACTGAGAGCCCCGCTCGAGCTGACATTTCTGCTCGTGTCATCTGCATCAGCTGCTCTGACGACGACAGCGAAACCGGTGGCGCCGTCGTACCGTCCTGTCCCTCCGACCACCGCGATGTGAGACTCTTCCCCGCCGTCGTGATGGACTCCGAAGAACCTGAGGCTATCCTCCGCGCCATCGCCGGCAAACAAGGCCGTCACCGCCACCATACGGCTGCCGTCGTCCTCCAAGCCGGTGACAAGGACTCCCTGCAGCTTCCCAGCCAGAGGCAGCCCGAACTCTTTCTTGCCGTGGAACTGCTCGTCGACGACGGCCGCGGCGCCGGGACGGAGCGCTCCCGGCTGCGTCAAGGTGCGCAGCCAGCTGCCGGAATGGTGACCAATTGGACCGTGGCTGGTGAAGATGGTGTGTTGCGTGGAAGGAGCGCCGGCTTTTGGCTTCGTAGCTCCGGTGGTGTAGAGCGTTATGGTGTGGTCGGGGCCATGGGCGGGGGGCGGGGCTTTGTGACTCGCCGGGCGGCGGGCGGCGACCGTGTTTAGCACGGCCAGCACGAGTGCGATAGCAATGCAGGCTTGGCCGAGGAGCCGAGGACTCCGAATACATGCTTGCGCTTGCATTTTGGTTAAGCTGTGACTGTGAGATCGTTTTGTGCTTGATGAACACTGGCCACTGGGCCTTTTTGTGAGATGTGCTTGATAAGGTTTAGGTGATCGAGAGTCCGAATGCTCGATTAAGGAAGATCAAATGGAGTTGGTCATTAGTCCAAACTGCTCCATTTTGGAACTGCAGCGACTCCAATCTATCACCCAATCGTTGGAATCTGCTCCGTTGGCAGCTCACCGAACCGGTTTCGAACAATCTCACCGGCTCGTAATAACCGAGATAACCAGTTGGTAACCCTGCAGGGTTGTAGCCTGTAGCGAAGGGGGCACAGGGGTCATAGGGCAAAATGGTCAATGCACTTTGTAAAAGTATAAAAAAGGATTTTAAATATCTGTTAATCTAGAAAAAGGCAAAAATATAAGCATATGTACAAATGCACTTAAATTTAAAGTATTTTTAAAGAAATCTTACCAACTTTAGGGCAAATAGGTATTTATCTATTTATTCCGGCCCCACTGTCCAGCGATCAGTCATCACCTCTTCAAGTGGCGCGGCGCTCTTCGTCTCCCTGCTCACCAAATTTGTTGCGGCGGGAGAGAGAGCACACAGAAAGCGGCGGCGGCGGCGATGAGGATCGAGGAGGTGCAGTCGACGTCGAAGAAGCAGCGCATCGCCACCCACACCCACATCAAGGGACTCGGCCTCGACGTGCGTACCTACCCGCTGCGCTTCTCCACTCCCTCCTGGAAGGGGGGGTTTTTCTCCTAGGGTTTTAGCCTTGTTTCGTGTAGATCTCTGAGACTGTCTCATAGCTTGACTTGTTGGTTTGATTTTCTCGAGCAGGCCAATGGGACGGCGATAGGGCTGGCGGCGGGGTTCGTGGGGCAGGCGGCGGCGCGGGAGGCGGCCGGCCTGGCGGTCGACATGATCCGCCAGAAGAAGATGGCCGGCCGCGCGCTGCTTCTGGCCGGTCCGCCCGCCACAGGCAAGACGGCTCTCGCTCTTGGCATCTCCCAGGAGCTCGGTAGTAAGGTTGGTGCCTCCACTCCCTCTGTCCCTCATCGTCGCAAAAAGTAGCAGTGTTGTTGGGTATTTGGATTGATGAAGGGAGACATTAGTTTCTGTGATGCACGAATATTACCCTTCCTTCCTCTCGGTCGGGTAGTCGGCTGTGTAGCATCTCGTACCCTTTGAGGATTGTCCTAGATTTGGACTCAATGCAATAAATTTAGAGGTTGGATTGTAGGCTCCATAGTGAATAATCCTATTATTCAAAACACATGCTCACTTTGAGCTTATTCCAAGGCAGTGATGCGAAGTTTGCCTTTTTAGGATTTCGATCTTATGTAGTGAAGAGGTAAGAGGACCCTCCTACTGTGAAATGGTGGGCGCACATGGTTGCGAACTGCCCACGCCTCATTTCTACATATTATTGCATACATACTACAATGTGTGAGGGGGATAAGTTCCTCCCCTCACATACCGCTAACATAGTATAAGATGTCTTATTCTGATAACTTTTCTTTTCTGAAGAATGGAGATAAAGCCTCTAGCAGCTTAATTCAAACGAATCACTCTTAAGTTCAATAAGGGTGGCTACTGGTGGACAACTCTTGATAATAAGCCATTTTCAAAAGTTTGATATTTTTGTTCAAAATTAGCTAGTGTGAAAAAGTGGTTCTGCATTTACAAGAGCTCATGTAGCTCCAGAGAGGTGTTTATATTGAGATTTTCAGGTAGTTGAGCATCCTCCCTTGTCATTTTTAGTAAAACAGTTGGTAGGATGGTTGCATTAGATTCAAGTTGACTTAACTAAATTGGTATTCTAAACTGTGTTACTGCCTATGTTTTTTCCTTTCAGCCTTTTTACGTTTGGTTTCTGTTGCTTGCTGGTTCAATATTTTTAAGTACCTTGTTGGCAGAAAGGTTCCTATTCCCTGAAAACACTTATGCTAAGATTTTGGGGGTTTAAATTATGTTGGATTGCTGGAATTTGATGTTTACATTTTTCTGCTCGATTCCCCACATTGACTTCAGCTTTGTTAAAAGTTCCAATGTTTAGTATCATAGGTGTTGGCATCTAATGATTCACGTGTTGTCTTGTTATTCCATAACACAGGTCCCTTTCTGTCCTATGGTAGGATCAGAAGTGTATTCCTCAGAGGTCAAGAAAACTGCGGTACTGATGGAGAATTTCCGTAGAGCTATAGGCTTGCGCGTAAAAGAAAATAAGGAGGTTTATGAAGGAGAAGTAAGTACACCATATGTGCTATTTTTTAAGTTTGTGCAAAGATATTGATATGACATTACATTTTTTCATTCAAATATATATATATATATATATATATATATATCTTATTGTGCTTCATTGCCTTTTAGGTTACTGAACTTTCCCCAGAAGAGGCTGAGAGTACAACAGGTGGATATGGAAAAAGCATTAGCCATGTAATCATAGGGCTGAAGACTGTAAAAGGGACTAAGCAACTGAAATTAGATCCTACAATTTATGATGCTTTAATAAAGGAAAAGGTTATTTCCTACCCCTTGCCTCCTGTATTGTGATCAACCATTTAGAATACAATTCTTTCACGTTTTGAAATTTGAATAACAATTGGAGGATTGTTTGCTTCTTATTCATAAGAATGCCTCGTGACAAATATTTAATCTAGGGCAAACTTTTGGATAATGTTAATCGTAGAAATTAAATCTGCATGAATGATTAATTTCAATGATTGACTGCAGATACTCTATTGTGTTACAACTTATAACTAATTATCATGGAGATGATTTATACCCCTAGATGTTGAGATTCACTTCTGTTACTTCCATTTTCTGCCCTAGCTGTTTTACACTAAACATCAGCTACACTTGGGATAACAGGTGGCAGTGGGTGATGTTATATACATCGAAGCTAATAGTGGTGCTGTGAAAAGAGTTGGTAGATGTGATGCTTTTGCTACAGAATATGATCTTGAAGCTGAGGAGTATGTTCCAATTCCCAAAGGGGAGGTTCATAAGAAAAAGGAAATAGTGCAGGTAATTTTGTTAATTTTTACCTTAAGATTTTTGCATGTATATTTTGCACAACCAACTCTTCTTTGCATTGTGCTATCCATGAATTAATGTTGTTGTATTTTAAGAAATAAAAGTTCTATATGTAACAAATTTGAAGTATGGTATCAAATGTTGATGTTTAGAAGATTGAAAGAGTGGAGCTATGGGGGCATTTTGTTACCATGACAGCTTGTTTGAATAGATAAGGGTTAGGACCAACTCTTTCAGATCTGTTGGAAAATTGAACAAACATCCCTGCCAAACCAAAAGGATTGGTCTTAATCCCCTTTCTATTCACACTTGTAATTATACCTCCCTTGATAATTTTTATAAAGTTCACAAGCCAAGCACTAAGAGTTTATCAAATTCATTACCATCAATCCAAGCTGTATTGTAAACACTTCATTAATTTAGGTTAATTATTGTTACATCTGACAAAGGACCATAGCTGGAAGATTTGTCTTTTTATCTATTATCCCTCAAAGGTTATATTCTTTTCTAGTGGCATAAAAAAATTCCCATATGCAGCGTTAGTGTGTTACATACAGGGTGTTTGCTTATGATTCTCAAGTTCTATGGAAGTTAATTGAAGAGAGCTAAAACATCTCTTATCATTTTTGTACAGGATGTTACACTTCATGACCTTGATGCTGCAAATGCTCAACCACAAGGAGGTCAAGATATTTTGTCCCTTATGGGACAGATGATGAAGCCACGAAAGACTGAAATCACTGAGAAGCTACGACAAGAAATCAATAAGGTTTTTCAAATTTCCCATCAAGCAGAACTTACTCTTTTTAAGACTAGATCAAATTTAATGAGAATGCCAGGATTGACCTATGATCTTTAATATTTATATTGTATGTTGGTAGGTGGTTAACCGATATATCGATGAAGGAATTGCAGAGCTTGTACCTGGTGTTCTGTTCATTGATGAGGTGCCTTCTTATTTTACCCTTATGATTGAAAATTTAATGTTCTCAGCTGGTTCATTTTGGAGTCAGAAAGTACAAATATGAATGAGCGTGTGTTTTTCTGTTGTCAAGCATACAGTGGTCCTTGTGGAGAAGAGCCATGCTGTTTACTTATTTACTATTGCTGCACCACACTGTAGATTTATGCCTTAATGTTGTTTGATTTAATTACTTATGATTAACTTTAACCACAGGTCCACATGTTGGATATTGAATGCTTCTCTTATCTTAATCGTGCTCTGGAGAGCTCATTGTCACCAATTGTGATACTAGCTACAAACAGAGGAATATGTAATGTAAGGTAAGCAGTTTGATTTACCAGTTGAAGCACTCTGTGATACATTGAAAAAATAGAATAATACTGTGACACTGTGTTTGATGCTCCTTAAAGTTTACAAGTCTTGTGTTTCTGTCCAGAGGAACTGATATGACAAGTCCACATGGTATACCAGTCGATCTCCTAGATAGATTGGTGATTATTCGAACAGAAACATATGGTCCCACCGAGATGATCCAGGTCTGAATTTTGGGTCTTATATCAGTTAGATTTTTCTGTCTAGAAATGTGTCTGAAGTTTTGCTCATTGCCCTTTGCAGATACTAGCTATTAGAGCACAGGTGGAAGAGATTGACATTGATGAAGAAAGTCTCGCATTTTTAGGAGAGATTGGAGTACAGACATCTTTGAGGTATGATTCTTGGTTGTCATTGTTCCTCCTGGCTATGTCAACAAATTTGCAAATGAGAAGCTGGGATGTGGATTAAAGGGAATTTGTTGAATAGACCAGTCTTATCTTCCCACTTTTGATATTCTACTACAAGCATTTTAAATTGTATCTCTTGTTTTAGAACCTACTCTGTATTACACATTACTGTTTATCACCAAGCCGTTTTATTGTGGTATTCTCTCCATTTCAGATTGTAAGTTATTATAGCATTTTCCAGTTTTATTTATAGATCAATGAATCTAGAAGAATGACTTACAATTTGAAATGGAGGTGATAACTAGTTACGACCGACTATGAACAATTGTAATACATCTTTTATGTCTTGTAGGCATGCTATCCAGCTACTATCACCTGCTAACGTAGTTGCAAAGGCTAATGGGAGAGAGAAGATCTGCAAGGTATGTATTGAAATTTTAACAGGACATTGTATTGTCCTCGCTCCTTTTTTACCTAGTTCTTCTACCTTCATTTCTTAGCCTGATATTCGCAAGCTAGTGTATGCTGAACTCATGACTTTTGCCAGGCCGATCTTGAGGAAGTCAGCGCTCTCTATTTGGACGCTAAATCATCAGCTCGTCTCCTTCAGGAGCAGCAAGAAAGATATATCACCTAATTTATTTCTGTACGAAAGATGTATCCAAGAAAACTCATGCATTTGGCCCCGTCATTCCGCTTCTCCTCTGACAACTTGGTACACATGTGCGAGGACTTTCTTTAGGAGCACACTGGATTGATTTTTGCAGTAGCGTAGAAACCGCACTCTGGGCTCCCGCTAGCCTATAGAGAAAAAAAAACTCGATTCCGGCATACTGCGTGTTCACATTACTGTTTGCTGAGTAGATTGCGTATCAAGTATCGTGTATCCTTTGTTGCCCGCTTCGATTATTGCCCAGATTCTGTTTTGCTGTGTCTCAGTTATTTTTTTAAGCCATTGCTTTTCTTTGAAATGTGATTGGTATTATCATCCATCTATTATTGGGTTTATCCATCCATTTCCTGCGGCGACGCGACATGCGAAGGCATCTTCGCGTCGTCTCATCTGCATCGAGGTTTGAGGATGTGTTTAGTGCAGCGAGGCGCATCGCTGCATCCGTTCCAGTGTCGCTGTTTGCTGCCCAAGCCTTTTCTTTCTTCTAATGATGGCATTTTCATTTTCATGGTCTCGGTTCTTGATCTTTCTTTCATAGATAAATGCCCCGAAACTCTGTGAATTGCGGCTGTATGTTTAGTAATTCTCGATCCACCCCTAAATACCTCTGCATTTTTATTGTACATGTTATTTTTAACTTGCTATTGATAACAATAGCAAGTTTTCCTATTTGATTTGTTATTTTACTATTTATACCAATGTACTTGTTAAATAGGACTTACTATTTGAACTTAGCTATATTTTATCAATTTATATCCATGCATAGAAAATGAAAATAATTAAACCAATCTCAACGTTCAACGGAATTGCAAGTTTGGTTATAGCTTGTTAGATGTAGCAAGTGTGGAGAGAAGAATAGCAAACTTCTTAAAATAACAAGTCAAGTAGCAACTATAATGATTAATGATTATTTAGAATATATTTATTATTTTAGAGGATAGCAAGTATAATGGAGATATTACCAAATATTGTTACTTACCCTGATTATGTATGTATGGACGATGCATTGGTGAAAACAAAAAGCACACGGCCTGTGCTTGTGCAAATATAGTTACATGCGCGTGCATATCAGTCGTCTAGTCGAGGCCTGAATTGCCTCATACGGCACCGCTGTTTGCCTCAGGAATCGAGTGCTTCGGTTAGATCTCCGCGAAAGCAACGACGTTAAGGCCTGAGGGAAATGACGCACGCCATGACACCAATTCACCCTGCAAAGCGACACCATGCACGATCGGCATCACACACCAGCGCACACGTACGCCCGGTCGCACCCTCACGGCCTACCAAAACTATAACTTTTGTACCCGTCTCGGGTCAAGTTGGCCGTTGGATGCTGGCATACATTCTGCCGATTGGCGCCAGAATTCCGGCAGGTCGTACGTACGACGTCCCAGGTGCATTGCACCTTGCCTTGCCGCAGCTATCTACAGGTCGCGTGCATATATGCACCCGACACCGAAGCGCTGTCGTCTTAGCAGCTGCTGAATCATCAAGAACTTGTGATCCATACATATTTGATAGGATTGGGAGGTGATGCCTGATCTTCCGCTGTGGATAGCGGGCTCGAAATATCTCACACAGTTGGTGACAAGTCCTTTTGCTCTTTATTAGTCGCCCAATTTTTTTTCTAGCCGTGGTGACATTTTATGTGGCTTTGAGTAGAGATCGAGCTCCGTGCTATCTGCAGCTTTTTGTGTCACGGATTCGATGATTGCATTGTACTGTATACCCCGGTGATCGAGGAAGGGAGGGTGGTCTCGTCTGCGTTCTGTCCTGTTTGGTCTTGATCATATCGACGGGAAAAATGAAGAGAAATCAAACACAGCTGCTTGATTGGTTTGCTATTAGCACGTACTGTTAGCTGGATGCAAGGTGTGTGAAAAGAATCCGACAAATCGGGTACCAATTTGATCGCGCCGTGTTCAGGTACACTGTATCGGTATGGGTGGTCGATCACATATTGTACGGAGGCAATTTGTCCGGCCAATCGGGGGACGACAAGTGGCAAACGATTTCACAGACAAACTGGATGAATGCTAGCAGCATAGCTGACCTGGCGCAATCCCATATTCCGGGAGCAGCTAACGCTAATTACCGGCCACATTTCGCCCAGATTTTCGGGGCCCTGATCTACTTTAACAGTGATTAAATAATCACGGGTCGTACCTGCCACAGTGTAATTTTGTAGCACCGCCGGCCTCACGCCCATTATAGAAGATAGTGATGCATAAACCATGCATGCATAGCGTTGTGCGCTACTGTGTTTGTGATGTGCATTTGCGATTTTATATGTGAATTTGTGGAATAATGGTATTTATGTGTATTCGTGGCGGCTGTAATTAACACGTAATAATTGCGATCACTGTATACGTTTTGTTACGAAATTTCAGCGGAGCAGAACCAGATTTAATTGAATTTTCAAGTGTGCTAATTCGAAATATCTTCAGATGTATTTAGATTTTATAAAATAATATATATTTTTTAAAAAATCAAATATGTACGGCCGTTTCAAAAAATTACAGAAGTAGCATGCGGTCGGCAGTTGAAGTGCCGACTGGATCTGACTGGTGCCGATTGGTGCCATGTCAGCTCTAGTCGGCACTTTAAGTACCGATTGGTTGCTACCCCTATCAGATTCTGCCACGTCAGCTCCAGTCAGCACTTGAAGTACCGACCGCATGCTACTTTTGCAATTTTTTCAAACGGATATACAAATTTAATTTTTTTATAAAATATATTATTTTTAAAAAAATCGATGTATTTATGGATCAAAAATTTGAAGAATTTATTGCGGATAGACGACTCCTGCAGGTAAGCTGCATGCATGCAGCTGGTAACTAACATTTATCGCTCTTTATCCAAAGCTGTTCATTTAAGATTATTTCTCTCTCGGAATAAATAAATAAACACTGGTAAGGAGTTGTTCTGATCGAGCTGGACCATTCATCAATAATTAGCAATGAAACTATTGTTATTTGTAGTTACATACGAAGGAATCACAGGCGAAGCTCCTGCATGCAGATATGTCTTGCATATGCAAACCTATTTGAGTACAACTATATATATCTACGTTGTTTTGGTATCTCACTCATGCACATATGTAGCTATATTATCTTGTCTTAGAATCTAGCAAGTTTGAGAGTTTAAAATTTATCATAAATATAAGACTATGATATTTGTAAATATAGTTTTTATCTTCAAATTACACATAGTAACACCCAGACCTACTCCCTCCACGGTTAAAAAAAATCATTTTGGACATGATTTCAGATACTATTGAACAATTAATCAGTGTGTACTTTCCATATTTATCTCTATTAAATATAACGTGGAAGAAACATAGAATAAGAAACGAGAAAGAAGTAGTAATACATCAGGAATATAGTTGTCCAAAATGTACAATAAAATACAAACACAACTTATTTTAGATAACTTTTGATATAAGCCGAAGGGAGTAATTACTTATTACTTTACCTAATTATCATTGAGATCACACCAACCCATCCAAATAAAAAAGTATAGTCGTCTTATTTATCTTCCGGACAAGTCAAAAACTTACTATATTTTAGACAGGAGAGAGGAGTACATTTTTGTCAATTAGCATGACAAGAGTTACATGCATGGGAGCCATCCCTGTATGACATGGATCGGATGTATAAATTAGTGTATCCTAATCAATTTGTCGACTTAATCACAGTGAATAATTCTCGATCGGACGGCCCCGGATTAATGAGCATGTGTAATCTAATTACCTCCCGATCGGAGCGACAGGGTTAAGCAGGTGGGCCCGGGAAAATCCCCTCCACCACCTCCTGGCGAATGGGGAGGAGGCGCCCACGTGAGCTGCCCCCACATGCCTGCTGACGTGTCCCACGTACTCGTCCCTCTCCGGCTCTCCCCTATTTCTACCTCCCCGACGATGCCGCTGCTTGTCACGCTCTTCCTTGCATTGATCGATCGCTCCTCCCCGCCGACCGGCCGGCCGATCGATCCGCCATTAGCGAGGAGCAAGGATAAATGAATTAACTCGAGCGGATTCAGTTCATCATTCAGAATTCAGTACTAAGAACGCGTAACTTGGACCGCGCGATCGATCTGATCAGGGATTGGTTGAAGTAGGTGGTGTGCGGTGGCCATGGATGAGGGTGGCTCGTCGTCGACGCCGGCTTCGTACATCAGATTGGTACGTCTCCGTTCGTTCACACGTACGGTTTTGTCTCTGCTCCAGATCGATCGCCGCCGGCCGCCTGCAAGCTAAGTAGTCATCACTCTGGGCGGACGTGCGTGCATGCAGGTGCAGCATCTGATCGAGAAGTGCATCTGCTACAACATGAACAAGGAGGAATGCATGGAGACGCTGGAGAAGCACGCCAACATCAAGCCTGTCATCACCTCCACCGGTAATAATAATGCTTCCGTTCTTCTCATCGATCAGATTTTCAAATCTCTATAGCTTGTTTCTGCCGCACGACCGATGGCTTTGTGCTTATACTTGTTTGGCCTCCTCTCCTTATGATCTAGCTAGCTACCTGTCTAGCTACTTGCATTGCAACATCTAGCTGCATGCTAATTAATTAAGCCCGGAGAAGTTTTAGCTAGTTGCGAGATTGCGTATGCATGAATACACACTAGCTTTGATCAATGCATTATATATTGTGCTTGTGCATGCTTGCTCGTTTTTGGTCACTAGCTAGAGAAGTTTTTTTCTTGAAAAGTATGCTGCTTGGACTGAATATATATGACTATATCTCTGAATTCATCGGACGTTCCTTCAATTTTGCTAAATTGCGGTATCTGCTGTGACGACCAGTGTGGAAGGAACTTGAGAAGGAGAACAGGGAGTTCTTCGAGACATACAAGAATGGCCACGGAGAAGATGAACAGAAGAGTGTTAGTCCTGGACAAGAGGCTGCGGCAGGTTCCAAGAGCTCAGGAGGCGGCAGCGGCTGCGACGACTAGGAGTAACATCCTACTATCCTAGCGTGCTAAGCTCCCTCACATATGGAAATGGTGGATGGCACAAAAGAGGAAATTAGAATGGGCATAGCCTCTAGCACGCACGGAGCACACAGAGAGCGTAGTTTACACATAGCTAGCGTAGCATGGGTGCAGCCGTGAGCTAGCCGTCATTGCGGCCCCCACTAGCGGCAGAAAGTAAGATTCGGATTTGCAGCCAGCTAACCAGTGGTGGTATGTGCTTGCATGCATGCTAACATGCAGGAGCAGCAGCTGGTCCCTTCCACGTGGAGGACAAATTATCGGGGCCTGCATCCGGAAGATGACATGTACAAATTCCTGCGAGCGACTCGTTGCTATCAAGAGAAAAGATCCCCTCTCGATCACGGGCTTTCTTCCTGTTGTTGTTGTTGCTGCTGTTGCTGCACGTACCCTCTGCTAGTTCCTACGACTAGACCGCTAGCTAGTTGGCGCCGGGCGCGCGCGCGGCGCGGCCAAAGCGCCGAACTCTCTCTCTCTCTCCCGATTAAAACTTCGGCGCGGCGCGCGTGACGAGGGCCCCGTCGCGATCGAGTGGGACGTCTACGGTGCCAAGGCGCGCAAGCTATAGCGCCCCGTGGAAACTGGCGATCGATCTGATGGGTACGTGCAGTGCGCGTTTCCCCCGGAGAAACGCGCGCATGAATCATTGACTCGAGCGTGTGAGCGCGACGCGTACGGTCCGGCGATCGAGTAGTGATCGATCGACCAGGTCTGGCCAGGGGGGGAAGCCCGCTGCAGCGACCGAGACGCGATCGATGCATGCACTTGCATGCTGCGCACGCGTGCCGCGTCGGCCACAGCCCACAGGAAATCGAGCTACTAGTGTCTAGTAGTACTGGTCCGCGTGGAGTCGCCGTCTCGACGTACCGACGCACGTCCTGAAGCCAGCAGCCATCTCCCCTCCCATCGTCGTCTATGTACACATACGTCGCAGTGGACTGGAATTGTACATGGGACACGGGCTTTCGTAGAGAGGTGAACAAGCTAAGCTCTCGCTAGCTCGATCGCGCGCGTGCGGTGCGTGTGTGGCGATAGTTCAATCGAGCAGCCGGCTGCTGCATGCTCTCGGTTGGCTGGTGCAGTGCAAGTGTTGCGTGCTCGTGCCGTTGGCTACCGCCCACCACTCGAACGTGATGTGGACTTCGTTAGTCGTTCGTACGTTCCGGCCGGCGGAACTCCCGCGTCGTGGTCGATCGATCGGCTGCCGTTTCGGCTACGCATCAGGCCTCGATCTCGCACACTTCACACATGCTTTGTACAAATAATCAAGGTACTGCTGCATGCCAAGCTGCAGCGCTGATAACATCATGTTAACAAGCTCGATTATGTCACGCGGTTATAAACCATCACGAACAGTTTATAAAAACCGATTCAATAGCTGTTAAATCAATTCCGAAATATAATAGTAACCGATAGTACTGTTGCCACTGTCGGTATCTGTCCTTTGCAAACCTTGCTCCAACGTGGTACAAACATCTGTCAGATTCCACCAGGACGCACACGACACGACCGTGTACTGAGCTATCAACGTGTGTACGTACGTACGTACACTAGTTTGGTGTGTGAGAGGTAATATACGGCGGCTACTGTACGCAGTGACTACTGAGTGGTTGGTTTCTGTTGAGTTTACCGCTCGCCACCTGTACAGTACTGTACTGTACTGTACGTGTCGGGCCTCGATCCAACTATACAACCATCTGCCTTTCGATCTGCTCTATTTTTTTTAGAAAATGCAGCACAAGACGAGGGCGTCATGCTTTGATTGAAAGCAATAACACAAAAAATAGTTTCGACGAGGATTCCGACTTTCGCCAACACACATAGGGACAGCTTCAGCCACCCTCTACCGACACAATTCGGATTTACACAGACGACACAAGCGAGACCGAAGACAATCCAACATCAAAATAGAAACTTCTAACACCAGCCATCAGAACAAGTACTACCTAACTAACCCCAGGAGATGAACACCCACGCCAGTCAGATTATTGTTCGTCAACTTCAACCGGATTGGAAGAAAATTTAGACTTTGACGTCCTTCGAGATGAAGGTTCTTCAAAGTAAGGGGTTTGATGATAAATGGATTAGTTGGGTTAGAAGAGTCATTGAAGGGGGGAAAGTGGTGATTAATATAAATAGAGAGATAGGGGTTTTTTTAGAACATATAAGGGGGTTAGGTAAGGGGATCATTTATCTCCTTTACTGTTCAACCTTGTGGGGATGTGTTATCAGATATGTTAGTAAGAGCTAGTGAAAAAGGGCATTTAACTGGTTCGGTACCAAATCTGGTTGAGGGAAGGATTACACACCTGCAGTATGTTGATGATACAGTCCTCGTAATGGAATTTAGTGAAAGCAATCTATTGACAATGAAATTTTTGCTATATTGCTTTGAGATGATGTATGGATTGAAAATTAATTATCAAAAAAAGTGAAGTTTTGGGGTTGGAATTTCTCAAGAAGAGATATCTATGGTGGCGGATGCCTTTAACTATAATTGCGGGGAGTGGCCTATGAAGTATTTGGGGATGCTTATTAACGTTTCCAAACCAACCAAAGCTGATTTTAGGAGGGTTGTGACTAAAATAAAAAAGAAACTATCCTCTTTTGGAAAAACAGCCAATTATCTTATGGACGGAGGATGGTCCTTGTTAATGCGTGTCTAAGCACTATCCTATGTACACTATGGGAACGTTCTTGTTTCCAGAGAAATTTGCCAGGAGATTGATAGAATTAGGTCTCATTTCTTTTGGGAAGGTGTTAGTAATAAAAAGAAATACCAAATGGTGAAATGGCAGGCTCTTTGTGCCCCAAAAGAAATGGGTGATATGGGATTTGTAGCCATTAGAGCTTTTAATAAATCTTTACTTTGTAAATGGATTTATAGTATGGAAAGCGGGCAGAAGGAGTACTGTTATGATATTTTGAGGAAAAAGTATAATTTAGAAAGAGGAATCCTTCAGGCTAATATGGTTGGGGGCATATTTTTGGAGAAGTTTGAATAAAGTTAAAGAATGGATTCGTCGGGGTGTGGTTTTAAGGTAAGATCAAGAACTATGGTGTCTTTTTTGGATGATGTGTGGTATGGGGATGTCCCATTGAAAATCATGTTTCACAAATTGTTCGATATTTGTCGATATAAGGGTTCTACAGTTGCGGAAACTTTGATATTGTACCAAAATAATGAGCTCCTGGATCGAACTTTAAGGGAGGAGGATATGGGAGAGTGGCTGGAATTTTGTGTTGTTTGTAGTAACACGATCCTTGATAATGATTCTGATGAGCTAACTTGGCTACTCAACAATAATAAATTTTGTTCCAGATTGGTTTACAGGATGATTGTCAATAGGGGGTTGTTGATCATGATATTATGAGAAATTGAAAATGTGGTTTACCTTTTAAAGTGAAAATTTTCACTTGGCTTATGGTTAATAGGAGGATCTAGGTGGGGGAACAACTAAGTAGGATGAATTGGAAAGGAAACACTAAATGCAAATTTTGTGGGTAACTTGAATTCGTTGATCATCTGATTTTTTATTGTAGAATTTCTTAGTTTTGTGGATTTTTGTTAAGGAAACTCTAGACTAAGAGTTAGTGGATATTAACAGACATGGTTATTGGGATTTGCTGAGGAAATTTAGAGATACAAAGAGAATCTTTGTTTCTGTTCAGATTTTGGGGGCTATATGGCTCCTTAGGAATATATGTGTTTCAAAACAAAATATATGCTAATATTTTTCAGGTTATTTATAAGTTGGTTGTTTTTTTTCATCAGTGGCTTCTACTGGTGTCAGTGCGAACGAAGAGACTTCAAGGTGCTTGGGCTTGCTCTGTACTTGGCTTCAGCAACTCATTCATCTCGAAGGGCGTCAAAGTCTAAATTTTCTTCCTGATCCAGATCCGATTGAAGTTGATGAACAATAATCTATTTTGATGGTAGATTGTCTTCAGTCTCACTTGTATTACCTGTGTAAATCTGAGCTGTACCATTGACGGTGCTGCAGTCCCTGTGTGTGTTGGCGAAAGTTGAAATACCCGACGAAAGTATTTTTGTGTGTTACTTATTGCTTTCAATCAAAGCAGGGCGCCCTCATCTTGGGCTGCTCGATCTGCTCTACTTGTTCACCACAAGAACTACATCGCAGCGTTTATTCCCGATCAACAATTGGGCCAATATATCTGGCCCAACTTTCGCAGCACTTGGGCTCAGAGATTAGTAGGGTCCGCTCCTTCACAACACGGCCGGGAAATTGGATCGCTGCTAATGGTAGCGATCCAATCTGGTCCGCCGGCATGGAGGAGATGCGCAGCAGCACCAACAGGCAACCGCATGTCGCGGCCGCAGCGGCGGCCACACAACACCTCGCTATGGTCGTATTGCTGATCCAACAGTAGGTCAGCAACGATGGATCGGCGAGGTAATCAGTCTTTCACGTATAGATCGAGTTTGCAGTAAGCAGGCGAACTGGAGATACCATGATTCGTAGCCAAATGAGACCACGAGTATATAAATCGGCTGTAAACCTCAGTAAGCACCAGACCATATAGATATATGCTTAGATTAGAATATAAATAGTAGATGAGAAGATCGAGTCGACGCATTTAACTGCTAAGTGCTAAGTATGCTGCTACGCTACCACAAGTTGTTTACAATCTCCCTTGACACCGCCACACCAGGATGCCCAATCCAATCACAGGCACACGCAGGTTTCCTGCGGTAGCTGACGAGCACCAGATTTCTGAAACTATTGCCGCCAAACTTAAACGGTTCCAGCTAGGAATTTGTGTGGTAGCATAGTAGCACTGGTTGCACTTGAACCTGTCGCCTGGCTATTTTTCAATGGACAGAGCATGCTCGGGCCGATGGGTGAACTCGTAGTCGAGGTGCACGAACGCTCGCTCGATCTCAGGAAGGCGCTCCAGCTTCTCCTGCAGGGCCTCGCCGATGTCATGCGCCTGTTGCAGCGGCATGTCTGATGGCAGCACGATGTCCACCTCGACGAAGTAGTGAGAGCCAAACGTGTACGCCCGCACGGTGTCGATGTGCCTCACGGCCTTGTGATGGTTCCAGCATAGGTAGGTCAGCTTCTGAAGGTATTCTGGTGAAGCTGACTGCCCAACTAGGGAGTGGACGTTTTCTAGTACTGTCATCGACCATGTTCTGATCGTGTAGATTGCTAGCTGCAAACAAGAAAATAGCTATCAGTTTCTGAATAATTCTCATATTTGAAGCGCTATGAATTAAGCTGCAAAGGCAAAGACAGCACACCCCAAAATGAAGGAAATAACTGGGATAAGTTCCAACGAGGAATTAGTCTGCCAGACTAGAAATACTGTCTATTCTAAACCGAGTTACAGTAAGATATAGCTGATTCTTCCATCATGATATATGGAAAATTGTAGGAAGTTAGTACTCCCTTTTCTTTTCATCAAAAACTAGCTACTTTCCCTGTCAATGCCCAATCAGGATGAGCTGTCCATCCAAATTAGGAATTGGATCAAATGCGGCATATACTCAAATGATAGTTTTACACTTCTATTGCAAATTACAATGGAATAAGAGGAAAATTTTCTGTACTTACAATGATTGCGCCAACAGGGTCAATCCAGCCTTCGATATAATTGGCAAGTAATGCGGCCACAAGACCAATCATATTTGTGATAACATCAAAAAAGTGATCCTGTGCATAAGCCTTCACTATTTCATTGGTGAATGAACGACAATATACAACAAGGGCAAGTTTCACTAGTGTCACTGCAAGCATGATGTCCACAACCCATTTCTCTTGCTCTTTTGTCAAGCTGAAGTCATCACCCTGGAGAACGAGATAATCAGTATTGGCAAACCAAAAGGGCATATGAAAGAGCTACAGTATGCAACTAAGAGTGAAATATCCAGAGTATCCATGATTCCATAGTGGATATGTCAGGCCACAAAACGTAAAAGGGGGAAAGTATATAAGGAAGCTGCACACCTCCATCCAATGTTCCAGCTATTTATTTTTCAGACAGGTCATAGGTATGATGTGAGGATACCACACTTCAGAGAGCAGCAACAATAAGGATTCAGAAGGGAAAGCATAGTGATAGCAAGGGTGAACCTTGATCACAACACGAGTACACATGGTAATGATAGTGCTGTTAATTTTCACATGCATATATTGATGATGGTGAAGTAAGATTCAATTGCCATATGAATATATTGATCATACAGTGAAAAATCAAAACAAGCCAGAATCACATGCATATATTTTAACTTGTTCATCTCTCAGTTGGCAGCTAGTGAAAGAAATAGACTTACAACTAAACATGATGTTGGCCTAATAAATAGTGTGGCAGTTCTATTGGCATAGATATATAACCAGGCAAGTACAATTTATCATTATAGAGAAAAAAAACTCTGAGAAAGTCTCTGCTCAAAAGAAAAATGACAGTAGAATTTCAAAGGCTGCATCAAGAGGGACCTATATCAGACGAAAATCGTTATAGAAAAAAAATAAAATCCTCATAGAATGTTTCTGCTCAAAGGAAAGACGAGGGAAAACATTCAAAGCCAACATCAACAGACACTTACATCAGACACCAGGGAGCGAATTGATTCAAGGATGATCTGAAGGCCAAGTGTTGCCATTACAGAGGCGAAGACAAGTATTCCCTGAAGAAAAAATTGTCATGAAGCAGTCAACGTATTGAAAAATGAACTTATAAGGTGCATGATTGCTCATACTATGAGGAAAAAATAACCAATATGCTTAGATTTTATGAAAGTAGGCTGGAAGATTTGAACTAAAGGTTTACATGCATAATTCATGCATCAGCTCCAAACTGGCTGACACCAAGGCAGCAAAGATATTGGACAAAATAGCACTGGACCAGATATCAGGCAAACCGGGAAAATTGAGTAACTTCAAAAGTCCTTGAAATACAAAACACTGTGTTATTACATTTGTCCATACAAGTATTTTTGTAACAGTTTTTTAACAATTTTTTTAATTCCTAGACTGTTACCAATTGTGTTTCTTTCGTTTTGCATGGACAAGAGCATCATCAGGAATAATTGGCTATGCATCATGAATAGCTGAGGACTGAGTCTGTTGGAAATGATTGCATAAATTATGGTAAGAAGAAATGAGCAAAAGGAAAACATGCAGGTAATCTTGTTATAGGACTCACCAGCGGTTGCATACGCTTTTTACCAATAGGGTACCTATAGGGATTTGGTGTTTGCATTGAAAACGCAGTAAACCACAAGATAAATCCTGACAACAAGTCAAGAAGAGAATCCAAAGTCGAAGCAATAATAGCAAGTGAACCACTTCTCACTGAAGCATACACTTTTGCCGCAAAAAGAACCATGTTTGCAATGTTAGATAATCGGATGGCTAATGTCTCACTCCTAGCAACTTTCTCACGCTCTTCCTACAGGAAAATAATTTGTGGTCAGTGCCCTGTTGTAGTTAAGCAAATTGTCCTCCCTATGGTTGCAACTTATAACATAAAGCTTATAAAACATACCTTAGACATTCCTGGAAGGAAACCACGATCAGTAAGTGTATCCATTTCATTAAAACCCTCTAGCATTTCCACTTGTTGTTGGTAGTATTCAGCAACATCATCAGGACCTTGAGCTGTATGCAGAATCACAAATATAATTTTGCTTTAGATTTTCTTCTGAAATATGTCACTTCACAATACGACACATAACCTTGGTATTTTACAATTTCTTTCACCAATGATG